>CP136057.1:653588855-654243405 GCA_032464435.1 Aegilops umbellulata
TATGAAGTTAGCTCTAAGTTATATAAAAAATGGCATAATATGCTTAGTTCAATCAAAAATGGCACACTAGGCTAGCTCCATTTTACCTAAGTATGCTTACTTCTTCTTCTTCTTCATTTTCTTCTTCTTCTTCTTCTGATTCTAGCCTTGTTCTTCTAACTTTCTTGTTTCCCATTTTGCAGATTTAATTCACTATATGGAAGCTTGCATGGTTGGAGTGCTTGTTTCCCTTTTCTTTTTTTCTTTTGTATCGATAAAAAATGTGGAACTTGTTATATGGATGCATGGAACAATGTGTTGGATGAACATTGTGATGTTACTGTAATATGTATGGATGGAACTCTGTTTCTTATTATGTATGTATGTTGTCATGGATGGAGCTATGTGTTGGATACATCATATGTCTGTTGTGCATGTGAAAAAAAATATGTGTATATCTGTGTGTGAATTCCTGTGAAATTAAATGGATTCGAATAAAAATAGGGGATATGTAGCCTGTTTGCCATCCGCTAGCAGACGGCAAAGACCTTCACCGTCTGCCAGCAGACGGCAAAGTGGACACGTGGCAGCTACCTGTAAAACCTGGGAACACTGGCTGCCTATTTGGTCAATTTCCCATCTGCCAGCGGACGGCAAAGATTCAAATCACTTTGCCGTCTGCCAGCGGACGGCATAGCTGGCCACGTGGCAGCTTCCCAGTACCGCCTAGCTGAGCTCTTTGCCGTCTGTCAGCGGATGGAAAAGAGCTTTCACGCTTTGCCGTCCGCTGGTAGACGGCAAAGAGCGTTGTTAACCCCCTAACGGCACTCACGCCAACACACTGCTGTCCGTTGTCTTTGCCGTCTGCTGGCCTCGGATGGCGGACGACAAAATCCTTTTCCATCTGTTTCCACGAAGCAAACGACAAAGAAGGCCTTTGCTGGCACGTGTTCAGACGGACAGTTTGCCGTCTGCTGGCGGACGGCAAAGAAGTTTGCCATCCGTGATCCATGCCTTTGCCGTCCGCCAAGTCCGCCATGGCGGACAGCAAAGAAGCTGATTCCAGTAGTGTATTCCTAAGACCATGAGATCATGCAACTCCTGGATACTGGAGGAATACCTTTTGTGCTATCAAACATCACTTCGTAACTGGGTGATCATAAAGATGCTCTACAGGTATCTTCGAAGGTGTCTGTTGGGTTTGTTTGGGAACGTAGTAATTTCAAAAAAAATCCTACGCACACACAGGATCATGGTCATGCATAGCAACGAGAGGGGAGAGTGTGTCCACGTACCCTCGTAGACCGAAAGCGGAAGCGTTAGCACAAAGCGGTTGATGTAGTCGTACGTCTACATGATCCGACCGATCAAGTACCGAACGTATGACACCTCTGAGTTCAGCACATGTTCAGCTCGATGATATCCCTCGAACTCCGATCCAGCCGAGCTTTGAGGGAGAGTTCCATCAGCACGACGACGTGGTGCCGGTGATGATGATGCTACCGATGCAGGGCTTCACCTAAGCACCGCTACAATATTATCGAGGTGGAATATGGTGGAGGGGGGCACCGCACACGGCTAAGAGATCAAGAGATCAATTGTTGTGTCTCCAAGGGGTGCCCCCCTCCCCGTATATAAAGGAGTGGAGGAGGGGGAGGGGGCCGGCCACCCTAGGGGCACCCCATGAGGAGTCCTACTCCCATCGGGAGTAGGACTCCCCCCTTCCAAGTGGGAGTAGGAGAGGAGATGGAAGGAGAGAGAGGGGGAAAGGAAAGGGGGGGTGCCTCCCCCCTCCTTGTCCAATTCGGACTGGGGGGGAGTGGGCGCGCGGCTGCCCTTGGTTGCCCTCCTCTTCTCCACTAGGGCCCAATAGGCCCATTAGTCTCCCTGGGGGGTTCCGGTAACCCCCCGGTACTCCGGTATGTGTCCGAAACTACACGAAAACATTCCGGTGTCCGAACATTGTCA
Source organism: Aegilops umbellulata (assembly GCA_032464435.1). Classification (NCBI taxonomy): domain Eukaryota; kingdom Viridiplantae; phylum Streptophyta; class Magnoliopsida; order Poales; family Poaceae; genus Aegilops; species Aegilops umbellulata. Next base: position 653,590,803 of record CP136057.1, read on the forward strand.
TCCAATATATCGATATTTATGTCTCGACCATTTAGAGACTCCTCGTAATGTCCGTTATCATATCTGGGACTCTGAACTACCTTCGGTATATCAAAACAAAAAACTCATAATACCGATCGTCATCTAACGTTAAGTGTGCGGACCCCACGGGTTCGAGAACTATGTAGACATGACCGAGACTCATCTCCGGTCAATAACCAATAGCGGAACCTCGATGCTCATATTGGCTCCTACATATTCTACGAAGATCTTTATCGGTCAAACCGCATAAGAACATACGTTGTTCCCTTTGTCATCGGTATGTTTACTTGCCCGAGATTCGATCGTCGGTATCTTAATACCTAGTTCAATCTCGTTACCGGCAAGTCTCTTTACTCGTTCCGTAATACATCATCTCATAACTAACTCATTAGTCACAGTGCTTGCTAGGCTTATAGTGATGTGCATTACCGAGAGGGCCCAGAGATACCTCTCCGACTAACGGAGTGACGAATCCTAATCTCGAAATACGCCAACCCAACAAGTACCTTCGGAGACACCTGTAGAGCACCTTTATAATCACCCAGTTACGTTGTGACGTTTGGTAGCACACAAAGTGTTCCTCTGGTAAACGGGAGTTGCATAATCTCATAGTCATAGGAACTTGTATAAGTCACGAAGAAAGCAATAGCAACATACTAAACGATCAAGTGCTAAGCTAACGGAATGGGTCAAGTCTATCACATTATTCTCCTAATGATGTGATCCCGTTAATCAAATGACAACTCATGTCTATGGTCAGGAAACATAACCATCTTTTGATTAACGAGCTAGTCAAGTAGAGGCATACTAGTGACACTCTCTTTGTCTATGTATTCACACATGTATCATGTTTCCGGTTAATACAATTCTATCATGAATAATAAACATTTATCATGATATAAGGAAATAAATAATATTTCCTTTGGTCTCCCACTTGCACTAGAGTCAATAATCTAGATTACATAGTAATGATTCTAACACCCATGAAGCCTTGGTGATGATCATGTTTTGCTCGTGGAAGAGGCTTAGTCAACGGGTCTACAACATTCAGATCCGTATGTATCTTGCAAATCTCTATGTCTCCCACCTGGACATGGTCCCGGATGGAGTTGAAGCGTCTCTTGATGTGCTTGGTTCTCTTGTGAAATCTGGATTCCTTTGCCAAGGCAATTGCACCAGTATTGTCACAAAAGATTTTCATTGGACCCGATGCACTAGGTATCACACCTAGATCGGATATGAACTCCTTCATCCAGACTCCTTCATTTGCTGCTTCTGAAGCAGCTATGTACTCCGCTTCACACGTAGATCCCGCCACGACGCTTTGTTTAGAACTGCACCAACTGACAGCTCCACCGTTCAATATAAACACGTATCCGGTTTGCGATTTAGAATCGTCCGGATCAGTGTCAAAGCTTGCATCAACGTAACCATTTACCATGAGCTCTTTGTCACCTCCATAAACGAGAAACATATCCTTAGTCCTTTTTAGGTATTTCAGGATGTTCTTGACCGTTGTCCAGTGATCCACTCCCGGATTACTTTGGTACCTCCCTACTAAACTAATAGCAAGGCACACATCACGTCTAGTACACAACATTGCATACATGATAGAGCCTATGGCTGAAGCATAGGGAACATCTTTCATTTTCTCTCTATCTTCTGCAGTGGTCGGGCATTGAGTCTTACTCAACTTCACACCTTGTAACACAGGCAAGAACCCTTTCTTTGCTTGATCCATTTTGAACTTCTTCAAAACCTTCTCAAGGTATGTGCTTTGTGAAAGTCTGATTAAGCGTCTTGATCTATCTCTATAGATCTTGGTGCCCAATATGTAAGCAGCTTCACCGAGGTCCTTCATTGAAAAACTCTTATTCAAGTATCGTTTTATGCTATCCAGAAAATCTATATCATTTCCAATCAACAATATGTCATCCACATATAAGATTAGAAATGCTACAGAGCTCCCACTCACTTTCTTGTAAATGCTGGCTTCTCCAAAAGTCTGTATAAAACCATATGCTTTGATCACACTATCAAAACGTTTATTCCAACTCCGAGAGGCTTGCACCAGTCCATAAATGGATCGCTGGAGCTTGCACACTTTGTTAGCTCCCTTTGGATTGACAAAACCTTCCGGTTGCATCATATACAACTCTTCTTCCAGAAATCCATTCAGGAATGCAGTTTTGACATCCATTTGCCAAATTTCATAATCATAAAATGCGGCAATTGCTAACATGATTCGGACGGACTTAAGCATCGCTACGGTGAGAAGGTCTCATCGTAGTCAATCCCTTGAACTTGTCAAAAACCTTTCGCAACAAGTCGAGCTTTATAGACAGTAACATTACCGTCAGCGTCTATCTTCTTCTTGAAGATCCATTTATTCTCAATTGCTTGCCGATCATCGGGCAAGTCAACCAAAGTCCCCACTTTGTTCTCATACATGGATCCCATCTCAGATTTCATGGCCTCAAGCCATTTTGCGGAATCTGGGCTCACCATCGCTTCTTTATAGTTCGTAGGTTCGTCATGGTCTAGTAAAATGACCTCCAGAATAGGATTACCGTACCACTCTGGTGCAGATCTCACTCTAGTTGACCTGCGAGGTTTGGTAGTAACTTGATCTGAAGCTTCATGGTCATCATCATTAGCTTCCTCACTAATTGGTGTAGGAGTCACAAGAACCGTTTTCCGTGATGAGCTACTTTCCAATAAGGGAGCAGGTACAGTTACCTCATCAAGTTCTACTTTCCTCCCACTCACTTATTTCGAAAGAAACTCTTTCTCTAGAAAGGATCCATTCTTGGTAACGAATGTCTTGTCTTCGCATCTGTGATAGAAGGTGTACCCAACAGTTTCCTTTGGGTATCCTATGAAGACACATTTCTCCGATTTGGGTTCGAGCTTATCAAGTTGAAGCATTTTCACATAAGCATCGCAGCCCCAAACTTTAAGAAATGACAACTTTGGTTTCTTGCCAAACCATAGTTCATAAGGTGTAGTCTCAACGGATTTTGATGGTGCCCTATCTAACGTGAATGCAGCTGTCTCTAGATAATAACCCCAAAACGATAGCGGTAAATCAGTAAGAGACATCATAGATCGCACCATATCTAGTACAGTACGATTACGACGTTCGGACACACCATTACGCTGTGGTGTTCCAGGTGGCGTGAGTTGTAAAACTATTCCGCATTGTTTCAAATGTAGACCAAACTCGTAACTCAAATATTCTCCTCCACGATCAGATCGTAGAAACTTTATTTTCTTGTTACGATGATTTTCATCTTCACTCTGAAATTTTTTGAACTTTTCAAATGTTTCAGACTTATGTTTCATTAAGTAGATATACCCATATCTGCTTAAATCATCTGTGAAGGTGAGAAAATAATGATACCAGCCGGGAGCCTCAACATTCATTGGACCACATACATCAGTATGTATGATCTCCAACAAATCAGTTGCTCGCTCCATAGTTCCGGAGAACGGCGTTTTAGTCATCTTGCCCGTGAGGCACGGTTCGCAAGTAACAAGTGATTCATAATCAAGTGATTCCAAAAGTCCATCGGTATGGAGTTTCCTCATGCACTTTACACCAATATGACCCAAATGGCAGTGCCACAAATAAGTTGCACTATCATTATCAACTCTGCATCTTTTGGCTTCAACATTATGAATATGTGTATCACTACTTTCGAGATTGAACAAGAATAGCCCACTCTGCAAGGGTGCATGACCATAAAAGATATTATTCATGTAAATAGAACAACCATTATTCTCAGATTTAAATGAATAACTGTCTCGCATCGAACAAGATCCAGATATAATGTTCACGCTCAACGCTGGCACCAAATAACAATTATTTAGGTCTAAAACTAATCCTGAAGGTAGATTTAGAGGTAGCGTGCCGACGGCGATCACATCGACTTTGGAACCATTTCCCATGCGCATCGTCACCTCGTCCTTAGCCAGTCTTCGCTTAATCCGTAGTCCCTGTTTCGAGTTGCAAATATTAGAAACAGAACCTGTCGTGGAATTGTCACGTCAGATGCCCTAGTGTAAGGACTTAGTCGCGAGGCCAACGCATTTATGTGGTAGCTTGCGAGGGGTTGAGCGGGACGAGAGACGCAGGGCGGATCAACACGCAAGACAAGGATTTAGACAGCTTCGGGCCCCGGGAAACATCATCCGGTAATAACCCTACATGCTGTTTGAGGCTAGATCTCATTATGCTCATGAGGGAATCGCCGGTTTACCGGCTCTTTGTGTCTAGCCCTAGAGATTGTTTATTGCTTGTAGCTTCTAACTCTTTTCTCTTTGGGGAGCCCTGCCCCTCTTTATATATGTTGAAGGGGCGGTTTACATGTGGAGTCCTATTAGAATTAGGACTAGTCTATCTCTAATACAAACCGGATACAAGTCCAGGTCTTTAACTCTTTATAAGACAAATATTCCTTTCCTCTTAAACCGGCCCACAATAGTTGAACCGGCCTTCATGAACCGCCAGACGGGCCACCGGGTCTTGTCGCTCCTCTGACCCGTCCGTCGGGTTACCAGTGAGTTACAACGTCCCAACGGGTTGCTGGTAAACCGCCAGGTCTGGGCGGGTCACCAGACGAATATCGCCAAGTCCGGCCGGGTTAACTTCCGGCCGGTTTACACCGCGGGGTATATCCCCGACATTAGCCCCCAAGTTTAGCTTGGATTTATCCATGGTAAACTTATGCTGCAAATAAACATAAGAACAAATTTGACAGGTTGTACTCCGGGTTAAGAATTCTTGTAAACCGGCACCTGATCATCCTTAAGTCCTTGTCATTTCCTCCTTCTAGAAAATCCAGGTCAATAAGCCAGCGTCATACTCAATTTGCTGACATTGGTTTCTCACAGAAAAATATTGTGAAGAAATAATCCACTTGAGTCGGCTTCCAAAACGCCGGTTTAAGAAATATTGGTCTTAAAATATTCATCTGATATTCAGCCGGTTTGAAGATGATCCCGGTCTTGAAAACTTGCCGGTTTATCATTACCAAATGGCCGGGTTATAAAACTGATGACCCCGGATTATGATTGTTGCAGACACCGGTTCATGATTGTTGCCAACATCGGTTTATGATTATTGATGACACCGGGTTGCAGCCACAGGGTCATAATGATTGGTGATGCCGGGTCAATCTAACTTGCTCAACAGAGAATTTGAAAATCTTTCTTCGATAATAATATAATACCTGTAGCCCCCAAGTGCCGGGTTGTCATGCTTGCAGCAACCTGGGACTTGTAATTGATTGATGCCCATAAAATTTCATCCAATGTAGCCCCCAAGGGCCAACTCATTACAATGTGATGAGTTGGGTCTTCAATAAGATGAGCAAAAATGACCTTGCATTAGCCCCCAAGTGTCATGGTGCATGCTTGCAGCAACATGAGACTTGCATATTTGATGTAACCTCAATTTTGAATAATGTAGCCCCCAAGTGCCGGGTTGTAAGCCTGCAGCGACTCGGGACTATTCCTTCAATTGTATAAAATGATAACCATTGCGCTAAAGCGACTTTGAAAACCTTAATCATAATATTAATAACCGTAATAAAAATCCAGCCATGTTGGCCATTCAAGATAATATAATGTCGTATGAAAACCTTTATTCATCCCATATCATAATGAAAATTCAGCGAAGTTTGGCTATTTGAATAATATAATCCAATAATTTATAAGCGCATGATTCCAATGGCGCAATCCAAATATATACTGGCGACTTATAGTCCAAAGCCAGACCGGTTTAATAAACACTGGATAATTTATCATCATACTGGCGACTTATTGTCTTAAAGCCAGGCCGGTTTAACAAACACCGGATAATTTATAATCATGCTTTATTCAACCTGTTTCTGTGACATTGAATCACATCGTTGGTTTACCAACTTTTTGTAGTAAGAGTGATAACCCCAATCTTGAGTAATGATAACTCCTTCCATATTGCGCCGATTTATGATAAAACCGTACCGGGTTGTGATAAACACCGGATTAACCATATATATACTGGTGACTTATAGTCAAACCAGACCGGGCTGATAATCTCCGAATTATAATTTGATCATGCACTCACAACTTGTAGTTGAAAGCCGAGCCGGGTTGATAAACACCGGCTTACTCCATAATAGGATGGTAACAGAAAATTAAACCGGGCAGCTCCGGATTATAATTTGATCATGCACTCACAACTTGTAGTTGAAAGCCGAGCCGGGTTGATAAACACCGGTTTACTCCATAATAGGATGGTAACAGAAAATCAAACCGGGCAGATAATCTCCGGTCTAAAAATGGACCGTGTTCCGCCAATTTAGTTGTTTGAACCGGTACAAAATACTGTCGGTTTAAAAAACGCAAATAAAATAGCAACTTCTCAAGAAAGGCTATTAAAGCAAAAGCAATGGCAACAATTTTTTGCAAAAGAAGAGCTCTACTGAGCTTGGTCAGATGGAATTACCATGGTCAGACGCAACCAAGCCCCCCGAAGGCGTAGCAATGGTGCCAGTCAGCCAGGACCCCAAAATGACGCGTGGCGTTACGCCGGCCAAGTGGCATTGCATTGGTTCGGATTCGACCAAGCCCCCAAGTGACTCAGTGGCCTAGGGCCGATCAAGTGGCATTGCATTGGTTCGGACACGACCAAGCCCCCAAATGACTTATTGGCTGTTTAAAAGCCGATCAGAAGGCATTACCATCATCAAGACATGACTGAGCTCCCATAAGGTGTAACTACGGTTCAAGTCGATTAGGTCCCCAACTGACTTAGTGGCAAATGTGCCAGCCAGAAGGCATTACCGTCGTCAAGACATGACCAAGCTCCCAGGAGGTGTAGCTACGGTTCAAGTCGACTAGGTCCCCAACTGACTTTGTTGCTCTTCTGTGAAGCGACCTCAAGGGGTAAACCGGAGGTTGCCCTAAAGCGAATCCACTCCATGTAACCACGCATGATATAAAGAACAGATACCCCGCTTTACAAAGCGGGAGCCCCCATGTGATAAATAATATGTCAAGCCAATAAGGCCGGATACCCATGTTTGAACCGCGCATCATGGCAGCAGGTCCTCTTCGGTAATTTTTAACTTTTTTGCAAGAGGTAAATTCTTCTTGAACCGGGATCTTGAACCGGATATTGAAAGCTTCAAAGCTGTGGGAGACATCTTTCCCTTGAACCGGATTTTAAACCGGAATCTTCATTTTCAGCCGGAAATTTTCTGACGGCCTTTAAACTCGAACTTGCGAGAAGTTAATTCCTTTTTGAACCGGACATTGTTAAACCGGATCTGAGCGCTTCAGAACTTTGTGGGAGAATAGATTTCTCTTGAACCGGATTGTAAACCGGATATTTGAGAGCTTCAGTGATACTGACTTCCCTTCAGCCAGGTTTCAAACCGGAATCCTTTCTGATGATCCGAAACTTCTTCATTGAGTCGGGATTTTGTAACTGTCATATACTTTCTAAGCCGGAAATTTTCTAACGGCCTTTAAATTTTCATCAACATAACAGTAGCCTCCGGGATCGGGTTATCCTTCCCTCCATCGTCCTCGGGTTCTTAAACCGGCTAAAACTGGCAAGACTTACTGCGTCATATCATCGTAGCCCCCAAGTCTCAAGGTGACTCGAGGAGTTGACCTTGAGATTCTCCATATTTGACCGTGATATAAACCGGCATAACTTGTACATCTCTGGTGTTGATAGCACGATGTGAATCCACAGAAGGTTGAGGTGACTGCGGCGGGTTATAAATGATCCCGTATGAGGCGTGTCAGCAACTCGGCCAATGGCTCCTTCCAACTGGTTGTTTGAAGTTGACCAAACTGTAGTAGCAGCGATTTGTGCGCCTGCCCATTGAACCGTCCAGTGCAGACGGCGGCTGATAATATATGATAATTTGCCTCCAATTTGTTGGAAGAGAAACCAGGCTTCCCAAGTAGCGACTTGCTCATACTCAATGAATAGATCACGCAGATAGGTGTGGCCCGGTATGTTGATGTCGACCAGGCCGTGAGAAATGGACGGAAAAGATGACCTCAGCATCATAGGCGGCTCAAACAGATGAATCGGCCGCGGTGTTGTAAACCGGCACGGACGGGCAATTTAACCACGTCATTTTGATGTAGTGAACAATTGTCCTGCATCACCAATATTGCAGACCAAGGCAAAGATAAACTGCTCTTTGACAAAAATAATATGTGCCAAAAAATAAATTTTAGATGAATATCACCTGATGTGCCAGGCCAGAAATAATCTGCCATGAAATTGATGATCGCTAGGTGGAGTTGAAGTCGCTCACAGGTGAACCGGCCGCGGCGTGGTAAACCGGTGCGGACGGGTGAGTCGGCCGCGACGTTTGTAAACTGGCGCGGACAGCGAGTCGGCCATGGCGTTGTAAGCTAGCGCGGACACGTGAACCGGCCGCGAGGGGCAGACGGGCGAGTCGTCCGTGGCGTTGTAAGGCAGGGCGGACGGATGAGTCAATCACAGGGATGGTCCCGGTGAGTTGAAGTAGTCCGGGCTGCAAGGGTGGCAGCTTGCGCGTCCATTTACCGGGTAATGAGGCACGGACGAACACCGGGCGCAATATTGCAAGTACGTGCTCCGTACCCATGGTATAAACCACAATTGTCCTGCGTACAAAATATACAACAGGACGGAGTAGTTGTTTGGAGAATTGAATATGTACTTAAAAATAGATAGGGTAAATAGCACATGTTATACTGATTGATAATCCGCTGGATAATCCGCGAAAGTGCTCTGTCTTCGTCATTAACACAGCCGTTTCCAGGACTCTTCTAAAGAACCATCAACATTATTTAGCATTCCGGTAGCGCAGCGGCAAGCCTGCGAGACGAGCCACGAGAAGGCGGGTCAACAAAGCGGCGGCTCACGACGGCGTGGCGGAGTCAACAGCTCGACACGGCCAGTCATCAGCTCGACGCGGCGGGTCAGCGGTGAGGTGAGTTGGCCACGGCAAAACGTAGCAGAGGCAGGTAGCAGCTCGCGACAGCGGCGGTCCTGCTGTCCTTCCAATCAGTGATCACGAGCTCTTTAAACAACCTTGTACTGACGTTTCTGCATGACTGTCACCTTTTTCGGGTGTTTCTGAATGTACTACTCTCCCCCGGGCAGATCATCAGGAGGGTCTTTTGTTGTTGTTTTCCATGGTAGTCACCTTTTTCGGCTGTTTCCTCATGTGTGCTAGATCGCTGCCTATTTTTAAATTTTGATGGCAAAGATTGGGTGCCCTGTTGAAACAGGAGTGACGCAACGGCTGGACGATGCAGAGATGGGCTGCTCGGAGGCTCCGCAATGACGTTGTGCTATGGCCTGGAGGCGGTCGGTTTGGAACAGAGACCGTGGTGGCTTTGACACGGCCGTGGGGCAGGGACGCCGGCGGTTCGGCTGTGGAGGCGAGTGAAACGACTCGGGGCCGCGAGCCCGGGCGGCTCCAGGCAGAGCAGTGGCCGGGCGACTCGGAACGGCGCGGCGGCTCTGCGGAGACGGGACGACTTGACCTGCATCGGCGATTTTGGAGGCAGGCCAAAGCGGAGGCGCGGTGGATGGGCGCCAGGCGTAGCCGCACTGGGCGATGCGGGAGGACAGCGCAGGCGGCGCACGGGCCAGAGGCCGGCAGAGGTGGAAGCGGCTTTGTCGAGCCCGCGGAAATGGCAGCTCGCGGCGGCCGGTTCAGAGGCGGCGAGACAGCAGTGTCCGAATCCATCTTCCCGTCCCTGTCCTTCTCCTGGTCGTTGACCAATCCATCTTTTTTTCAGGTTTCTTGCTGGCTGTATATGCGCGCGTAACACTAGTAGTACTATTAGTACTCATCAATAGTAGCTGCAGGCTTTTAGCAGACTAGTTTACGGATCTGCTTCGGGGCGACCCTTGTGTCAATCCATCTCGGACACAGATTTAGCTGATTTCTGTGACGGCACCCAATAAATTTTCTGTTGATCTTGGTCGGATCAGCTGCAACCCTAACTCGTCGGGATGTGACATCTCATGAGCCGGATAACGCTCGTAGGTAGCGCTGCACTCTTCGATGACATGAACGTGAATCCCTATCTGGCTCGGTGGCGTGTGGCAACAGCAACAAAAATTGAATTTCGACGGATCGCCAGCCGCGGCACCGCACAACCCGCAACCCTAATCCTCTCGATCTCAATCTTGTATATGCTCCTTCGACTGTTCATCTTTGACGTAGATCCTTTCTTTATTCAAAAAATTGCGAACACCTCGATCCCTGGGGAGATCCCTCCAAAAACTCATCACCACCGTGCGCAGGCCCCACTGTGGGCGCCAACTGTCGTGGAATTGTCACGTCAGATGCCCTAGTGTAAGGACTTAGTCGCGAGGCCAACGCATTTATGTGGTAGCTTGCGAGGGGTTGAGCGGGACGAGAGACGCAGGGCGGATCAACACGCAAGACAAGGATTTAGACAGCTTCGGGCCCCGGGAAACATCATCCGGTAATAACCCTACATGCTGTTTGAGGCTAGATCTCATTATGCTCATGAGGGAATCGCCGGTTTACCGGCTCTTTGTGTCTAGCCCTAGAGATTGTTTATTGCTTGTAGCTTCTAACTCTTTTCTCTTTGGGGAGCCCTGCCCCTCTTTATATATGTTGAAAGGGCGGTTTACATGTGGAGTCCTATTAGAATTAGGACTAGTCTATCTCTAATACAAACCGGATACAAGTCCAGGTCTTTAACTCTTTATAAGACAAATATTCTTTTCCTCTTAAACCGGCCCACAATAGTTGAACCGGCCTTCATGAACCGCCAGACGGGCCACCGGGTCTTGTCGCTCCTCTGACCCGTCCGTCGGGTTACCAGTGAGTTAGAACGTCCCGACGGGTTGCTGGTAAACCGCCAGGTCTGGGCGGGTCACCAGACGAATATCGCCAAGTCCGGCCGGGTTAACTTCCGGCCGGTTTACACCGCGGGGTATATCCCCGACAGAACCAGTATCAAATACCCAGGTGCTACTGCGAGCTCTGGTAAGGTACACATCAATAACATGTATATCACATATACCTTTGTTCACCTTGCCATCCTTCTTATCCGCCAAATACTTGGGGCAGTTCAGCTTCCAGTGACCAGTCTGCTTGCAGTAGAAGCACTCAGTCTCATGCTTAGGTCCAGACTTGGGTTTCTTCTCTTGAGCAGCAACTTGTTTGCTGTTCTTCTTGAAGTTCCCCTTGTTCTTCCCTTCTCCCTTTTTCTTGAAACTGGTGGTCTTATTGACCATCAACACTTGATGCTCCTTCTTGATTTCTACCTCCGCGGCCTTTAGCACTGCGAAGAGCTCGGGAATTGTCTTATCCATCCCTTGCATATTATAGTTCATCGCGAAGCTCTTATAGCTTGATGGCAGTGATTGAAGAATTCTGTCAATGACACTATCAACCGGAAGATTGACTCCCAATTGAATCAAGTGATTGTTATACCCAGACATTTTGAGTATATGTTCACTGATAGAACTATTCTCCTCCATCTTGCAGCTGTAGAACTTATTGGAGACTTCATATCTCTCAATCCGGCCATTTGCTTGAAATATTAACTTCAACTCCTGGAACATCTCATATGCTCCATGACGTTCAAAATGTCGTTGAAGTCCCGGTTCTAAGTCGTAAAGCATGGCACACTGAACTATCGAGTAGTCATCAGCTTTGCTCTGCCAAATGTTCTTAACGTCGTCAGTTGCATCTGCAGCAGGCCTGGCACCCAGCGGTGCTTCCAGGACGTAACTCTTCTGTGCAACAATGAGGATAATCCTCAAGTTATGGACCCAGTCCGTGTAATTGCTACCCATCTTTCAACTTTGCTTTCTCAGGGAACGCATTAAAATTCAACGGAACAACAACACAGGCCATCTATCTACAATCAACATAGACAAGCAAAATACTATCAGGTACTAAGTTCATGATAAATTTAAGTTCAATTAATCATATGTGACGCCCCTGATTCAATCGTACACTAATCATGCACGCAAACGTGTACGATCAAGATCAGGGACTCACGGGAAGATATCACAACACAACTCTAAAACATAAATAAGTCATACAAGCATCATAATACAAGCCAGGGGCCTCGAGGGCTCGGATACAAGTGCTCGATCATAGACGAGTCAGCGGAAGCAACAATATCTGAGTAGAGACATAAGTTAAACAAGTTGCCATAAGATGGCTAGCAGAAACTGGGATACGGATCGAAAGAGGCGCAGGCCTCCTGCCTGGGATCCTCCTAAACTACTCCTGCTCGTCGTCAGCGGCCTGCACGTAGTAGTAGGCACCTCCAGTGTAGTAGGAGTCGTCGTCGACGGTGGCGTCTAGCTCCAGGGCTCCAGCATCTGGTTGCGACAACCAGAAAGAAAAGGAAAGGGGGAAAGAGGAAGAAAAGCAACCGTGAGTACTCATCCAAAGTACTCGCAAGCAAGGATCTACACTACATATGCATGGGTAATTGTGTAAACGGGAAATATCGGTGGACTGAACTGCAGAATGCCAGAATAAGAGGGGGATAGCTAGTCCTGTCGAAGACTATGCTTCTGGCACCCTCCATCTTGCAGCATATAGAAGAGAGTAGATTGAAGTCCTCCAAGTAGCATCGCATAGCATAATTCTACCCGGCGATCCCCTCCTCGTTGCCCTGTTAGAGAGCGATCACCGGGTTGTATCTGGCACTTGAAAGGGTGTGTTTTATTAAGTATCCGATTCTAGTTGTCATAGGTCAAGGTACAACTCCGGGTCGCCTGTTACCGTGGACACGGCTATTCGAATAGATCAACTTCCCTGCAGGGGTGCACCACATTACCCGACACGCTCGATCCCTCTGGCCGGGCACACTTTCCTGGGTCATGTCCGGCCTCGGGAGATCAACACGTCGCAGCCCCACCTAGGCTCAACAGAGAGGTCAGCACGCCGGTCTAAATCCTATGCGCGCAGGGGTCTGGGCCCATCGCCCATTGCACACCTGCACGTTGCGTACGCGGCCGGAAGCAGATCTAGCCCCCTTAATACAAGCGCGAGCTTACGATCCAATGCGGCGCACGCCGCTCAGTCGTTGACGTCAAAAAGAGCTTCGGCTGATACCACGAAGCCGGTTACCCATATCTTGTCCCACGTGGCGGTTAGTGCGTATAAGGTCAACGACCCGACTCAGATCAAATACCAAGAACTCGTTAAGCGTGTTATTTTGAAGTAACCATGGACGCCGACCAAGGCCAGGCCCACCTCTCACCTAGGTAGTCTCTACCTGCCCTGTCGCTCCGCCACAAAGATCCACACAGAGGGCCGTTCGGACAAAGGTCCTTTCAGCCCCCAATACTCCTCGAGCCGACCCGACTTTAGTCACCACATGTATCATGTATAAAGTATATAGTATAAACCCGTGACCACCTCCCGAGTGATCACGACCCGATAGTATAGCATGGCAGACAGACAAGAATGTAGGGCCACTGATGGAATACTAGCATCCTATACTAAGCATGTAGGATTGCAGGTAAAGGTAACAACAGTAGTAGCAAGGGCAGGCTATGCATCAGGATAGGATTAACGGAAAGCAGTAACATGCTACACTACTCCAATGCAAGCAGTATAGAAAAGAATAGGCGATATCTGGTGATCAGGGGGGCTTGCCTGGTTGCTCCGTAGACAGAAACGGACCCTCGAAGGTGAAGTAGTCGACCACTGGTTCAACCGCGGTCTCGGGGTCTACCAGAAAGAAGTAAAAGAAGTAATGGAGGGGGAACACAATAAATAACAGAGCAATCAAAGCATCACAAAGCATAACATGGCAATACGCGGTGCTAAGGGATGACCTAACGCAGTATTAGTTGCTACCGGCGAAGGGGGGAACATCTGGGAAAGTATTCCTGGTGTTTCGCGTTTTCGGGCAGATGATCCGGAGGAAAAAAGTTGCATGTTCGCTATGCTAGGGACATGTGGCGAACGAACGGACCACTTATTCGGATTCGTCTCGTCGTTCTGAGCAACTTTCATGTAGAAAACATTTTCATCCGAGCTACGGTTTATTTTCTATGATTTTTCAAAGTTTTAAATGATTTTCTAAATTTTCTTATTTGTTTTATTTATTTCGAAAATCAGCAGTTAAAAACTGGGTGCACCCGGTGCAGTGCACCAGAGGTGCACTAGTGAGGCTGACCAGTGGGTCCAGTCAACTACTGCAGTTGACTGGTCCATGGTTGACCAGTCAAAGGTCCTGTGGGACCCGGTTGTCATACCCTGTAATATTTTAACAGTGTTTAGTTAATTTCTAATTAGGCTTATTAGAGGGTGGCCCACCTGTCTTAAGGCTATATCTAATCTAATAAAAATTAACTTAATCAAATGGGGTCCATACGTCATAGTGTAGCAACTAACCTAACTAGTAATACCAATTAGTCCTAATCTAACTTGATCGGCCGGCCAGTGTGTCTGTGCACACCCACGCACACAGCATGGCCGCCATGCGGCCATTAGCAGCAGCAAAGTAGCGCATAGCAGCGGCAGCAACTAAGCAATAACAGCAGCGGCAGAAGCTAAACAGCTAAGCAACGGCAGAAGCAGAAGGCAGCAACAGGGGCAGCGCTAGGCGACGGGCGGCAGCAGGGGCGGCGCTAGGCGGCGGGCGATAGTAGGGGCGGCAGTAGGCGATGGCCGGCGAGCAGCGGCACGCGGAGGCGAGGCCAGGGCGGGCGCGCGGTGGCAGCAGTACGCAGCAGCAACAGATGTCTGTTAAGCAGCAGCAGCTCACGCACACACATATGTACGCGTACACGCGAGCTCGGATGTGCTCGGGGACGGCAAACGGCGACCAAATCGAGGTCGGGGAAGAGGGGAATCGGCGGAGAAGCTCACCGTGGAGCTCATGGACGAGGTTAGGGAGTGCGGGGGTGGCCGGATATGTCGAGCCCGATGACGAGATGCGACGGCCGTGGCGAAGAAGACCGGCGATGGCGAGCGTACGACGCGGTCCGACTCAATTCAAGGCACCTAGGCGAAGTAGTGGAAGACGAGGAAGCTCCTGGGCATCCTCCCCGGCGCCGGGGAGGCCAGTGGGCGCGACGACGACCGCAACCATGGCAAGCACCGTTCGTGCGATGACTATTTTGACGAGAGCGAGCGGACAAGGGGAAAATGAGGGCTAGGGTTTGTCAAGGGGGTCAGGGGTGTGCTTATCCATATCGGGGCACCGGTGGATGGTCGACAGGTGGTCATCTATGACATGGACGGCGTGCGCGCGTGCTCGGTGCCATGGCCTCTGCCTCTGTCCAGAGGTAGGGGAAAAGGCCGGCCAGCTGGGCTGGGCTTGATACAGTTAAGTGTTGGGCTTCACATTATAGCACTAGACTTTAGGTGCACAGTGTGTGCTTTTCTCTTTAATCTATTTGTAATTTAAAAAGCTATTGCTTTGCAATTAATTTGGTCACCGTTTGATCTTTGTTAGATGTGATATTTAACACAAAAATACTTGGCTACGTTCTAGGCTGGCACAAAACGTTTGGGGCCAAAAGGAGTTGTTCAAATTCACTTTTGAATTTATGTGCGTATATTTAATGCTGCTAGCCCTATTTTAAATAGGTTAAGGGCATTTTAAAAATTCAAAAGATGCTGGTTTCTACACGGCAATTACTTAGTGAATACTTGCAACTTCTCGAATATTTTAGTTTTTCAGTTTGTAGAATATCTTATTTGGAAAATAATTTATATATGAAAATGGCTTTGATTTTTATCAAGTGGCAATTTGGCTTAGTTAAACATGATGACATGGCACCATTAGGGTGAGGTCACTGTAGCATGACGCTGGGGGTGTTACATCATATTACTTAAGAACTCCTACTTAGATAGACATCCCTCTAATCATTTAAGTGATCACGTGATCCAAATCAACTAAACCATGTCCGATCATCACATGAGATGGAGTAGTTTTCAATGGTGAGAATCAGTATGTTGATCATATCTACTATATGATTCACGCTCGACCTTTCGGTCTCAGTGTTCCGAGGCCATATCTGCATATGCTAGGCTCGCCAAGTTTAACCCGAGTATTCTGCGTGTGCAAAACTGGCTTGCACCCGTTGTAGATGAACATAGAGCTTATCACACCCGATCATCATGTAGTGTCTCGGCACGAAGAACTTTGGCAACGGTGCATACTCAGGGAGCACACTTTTATCTTGAAATTTAGTGAGAGATCATCTTATAATGCTACCGGCAATCAAAGCAGAATAAGATGTATAAAGGATAAACATCACATGCAATCAATATAAGTGATATGATATGGACATCGTCATCTTGTGCTTGTGATCTCCATCTCTGAAGCACCGTCATGATCACCATCGTCACCGGTGCGACACCTTGATCTCCATCGTAGCATCGTTGTTGTCTCGCCAACTATTGCTTCTACGACTATCGCTACCGCTTAGTGATAAAGTAAAGCATTACAAGGCGATTGCATTACATACAATAAAGCGACAACCATGTGGCTCCTGCCAGTTGCCGATAACTCGGTTACAAAACGTCATCATCTCATACAATAAAATATAGCATCATGTCTTGACCATATCACATCAGAACATGCCCTGCAAAAACAAGTTAGATGTCCTCTACTTTGTTGTTGCTAGTTTTACGTGGCTGCTACAGGCTGAGCAAGAACCGTTCTTACCTATGCATCAAAACCACAACGATAGTTCGTCAAGTTAGTGCTGTGTTAACCTTCTCAAGGACCGGGCGTAGCCACACTCGGTTCAACTAAAGTTGGAGAAACTGACACCCGCCAGCTGCTACCTCTTGAGCACTGCGTTGGATTTCCCCGAAGAGGAGAGGATGATGCAGCAAAGTACCGTAAGTATTTCCCTCCGTTTTTGAGAACCAAAGTATCAATCCATTAGGAGGCTACGCGCGAGTCCCTCGTACCTACACAAAACAAATAGCTCAACGCAACCAATGCGATTAGGGGTTGTCAATCCCTTCATGGTCACTTACGAGAGTGAGATCTGATAGAGATGATAGATAATCTTTTTGGTATTTTTGATATAAAGATACAAAGTAAAATAAAAGGCAAAGCAATAATAAAGTGATGGAGATTGATATGATGAGAATAGACCCGGGGCCATAGGTTTCACTAGTGGCTTCTCTCAAGAGCATAAGTATTCTACGGTGGGTGAACAAATTACTGTTGAGCAATTGGCAGAATTGAGCATAGTTATGAGAATATCTAGGTATGATCATGTATATAGGCATCACGTCCGAGACAAGTAGACTGACTCTTGCCTGCATCTACTACTATTACTCCACTCATCGACCGCTATCCAGCATGCATCTAGAGTATTAAGTTAAAAACAGAGTAACGCCTTAAGCAAGATGACATGATATAGAGGGATAGTTTCATGCAATATGACAAAAACCCCATCTTGTTATCCTCGATGGCAACAATACATTACATGCCTTGCTGCCCCTTCTGTCACTGGGAAAGGACACCGCAAGATTGGACCCAAAGCTAAGCACTTCTCCCATTGCAAGAAAAACCAATCTAGTAGGCCAAACCAAACTGATAATTCAAAGAGACTTGCACAGATAACTAAACATACATAAAAGAATTCAGAGAAGATTCAAATATTGTTCATAGATAGACTTGATCATAAACCCACAATTCATCGGTCTCAACAAACACACCACAAAAAGAAGATTACATCGAATAGATCTCCACGAGAGAGGGGGAGAACAATGTATTGAGATCCAAAAAGAGAGAAGAAGCCATCTAGCTACTAACTATGGACCCGAAGGTCTGAGGTAAACTACTCACACTTCATCGGAGGGGCTATGATGATGTAGAAGCCCTCCATGATGATGGCCCCCTCCGGCGGAGCTCCGGAACAGGCCCCAAGATTGGATCTCGTGGGTACATAAGGTTGCGGCGATGGAATTAGGTTTTTGGCTCCTTTTCTGATCGTTTGGGGGTACGTAGGTATATATAGGAGGAAGGAGTACGTCGGTGGAGCTTCGAGGGGCCCACGAGGCAGGGGGCGCACCCTAGGGGGGGTGCCCTCCACCCTCGTGACCGCCTCTCTTCTTTCTTGATGGAGGGTCCAAGTCTCCTGGATCATATCTGATGAGAAAATCACGTTCCCGAAGGTTTCATTCCATTTGGACTCCGTTTGATATTCTGTTTCTTCAAAACACTGAAATAGGCAAAAAAACAGCAATTCTGGGCTGGGCCTCCGGCTAATAGGTTAGTCCCAAAAATAATATAAAAGTGGAAAATAAAACCCAATATAGTCCAAAACAGTAGATAATATAGCATGGAGCCATCAAAAATTATAGATACGTTGGAGACGTATCAGGCATCCCCAAGCTTAATTCCTGCTCATCCTCGAGTAGGTAAATGATAAAAAAAGAATTTTTGGTGCGGAGTGCTACTTGGCATAATTTCAATGTAAATCTTCTCAATTGTGGTATGAATATTCAGATCCGAAAGATTCAAGACAAAAGTTCATATTGACATAAAAATAATAATACTTCAAGCATACTAACAAAGCAATTATGTCTTCTCAAAGTAACATGGCCAAAGAAAGTTTATCCCTACAAAATCATATAGTTTAGTCATGCTCCATTTTCGTCACACAAGAATGCTCTCATCATGCACAACCCTGATGACAAGCCAAGCAATTGTTTCATACTTTAATAATCTCAAACTCATAAACCTTCACGCAATACATGAGCGCGAGCCATGGATATAGCACCATGGGTGGAATAGAATATGATGATGGGGGTTATGTGGAGAAGACAAAAAAGGAGATGATCTCACATCAACGAGGCTAATCAATAGGCTATGGAGATGCCCATCGATTGATGTCAATGCAAGGAGTAGGGATTGCAATGCAACGGATGCACTAGAGCTATAAATGTATGAAAGCTCAACAAAAGAAACTAAGTGGGTGTGCATCCAACTTGCTTGCTCATGAAGACCTAGGGCATTTGAGGAAGCCCATCGTTGGAATATACAAGCCAAGTTCTATAATGAAAAATTCCCACTAGTATATGAAAGTGACAAAACAAGAGACTCTCTATCATGATGATTATGGTGCTACTTTGAAGCACAAGTGTGGCAAAGGATAGTAACATTGTCCCTTCTCTCTTTTTCTCTCATTTTTTTGGGCCTTCCCTTTTTTATGGCCTTTTTTTTCTTCACTTGGGACAATGCTCTAGAAAATGATGATCATCACACTTCTATTTATTTGCAACTCAATGATTACAACTCGATACTAGAACAAAGTATGACTCTATATGAATGCCTCCGGCGGTGTACCGGGATATGCAACGAATCAAGAGTGACATGTATGAAAGAATTATGAACGGTGGCTTTTCCACGAATACTATGTCAACTACATGATCATGCTAAGCAATATGACAATGATGAATGTGTCATGAAGAACGGTATGGTGGAAAGTTGCATGTCAATATATCTCAGAACTATGGAGATGCCATAATAGGTAGGTATGGTGGCTGTTTTGAGGAAGATATAAGGAGGTTTATGTGTGAAAGAGCGTATCATATCATGGGGTTTGGATGCATCGGCAAAGTTTGCACCAACTCTCAATGTGAGAAAGGGCAATGCACGGTACCGAAGAGGCTAGCAATGATGGAAGGGTGACAGTGCGTATGATCCATGGACTCAACATTAGTGATAAAGAACTCATATACTTATTGCAAAAATCTACAAGTCATCAAAAACCAAAGCATTACGCGCATGCTCCTAGGGGGATAGATTGGTAGGAAAAGACCATCGCTCGTCCCTGACCGCCACTCATAAGGAGGACAATCTAATAACACCTCATGTTTCAAATTTGTTACATAATGTTTACCATACGTGCATGCTACGGGACTTGCCAAGTTCAACACAATCACTTCTCAAATTCACAATTGCTCTACTAGCACGACTTTGATATTATCACCTCCATATCTCAAAACAATTATCAAGCATCAAACTTTTCTTAGTATTCAACACACTCAAAAGAAAGTTTTACAAATCTTGAATACCAAGCATATTATTATTATTAAGCAAATTACCATGCTATTTAAGACTCTCAAAATAATCTAAGTGAAGCATGAGATATCAATAGTTTCTTTAAAACAAATCCACCACCGTGCTCTAAAAGATATAAGTGAGGCACTAAAGCAAAACTATAAAGCTCAAAAGATATAAATGAAGCACATAGAGTATTCTATCAAATTTCAATTCGTGTATGGCTTTCTCAAAAGGTGTCTACAGCAAAGATGATTGTGGTAGACTAACAAGCAAAGACTCAAATAATACAAGATGCTCCAAGCAAAACACATATCATGTGGTGAATAAAAATATAGCTCCAAGCAAGGTTGTGAGAATCGCGATTTTGAACCGGATCGGAGCTCTGATGGTAGGATCGCAAATCGTAGAATCTTCACTATCAGGATCGTAAAAACATAGATTCTATGAACTAAAATCGTAGAATCAGAGGGGTTAGTTTGGATCGTAAAGTCGTAGAATCGTATAACAGAATCGCGATTCTGACAACCTTGGCTCCAAGTAAAATTACCGATGGAAGTAGACGAAAGAGGGGATGCCTTCCGGGGCATCCCCAAGCTTTGACTTTTTGGTGTCCTTGGATTATCTTGGGGGTTCCATGGGCATCCCCAAGCTTAGGCTCTTGCCACTCCTTGTTCCATAATCCATCAAAAGATTTCACCCAAAACTTGAAAACTTCACAACACAAAACTCAACAGAAATCTCGTGTGCTCCGTTAGCAAAAGAAAACAAAAGATCACTTCAAGGTACTGTAATGAACTCATTATTTATTTGTATTGGTGGTAAACCTACTGTATTCCAACTTCTCTATGGATTATAAACTATTTTACTAGCCATAAATTCATCAAAATAAGCAAACAACACACGAAAAACAGAATCTGTCAAAAACAGAACAGTCTGTAGTAATCTGTAACTAACGCAAACTTATGGAACTCCAAAACATATACCAAAATAGGAACACCTAGACAATTTGTTTATTGATCAGCAGCAATTGGAATTAGTATTTTATCACATTCTGGTGATTTTTAACAATTGTTTTCATGAACAGAAAGTTTCTGGAAATTACAGCAAGATCAAATAATTATCATCCAAGAAGATCCTATAGGTTTAACTTGGCACAAACACTAATTAAAATATAAAACCACATATAAACATAAGGTAGATGGATTATTTATTCCTAAACAGAAGCAAAAACAAAAAAACTAAAAATAAAATTGGGTTTCCTCTCAACAAGCGCTATCGTTTAACGCCCCTAGCTAGGCATAATAGCAAGGATAGATCTAGGTATTGACATCTTTGGTAGGCAATCCATAAGTGACTCTCATGATAGATTCATATGGTAATTTTATTTTCTTCGTAGGGAAGTGTTCCATGCCCTTTTTTAATGTGAATTGAAATCTAATATTCCCTTCCTTCATATCAATAATTGCACCAACCGTTCTAAGGAAAGGTCTACCGAGAATAATAGGGCAAGAAGGACTGCAATCTATATCAAGAACGATAAAATCTACGGGCACATAATTCCTATTTGCAACAATAAGAACATCATTAATTATTCCCATAGGTTTTTTAATAGTGGAATCCGCAAGATGCAAGTTTATAGAGCAATCATCAAAATCACGGAAATCTAGCAAATCACACAAAGTCTTGGGAATAGTGGAGACACTAGCACTCAAATCACACAAAGCATAAAAATCATGATCTTTAATTTTAATTTTAATAGTAGGTTCCCACTCATCATAAAGTTTTCTAGGGATAGAAACTTTCAACTCAAGTTTTTCTTCATAAGATTGCATCAAGGCATCAACGATATGTTCGGTAAAGGCTTTATTTTAACTATAAGCATGAGGAGAATTTAGCACGGATTGCAACAAGGAAATACAATCAATTAAAGAGCAACTTTCATAATTAAATTCCCTGAAATCCAATATAGCGGGTTTAGCAACATTTACGGTTTTATTCTTTTCAATCCCACTTTTATCAATTTCATCATCAAGATCTAAATACTCCGAATTTTTGGAACGCCTTCTAGGTAAAGGAAGATCACATTCAGTTTCATCAAGATTCATATTGCAAAACAAAGATTTAATAGGGGATACATCAATAACTTTTAGATCTTCATCTTGATTTTCATGGGAATTGGAAGAACACGCTTTAATAAAGGCATCTTTCGCAGCACGCATCCTAGCGGTTCTTTCTTTGCAATCATCAATGGAAATACTCATGGCTTTGAGAGACTCATTGATATCATGCTTAGGAGGAATAGATCTAAGCTTTAAAGAATCAAGCTCAGAGAAATTCTATCAACGTTCCTAGCCAAATCATCAACTTTAAGCAATTTCTCTTCAATCAAAGCATTGAAATTCTTTTGTGAATTCATAAACTCTTTAACACTATTCTCAAATTCAGAGGGCATCTTATTAAAATTTCCATAAGAGTTGTTGTAGGAATTTCCACAATTATTAGAAGGATTACTAGGATAAGGCCTAGGATTAAAATTCCCTCTATATGCGTTGTTACCAAAATTATTCCTACCAACAAAATTCACATCTATAGATTCATTATTATTCTCAATCAAAGTAGACAAAGGCATATCATTAGGATCAGAAGAAACACTCTTAGTAGCAAATAATTTCATAAGTTCATCCATCTTTCCACTCAAAACATTGATTTCTTCTATCGCATGCACTTTTTTATTAGTAGATCTTTCAGTGTGCCATTGAGAATAATTAACCATAATATTATCTAGTAGTTTAGTAGCATCTGCTAAAGTGATTTCCATAAAAGTGCCTCCCGCGGCCGAATCTAAAAGGTTTCTAGAAGCAACATTCAACCCGGCATAAAAAAATTATATAATCATCCACAAATTCAAACCATGAGTAGGGCAATTACGTATCATTAATTTCATTCTCTCCCAAGCTTGTGCAACATGTTCATGATCAAGTTGCTTAAAATTCATAATATCGTTTCTAAGAGAGATGATCTTAGCGGGAGGAAAATACTTAGAGATAAAAGCATCTTTGCACTTGTTCCAAGAATTAATACTATTTTTAGGCAAAGACAAAAACCAAGCTTTAGCACGATCTCTAAGCGAAAAAGGAAATAGCTTCAATTTAACAATATCATTATCGACATTTTTTTCTTTTGCATATCACATAAATCAATGAAGCTATTTAGATGAGTAGCGGCATCTTCACTAGGAAGGCCGGCGAATTGATCTTTCATAACAAGATTCAACAAAGCAGTATTATTTTCACAAGATTCGGTATTGGTAAGAGGAGCAATCGGAGTGCTAAGGAAATCATTATTGTTGGTATTGGTAAAGTCACACAATTTGGTATTATCTTGAGCCATCGTGACAAGCAAGCAAACCAACACACGAGCAAACAAAGGCAAGCCTGAAAAAGGCAAACGGAAAAGAGAGGGCGAATAAAACGGCAAGGGTGAAGTGGGGGAGAGGAAAACGAGAGGCAAATGGCAAATAATGTAGTGCGAGAGATAAGGAATTGTGATGGGTACTTGGTATTTTGACTTTTGCGTAGACATCCTGTGACACCCCAAAATTTTTAACCTTGTTTTAATAAATTAAAAGTTTGCCAGGAAATTAAAACTTTTACTTTCTGGGCTCCCTTTTAATTTTTTAACCAATTTCTCCCTTGTTATTATGGAGTTTTTCCCCAAAGTGAAAACTTTTCAAATATGTTATTGGACTTGTTTAACCTCTCAAGAAAAACTCTTCTTTTATTAGTAGAACTAATTACATAATTAATTTTCTTGATCTTTATTTTCTTGAAAAAATGGTTTTTTTTCAAGGTTATATGGCCATATTTGAACTACAACCATTTGATAAATTCACTTAAAGTTCCAACCAAAATTTGGAGATGTCATGTGATGTTTTCATGAAATATTTTGAGCTCTACACCCAATTTTCTTCTCTGGTCCAGAATGCAATTTTGCACTACAACCCATTTAAATATTTATTTCTAGCCTTCACTAAAATTATGGGATGTCAGTGGTAGCATGCAATTCAACTTTATGCAAAAACCTAGTGTTGTTCTTTGGAAAAATTGAGTGAATCAACCTCTTTTCTATTCTGGTCCAACTTGAGGATTTGTACAGCAACCACATTTTTAGTTGCTCCTTTATCCATGACTCCTTTTTCTACTTGTAGTCCCCCCTGCTAAACCCCTAAGTCCAGGAGCATGCACCCATTGGAATATTTTTGGTTCATCAAGTAATGCCATTTGCTTCCTGTCCAGAATTGAAGATCTGCAAAACTTGCACTAACAAGTTTCTGCATTTGGCCAACTAACCACACCACCCTCTTATTCATCTAAAGAGACCCCACTCTAGAAGTTTTGGCCACTCCAAGAACTTCCTAAATGCCTCTGGCATTTTGTCAAACACCCTGTGTGCATAGACAGATTTGGCATGGTTGAAAGTTTTGTGTTGTCAACTTGCCCCTTGTCCAAACCAAGTTGTCTAGTAGCCTTCAATATGTCTCTAACCCAGGCCTGTGGATTTGCATTAGCTCTCCAGCAATTTTGGTCGCCCTGGCATTTCGTCGAACGAGTGCCGTGCACGCCCGGAGCGCGAGCAGAGCGTGCGTTTTGCACGTGCTGCGCCCGAGCCGCCACGTCACGCCCCTGGTTTTTCCCTCACTGCAAAGCCGCGCCACACACTCCCCTTCTCAACGCATCACGCCAAGCAGCCCCTCGCCACGTCCCCGGCAGGCCAGGAGCTAGCCGCCACGGCTGCCCGACAGCCCCTGCTCAGGTCGGCGCCGCCCGAGCCTCTCCCGCTCGCCACCTGCCCCCTGGAGCAGCGCGAGCTCATCCACAAGCGTGGCCCCTAGCGCTCGTCGCTGCCACGACGCCCTAGCTACAGAATGGCGGTCGCCGGCGACCTTATCTGCGGCCACCGTCGGAACCGACCCCGACCGCCTATTTAAGAAGCCCCGAGCTCGTCCCCGATGCGGGCAGTCTCAAGCCATCTCCCTAGGAACCCCCTTGGCTAGCAATCGAACCGGGAAGGCCGTCTTCCTCGACTCCGGACAGTTCGGCCACCGCCGCCTCCCGGCTCCGTTCTTCACAACCAGAGCCTCCCCGACCCTTCTAACACCACCGACAGACTCCACTCCATCTTGCGGAGCTGCCCAGACCCCCAGCTGCGACGGAGAGCCACCGAAGCCACAAATCCACTTTGCTCCCAAAGCCACTGGCCGCCGCGAAGCTCGTCGACGGCGATTCCCTCCACCCCCGATGACCCTACAACCGCCAGAAGGATCGCCCTAGATCCGCGGATCCATCCCCGCCCTCAGCTCCCCGCAAGGACCCGCCGTTTGCCGGCGACGATCGCCGGAGTTCTGCCCCCTCTCGGGTAGAGGAAGAGGAGGGAAGGTGGACTAGTCAAACCTGACCAGTGGGCCAGGCGGGCCCACTGTCAGTGACCCACGCACGGTCCACGCTGGATAAGTGGAGGCGCGTTTCCAGAATACGCCTTCGACGTGGATTTTTGGAGAGAGGAGAAAGCCTTCAAAAGTTTTGGAGTGCACCTTGCCTTTCCACACCATGAAGACAAGCATTCTGAACCCCGGAATAATATTTTTGGTGTGTTAGTTGACACGTTTATAACACCGTCTTATTTCAGAGAACTTGTTATTTCATGTGATATGATCATTTGCATGGATGCATATTAGTGATTTCCTTGCTGTTGGAAATGAATATACATGTGATGGTAATCATCCTCATGTGCCTTGCATCCATGCCGGAAAGGAATCCGGGAAAGCCTCTGCCTTGGGTAGGCATGAGCTTGTCGCCGGCCTCCGTCGGGACGGTTATGTCCGGTATGGCATAGTAAGGTATAATGAATGTTGATTTGTTGGTCGAAATATTTTTTTGTTATACATGTTATGCAGGGAATTTATAAACCTCCTAAGTCGACCGTAGATCGAGTCTTGTTCCAGTAACCCCCATACTTGCCTCGTACTACCACTTGTCCCTGCCGCAGGTAGGGTACGGTTCAGTAAGTCGTCAACCCCTTTCAAGCACACACCGTACAGAGAGGCCATGGTGGAAGATACTGGTTGTAGCCGGTAGGCAGGCCACCTGGTCCGGGGGCTTGGGTGTTTCCGGTTGGGACCGAGAGGGGAGGCCACCCCTTAGAGCGCGCGATATAAATTTGATCCCATGCTACGCGAGGTTGTAGCCTTCCCACTTAGAGTTTTTCTTGACAGGTGTCGTGGGTGATTCCACACACCGGTGAGTTAAGCTGGTTTGTGCAAGTCAGGTGTGTTTTCAATTAAAAGACCGTAGACGGAATTAGTCCCGATGGACTAAAGGAATCCGTTACTCGTGGGTAAAGAGTACACCCTCTGCAGAGATTAAACCTATGCGAATAGCCGTGTCCATGGTTAAGGATTACAGTCTGGGATGGGTCAAGGGTTGGTCTTAGTGTCGGTCTTCGGAGGAGAAATTGTTAAACCACAACTTGGATTGTGACTTGTGACTTGTGAAGATTATGATTATTATTATTATGGACTAACCCATTATATCATTGAGTATCCCTGGGACGGTTCTACCTCCTGGATATTCATTGTGACTATTTATTTTATAAGCCCTTTATGTGATGTCGCTGAGACGCCCGACTGTGGCATTGCTGGTTATTTATTTATTTTATAAGCCCTTTATGTGGTGTCGCTGAGACGCCCGACTGTGGCATTGCTTGTTATTTATTTATTTTATAAGCCCTTTATGTGGTGTCGCTGAGACGCCCGACTGTGGCATTGCTTGTTATTTATTTATTTTATAAGCCCTTTATGTGGTGTCGCTGAGACCCCCGACTGTGGCATTGCTTATTATTTATTTACTTTATAAGACCTTTATGCGGTGTCACTGAGACGCCCGACTGTGGCATTGCTTGTTATTTATTTACTTTATAAGCCCTTTATGCGGTGTCGCTGAGACGCCCGACTGTGGCATTGCTTGTTATTTATTTACTTTATAAGCCCTTTATGTCGTGTCGCACAGACGCCCGACTGCGGCATTTTATCCCCATTCCATTATTGCTTATTCATGTAGCATATAAATAACATGCTTACATGCATAAAAGATGTTTTATTTATGACTGACGATGTGATCATAGAATATTACAATGCATGATTATCAATTATATTATCCCAGTGTTCATAATGTTTGCGAGTACATTCAAAGTACTCACTGGCATGTCCCTGGCTATTTTCTTGGCCAGATTTCTGCATGGAGAGGAGCATTGCGATGACAGCCCCGGAAACTAAGCAAAGGTGTTAGCAGCCTCGCGAAGATAGGAGTTAACCTGGTCAGCTGTTCCTGTGGGAAATGGAGTCCCATACACTGATGATCCACAAACCGCTTCCGCCATCAACCACTAGAAACCATTTGTTGTACTCATAGGCCACAATGGTCTTGTGCGACATGTGTTGTACTTTGCTTGGAATTTTTGTATCAAGTTTGTGTCTCGCCAGCTAACAGTAATCCTGGGGCTGGTGAGCATAAGGGCCATTTTCTGGGAAGTCAATACCCGGAAAACCGGTCGCGACAGACTTGGTATCTGAGTCAGGCTGACCATTGGCTAATCTTATCTTAGCCAGGTCAATAAACTTAGGCAAACCAACCCACCAAACCATAACCAAACCCCAGCCAAACTTCTCGTGCAAGATAGCCACACAGTGACCCGACACCTTTTGGCAGTCGGTGCCCAACCTATCAACCTAGCCTGTCGATCACGCACCAGTGACCAGCACCCAAGGTGTCTCATTCGCAAGCGTGCGAAGGAAGACTCCGTCCCCTTTTTCCTATAAAAAGGGCACGCTAGCCTCAACCCAGCACAGCAGAGCCGCTACCCCAAACCGAGCCACAATGCCGGGCCCCGTCGTGCACAATGAGACCACAGCAACCAACCTTGGAGGCTTTGTAACCATACTCGCAAACCTCACCCGTCGTGCCTATGCGTTAGAAGAGCCCCCGAAATATGTTGTGTACCAAGGACCCATGAGCGGTGAGAGCCGACAATTCTGGGCCACTGTACACATCTACGGTAGGGGTCTAGCGCTCGAGCGCCCCTACAGGTTCACGGAACGACAGCTTCCTTTGAGCCACAAGCCATCCAACTAGCTGCTCGAGAGGCTATAGTTCATCTCCGGCACTTGTCGCCCAGAGTCAACTATCGCTCGTTCCACTACTACCCCAGACGTGAAGGGTATGGTAGACCACCCCAAGTTGCCAAAGGAGATCACGAGACGGATCCTGCATTGTTACACCTAGTGCGCTATGTAGGTGCACTAGAGGAACTGTTCGATCAAATCACCATTGATCTAATCGCAGCTCGTGGAGAGCTGGTTCGTCGAGACCCGGCGAGAGAAGAGAACGAGCCCAACGCCGACAACCCAGTCATGCTGTTTGGACACCCGATCGAGTCCCCGAGGTCTGCCCCAGCCGTCGGCCAAGGTACTCTGATGACCCCAGAAGTGCTTCGTCGCCTCTTGGGAGCACACTCCAACGGGGTTGTGGCCAACAATCCCCGAGATGGTCATCATCGCTACCCCGAGCCTGCAGCCCCTCAACCCACTCCAGCTAATTCCGGCGGTGAGACCCGTGGAGAAGCCTCGACATCCACAAGGCACGCCCGCCTGGATGTAAACGAGGTAGACTAAGTCACTCGAGTAGTGTCGAATCTCAGTGTATTCCCTGCGTTGTAATCGTGTGACTTTGTAAATAAACGCCGCCTGTTGTCGTGCCTCTGTTTTAAATAGTAGCTTTATATGGTTATGCCAGCATGCGGTATAAAATTTCTATCCCAGGCACAGTTACCCAAAAACCTCCCCGACAACCCCCACAGTAATACGTCACTTTAGTGAGATGTGTGTATCTGTGGCTTGACCCCGACCCTTGGAGCAGAGTTGGCAATTTCATTACCTTTCACCACGGTAAAATGACCCAGCTCCAGGGCTATAAAAAGGCCACCGCGTGACCCTGCCAAGCACCCCTCATCTTGTGCACCACCCTCACAACCATTTCTTGCCATGCCGAGCCCTAGTATTTATCTGAGAACTCCAGATGCGACCCCGGGTAGTTTTGTCAAGATACTGTGGGATTTTACCTGCAGTACCATGGGCGCTACCCAGCCACCCCAGTACGATCTGTTCAAATTAAGAATCACCCCTTCCACCTTGAGATATTGGGCAGCAGTACACATCCCTCCCGTAAACTCAAACCAAGACCCAACGGAGGTCTCCTTCGTGGGGAAATCTATGCCAACCCCACATATGGTCGTAGAAGATGCTGCATATAAAGCGCTTGCTCGCCTTCGATTCGCGGTACCCTATGCCAGCGAACGAGGGTATTATTACTTTCCGAGCCATGCAGCACCCGGAGGAGTAACATCTTTTCCCGATGGACGAATTGAGAGGGACCCAATCCTGACCAACCTTGTCCAGTACGTCATCGCTCAAGAACGTTTAACCCAATGTGTGATGGGTTATTTCCAGAGCCTCGCGGATTTAAATCCTCAGATCGCCATCGGCAGATCACTAAGGCCCGACCAGGAGAGACACATTCATCGACTGGTCAATCCACTTTCCCCGATAGAAGAGGAGTGTATCACAGTTCCAGAGACGTTTTCTAGGGACCCCGTCTAGTTACCGTTTTTATTATAGACGTCACTTCTGTGTTTACTATTGCAACATTTATTTAAAAATTGTAACTTATGCATGGTACCCCGAGTTTGCGCAGCGAGCAAATCTTTTAGTTTCTATTGATGTGAGTGGTTCTGTTGCGGTTTGACTCTAATGTATTACTGTTTTCTCTCGCGAATAAACCTAGAGTGAGATTTCTTTTCCCTGAGTTGCTGCATCTGCACCTTCTCATGACATGGATTATTTTATTTCACGCAACACCACGACAGCAGACTCACAACCATAATCATTCGAATACATACACTGCTTGCAAAAACCTTGCAACGGCGTTCCATCTAACTAAGCACCCCCGAACAACAGTTAGCACCCGGCACACCCCACCTACTCCTCGTGATCACCACCACCGCGGAGAGCCAACACCCGAGCAGCAGCATCGCGACGATCATCGAGGATCATCGCGCACAAGAGCACGGAGAGCCCCAACAGTGTCGCCAGCCCTCCGCATACCAGGATCGCGAACCAATCCGGCATCGCCTCCACCATTAGAACCCCGTCTCGAGCTTCTGAAAAGCAGAAATGGAGGAAGAAGGAGGAGGAGAAGCGAGGCCAGGTGTGAGGAAGGAGAGAAGAACACCTCGGCCGTTTTATAGCTCGAGCTCGGTGTACGGTGGGCGAGGTCCACCAGCGCCACTTGTTGCTCGACCACCGGTGTTCGGAGGAGAATCCGCGAGATGCCGACAGCGCACTGGCCCGCGAGGTGAGTGCACGCTGCACTGGCAGCTAGCACGCCGCGCACTACCGCAGTACGGCCTAGATGCCCTACGCGCTAGGCGTCGCCGGTGGAGAAAGCACGGGAAAGCGCGCGGGAGAGAGGAAGAAGAAAAGAGCCAGAGGAAGAAGAAGAGGCCGACAGTGGGCCCTGGGTCCACCTGTCAGCCAGAGGGAGCACTGTGCTCTCGGGTACGACCAGCGTATTTTTAAATTTAGAATTTATTCTAAATTTATATCCGGCGTAGAAATCTCTCGGATTTTGCCCTAACCATAGATTTTTCCACGCAGCGCTAGTGTCCCACACTGTATTTCTTTTTGCACCACTTATTGCCCTCTCACTGTAGCCACTATTGTTTTGATGCATACGTTTTTATTAAAACAGCTCTTAGCAAATCTTGAGGACGAGATTTTTTTATGGGGAGTAGTGTTGTGACACCCCAAAATTTTTAACCTTGTTTTAATAAATTAAAATTTTGCCAGGAAATTAAAACTTTTACTTTCTGGGCTCCCTTTTAATTTTTGAACCATTTTCTCCCTTGTTATTATGGAGTTTTTCCCCAAAGTGAAAACTTTTCAAATATGTTATTGGACTTGTTTAACCTCTCAAGAAAAACTCTTCTTTTATTAGTAGAACTAATTACATAATTAATTTGCTTGATCTTTATTTTCTTGAAAAAATGGTTATTTTTCAAGGTTATATGGCCATATTTGAACTACAACCATTTGATAAATTCACTTAAAATTCCAACCAAAATTTGGAGATGTCATGTGATGTTTTCAAATCACTTTTATACAAAAATATCCTTTATTCATGAAATATTTTGAGCTCTACACCCAATTTTCTTCTCTGGTCCAGAGTGCAATTTTGCACTACAACCCATTTAAATATTTCTTTCTAGCCTTCACCAAAATTATGGGATGTCAGTGGTAGCATGCAATTCAACTTTTTGCAAAAACCTAGTGTTGTTCTTTGGAAAAATTGAGTGAATCAACCTCTTTTATATTATGGTCCAACTTGAGGATTTGTACAGCAACCACATTTTTAGTTGCTCCTTTATCCATGACTCCTTTTTCTACTTGTAGTCCCCCCTGCTAAACCCCTAAGTCCAGGAGCATGCACCCATTGGAATATTTTTGGTTCATGAAGTAATGTCAGTTGCTTCCTGTCCAGAATTGAAGTTCTGCAAAACTGGCACTAACAAGTTTCTGCATTTGGCCAACTAACCACACCACCCTCTTATCCATATAAAGAGACCCCACTCTGGAAGTTTTGGCCACTCCAAGAACTTCCTAAATGCCTCTGGCATTTTGTCAAACACCCTGTGTGCATAGACAGATTTGGAATGGTTGAAAGTTTTGTGTTGTGAACTTGCCCCTTGTCCAAACCAAGTTGTCTTGTAGCCTTCAATATGTCTCTAACCCAGGCCTGTGGATTTGCATTAGCTATCCAGCAATTTTGGTCGCCCTGGCATTTCGTCGAACGAGTGCCCGGCACGCCCGGAGCGCGAGCATAGCGCGCGTTTTGCACGTGCCGCGCCCGAGCCGCCACGTCACGCCCCTGGTTTTGCCCTCACTGCAGAGCCGCGCCACACACTCCCCTTCTCACCGCATCACGCCAAGCAGCCCCTTGCCACGTCCCCGTCAGGCCAGGAGCTAGCCGCCACGGCCGCCCGACAGCCCCTGCTCAGGTCGGCGCCGCCCGAGCCTCTCCCGCTCGCCACCTGCCCCCTGGAGCAGCGCGAGCTCATCCACAAGCGTGGCCCCTAGCGCTCGTCGCCGCCACGACGCCCTAGCTACAGAATGGCGGTCGCCGGCGACCTTATCCGCAGCCACCGTCGGAACCGACCCCGACCGCCTATTTAAGAAGCCCCAAGCTCATCCCCGCATGCAGGCAGTCTCAAGCCATCTCCCTAGGAACCCCCTTAGAGCGCGCAATATAAATTTGATCCCATGCTACGCGAGGTTGTAGCCTCCCCACTTAGAGTTTTGCTTGACAGGTGTCGTGGGTGATTCCAGACACCGGTGAGTTAAGCTGGTGTGTGCAAGTCAGGTGTGTTTTCAATTAGAAGACCGTAGACGGAGTTAGTCCCGATGGACTAAAGGAATCCGTTACTCGTGGGTAAAGAGTACACCCTCTGCAGAGATTAAACCTATTCGAATAGCCGTGTCCATGGTTAAGGATTAAAGTATGGGATGGGTCAAGGGTTGGTCTTAGTGTCGGTCTTCGGAGGAGAAATTGTTAAACCAGAACTTGGATTGTGACTTGTGACTTGTGAAGATTATGATTATTATTATTATGGACTAACCCATTATATCATTGAGTATCCCTGGGACGGTTCTACCTCCTAGATATTCATTGTGACTATTTATTTTATAAGCCCTTTATGTGATGTCGCTGAGACGCCTGACTGTGTCATTGCTGGTTATTTATTTATTTTATAAGCCCTTTATGTGGTGTCGCTGAGACGCCCCACTATGGCATTGCTTGTTATTTATTTATTTTATAAGCCCTTTATGTGGTGTCGCTGAGACGCCCGACTGTGGCATTGCTTGTTATTTATTTACTTTATAAGCCCTTTATGTGGTGTCGCTGAGACGCCCGACTATGGCATTGCTTGTTATTTATTTACTTTATAAGCCCTTTATGCAGTGTCACTGAGATGCCCGACTGTGGCATTGCTTGTTATTTATTAACTTTATAAGCCCTTTATGCGGTGTCGCTGAGACGCCCGACTGTGGCATTGCTTGTTATTTATTTACTTTATAAGCCCTTTATGTGGTGTCGCACAGACGCCTGACTGCGGCACTTTATCCCCACTCCATTATTGCTTATTCATGTTGCATATAAATAACCTTCTTACATGCATAAAAGATGTTTTATTTATGACTGACGATGTGATCATAGAATATTACAGTGCATGATTATCAATTATATTATCCCAGTGTTCATAATGTTTGCGAGTACATTCAAAGTACTCACTGGCTTGTCCCTGGCTATTATCTTGGCCAGATTTCTGCATGGAGAGGAGCGTTGCGATGACAGCCCCGGAAACTAAGCAAAGGTGTTAGCAGCCTCGCGAAGATAGGAGTTAACCTGGTCAGCTGTTCCTGTGGGAAATGGAGTCCCATACACTGATGATCCACAAACCGCTTCCGCCATCAACTACTAGAAACCATTTGTTGTACTCATAGGCCACAATGGTCTTGTGCGACATGTGTTGTACTTTGCTTGGAATTTTTGTATCAAGTTTGTGTCTCGCCAGCTAACAGTAATCCTGGGGCTGGTGAGCATAAGGGCCATTTTCTGGGAAGTCAATACCCGGAAAACCGGTCGCGACACCTCCCGGCAACGGCGCCAGAAATCTTCTTGCTACCTCTTGAGCACTGCGTTGGATTTCCCCGAAGAGGAGAGGATGATGCAGCAAAGTAGCGTAAGTATTTCCCTCCGTTTTTGAGAACTAAAGTATCAATCCAGTAGGAGGCTACGCGCGAGTCCCTCGTACCTACACAAAACAAATAGCTCAACGCAACCAACGCGATTAGGGGTTGTCAATCCCTTCACGGTCACTTACGAGAGTGAGATCTGATAGAGATGATAGATAATATTTTTGGTATTTTTGATATAAAGATACAAAGTAAAATAAAAGGCAAAGCAATAATAAAGTGATGGAGATTGATATGATGAGAATAGACCCGGGGGCCATAGGTTTCACTAGTGGCTTCTCTCAAGAGCATAAGTATTCTACGGTGGGTGAACAAATTACTGTTGAGCAATTGACAGAATTGAGCATAGTTATGAGAATATCTAGGTATGATCATGTATATAGGCATCACGTCCGAGACAAGTAGACCGACTCCTGCCTGCATCTACTACTATTACTCCACTCATCGACCGCTATCCAGCATGCATCTAGAGTATTAAGTTAAAAACATAGTAACGCCTTAAGCAAGATGACATGATGTAGAGGGATAGTTTCATGCAATATGATAAAAAAGCCCATCTTGCTATCCTCGATGGCAACAATACTATACATGCCTTGCTGCCCCTTCTGTCACTGGGAAAGGACACCGCAAGATTGAACCCAAAGCTAAGCACTTCTCCCATTGCAAGAAAACCCAATCTAGTAGGCCAAACCAAACTGATAATTCAAAGAGACTTGCAAAGATAACCAACCATACATAAAAGAATTCAGAGAAGATTCAAATATTGTTCATAGATAGACTTGATCATAAACCCACAATTCATCGGTCTCAACAAACACACCGCAAAAACAAGATTACATCGAATAGATCTCCACGAGATAGGGGGAGAACATTGTATTGAGATCCAAAAAGAGAGAAGA
Organism: Aegilops umbellulata; assembly: GCA_032464435.1. NCBI lineage: Eukaryota > Viridiplantae > Streptophyta > Magnoliopsida > Poales > Poaceae > Aegilops > Aegilops umbellulata. The sequence goes on from CP136057.1 coordinate 653,625,708, forward strand.
AGCCATCTAGCTACTAACTATGGACCCGAAGGTCTGAGGTAAACTACTCACACTTCATCGGAGGGGCTATGATGATGTAGAAGTGCTCCGTGATGATGGCCCCCTCCGGCGGAGCTCCGGAACAGGCCCCAAGATGGAATCTCATGGGTACAAAAGGTTGCGGCGGTGGAATTAGGTTTTTGTCTCCATTTCTGATTGTTTAGGGGTACGTAGGTATATATAGGAGGAAGGAGTACGTCGGTGGAGCTTCGAGAGGCCCACGAGGCAGGGGGCGCGCCCTAGGGGGACGTGCCCTAGGGGGGGCGCACCCTCCACCCTCGTGACCGCCTCTCTTCTTTCTTGACGGAGGGTCCAAGTCTCATGGATCATATCTGATGAGAAAATCACGTTCCCGAAGGTTTCATTCCGTTTGGACTCCGTTTGATATTCCGTTTCTTCGAAACACTGAAATAGGCAAAAAAAACAGCAATTCTGGGTTGGGCCTCCGGTTAATAGGTTAGTCCCAAAAATAATATAAAAGTGGAAAATAAAGCCTAATATAGTCCAAAACAGTAGATAATATAGCATGGAGCAATCAAAAATTATAGATACGTTGGAGACGTATCACCAGCGACCTATGTGCAAAGCACGTCGGTAGAACCAGTCTCGCGTAAGCGTACGCGTAATGTCGGTTTGGGCCGCTTCATCCAACAATACCGCCGAACCAAAGTATGACATGCTGGTAAGCAGTATGACTTGTATCGCCCACAACTCACTTGTGTTATACTCGTGCATATAACATCTACGCATAAAACCTGCCTCGAATCCCACTGTTGGGGAACGTAGTAATTTCAAAAAAATTCCTACGCACACACAGGATCATGGTGATGCATAGCAACGAGAGGGGAGTGTGTGTCCACGTACCCTCATAGACCAAAAGCGGAAGCATTAGCACAACGCAGTTGATGTAGTCGTACATCTTCACGATCCGACCGATCAAGTCCGAACGTACGGCACCTCCGAGTTCAGCACACGTTCAGCTCGATGACGTCCCTCGAACTCGATCCAACCGAGCTTTGATGATGCTACCGACGTAGGGCTTCACCTAAGCACCGCTATAATATTATCGAGGTGGAATATGGTGGAGGGGGGCACCGCACATGGCTAAGAGATCAAGAGATCAATTGTTGTGTCTCCAAGGGGTGGCCCCCTCCCCGTATATAAAGGAGTGGAAGGGGGAGGGGGCCGGCCACCCTAGGGGAGCCCCATGAGGAGTCCTACTCCCACCGGGAGTAGGACTCCCCCCTTCCAAGTGGGAGTAGGAGAGGAGAGGCAAGGAGAGAGAGGGGGAAAGGAAAGGGGGGCGCCGCCCCCCTCCTTGTCCAATTCGGACTGGGGCGGAGGGGCGCGCGGCTGCCCTTGGCCGCCCGTCCTCTTCTCCACTAGGGCCCAATAGGCCCATTAGTCTCCCCGGTGGGTTCCGGTAACCCCCCGGTACTCTGGTATGTGTCCGAAACTACCCGAAACCATTCCGGTGTACGAACATAGTCGTCCCATATATTGATCTTTATGTCTCGACCATTTCGAGACTCCTCGTGATGTCCGTGATCATATCTTGGACTCCGAACTACCTTCGGTATATCAAAACACAAAACTCATAATACCGATCGTCATCTAACTTTAAGCGTCGGACCCTACGGGTTTGAGAACTATGTAGACATGAACGAGACTCATCTCCGATCAATAACCAATAGCGGAACCTGGATGCTCATATTGGCTCCTACATATTCTACGAAGATCTTTATCGGTCAAATTGCATAACAACATACGTTGTTCCCTTTGCCATCGGTATGTTTACTTGCCCGAGATTCGTTCGTCGGTATCTTAATACCTAGTTCAATCACGTTACAGGCAAGTCTCTTTACTCGTTCCGTAATACATCATCTCATAACTAACTCATTAGTCACAGTGCTTGCAAGGCTTATAGTGATGTGCATTACCGAGAAGGCCCAGAGATACCTCTCCGACTATCGGAGTGAGAAATCCTAATCTCGAAATATGTCAACCCAACAAGTACCTTCGGAGACACCTGTAGAGCACCTTTATAATCACCCAGTTACGTTGTGACGTTTGGTAGCACACAAAGTGTTCCTCCGGTAAACGGGAGTTGCATAATCTCATAGTCATAGTAACATGTATAAGTCATGAAGAAAGCAATAGCAACATACTAAACGATCAAGTGCTAAGCTAACGGAATGGGTCAAGTCAATCACATTATTCTCCTAATGATGTGATCCCGTTATTGATTAACGAGCTTGTCAAGTAGAGGCATACTAGTGACACTCTATTTGTCTATGTATTCACACATGTATCATGTTTCCGGTTAATACAATTCTAGCATGAATAATAAACATTTATCATGATATAAGGAAATAAATAATAACTTTATTATTGCCTCTAGGGCATATTTCCTTCAGGGTTGGCATGGATCGAGACTAGGATTTGTCACTCATGTAACGGAGAGATATCTCTAGGCCTTCTTGATAATACAACATCGTAAAGAGCTTGCAAGCAATGTGCCTGAGTTAGTCATGAGATCTTGTATTACGGAACGAGTAAAGAGACTTGTCGGTAACGAGATTGAACTAGATATGGAGATACCGACAATCGAATCTCGGGCAAATAGCATATCACCGAACAAAGGGAATTGCATATGGGATTAATCGAATCCTTGACATCGTGGTTCAACTGATAAAAGATTTTCGTGGAATATGTAGGAATCAAATGGACATCCAGGTCCCCTATTGGTTATTGACCGGAGAGATGTCTCGGTCATGACTACATGATTCCCGAACCCGCAGGGTCACACGCTTGAAGTTCGTTGACGCTAAAGTAGTATTGGGATATTTGATGATTGGTAACTGAATATTGTTCGGAGTCACAGATGAGATCCCAGACATCATGAGGAGTCTCGGAATGGTCGAGTGGTAAAGATATATATAAGTCATATTTTGGGTTCCCGAAAAAGGTGCAGTTTTTTTGATATTGTACCAGGACGCTTCCAGAAGGTTCTGGAGGATTCCAGAGGGGTCCAAAAGTCCAAAAGTGGGTTCACCACGCCCCAAGGGCTGGCATGGGCTGAGGGTAGGCGCCCTAGCCTTATTGGCCAGACACACCAAGTCCTTAAAAGCCCATGTGACTAGGAAAAGGAAAAAGGAATAGCCTTGACGCCAGCTCGTATTAGGAGTAGGGCTGGACTCCCGGCCCTCCGACACGTAAATATAGAGGATGGGGCACAGTAAGGCACACCCCAACACATTGACCTTGGCTGCTGCCCCATCCCTCCCTCCCGGCACAGTTCTCGTTCACGTTTTTTTGCTTAGCAAAGCGCAACAAGGCACCCCAACACATAGTCTCTCGTCTCGAAGGTGCTCATAGGGGTAGGCTATTCGTCTATGCGTTTATAGGGGTGAGTGTATGCGTGTATGTACGAGTGATTGTGTCTGTACCGTGTTATATAAAACCTTCTGCCCGTCACCTTGTATTCCAGTTTCAAAGGGGAAGCATAAGAATAAAACAGCAGTGTGATGTGGCATGTACATTTTTTCGGCAGTGTACATTTTTTTGAACATCAGTACAGACACAAGCACTCATATACACACGCATACACTCACCCCTATGAATGCACACACGCACACCCTACCCCTATGAGCACCTCTGAAAGACTGAGCCGGCATATCATCTTGAGATTTACAAAGTCACCGTAGGCGCCTCGTCGTCGACGGGAACGCCTTCTCCCACTAAATGAGCATCGCCGGGAATCCTGAAATGAATCAATGAATAAATGCGAGCACCAGGATTTGAACCTGGTGGGCTGGGGATACCACAGTCCCTCTAACCATCCAACCACAGGTTGGTTCACAGTGTATATTTGTTTATAGTTGCTAATTGTGTTCCATTGAGGCTTGAGGGCACGACATGACGTGTACATGGGGTGTACTTATACCGCTTTCGGCCCCCGATATCCATATCCACTCGCAAGCGCTCCTCTCGACTCTCAATCGCCCCATTTCCGCCCGCCCACAGTTGCCGACGCTACCTCTCTCTTCACTGCAGTGCTGCCAGGAAGAACAGCCCGTCTGCTCCGCCCTGCTACGACAGCCACTCCGGCGAGCTCCAGCCTTGGTAAGCCATCCTTCCCCTTCATAACCCCACCCCCCCCCCCAATTTGTTTTTTTATGGTTACCCTAGGTTTTTTAGAACAAAGACGCCAGGAGCGTCCGGCTTTAACTTAATAAAGCCCACAACATAGGCAGCGTACATAAACTTAAAACCAAGTCTAGGAACCCAACATCACATAACCGACCAGCCCAACAGGTAAATAGCGGTACAAGGCAATGCCAGCCAACAAAAGAGCACGCAGGCTCGGAGGAAACACATCCAAAAGGAGCTACACATCCCTAGGTAGCAGACGACGGTGCTCTAGTCGCAGAGTAGACAAAGCGGAGGCGATCTAGTGCCTAGCGATGGAGATCAGCGTCCTGATGCCTTCCCAGCGGCGCCCACAGCTGTAAGAAAATGATACATTTGTAGATTACGTCACCTGGGTGAGATGGGAACACACCCTCAATAGTAAACTTGTTACGAATACGCCATAAAGCCCACAACATTGCGGCCGCACAAGTCCACAATATCCGGCGGGAGGAGCCCTGGACTGAGGACAGAGACGACACAAGCTCGAAGCGGGAGCGTGGATCCCAATCCACGCCTGCGGCCTCGCGCACCGCGCTCCAGGCGAAGCGCGCCAGGGGGCACCGAAAGAAAACGTGATCCGCGTCTTCCGGTACACCGCAACCTGCACATGGTCCACTGGACGGACCATTACGTTTAGCCACGTTGATGGAGGTAGGAAGGTGATCTTGGCATAATTGCCAGAGGAATACCTTGATTTTAAGAGGGATGTGGGCCTTCCATAGCCCCGAGGCAGCCTGAAGGGCAAGACCGCAAGCCAACTCTCTATAGAGAGAGCTAACAGAAAACTTACCAGAGCCCACTAACCTCGATGACACCGTGTCTGCGGTAGAAGACATGTGCACGTCGGCGATCAGGGCCCGCAGGCGTTCTCAACTATCCGCCTCAGGGCCCGAGAGCTCCCGTCTAAGGTATATTGCCAGCAGGGAGGAGCTAAATGCCGTGGCAACCAATAGTTGGGGATCCAGCGCGATGGAATAGAGACCGCGGAACTCTGACCAAAGAGGCTGGGGGGTGGGGGCCGATCCACATGTCAAGCCAGGATCGCGTGGAGCGGCCGTTATTGACCGTAAATTTTGCCCCTCTGGCAAAGTACGGTTTTAAGGTTTGAATGGAGTTCCAGAACGTTGAACCGTGAATCTCGGCCTCAAAAAAACTCCCACTAGGGAAGTATTTGGCACGAAGGAGATCCACCTAGAGGCCAGTCTCGCCCTGAGACAGCTTCCAAATCCATTTGCACATGAGGGCAATGTTCATCAACTTAGAGTTGATGATCCCAAGGCCCCCCTGAGCTTTGGGCCGGCATACGGCCTGCCATTTTTCCAAATGGTATTTTTTCTTCGGCCTTGCCCCTTCCCAAAAGAAGCGGGACCTAGGGGTGTCAAGTTTAGTGTGCACCCCATCAGCCAACAGGAACAGCCCCATGACGAACATAGGTAGGGACGATAGGCTGGAGTTGGTTAAGATCAGTCTTGCCCCTGAAGACATAAATCTCCCTCTCCACGGGCACACTCCACCCGCCACCATATTGCAGAGAGGTTCCCAATCCGAAATCGAACACTTTTTTCTGCGATCGGGAGGCCTAGGTAAGTAAACAGCAGTTTCCCAAGCCTGCAGTTAAGCAAGTTGGCTACACGAAGACTCTCGGCCGCGTCCATCCCCATGGACACCACTTCACACTTGTGGGAGTTAATTTTTAGCCCGGACAAAAGCTCAAAGCTCGGGAGGATGGCTTTGACTGATGCGATACTGTGCGTGTCCGGTTCGAAGAGGAGAAGTGTGTCGTCCGCGTACTGCAGGTGCGACACTCCCCCCGGGATCAGGTTAATGACCATTCCCATGATGTGTCCAGCCGCACGGACTTTATCTAACATGGCGCCCAGGGCATCCGCCACGAAATTAAACAATAGTGGGGAGGCAGGGTCCCCTTGACAAAGCCCACACTTGTTGCGGAAGTAGTTCCCTACTTCTCCGTTCACCGCAATCATAGTTTGGCCCCCCGAGACCAATTGCATCATGCGATGAACCCAAACCAACGTGAAACCTCTATCGAGGAGAACTTGTTGGAGAAAGTCCCAGCTCACATGGTCATACACCTTCTCGAAGTCAAGCTTCAGCAAGATGGCAGGCTGGCGAGATCGTTTCAGCGTGTGAATGATTTCCTGAAGAGCGAGCGGCCCCTCCAGAATATTGTGACCTCAGATAAAAGCCGACTGACTCCTACTAATGATACGATGAGCAACCGACAAGAGACACGAGGAGCCAGCCTTAGAGCAAATTTTAAACGAAACATTAATGAGCGCTATGGGCCTAAACTGTCTAATACAATCCGCACCTTGAACTTTGGGGATCAAAGAAAGGACCCCAAAGTTCAGGCGTGAGATGTCAACACAACCCCGCATGAAACCATTACACACGTCGAAAATAGGCCCCTTAAGCACTGGCCAGAAGCACTTAAACATCGCCACCGGCCAACCATCAGGGCCCGGGGCAGTGTCAGATTTCATCACGAGAGCCGCCACATCAATCTCCTGAGGGAGGAAGGCCATCCCCAGGCCTTCGTTTTCTTGGTCTGAGACCCGCAGCGCGGGATCCGAGACGTCTACCCGCAGCCTAGCACGGGCTCCTCCTTGGAGCCCATCAGATGGATGTAGAAGTCATAGATATGGCGAACAATATCCTCTTTCCGCAAAAGGAGCCCTTTCTCAGATTGCAATCTCAGGATGGCACGCTTACGTCGCCGGCCATTAGCGTAGGCGTTGAAGTACTTGGTGTTCGCGTCTCCCTTCAGCGTCCACTTGATGCCACCACACCTACGCCAATATTCCTCCTCTACCCTAAGGAGTGCCTTGACCTGGGCTTCCAGCGCGTAACGCTGAGCTCAATCCTACTCCGTGAAACCCTGCGTGTCGGCAATCGCGTCCATCCGAGCCAACTCCGCGGTCATGCGTGCTCGAAGCAGTTTATCCTCGCGGCCCTGGTTGGCCCCCAACCTCTGAGAGCCGCGTGCATGCCCACCCCTGCGGCAATCCAGAACTACATAGGCCCACGTTGCAGCCCGAGTCGGGCAACACATGCCGGCCATTTGGTTCGAAATATTTGATCGAAGCCCGGGGACTCGAGCCATGCAATTTCAAAGAAAAAAACGAGAATTCCGTTTCAACCTGTCCTCCCCTGAGGAAAGGATAAGAGGGATATGATCCGATCCAATCCTAGTTTCGGCTTGTAGGGAGCAAAGGGGGAAAAGAACTTCCCATTCTGCGGACATGGAAATGCGGTCAAGCACCGACCGAACTGGCGTTAACTACTTATTGGTCCACGTATACCGAGCCCCCACTCGAGTCACTTCCCTAAGGGCCATTGCCGCAATCGCATTGTTGAACAAGGACACCCTTGTCTAGTTAATAATCTCGTTATTCATGTCCGCTCCCAAGCGAATTAAGTTAAAATCAGCACCTACCAATAGTGGCAGATTTCGCACAGCCAAGGCCGCAACCTTCACCTGGAGTTCCCCCAGGAACTCCTGAGAGCGAGAGTGGTCGGCCGGGCCATATACCACTATAACCTCCCACTCGCACAGGGTCGCGCGGTGGCGAACGTGTGTAGGGATGTAAAACCTGCCCACATCCCAAGTCAGAATTTCGTAGCAAACTTGGTTGACACCAAGCAACGGACCCCCAGAGTGGCCCGCAGAGGGAACCCAATTCCATGAAAAACGCTCCAAAGGATCGGTAGCCAACAAGTCCTGGTGGTGGAAATCCACCTTGATGGTTTCCTGAAATCCCACGACATCGATACCTTCTTCAGAATGTATTCCTTCAGCTGGGTCCGCCTCCCAGCATGGCCGAAGCCACAAATGTTCTAGAAGATGAAACGCATTAAATTATGCGATTGCGGAGACGGAGACCCCTCGTGGTAACCGCTTTGGCCACACGCCGTGTCTTGGCAGGACAACGGGTTGAGGGGGACGGCACAGCCCTAGCTGCAAGGTCCCCCTGGTCGGGCCGCGCAATAATCTCCAGAGAAGCCCCTGCTTCTTCTGTCGATGACGCCACGCGGGCAGCAACGGCCTGGGTAAGCGCTGCCTACGCAATTTCCTTCAAACGAAGGAGAGAGAGAAGCTAGCATGCTTCGCCCTTGTTCGACATGTCTACTCCACAGTCATCTCAGATCCTACCCAATCACTCGTCCGAATACTCGTCAAAAATAGTGAATCGGGGCAGAGGATTACCTTCGATTTCCATGTTCTTCTGCACCAGAAGGAGCTAGGCGCGCTGCAACGAGGGAAGATTGCCCTTGGCGCCTTTGGGGCGAGAGCTGGACTGCTCCAGAGTCGAGGACGCTGCCACCACCGCCTTGGAATGCTTGGCAGTGGAGATGGGCGCCGTCTTGGCCACCGCCGCCCGGAGCGCATCCGTGGGGGAGGGAGGAGCGGTCGCCGTTGTCCCGCCAGCCGGACCGCCAGGGGAAGCCAACGCCATCACCACTTGCCTTTGCGAGGTAGGCATGCCTGCGCTCACCGTCGGGGGGCTCGCCGGCGCCACCGTAGGTGTCTTGCGCCCCGCCTTCTTCTTGGGGATCCCCTTCCCGAAACTGATGCCGCCCACCGAAGACGGAGGTGGAGGGGAGCGCTCCTTGAGAACTTGCCCCCCACCCACGCTAGCAGCCACTGGAGAGATGAGCATCGAGCGCCCCCCCCAAGTCGTAGGAGGCCGAGACGCCCTTGTCCGTGTCGAAGCCGAGCAACATGTTGGAACCATACTGGTTAAAGGCCGTCTCGTTGCTGCCCACTCCAACATGGCGCTCCACCACATCAGTCGCACCCCCCCTTTAGGAGCGACGGTTGTCGTGTCCTTGTCCTTGAGGCCCAACTTGTCCCACAACGCCGTGTCAATTGAATCATCGCGCAAGCTCATGTCATGATCCTTGTCCTTGCCATACGGGCCTGATACGTCTCCAAAGTATCTATAGTTTTTGATTGCTCCATGCTATATTATCTACTGTTTTGGGCAATATTGGGCTTTATTATCCGCTTTTATATTATTTTTGGGACTAACCTATTAACCGGAGGCCCAGCCCAGATTTGTTGTTTTATGCCTATTTCAGTGTTTTGAAGAAAAGGAATATCAGACGGAGTCGAAACGGAACGAAATCAACTAGAGAAGTTATTTTTGGAACGAAAGCTACCCGATGGACTTGGACCCCATGTCAAGGAAGGACCGAGGAAGCCACGAGGGTGGGGGGCGCGCCCACCCCCCTAGGGCACGCCCCCTGCCTCGTGCGGCCCTCGTGGCTCCCCTGACGTACTTCTTCCGCCTATATAACCCCACGTACCCCAAAACTTCCATAACAGAGATTAGATCGGGAGTTCCGCCGCCGCAAGCCTCTGTAGCCACCAAAAGTCAATCGAGACCCTGTTCCGGCACCCTGCCGGGGGGGAACCCTCATCGGTGGCCATCTTCATCATCCCGGCGCTCTCCATGACGAGGAGGGAGTAGTTTGCCCTCGGAGCTGAGGGTATGTACCAGTAGCTATGTGTTTGATCTCTCTCTCTCTCTCTCTCTCTCTCTCTCTCTCTCTCTCTCTCTCGTGTTCTTGATTTGGCACGATCTTGATGTATCGCGAGCTTTGCTATTATAGTTGGATCTTATGTTTCTTCTCCCCCTCTACTCTCTTGTAATGGATTGAGTTTTCCCTTTGAAGTTATCTTATCGGATTGAGTCTTTAAAGATTTGAGAACACTTGATGTATGTCTTGTCGTGCGTATCTGTGGTGACAATGGGATATAACGTGATTCACTTGATGTATGTTTTGGTGATCAACTTGTGGGTTCTGCCCATGAACCTATGCATAGGGGTTGGCACACGTTTTCGTCGTGATTCTCAAGTAGAAACTTTGGGCACTCTTTGAGGTTCTATGTGTTGGTTGAATAAATGAATCTGAGATTGTGTGATGCATATCGTATAACCATACCCACGGATACTTGAGGTGACATTGGAGTATCTAGGTGACATTAGGGTTTTGGTTGATTTGTGTCTTAAGGTGTTATTCTAGTACGAACTCTAGGGTTGTTTGTGACACTTATAGGAATAGCCCAATGGATTGATTGGAAAGAATAACTTTGAGGTGGTTTCGTACCCTACCATAATCTCTTCGTTTGTTCTCCGCTATTAGTGATCTTGGAGTGACTCTTTGTTGCATGTTGAGGGATAGTTATATGATCCAATTATGTTATTATTGTTGAGAGAACTTGCACTAGTGAAAGTATGAACCCTAGGCCTTGTTTCCTAGCATTGCAATACCATTTACGCTCACTTTTACCACTTGTTACCTTGCTGTTTTTATATTTTCAGTTTACAAAAACCTATATCTACCATCCATATTGCACTTGTATCACCATCTCTTCGCCGAACTAGTGCACCTATACAATTTACCATTGTATTGGGTGTGTTGGGGACACAAGAGACTCTTTGTTATTTGGTTGCCGATGACCCACAAGTATAGGGGATCTATCGTAGTCCTTTTGATAAGTAAGAGTGTCGAACCCAACGAGGAGCAGAAGGAAATGATAAGCGGTTTTCAGCAAGGTATTCTCTGCAAGTACTGAAATAAGTGGTAACAGATAGTTTTGTGATAAGGTAAATTGTAACGAGCAACAAGTAACAAAAGTAAATAAGGTGCAGAAAGGTGGCCCAATCCTTTTTGTAGCAAAGGACAAGCTGGACAAATTCTTATATAAGGGAAAGTGCTCCCGAGGACACATGGGAATATCGTCAAGCTAGTTTTCATCACGCTCATATGATTCGCGTTCGGTACTATGATAATTTGATATGTGGGTGGACCGGTGCTTGGGTGTTGTTCTTACTTGAACAAGCATCCCACTTATGATTAACCTCTATTGCAAGCATCCGCAACTACAACAAAAGTATTAAGGTAAACCTAACCATAGCATGAAACATATGGATCCAAATCAGCCCCTTACGAAGCAACGCATAAACTAGGGTTTAAGCTTCTGTCACTCTAGCAACCCATCATCTACTTATTACTTCCCAATGCCTTCCTATAGGCCCAAATAATGGTGAAGTGTTATGTAGTCGACGTTCACATAACACCAGTAGAGGTTAGACAACATACATCTCATCAAAATATCGAACGAATACCAAATTCACATGACTACTAATAGCAAGACTTCTCCCGTGTCCTCAGGAACAAACGTAACTACTCACAAAGCATATTCATGTTCATAATCAGAGGGGTAATAGTATGCATAAAGGATCTGAACATATGATCTTGCACCAAGTAAACCAACTAGCATCAACTACAAGGAGTAATCAACACTACTAGCAACCTACTAGCACCAATCCCGGACTTAGAGACAAGAATTGGATACAAGAGATGAACTAGGGTTTGGAGATAAGATGGTGCTGGTGAAGATGTTGATGGAGATTGCCCTCTCCCGATGAGAGGAGCGTTGGTGATGACGACGGTGATGATTTCCCCCTCCCGGAGGGAAGTGTCCCCGGCAGAATAGCTCTGCCGGAGCCCTAGATTGGTTCCGCCAAGATTCCGCCTCGTGGCGGCGGAGTCTCGTCCCGAAAGGTTGCTTATGTTTTTTTCTCATCGAAAGACTTCATATAGGAGAAGATGGGTGTCGGAGAGCCACCAGGGGGGCCACAAGGTAGGGGGCGCGCCCAGGGGGAGGGGTGCGCCCCCCACCCTCGTGAGCAGGGTGTGGGCCCCCTGGCCTGTTGGGGAACATTGCAGAAAATTAAAAAAATTCCTACGGTTTCACCAAGATCCATCTATGAATTCATCTAAGCAATGAGTCATGGGAGAGAGAGATTGCATCTACATACCACTTTGTAGATCGCGAGCGGAAGCGTTCAACGAACGGGGATGAGGTAGTCGTACACGACGTGATCCAAATCACCGGAGATCCTAGCACCGAACGGACGGCACCTCCGCGTTCAACACATGTACGGTCAGCGTAACGTCTCCTTCTTCTTGATCCAGCAAGGCAAAGGAGAGGTTGAGGAAGATGGCTCCAGCAGCAGCACGACAGCGTGGTGATGGTGGAGCTGCAGTACTCCGGCAGGGCTTCGCCGAGCTCTACGGAGGAGGAGGAGGTGTTGGAGAGGGAGAGGGAGGCGCCAAGGACCAGGGTGCGGCTGCCCCCCTCACCCTCCTTTATATAGCCCCCTAGGGGGGGCGCCGGCCCTAGGAGATGCAATCTCCTAGGGGGGCGGCGGCCAAGGGGTGGGGCTTGCCCCCCAAGTAAGGGGGCGCCCCCCCTTTAGGGTTTCCCCACCCTAGGTGCATGGGCCTCTTGGGGCTGGTTCCCCTTGGCCCATGAAGGCCAAGGCGCACCCCCTAGAGCCCATGTGGCCCCCCGAGTCAGGTGGCCCCACCCGGTGGACCCCCGGGACCCTCCGGTGGTCCCGGTACAATACCGATAACCCCGAAACTTGTCCCGATGGCCAAAACAACACTTCCTATTTATAATTCTTTACCTCCGGACCATTCCGAAACTCCTCGTGACGTCCGGGATCTCATCCGGGACTCCGAACAACATTCGGGTTACTGCATATACATATCTTCACAACCCTAGCGTCACCGAACCTTAAGTGTGTAGACCCTACGGGTTCGGGAGACATGCAGACATGACCGAGACAGCTCTCGGGCAATAACCAACAGCGGGATCTGGATACCCATGTTGGCTCCCACATGCTCCATGATGATCTCATCGGATGAACCACGATGTCGAGGATTCAATTAATCCCGTATACGATTCCCTTTGTCAATCGGTATTTTACTTGCCCGAGATTCGATCGTCGGTATCCCAATACCTCGTTCAATCTCGTTACCGGCAAGTCACTTTACTCGTACCGTAATGCATGATCCCGTGATCAAACACTTTGATCACATTGAGCTCATTATGATGATGCATTACTGAGTGGGCCCGGTGATACCTCTCCCTCAAGCGGAGTGACAAATCCCAGTCTCGATCCGTGTCAACCCAACAGACACTTTCGGAGATGCCCGTAGTATACCTTTATAGTCACCCAGTTACGTTTTGACGTTTGGTACACCCAAAGCACTCATACGGTGTCCGGGAGTTACACGATCTCATGGTCTAAGGAAAGGATACTTGACATTGGAAAACTCTAGCAATCGAACTATGCGATCTTATGCTATGTTTAGGATTGGGTCTCGTCCATCACATCATTCTCCTAATGATGTGATCTCGTTATCAATGACATCCAATGTCCATAGTCAGGAAACCATGACTATCTATCGATCAACGAGCTAGTCAACTAGAGGCTTACTAGGGACATGTTGTTGTCTGTTATTCACACATGTATTACGATTTCCGGATAACACAATTATAGCACGAATAAAGACAATTATCATGAACAAAGAAATATAATAATAATGCTTTTATTATTGCCTCTAGGGCATATTTCCAATAGTCTCCCACTTGCACTAGAGTCAATAATCTAGTTACATTGTGATGAATCGAACACCCATAGAGTTCTGGTGCTGATCATGTTTTGCCTTAGGGAGAGGTTTAGTCAACGGATCTGCGACATTCAGATCCGTGTGCACTTTACAAATTTCTATGTCTCCATCTTGAACATTTTCACGAATGGAGTTGAAGCGACGCTTGATGTGCCTGGTCTTCTTGTGAAACCTGGGTTCCTTGGCAAGTGCAATAGCTCCAGTGTTGTCACAGAAGAGTTTGATTGGCCCCGACGCATTGGGTATGACTCCGAGGTCGGTGATGAACTCCTTCACCCAAATTGCTTCATGCGCTGCCTCTGAGGCTGCCATGTACTCCGCTTCACATGTAGATCCCGCCACAACGCTCTGCTTGCAACTGCACCAGCTTACTGCCCCGCCATTCAAAATATACACGTATCCGGTTTGTGACTTAGAGTCATCCAGATCTGTGTCGAAGCTAGCGTCGACGTAACCCTTTACGACGAGCTCTTCGTCGCCTCCATAAACGAGAAACATTTCCTTAGTCCTTTTCAGGTACTTCAGGATATTCTTGACCGCTGTCCAGTGTTCCTTGTCGGGATTACTTTGGTACCTTCCTACCAAACTTACGGCAAGGTTTACATCAGGTCTGGTACACAGCATGGCATACATAATAGAACCTATGGCTGAGGCATAGGGGATGACACGCATCTCTTCTATATCTTCTGTCGTGGTCGGACATTGAGCTGAGCTCAATTTCACACCTTGTAACACAGCTATGAACCCCTTCTTAGATTGATCCATATTGAACTTCTTCAATATCTTATCAAGGTATGTGCTTTGTGAAAGACCTATGAGGCGTCTTGATCTATCTCTATAGATCTTGATGCCTAATATATAAGCAGCTTCTCCAAGGTCCTTCATTGAAAAACTTTTATTCAAGTAGGCCTTAATGTTGTCCAAGAGTTCTATATCATTTCCCATCAAAAGTATGTCATCTACATATAGTATGAGAAATGCTACAGAGCTCCCACTCACTTTCTTGTAAACGCAGGCTTCTCCATAAGTCTGCGTAAACCCAAACGCTTTGATCATCTCATCAAAGCGAATGTTCCAACTCCGAGATGCTTGCACCAGCCCATAAATCGAGCGTTGGAGCTTGCACACCTTGTCAGCATTCTTAGGATCGACAAAACCTTCCGGCTGCATCATATACAATTCTTCCTTAAGGAAACCATTAAGGAATGCCGTTTTGACGTCCATTTGCCATATTTCATAATCGTAGAATGCGGCAATTGCTAACATGATTCGGACGGACTTCAGCTTTGCAACCGGTGAGAAAGTCTCATCGTAGTCAATTCCTTGAACTTGTCGATAACCCTTAGCGACAAGCCGAGCTTTATAGATGGTCACATTACCATCCGCGTCTGTCTTCTTCTTAAAGATCCATTTATTTTCTATGGCTCGCCGCTCAACGGGCAAGTCAGTCAAAGTCCATACTTCTTTTTCATACATGGATCCTATCTCGGATTTCATGGCTTCTAGCCATTTGTCGGAATTCGGGCCCGCCATTGCTTCCTCATAGTTCGAAGGTTCACCGTTGTCTAACAACATGATTTCTAAGACAGGGTTGTCGTACCACTCTGGTGCGGAACGTGTCCTTGTGGACCTTCGAATTTTAGTAGGAGCTTGATTAGAAGTATCTTGATCATCATCATTAATTTCCTCTCTAGTCGGTGCAGGCACCTCAGGAACGTTTTCTTGAGTTTCGCCATTTTCCGTTTCAAGAGGTAACACTTCATCAAGTTCTACTTTCCTCCCACTTACTTCTTTCGAGAGAAACTCCTTCTCTAGAAAGGATCCATTCTTGGCAACAAAGATCTTGCCTTCGGATCTGAGGTAGAAGGTATACCCAATAGTTTCTTTAGGGTATCCTATGAAGACGCATTTTTCTGACTTGGGTTCGAGCTTTTCAGGTTGAAGTTTCTTCACATAAGCATCGCATCCCCAAACTTTTAGAAACGACAGCTTAGGTTTCTTCCCAAACCATAATTCATACGGTGTCGTCTCAAAGGATTTCGACGGAGCCCTATTTAAAGTGAATGCGGCAGTCTCTAAAGCATAGCCCCAAAAAGATAGCGGTAAATCGGTAAGGGACATCATAGATCGTACCATATCTAATAGAGTGCGATTACGACGTTCGGACACACCATTACGCTGAGGTGTTCCAGGCGGCGTGAGTTGTGAAACTATTCCACATTTTCTTAAGTGTGTGCCAAATTCGTGACTCAAGTATTCTCCTCCATGATCTGATCGTAGAAACTTGATCTTTCTATCACGTTGATTTTCAACCTCACTCTGAAATTCCTTGAACTTTTCAAAGGTCTCAGACTTGTGTTTCATTAAGTAGATATACCCATATCTACTCAAGTCATCAGTGAGGGTGAGAACATAACGATAGCCACCGCGAGCCTCAACACTCATTGGACCGCACACATCAGTATGTATGATTTCCAATAAGTTGGTTGCTCGCTCCATTGTTCCTGAGAACGGAGTCTTGGTCATTTTTCCCATGAGGCATGGTTCGCACGTGTCAAATGATTCATAATCAAGAGACTCTAAAAGTCCATCTACATGGAGCTTCTTCATGCGTTTGACACCTATGTGACCAAGGCGGCAGTGCCACAAATATGTGGGACTATTGTTATCAACTTTTACTCTTTTGGTATTCACACTATGAATATGTGTATCATAACTTACGAGATTCATTAAGAATAAACCATTAACCATCGGAGCATGACCATAAAACATATCTCTCATATAAATAGAACAACCATTATTCTCCGATTTAAATGAGTAGCCATCTCGAATTAAACGAGATCCAGACACAATGTTCATGCTCAAACTTGGCACTAGATAACAATTATTGAGGTTTAAAACTAATCCCGTAGGTAAATGTAGAGGTAGCGTGCCGACGGCGATCACATCGACCTTGGAACCATTCCAGACGCGCATCGTCACCTCGTCCTTCGCCAGTCTCCGTTTATTCCGCAGCTCCTACTTTGAGTTACAAATGTGAGCAACTGCACCGGTATCAAATACCCAAGAGCTACTACGAGTACTGGTAAGGTACACATCAATTACATGTATATCACATATACCTTTTGTTTTGCTGGCCTTCTTGTCCGCTAAGTATTTGGGGCAGTTCCGCTTCCAGTGACCACTTCCCTTGCAATAAAAACACTCAGTCTCGGGCTTGGGTCCATTCTTTGGCTTCTTCCCGGCAACTTGCTTACCGGGCGCGGCAACTTCCTTGCCGTCCTTCTTGAAGTTCTTCTTACCCTTGCCCTTCTTGAACTTAGTGGTTTTATTCACCATCAACACTTGATGTTCCTTCTTGATTTCTACCTCTGCAGATTTCAGCATAGCATATACCTCAGGAATGGTCTTTACCATACCCTGCATGTTGTAGTTCATCACAAAGCTCTTGTAGCTAGGTGGAAGCGACTGGAGGATTCTGTCAATGACCGCTTCATCCGGGAGATTAACTTCCAGTTGAGTCAAGCGGTTGTGCAACCCAGACATCTTGAGTATGTGTTCACTGACAGAGCTATTTTCCTCCATCTTACAGCTAAAGAATTTGTCGGAGACTTCATATCTCTCGACCCGGGCATGAGCTTGGAAAACCATTTTCAGCTCTTCGAACATCTCATATGCTCCATGTCTCTCAAAACGCTTTTAGAGCCCCGGCTCTAAACTGTAAAGCAGGCCGCACTGAACGAGGGAGTAATCATCGGAACATGACTGCCAAGCGTTCATAACGTCTTGTTCTGCAGGGAGAACAGGTGCGTCACCCAGCGGTGCTCGTAGGACATAATCTTTCTTGGCAGCTATGAGGATGATCCTCAGGTTCCGGACCCAGTCCGTATAGTTGCTGCCATCGTCTTTCAGCTTGGTTTTCTCTAGGAACGCGTTGAAGTTGAGGACTACGTTGGCCATTTGATCTACAAGACATATTGTAAATATTTTAGACTAAGTTCATGATAATAAAGTTCATCTTAATCAAATTATTTAATGAAATCCCCACTTAGATAGACATCCCTCTTCTAGTCCTCTAAGTATTACATGATCCGAGTCTACTAGGCCGTGTCCGATCATCACGTGAGACGGACTAGTCAACATCGGTGAACATCTTCATGTTGATCGTATCTTCTATACGACTCATGCTCGACCTTTTGGTCTTCTGTGTTCCGAGGCCATGTCTGTACATGCTAGGCTCGTCAAGTCAACCCAAGTGTTTGCTTGTGTAAATCTGTCTTACACCCGTTGTATGTGAATGTTAGAATCTATCACACCTGATCATCACGTGGTGCTTCGAAACAACGAACTGTCGCAATGGTGCACAGTTAGGGGGAACACTTCTTGAAATTATTATGAGGGATCATCTTATTTACTATCGTCGTTCTAAGTAAACAAGATGCAAAACATGATAAACATCACATGCAATCAAATAATAAACGTGACATGATATGGCCAATATCACATTGCTCCTTTGATCTCCATCTTGGGGCTCCATGATCATCTTGTCACCGGCTTGACACCATGATCTCCATCATCGTGTCTCCATGAAGTTGCTCACCAGCTATTACTTCTACTACTATGGCTAACGCGTTTAGCAATAAAGTAAAGTAATTTACATGGCGTTTCTCAATGACACGCAGGTCATACAAAAAATAAAGACAACTCCTATGGCTCCTGCCGGTTGTCATACTCATCGACATGCAAGTCTTGATTCCTATTACAATAGCATGAACATCTCATACATCACATATAGATCATTCATCATTCATCACAACTTCGGCCATATCATATCACAAAGCACTTGCTGCAAAAACAAGTTAGACGTCCTCTAATTGTTGTTGCAAGTTTTCACGTGGCTGAATTAGGGTTCTAGCAAGAACGTTTTCTTACCTACGTGAAAGCCACAACGTGATTTGTCAACTTCTATTTACCCTTGATAAGGACCCTTTTCATCGAATCCGCTCCAACTAAAGTGGGAGAGACAGACACCCGCCAGCCACCTTATGCAACTAGTGCATGTTAGTCGGTGGAACCGGTCTCACGTAAGCGTACGTGTAAGGTTGGTCCGGGCCGCTTCATCCCACAATACCGCTGAAGCAAGATAAGACTAGTAGCGGCAAGAAAGTTGACAACATCTACGCCCACAACAAATTGTGTTCTACTCGTGCAATAGAGAACTACGCATAGACCTAGCTCATGATGCCACTGTTGGGGAACGTTGCAGAAAATTAAAAAATTTCCTACGGTTTCACCAAGATCCATCTATGAGTTCATCTAAGCAACGAGTCATGGGAGAGAGATTGCATCTACATACCACTTTGTAGATCGCGAGCGGAAGCGTTCAACGAACGGGGATGAGGTAGTCGTACACGACGTGATCCAAATCACCGGAGATCCTAGCACCGAACGGACGGCACCTCCGCGTTCAACACACGTACGGTCAGCGTAACGTATCCTTCTTCTTGATCCAGCAAGGCAGAGGAGAGGTTGAGGAAGATGGCTCCAGCAGCAGCACGACGGCGTGGTGATGGTGGAGCTGCAGTACTCCGGCAGGGCTTCGCCGAGCTCTACGGAGGAGGAGGAGGTGTTGGAGAGGGAGAGGGAGGCGCCAAGGACCAGGGTGCGGCTGCCCCCCTCACCCCCCCCTTTATATAGCCCCCTAGGGGGGGCGCCGGCCCTAGGAGATGCAATCTCCTAGGGAGGCGGCGGCCAAGGGGTGGGGCTTGCCCCCCAAGTCAGGGGCGCCCCCCCCCCCCCCTTTAGGGTTTCCCCACCCTAGGCGCATGGGCCTCTTGGGGCTGGTTCCCCTTGGCCCATGAAGGCCAAGGCGCACCCCCTAGAGCCCATGTGGCCCCCCGAGTCAGGTGGCCCCACCCGGTGGACCCCCGGGACCCTCCGGTGTTCCCGGTACAATACCGATAACCCCGAAACTTGTCCCGATGGCCAAAACAGCACTTCCTATATATAATTCTTTACCTCCGGACCATTCCGAAACTCCTCGTGACGTCCGGGATCTTATCTGGGACTCCGAACAACATTCGGGTTACTGCATATACATATCTTCACAACCCTAGCGTCACCGAACCTTAAGTGTGTAGACCCTACGGGTTCGGGAGACATGCAGACATGACCGAGACAGCTCTCGGGCAATAACCAACAGCGGGATCTGGATACCCATGTTGGCTCCCACATGCTCCACGATGATCTCATCGGATGAACCACGATGTCGAGGATTCAATTAATCCCGTATACGATTCCCTTTGTCAATCGGTATTTTACTTGCCCGAGATTCGATCGTCGGTATCCCAATACCTCGTTCAATCTCGTTACCGGCAAGTCACTTTACTCGTACCGTAATGCATGATCCCGTGATCAAACACTTTGATGACATTGAGCTCATTATGATGATACATTACTGAGTGGGCCCGGTGATACCTCTCCCTCAAGCGGAGTGACAAATCCCAGTCTCGATCCGTGTCAACCCAACAGACACTTTCGGAGATAGCCGTAGTATACCTTTATAGTCACCCAGTTACGTTGTGACGTTTAGTACACCCAAAGCACTCATACGGTGTCCGGGAGTTACACGATCTCATGGTCTAAGGAAAGGATACTTGACATTGGAAAACTCTAGCAAACGAACTATGTGATCTTATGCTATGTTTAGGATTGGGTCTCGTCCATCACATCATTCTCCTAATGATGTGATCTCGTTATCAATGACATCCAATGTCCATAGTCAGGAAACCATGACTATCTATCGATCAACGAGCTAGTCAACTAGAGGCTTACTAGGGACATGTTGTTGTCTGTTATTCACACATGTATTACGATTTCCGGATAACACAATTATAGCACGAATAAAGACAATTATCATGAACAAAGAAATATAATAATAATGCTTTTATTATTGCCTTTAGGGCATATTTCCAACATGGCCTTCATCTTTGGCGACGATTTTTCTTTATTTATTTTAAGATATTTCGTGGAGTTTCAGGACTTTTGGAGTTGCGCAGAATAGGTCTCCAATATTTGCTCCTTTTCCAGCCAGAATTCCAGCTGCCGGCATTCCCCCTCTTCATGGTAAACCTTGTAAAATAAGAGAGAATAGCCATAGGTATTGTGATATTACGTGAAATAACAGCCCATAATGCAATAAATATTAACATAAAAGCATGACGCAAAATGGACGTATCAACTCCCCCAAACTTAGACCTCGCTTGTCCTCAAGCGAAAAGCCGATAACAATAAATATGTCCTCGTGTTTAGAGGTAGAGGTGTCGATAAAAATAAAATACGGACATGAAGACATCATGATTGTTTCATAACAACAACAGATATAGATTTGTCATATGATTTCTTATGTTCAAGTGATGATCTTTTCACAATGCAAAAGTATGAGTCAGAAACCTTATTAGGCGCTAACAAATTATAACCTCAGTCATTGAAGCAATTGCTATTTATCATAACATCGGAAGGAGTCTATGTCAGAGCTTGAAAGCAAGTCCACATACTCAACTATCACTTAGTCCTTCATAATTGCTAACACTCACGCAATACTTGTGGTTATGAAGTTTCAATCAGACACAGAGAAAGATTGGGGCTTATAATGCTGCCTCCAAACTTATTCACCTTTGGGTGATGTCAACAATAATAGTTCATGCTAACGTACATCCAATTGGATATATATATATATATATATATCAGGATCACCCCACCATGAAGTGCTTGCCAAAGGATAAAATGAAAAAGGGAAAGGTGAAGATTACCTTGACTCTTGCATAAGATAGAGGATAATAATAAAAGATAGGCCCTTCGCAGAGGGAAGCAGAGGTTGCCATGCACATTTATGGTTGGATGCACAAAATCTTAATGCAAAAGAACGTCACTTTATATTGCCCCTTGTATGTGAACCTTTATTATGCAGTCCTTCGCTTTTATTGCGTCCACAACAAGTTTGTACAAAGCTTATTTCTCTGCACTAATAAGTCATGCATATTTAAAGAGCAATTTTTATTGCTTGCACCAATGACAACTTACTTGAAGGATCTTACTCAATCCATAGGTAGATATGGTGGACTCTCATGGCTAAACTGGTTTAAGGGTATTTGGAAGCACAAGTAGTATCTCTACTTGGTGCTGAGAATTTGGCTAGCATGAGGGGGAAAGGCAAGCTCAACATGTTTGAATGATCCATGACAATGTACTTTAACTGAGATGCGAGAAAACATAACCCATTACGTTGTATTCCTTGTCCAACATCAACTCTTTAGCATGTCATACTTAATGAGTGCTCCCAATTATGAAAGATGTCAATGATGGTATATCTATATGTGAAACCTCTCTCTCCTTATTACTTCCTATTAATTGCCACGATGACTAAAGCTATATTTGCCAACTCCTAACAACTTTTTAATCATCATACTCTTTCTATGTGAAGTCATTACTCTCAATAAGATCAATATGAACTCTTTGTTTCATTTTATTCTTTCTTTTATTCACTCAAGATCATGGCAAAATAATCAAGCCCTTGACTCAACACTAATCTTTATTATATATGGCTCACGGACTAGATTGCATAGAGGGATCATAAAGCAAACTTCAAAACTAGATCATGCCGTGACTTTATTCTACTAAATCAAGATACTACTAATAGGATCGAACTAATAAAAACGGTAAAGATAGGAGTTGTGATGGTGATACGATACCGGGGCACCTCCCCCAAGCTTGGCAGTTGCCAAGGGGAGTGCCCATACCCATGTGATGAGGTCTCCTTCTTTGTTGTTGGAGGTGGAGGTGTTGTTGATGACGCAAGCTTGTCGTCCCCTTCCATGGCATAGGCTCACCCTCATAGAAGAATGATCGAGTCTCCGGAATTCTCAAATCTGCAACGGAAACAGCTCGAAACGAAAACAGGGGATATTTGCGTGATACGGGGGTCAAAACCTTCGGAAGAATATATAATGAATTTTTACTGACCAAAATACGTATCGTGCAGGAAAATGGTGTCCGGAGGGCACACGAGGTGCTCACGAGGTAGGGGGCGCGCACAGGGGGGTAGGGCGCACCCTCCACCCTCGTGGAGGGCTCGTGTCCTCCCTGGACTGCTACCTATTTTTCTATTTTTCTAAACATTCCAAAACGGAGAAATATTGCCTTAAAAATTGTTTTGGAGTCGGTTTACTTATCGTACCACATACCTATTCCTTTTCGGAGTCTGGAACGTTCTGGAAAGTGTCCCTTATGTATTCCTCCAGGGTTACGGTTTCAATAATATTGGTTTCAACATTTATAGGATTACCTGAGATATAGTGCTTGATTCTTTGACCGTTTACCACCTTCGGATTTGTGCCTTCGAAATTGTTGATTTTTATGGCACCGAGACGATAGACCTCCTCGATAACGTAGGGACCTTCCCATTTAGAGAGAAGTTTTCCTACAAAAAATCTTAAACGAGAGTTGCATAGCAATACATAATCGCCTACATTAAACTCACGCTTTTGTATCTTTTTGTCAAGCCATCTTTTAACTTTTTCTTTAAACAACTTGGCATTTTCATAGGCTTGGGTTCTCCATTCATCAAGTGAGCTAATATCAAATAACCTCTTCTCACCGACAAGTTTGAAATCATAGTTAAGCTCTTTAATAGCCCAATATGCCTTATACTCTAGTTCGAGAGGTAAGTGACATGCTTTTCCATAAACCATTTTATACGGAGACATACCCATAGGATTCTTATATGCAGTTCTATATGCCCATAATGCATCATCAAGTTTCTTGGACCAATTCTTTCTAGACCTATTAACAGTCCTTTGCAAAATTAATTTGAGCTCTCTATTACTCAATTCTACTTGACTACTAGACTGTGGGTGATAAGGAGATGCAATTCTATGATTAACGTCATATTTGGCAAGCATTTTACGGAAAGCACCATGAATAAAGTGTGAACCACCATCAGTCATTAAATATCTAGGGACTCCAAACCTCAGAAAAATAACTTCCTTAAGCATTTTAATAGAAGTGTTATGATCAGCACTACTAGTTGGAATAGCTTCTACCCACTTAGTAACGTAATCAACAGCAACTAAAATATTAGTGTATCCATTGGAGGCAGGAAAAGGTCCCATATAATCAAAGCCCCAAACATCAAATGGTTCAATAACAAGTGAATAATTCATAGGCATTTCTTGACGTCTACTAATATTACCAATTCTTTGACATTCATCACAAGATAAAACAAACTTACGGGCATCCTTGAAGAGAGTAGGCCAATAAAAACCAGATTGCAATACCTTATGTGCAGTAATATCTCCGGCGTGGTGTCCTCCATAAGCTTCGGAGTGACACTTGCGTAGGATCTGTTCCTGTTCATGCTCAGGTACACAACGTCTAATAACACCATCTACTCCTTCTTTATAAAGATGTGGGTCATCCCAAAAGTAATGTCTCAAATCATAAAAGAAGTTTTTCTTTTGTTGGTATGTGAAGCTAGGTGGTATAAATTTAGCAACAATATAATTAGCATAATCAGCATACCATGGAGTGCTACGAGAAGTGCTTATGACATATAATTGTTCATCAGGAAAGCTATCATCAATAGGTAGTGGGTCATCAAGAACATTCTCTAACCTAGATAAGTTGTCTGCAACTGGGTTCTCGGCTCCTTTTCTATCAACAATATGCAAATCAAATTCTTGCAGCAAGAGAACCCATCTAATACGTCTAGGTTTAGCATCTTTCTTTTCCATAAGATATTTAATAGCAGCATGATCAGTGTGAATAGTTACTTTAGAATCAACAATATAGGGTCTGAATTTATCACAAGCAAACACAACTCTAAAAGTTCCTTTTCGGTAGTAGCATAATTTCTTTGAGCGTTGTCTAGAGTCTTACTAGCATAATGGATAACATTTAATTTCTTATCAACTCTTTGCCCTAGAACAGCACCTACAACATAATCACTAGCATCACACATAATTTCAAAGGGTAAATTCCAATCAGGTGGCTGAACAATAGGTGCAGAGACTAATGCTTTCTTAAGTATTTCAAATGCTTCTACACAATCATCATCAAAGACAAATGGTACATCTTTTTGTAATAAATTAGTCAGAGGCAGAGAAATTTTTGAGAAGTCCTTAATGAACCTCCTATAAAATCCGGCGTGACCAAGGAAACTTCTTATACCTTTGATGTCCTTGGGACATGGCATATTTTCAATAGCGTCAACCTTGGCTTTATCAAGTTCAATACCTCTTTCAGAAACTTTGTGCCCCAAGCCAATACCTTCATTAACCATAAAGTGGCACTTTTCCCAATTCAAGACAAGATTAGTTTCTTCACATCTCTACAAAACTCGATCAAGATTGCTCAAGCAATCATCAAAAGAGGAACCATAGACAGAAAAGTCGTCCATGAAAACCTCACAAATCTTTTCACAAAAATCAGAGAATATAGCCATCATGCATCTTTGAAAGGTAGCAGGTGCATTACATAAACCAAAAGGCATACGTCTATAAGCAAAAGTACCAAAAGGGCATGTAAAAGTAGTCTTTGATTGATCTTTAGCCGACACAGGTATTTGAGAGAAACCAGAATAACCATCTAGAAAGCAATAATATGTATGTTTGCATAATCTTTGTAGCATTTGATCAATAAAAGGGAAGGGGTAATGATCTTTCTTAGTGGCTTTATTTAATTTGCGGAAATCAATTACCATCCTATAACCTGTAATAATTCTTTGAGGAATCAATTCATCTTTATCATTAGGGACAACAGTAATACCTCCCTTCTTAGGAACACAATGGACAGGACTTACCCACTGACTATCAGCAACGGGATAAATTATACCTGCCTACAGAAGCTTGAGTATTTCCTTCCTTACCACTTCTTTCATTTTAGGATTCAAACGTCGTTGAGGATCACATACTTGTTTAGCATCCGCTTCCAAATTTATTTTATGCTGACATAGAGTGGGACTAATGCCCTTAAGATCGTCAAGAGTATATCCAATAGCGGCACGGTGCTTCTTCAGAGTTTTCAATAATCTTTCTTCTTCATGCTCTGAAAGGTTAGCACTAATAATAACAGGATATATTTTCTTTTCATCAAGATAAGCATACTTAAGATTATCAGGAAATGGTTTAAGCTCAAAAATGGGATCACCCTTGGGTGGAGGAGGATCCCCTAGGATTTCAACAGGCAAATTGTGTTTCAGAATAGGTTCCTGTTTAAAGAATATTACATCTAGTTCCTTTCTTTCATTCATAAACATATCATTTTCATGGTCTAGCAAATAGTGTTCTAAAGGATCACTAGGAGGTACAGCAATAGAAGTAAGACCAATAATTTCATCCTTACTAGGCAATTCTTCCTCACGATGTTGTTTACTGAATTTAGAGAAGTTAAACTCATGAACCATATCATCCAAGCCAACAGTAACAACATTCTTTTTGCAGTCTATCGTAGCATTAACAGTATTCAAGAAGGGTCTACCAAAAATAATGGGACAAAAGCTATCTTGTGGAGAACCAAGAACAAGAAAGTCAGCGGGATATTTGGTTTTCCCACACAAGACTTCAACATCTCTAACAATTCCCATTGCAGATATAGTATCTCTATTGGCAAGTTTAATTGTAACATCAATATCTTCTAACTCAGCAGGTGCGATATCATGCATAATGTCTTTATATAAGTCAATGGGTATAACACTAGCACTGGCACCCATATCACATAAGCCATGATAACAGTGATCTCCTATTTTAACAGAAATAACAGGCACGCCTACCACAGATCTATGTTTATCTCTATCACAGGGTTTAGCAATTCTAGCAGTTTCACCAGAGAATTCAATGACATGCCCATCAATATTATCAGACAAGAGCTCTTTAACAATAGCAATATTAGGTTCTACTTTGACTTGCTCAGGAGGTGTATAAGTTCTAGTATTGCTTTTATGAACAACAGTTGAAGCTTTAGCATGATCCTTTACTCTAGCAGGGAAAGGTGGTTTCTCAACATAAGAGGTGGGAACAATAGGATCATTATAAGTGATGGTCTTTTCTTCAACTTTAATAGGTGCAGCTACTTTTACTTCTATGGGAGGATGATATTTAAACCACTTCTCCTTGGGGAGATCAACATAAGTAGCAAAATATTCACAGAAAGAAGCTACTATCTCAGAGTCAAGTCCATATTTAGTGCTAAACTTACGGAAAATATCGGTATCCATTAAAGATTTAACACAATCAAACTTAGGTGTCATACCTGACTCCTTACCTTCGTCGAGGTCCCAATCTTCAGAGTTGCGTTTAATTCTATCCAATAAATTCCATCTGAATTCAATAGTCTTCATCATAAAAGAGCCAGCACAAGAAGTATCGAAGATGGTGCGATTGTTATCAGAAAGCCGAGCATAAAAATTCTGGAGAATTGTCAATTTTGAGAGCTCATGATTGGGGCATGAATATAACATTGATTTAAGCCTCCCCCAAGCTTGAGCGATGCTTTCTCCTTCGTGAGGCCAAAAATTATATATATAATTGTGATCACGATGAACAAGATGCATAGGGTAATACTTTTGATGAAATTTCAATTTCATTCTTTTATAGCTCCATGATCTCGTATCATCACATAGCCTATACCATGTCGATGTGTCTCCCTCCAAAGATAAAGGGAAAGCCTTTTTCTTAACAACATCATCGGGTATACCTGCAAGCTTAAATATATAATCCACAAATATCATCCAAATAGCGTAGATGCTCGTCGGGATGCTTTGTCCCATCTCCTGTAAAAGTATTAGCCAACCGTTTTTCCATAATACCCGAAGGAAATGCAAAAGGAGTTTCATTTTCAATAGGTTCAGTAGGTTGAGGAGCAACTCTTTGCTCTAATGGACAGGCTGCAGATACACCGAACAAGCCCCTCAGAGATTCAGTTTCCATAGTAACAAGTGACAGAAAATTTCAGCACACTATATAAATTTTTCCTTACCAAAGGCGCTACACTCCCCGGCAACGGCGCCAGAACAGAGTCTTGATGACCCACAAGTATAGGGGATCTATCATAGTCCTTTCGATAAGTAAGAGTGTCGAACCCAACGAGGAGCAGAAGGAAATGATAAGCGGTTTTCAGCAAGGTATTCTCTGCAAGTACTGAAATAAGTGGTAACATATAGTTTTGTGATAAGGTAAATTGTAACGAGCAACAAGTAACAAAAGTAAATAAGGTGCAGCAAGGTGGCCCAATCCTTTTTGTAGCAAAGGACAAGCCGGACAAATTCTTATATAAGGAAAAGAGCTCCCGAGGACACATGGGAATATCGTCAAGCTAGTTTTCATCACGCTCATATGATTCGCGTTCGGTACGTTGATAATTTGATATGTGGGTGGACCGGTGCTTGGGTGCTGTTCTTAGTTGAACAAGCATCCCACTTATGATTAACCTCTATTTCAAGCATCCGCAACTACAACAAAAGTATTAAGGTAAACCTAACCATAGCATGAAACATATGGATCCAAATCAGCCCCTTACGAAGCAACGCATAAACTAGGGTTTAAGCTTCTGTCACTCTAGCAACCCATCATCTACTTATTACTTCCCAATGCCTTCCTCTAGGCCCAAATAATGGTGAAGTGTTATGTAGTCGACGTTCACATAACACCACTAGAGGTTAGACAACATACATCTCATCAAAATATCGAACGAATACCAAATTCACATGACTACTAATAGCAAGACTTCTCTCGTGTCCTCAGGAACAAACGTAACTACTCACAAAGCATATTCATGTTCATAATCAGAGGGGTAATCGTATGCATAAAGGATCTGAACATATGATCTTCCACCAAGTAAACCAACTAGCATCAACTACAAGGAGTAATCAACACTACTAGCAACCTACTAGCACCAATCCCGGACTTAGAGACAAGAATTGGATACAAGAGATGAACTAGGGTTTGGAGATGAGATGGTGTTGGTGAAGATGTTGATGGAGATTGCCCTCTCCCGATCAGAGGAGCGTTGGTGATGACGATGGTGATGATTTCCCCCTCCCGGAAGGAAGTGTCCCCGGCAGAACAGCTCTACCGGAGCCCTAGATTGGTTCCGCCAAGGTTCCGCCTCGTGGCGGCGGAGTCTCGTCCCGAAAGATTGCTTATGATTTTTTTTTCTCATCGAAAGACTTCATATAGGAGAAGATGGGCGTCGGAGAGCCACCAGGGGACCCACGAGGTAGGGGGGCGCGCCCAGGGGGGAGGGGCGCGTGCCCCACCCTCGTGAGCAGGGTGTGGGCCCCCTGGCCTTCATCTTTGGCGATGATTTTTCTTTATTTATTTTAAGATATTCCATGGAGTTTCAGGACTTCTGGAGTTGCGCAGAATAGGTCTCCAATATTTGCTCCTTTTCCAGCCAGAATTCCAGCTGCCGGCATTCCCCCTCTTCATGGTAAACCTTGTAAAATAAGAGAGAATAGCCATAAGTATTGTGACATAACGTGAAATAACAGCCCATAATGCAATAAATGTTAACATAAAAGCATGACACAAAATGGACGTATCAGTTGCAGGGTTGCTTGAGAGAGACCATCTTCATCCTACGCCTCCCACGGATCTATAAACCTTAGGTCATCCACTTGAGGGAAATTTGCTACTGTCCTACAAACCTCTGCACTTGGAGGCCCAACAACGTCTACAAGAAGAAGGTTGCGTAGTAGACATCAAGCTCTTTTCTGGCGCCGTTGTCGAGGAGGTGAGTGCTTGAAGGTATATCTTTAGATCTTGCAATCGAATCTTTTTGTTTCTTGTTTTAGCACTAGTCTAGTTTATAAAAGAAAATTACAAAAAAATGGAATTGAGTTTGCCTCATACGCTTCATCTTTTTAATATCTTTCGTGAGTATGATGGAAAGGAAAATTGTGCCAAAGTGTTAGAAGAAGAATGCATTAAAATGTTTGGTACTAGATCTTTGTATGATGAGCATGATTGCAATGTTGTTAGTATGAATTCCTTGAATATCCATGATGCTAATGATATGCAAAGCCACAAGCTTGGGTAAGCTATGTTTGATGAAGATGATATTTTTTGTCCCCCAAGCTTTGATGAGAAAATCTACTATGATGAAAGCATGCCTCCTATCTATGATGATTATTGTGGTGACACGTATGCCTTAAAGAATAATGATAACCATGAAACTTGTCATCTTGATCTTAATTTTCAATCACATGATAGTTCTTTTGTTGAGTTTGCTCCCACTATTGTTGATGAGAAGAAATTTGCTTATGTGGAGAGCAATAAATTTTGTATGCAAGTAGATCATGAAAAGAATGCTTTAGGTGCTGGTTATATGGTTTAATTCATTCATGATGCTACTGAAAATTATTATGAGGGAGGAACATATGCTTGTAGGAATTGGAATAATATCAAGTTTCCTCTCTATGTGCTTAAAATCTTGAAGTTATGCTTGTTTTACCTTCCTACGCAAGTTGATTATTGTTCCCATAAGTTGTTTGCTCACAAAATACCTATTCATAGGAAGTGGGTTATACTTAAATGTGCTAGTCATATTCTTCATGATGCTCTCTTTATGTTTCAATTCTTATCTTTTATGTGAGCATCATTGAAATCATAATGCCTAGCTAGGGGCGTTAAACGATAGCGCTTGTTGGGAGGCAACCCAATTTTATTTTAGTTTCTTGGTTTTTGGTTCTGTTTAGGAATAAATAATCCATCTAGCTTCTGTTTATATGCCATTTTGTGTTTTAATTAGTGTTTGTGCCAAGTAGAACCTTTGGGAAGACTTGGGTGAAGTCTTTATGATCAAGCTGTAAAAAACAGAAACTTTAGCGCTCACGAGATTAGCTAGAACTTTTTACTAGAGAGTGCTATTTAGTTGATTATTTTTGCAGATGATTACTATACAAATTACTCAGGCCCACCAATTTTGTTTAGAATTTTTGGAGTTTCAGAAGTATACGTTTTATACAGATTACTACAGACTGTTCTGTTTTTGACAGATTCTGTTTTCATTGTGTTGTTTGCTTATTTTGATGAATCTATGGCTAGTAAAATAGTTTATAAACCATAGAGAAGTTGTAATACAGTAGGTTTAACACCAATATAAATAAATAATGAGTTCATTACAGTACCATGAAGTGGTTTTTTGTTTTCTTTCGCTAACGGAGCTCACGAGTTTTCTGTTAAGTTTTGTGTTGTCAACTTTTCAAGTTTTGGGTAAAGATTCGATGGACTATGGAATAAGGAGTGGCAAGAGCCTAAGATTGGGGAGGACCAAGGCACACCAAGATAATATTCAAGAATAACCAAGCGTCTAAGCTTGGGGATGCCCCGGATGGCATCCCCTCTTTCGTCTTTGTTCATTGGTAACTTTACTTGGAGCTATATTTTTATTCACCACATGATATGTGTTTTGCTTGGAGCGTCATGTCATTTTATTTTCTTTTGCTTTGCTTTCTGTTTTAATAAAGTATCAAGATCTGAAATTCTTAAAATGAGAGAGTCTTTACATGGTTGCATAATTATTCGACTACTCATTGATCTTCACTTATATCTTTCGGAGTAGTTTGTTGTTTGCTCTAGTGCTTCACTTATATCTTTTAGAGCATGGTGGTAGTTTTATTTTTAAGAAATAGATGAACTCTCATGCTTCACTTATATTATTTTGAGAGTCTTAAATAGCATGGTAATGTGCTTAATCCTAATATGCTAGGTATTCAAGACTAGTAAAAACTTTCTTATGAAGTGTGTTGAATACTAAGAGAAGTTTGATGCTTGATGATTGTTTTGAGATATGGAGATGGTGATATTAGAGTCATGCTAGTTGAGTAGTTGTGAATTTGAGAAATACTTGTGTTAAAGTTTGTGATTCCTGTAGCATGCACGTATGGTGAACCGTTATGTGATGAAGTCGGCGCATGATTTATTTATTGATTGTCTTCCTTATGAGTGGCGGTCGGGGACGAGCGATGGTATTTTCCTACCAATCTATCCCCCTAGGAGCATGCGCGTAATACTTTGTTGTGATAACTTGTAGATTTTTGCAATAAGTATATGAGTTCTTTATGACTAATGTTGAGTCCATGGATTATACGCACCTTTCCCCATCCTTCCACCATTGCTAGCCTCTCTAATACCGCGCACTTTTCGCCGGTATCATACACCCACCATATAACTTCCTCAAAACAGGCACCATACCTACCTATCATGGCATTTCCATAGCCATTCCGAGATATATTGCCATGCAACTTTCCACCGTTCCATTTATTATGACACGCTCCATTATTGTCATATTGCTAGCATGATCATGTAGTTGACATCGTATTTGTGGCAAAGCCACCGTTCATAATTCTTTCATACGTGTCACTCTTGATTCATTGCATATCCCGGTACACCGCCGGAGGCATTCATATAGAGTCATATTTTGTTGTAAGTATCGAGTTGTAATTGTTGAGTTGTAAGAAAAATAAAAGTGTGATGATCATCATTTTTAGAGCATTGTCCCAAGTGAGGAAAGAATGATGGAGACTATGATTCCCCCACAAGTCGGGATGAGACTCCGGACGAAAAAAAGAGGCCATAAAAAAGAGAAAAGGCCCAAATAAAAAAATGAGAGAAAAGAGAGAAGGGGCAATGCTACTATCCTTTTACCACACTTGTGCTTCAAAGTAGCACCATGATCTTTATGATAGAGAGTCTCTCATTTTGTCACTTTCATATACTAGTGGGAACTTTTCATTATAGAACTTGGCTTGTATATTCCAATGATGGGCTTCCTCAAAATGCCCTAGGTCTTCATGAGCAAGCGAGTTGGATGCACACCCACTTAGTTACTTTTGTTGAGCTTTCATATACTTATAGCTCTAGTGCATCCGTTGCATGGCAATCCCTACTCACTCACATTGATATCTATTGATGGGCATCTCCATAGCCCGTTGATACGCCTAGTTGATGTGAGACTATCTCCCCCTCCTTTTGTCTTCTCCACAACCACCATTCTATCCCACATATAGTGCTATATCCATGGCTCACGCTCATGTATTGCGTGAAGATTGAAAAAGTTTTGAGAATGTCAAAAGTATGAAACGATTGCTTGGCTTGTCATCGGGGTTGTGCATGATTTAAATACTTTGTGTGGTGAAGATAGAGCATAGCCAGACTATATGATTTTGTAGGGATAACTTTTTTTGGCCATGTTATTTTGAGAAGACACAATTGGTTTGTTAGTATGCTTGAAGTATTATTATTTTTATGTCAATATGAACTTTTGTCTTGAATCTTTCAGATTTGAATATTCATGCCACAATTAAGAAGAATTACAATGAAATTATGCCAACTAGCATTCCACATCAAAAATTATCTTTTTTATCATTTACCTACTCGAGGACTAGCAGGAATTAAGCTTGGGGATGCCTGATACGTCTCCAACGTATCTATAATTTTTTATTGCTCCATGCTTTATTATCTAATGTTTTGGGCAATATTGGGCTTTATTATCCACTTCTATATTATTTTTGGGACTAACCTATTAACCGGAGGCCCAACCTAGATTTGCTGTTTTATGCCTATTTCAGTGTTTTGAAGAAAAGGAATATCAGACGGAGTCGAAACGGAACGAAATCAACTAGAGAAGTTATTTTTGGAACGAAAGCTACCCGATGGACTTGGACCCCACGTCAAGGAAGGAACGAGGAAGCCACGAGGGTGGGGGCGCGCCCCCTGCCTCGTGGGGCCCTCGTGGCTCCCCTGACGTACTTCTTCCGCCTATATAACTCCACGTACCCCAAAACTTCCAGAACAGAGATTAGATCGGGAGTTCCGCCACCACAAGCCTCTGTAGCCACCAAAAGTCAATCGAGACCCTGTTCCGGCACCCTGACGGAGGGGGGAACCCTCATCGGTGGCCATCTTCATCATCCCAGCGCTCTCCATGATGAGGAGGGAGTAGTTTGCCCTCGGAGCTGAGGGTATGTACCAGTAGCTATGTGTTTGATATCTCTCTCTCTCTCTCTCTCTCTCTCTCTCTCTCTCTGTCTCTCTCGTGTTCTTGATTTGGCACGATCTTGATGTATCGCGAGCTTTGCTATTATAGTTGGATCTTATGTTTCTTCTCCCCCTCTACTCTCTTGTAATGGATTGAGTTTTCCCTTTGAAGTTATCTTATCGGATTGAGTCTTTGAAGATTTGAGAACACTTGATGTATGTCTTTCCATGCGTATCTGTGGTGACAATGGGATATCACGTGATTCACTTGATGTATGTTTTGGTGATCAACTTGCGGGTTCCGCCCATGAACCTATGCATAGGGGTTGGCACACGTTTTCGTCGTGATTCTCCGGTAGAAACTTTGGGCACTCTTTGAGGTTCTATGTGTTGGCTAAATAGATGAATCTGAGATTGTGTGATGCATATCGTATAATCATACCCACGGATACTTGAGGTGACATTGGAGTATCTAGGTGACATTACGGTTTTGGTTGATTTGTGTCTTAAGGTGTTATTCTAGTACGAACTCTAGGGCTATTTGTGACACTTATAGGAATAGCCCAATGAATTGATTGGAAAGAATAACTTTGAGGTGGTTTCGTACCCTACCATAATCTCTTCGTTTGTTCTCCGCTATTAGTGGTCTTGGAGTGACTCTTTGTTGCATGTTGAGGCATAGTTATATGATCCAATTATGTTATTATTATTGAGAGAACTTGCACTAGTGAAAGTATGAACCCTAGACCTTGTTTCCTAGCATTGCAATACCGTTTACGCTCACTTTTACCACTTGTTATATTGCTGTTTTTATATTTTCAGTTTACAAAAACCTATATCTACCATCCATATTGCACTTGTATCACCATCTCTTCGCCGAACTAGTGCATCTATACAATTTACCATTGTATTGGGTGTGTTGGGGACACAAGAGACTCTTTGTTATTTGGTTGCAGGGTTGCTTGAGAGAGACCATCTTCATCCTACGCCTCCCATGGATTGATAAACCTTAGGTCATCCACTTGAGGGAAATTTGCTACTATCCTACAAACCTCTGCACTTGGAGGCCCAACAATGTCTACAAGAAGAAGGTTGCGTAGTAGACATCAGGGCCCTTGTCCAAGCTTGCAGGAAGAGGGGGAGGGGGCACAGCACCTTGAGGCCCATCCGTCTCGGCCTCCATCTTGATGGTGTAGCCTTCGCTGTTGAACCAGAGCTGGACGTAGCCACGAAGCTTGGCCGAAGAGCAGCAGACGAAGCGCATCCTCACTGGCCCGAGACCCGCCAGCGATGCCACATCCACCTCCATGGGGCGGCCAATCATGATGGTCCCGGCCATGAGGCGGTCCACGCGGCGATGCTTGGGAGGCACGCCCCACAGCTTAACCCACATATCCGACATGATCTCGGCCTTGGGCTCCTCCGGGACAAATTCCTTGATCTCGGCCATGATGTTGTTGAGGGAGAGGAAGAGCTTGCCGCTACGGGTCACCATCCGTAGCATGGCCTTATTGGAGAAGACGACCGAGAATAGATTGTCGCCAATCGTCGTCACCTGCCAGTCCGACACCCCTTCGAAGAGGTATGGGAGTACGGTGGCGCCGGCGAGCCCCCCGACGGTGAGTGCAAGCACGCCTGCCTCGCAAAGGCAGGTGGTGATGGCGTTAGCTTCCCCTGGTGGTTCGGCTGGCGGGACAATGGCACCGCTCCTCCCTCCCCCACGGATGCGCTCCGGGCGGCGGTGGCCAAGATGGCGCCCATCTGCACTGCCAAGCGTTCCAAGGCGGTAGTGGTGGCGTCCTCAACTCTGGAGCGGTCCAGCTCTCGCCCCAAAGGTGCCAAGGGCAACCTTCCCTCGTTGCAGCGCGCCCAGCTCCTTGTTAGATGGAATTGGGGGGAAATAGGCATAGTGGATCGGATCTGTGGAGTTTGTCTTATGTGGTAGTATATATGTTGGCATGTTGTGTCCGGATCATTTCTTTTCGTCACATACACCTCTTAGATCTGTAAGAATGTACTGCACTAGAATCGATCTTTTTTACTATTTCAGAAGTGGATTTAGAGATTGGATCATAGTTCTTAAATCTGTAAAAACGTACTAGTAGAAACGGATTGCCTTCTGAGTTTAGAGATTAGAGCACAACTTAGCCCAGGAGAGTTAGACTAGACTTCAATTCTAGTATTATGTATCATTGTTTCTGTATCTATTTTAATTGCACACAAGGCTTATCAAATGCGTGTTCTGTTAAGCTTGTCTTGGCTGCTGCTGCTACTGACATGGAGATCCCCTACTCTCTCTTCCTGCCTCAGATCTCCATGCCCACACATGGCGACCCAATCAGACCCGAGATCGCTCCACACCATGGGGACCGTGTTGCCCCAACACCAAGGCAACGGCATCGGGGACGATGCTATGCCCGACCCGGAGATCGGTCAACCCACCATGGAGATGTTAGGATCTAGATCATGCTCATGGTATTTCTCATATACAGCTACAGGTTTGGGGATACACGCGAGTCTCTCTTGATTACCGCTTACAGAGAAAGAAGAAAGGGGAAAGTAGGTGGACGCCGTGTCGTTGCCGTGTTCCTGATCCAAGCCCGGATGCCTCTCTCCCTACACTTCCTCTCCTTAAGTAGTGTTCAGCCAGGAGGATCCCACGTACTTACGATTAGGTTGAATCAGTCGACATGGCCGGCCGGCGACGCGCCCTTCTCCTTGATTGGTTGGTGTCGCTGAGTCAGCTGCCAATCGATGACCACTCACCCCGCTGTTGCTCTTCTCTGCTGCCTGGGCCGCTTTCTTGTCGTTGGCACTTGGGATACTGACATCCCCCCCTTGTTGAGCTGCGGCTTGCCCCCAAGCCGCCACATTTGGGAAACGCTCTTTCAAAGCAATGGTATCTTCCCAAGTAGCATCGAGGACAGCAGGGTCAGACCAGCGGACAAGGACTTGCTCATGACGCCCCGTAGGTGTTTGGCGCCACCGACACGTGAGGATTTCCACCAGTATAAGAACATTGTCAGAGGGTTGAGGCAGCTCTGAAGATGCCGTAGTGCCTGGGGATAGAGCAAAACGGAGTTGTGAAACATGAAAAACTGGTTGTACCTTTGATCCTTCAGGCAAGTCCACATTGTAAGCAACAGGGTTGATCATTTGCAACACTCGAAAAGGTCCAAAATATTTGAATGCCAGCTTGTGTTTTGCCCTGCGTTCCACTGATGTTTGCACATATGGTTGCAGTTTGATGAAAACTGAATCACCCGGTGTGAAAGTTCTATAGCTACGCTTCTTGTCGGCTTGTGTTTTCATGATGTTGCGGGCTCGACTGAGGTGCTGTTGCAGAATCTGTTTTTTTTTAACTTGACAGTAGGGGGAAAACCCCTACTGTATATTCATATATCTATATAAATGGGGTGTTTACATAGACATAGCAGCCGTATTACAAAGAGCACCTTTTTCACCTAGCGTGCACCTAGGGGAGCTATAATACAATGGGTTTTTGTTTATACAATGGAGTTACAAAAGGTGATAAATGCAGCTCTATGGGCCGCCTTAACTCTATGCTGAAGAAGCAGGAGATCCTCTTTGAATCGTGTGAACCAGCCCTCCACCGACGGCGCCACACCTCGAAAATATTTGTTGTTTCTCTCTTTCCAAATACTCCAAGCCGAGGTAAGGAATGTTTCAAGAAAGAAAGGGTTCGGCCAAGTATCTTTTGTTACTTGAAGGAGATCGAGGCGGCTATCAAAGGGGGCCCAGGCTATGTGGAGCTTCGCCCAGCAGCTTTGGCTAAACGGGCAAGTGAAGATCATATGGTCGACCGTTTCTTCGATGTGTTGTTCACATAGTATGCAGTCAAAGTTATTTCCAATGTTGTAGTGTCTCCTTTTGAGCATATTGCATGTGTTGAGCCTGTCAACGAAGAGCAGCCAGCCGAACACGTTGATTTTCATAGTGCATCGCGATTTCCACAGAAGATTGAAAGCATGGTGCATCTCTCCGTCCCTGAAGTAGTTGTGATAGTAGTCTTTTGGTTGATAGTGCGCCACTCCCCACGAGTAGTGCCAAACATCATGCTGTGAAGTCGAGGGGGAAATCCAATGTGGAATGGAATGTATATCTTGGATTTCCTCAAGTGCCTGGGGCGAGACGGGGAGGTGAAAGCGTTCATGCAGATCCATAGTGTTCAATGCCTCAGCCATAGAGAGATCCTCATGGACGGCAAAAGAAAAGGCACGAGGGTGAGATATTTGTAGAATTTCTTCCTTCCACAGATCTTTCCAAAAGAGTGTCGTTCTGCCGTCAACCACCTGAACACATGTGATCCCACGGAAAATGGGGGTGAGTTTTAAGATGTCTTTCCACCAGAACGAGCCAACAGGGTCCACTGCGTGAGGTATGGTGTTTACGTAATAACTGTCCCAAATGAGATTCACCCTGGGAATGTCCAGCTTGTTGAAGAATTTGTGTAGGAACTTTAACAACAGGGCATCATTATGTATCTTTAAGTTGATCACTCCAAGCCCTCCTTTTTTCTTGGGTCTGCAGACCAAATCCCAAGCCGCCAACGAGTTACATTTGTCCCCTAGTTCTGTTTTCTTAGTCCAGAGACAGCGCCGTCTGATCTTATCTAGGATATCAATGAGTTTGGGGGGAACTTCAGTGCACATGGCAAACACGAGGAGCGAAGTAACCGACGCATTTAGCCAAGCAAGCTTGCCTCCATACGACATTAGAGCAATTGTGGATGTGAGTTGTCTTTCCAATCTGCAGACCAGAGGCATTAGCTCTTGCACGGATGGTTTTGTCGTGCCTAATGGTAGGCCAAGGTAGGTGAATGGCATAGAGCCAACTGCACATCCAAATATGCTTGCCAGATTGTTTGTAGCTGCCGAGTCCAGGTTGATTGGTATCAGAGTGGATTTATGGAAGTTGATCTTAAACCCAATAGAGGAGGCGTAATCCGAGAGGAGTTGCTTGATTAAGGTGGCTTGTTGAGTGCATGCGGGCAAGACAATGAGGGTGTCATCCGCATATTGAAGGACAGGATAATCAGTTTGTCCTTTGCACGGGAAAGGGAGATGGAGCCTACCTTGTCTGAACATGTCATTAACTGCAGCCTGGAGCAGTTCAGCCGCAAGGACAAAGATGAGTGGGGACAGTGGGTCACCTTGTCGAACCCCACACTTACAGAGGAATTGGCGGCCTGGTACTCCATTTAGAAGAACTGATGATCGCCCAGAGGAAAAGACGCAGTTAATCCAAGCAATCCATCGATCGTTAAACCACATATGTCGCATTATGTTGATCATAGGCTCATGAGCAATCGTGTCAAATGCTTTTGCAAAGTCTAGCTTAAGCAGAACGATCTCCTTGCCCGAAGTGTGGCATTGGTAGATGTACTGATAAGCCCACGCCAGACAGTCTTGGATGGTTCGACCTTTAAGAAATCCGTATTGATTACGGTGAACCAGCTGAAGGATAACTCGTTGGAGGCGGTTAGCGAGCAATTTTGTGATCAACTTTAGGCAGCAGTTAAGAAGGGTGATTGATCTGTTATCATTGACAGACTCGGGTGAATTGACCTTGGGTATTAGAGTAATAAGACCGTCGTTAATGCTAGTGATATCCAGAGTGCCCTGGTGGAATTGGGAGCAAAGTGCATAGAAGTCATGTTTAATGATGGGCCAGCATGCTTTGAGAAAAGCTCCGCTAAATCCGGCAGGGCCAGGGGCTCGGTCAGGGGGCATTTCTTTTACAACATTGTCGATTTCTTCCTCGGTGAATGGATCAGTAAGGTGATCAAGATTGTTGTTACGCGGGATGATTGCATGTAAATTGAATTTCAATGCAAACGAGCCCGTAGTTCCTAACCTGGACTTATAAGTAGAATGAAGGAGTGCCTCTTTGCCAGGGTGATCTTCGACTAAGCTACCGTCCTCAGTTCAAAAGGAAGCAATGTTATTCTTTCGAAACCTTTCCGTGGCAATTGCTTGAAAAAATTTGGTATTCTCATCGCCAAATTTGACCCAACGGATGGTGCAACGTTTTTTCCAGTATAACTTCTGATATTTGAGCAGCTTGAGCAGATGAGCCTTGAGGATGGTTCTAAAGTTAGATTCAGGTATTGTGAGGTTTCTCTTGTTTTCTAACTCATCCAAATCAGCTAATACCTCATTATAGTTACTGATCGCAATGGATAGCTTGGAGATATGTTTACTCCAAATTTTGAGCGCGTGTCTGAGGGCCTTAAACTTATGGGCTAGTGTGGCCGCGGCATTCTTGTTAAAGACAGGTTTATTCCAAACCTCATGAACGACATCCATGAACCCCGGGTGCAAAATCCAGTAGGATTTGAATCTAAAGAGCTTGCTGCGGGGGATTTTAGTTTCAACAGTTACCACACAAGGGATATGGTCAGACACAGGTTTACCGAGTGGCTTTACCAGGGTTTTAGGATAAATGTGTTGGGGAACGTAGCAGAAATTCAAAATTTTCCTACGTATCACCAAGATCTATCTGTGGAGAAACCAGCAACGAGGGGAAGGAGAGTGCATCTACATACCCTTGTAGATTGCTAAGCGGAAGCGTTCAAGTGAACGGGGTTGATGGAGTCGTACTCGTCGTGATCCAAATCACCGATGACCAAGTGCCGAACGGATGGCACCTCCGCGTTCAACACACGTACAGCCCAGTGACGTCTCCCATGCCTTGATCCAGCAAGGAGAGAGGGAGAGGTTGAGGAAGACTCCATCCAGCAGCAGCACAACGGAGTGGTGGTGGTGGAGGAGCGTGGCAATCCAGCAGGGCTTCACCAAGCACCGCAAGAGAGGAGGAGGGAGAGAGGCAGGGCTGCACCAACAGGGAGAGATCAAATCGTGTGTCTTTGGCCAGCCCCCAGGCCTCATATATATAGGGGTAGGGGAGGAGGGTGCGCCCCCTCTAGGGTTCCCACCCCTAGAGGGGCGGCAGCCCTAGATGGGAAAAGGGGGGCGGCCAAGAGGGGAGGAGAGGGAGGCGCAGGGAGTATGGGCCTTAGGGCCCATCTGCCCTAGGGTTTGCCCCCTTCTCCTCTCCCTTGCGCCTTGGGCCCTTGTGGGGGGCGCACCAGCCCACCTGGGGCTGGTCCCCTCCCACACTTAGCCCATGCATGCCTCCGGGGCTTGTGGCCCCACTTAGTGGACCCCCGGACACCTCCGGTGGTCCCGGTACACTACCGGTGATGCCCAGAACACTTCCTGTGGCCAAAACCATACTTCCTATATATAAATCTTTACCTCCGGACCATTCCGGAACTTTTCGTGACGTTCGGGATCTCATCCGGGACTCCGAACAACATTCGGTAACCACATACAAGCTTCCTTTATAACCCTAGCGTCATCGAACCTTAAGTGTGTAGACCCTACGGGTTCGGGAGACATGCAGACATGACCGAGACGTTCTCCAGTCAATAACCAACAGCGGGATCTAGATACCCATGTTGGCTCCCACATGTTCCACGATGATCTCATCGGATGAACCACGATGTTAAGGACTTAATCAATCCCGTATACAATTCCCTTTGTCTATCGGTACGATACTTGCCCGAGATTCGATCGTTGGTATCCCGATACCTTGTTCAATCTCGTTACCGGCAAGTCTCTTTTACTCGTTCTGCAACACATCATCCCGTGATCAACTCCTTGATCACATTGTGCACATTATGATGATGTCCTACCGAGTGGGCCCAGAGATACCTCTCCGTCACACGGAGTGACAGATCCCAGTCTCGGTTCGTGCCAACCCAACAGACACTTTCGGAGATACCTGTAGTGTACCTTTATAGCCACCCAATTACGTTGTGACGTTTGGTACACCCAAAGCAATCCTACGGTATCCGGGAGTTGCATAATCTCATGGTCTAAGGAAATGATACTTGACATTAGAAAAGCTTTAGCATACGAACTACATGATCTTGTGCTAGGCTTAGGATTGGGTCTTGTCCATCACATCATTCTTCTAATGATGTGATCCCGTTATCAATGACATCCAATGTCCATGGTCACGAAACCGTAACCATCTATTGATCAACGAGCTAGTCAACTAGAGGCTTACTAGGGACATGGCGTTGTCTATGTATCCACACATGTATTTGAGTTTCCTATCAATACAATTCTAGCATGGATAATAAACGATTATCATGAACAAGGAAATATAATAATAACTAATTTATTAATGCCTCTAGGGCATATTTCCAACAGTCTCCCACTTGCACTAGAGTCAATAATCTAGTTCACATCGATATGTGATTAACACTCAAGGTCACATCCCTATGTGACTAACACCCAAGAGTTCTGGGTTTGATCATGTTATGCTTGTGAGAGAGGTTATAGTCAACGGGTCTGAACCTTTCAGATCCGTGTGTGCTTTACAAATATCTATGTCATCTCCTAGATGCAGTTACCACGCTCTATTTGGAGCTATTCCAAACAACTGTTCTACTATACGAATCCAATTTACTACTTAGAATAATCTGGATTAGTGTCAAAGTTTGCATCGGCGTAACCCTTCACGACGAACTCTTTTTTCCACCTCCATAATCGAGAAAAATCCTTAGTCCACTAGTTACTAAGGATAACCTTGACTGTTGTCCTGTGATCCATTTCTAGATCACACTTGTACCCCTTGACTGACTCATGGTTTGGCACACTTCAGGTGTGGTACACAACATAGCATACTTTAGAGCCTACGACTAAATCATAGGGGACGACCTTCGTCCTTTCTCTCTATTTTGCGGTGGTCATGTCTTGAGTATTGCTCAATACTCACACCTTGTAACACAGTCGAGAACTCCTTCCTTGCTGATCTATTTTTGAACTCCTTCAAAATTTTGTCATGGTATGTGTTCGTTTGAAAGTACTATTAAGCGATTTTGATCTATCCTTATAGATCTTGATGCTCAATGTTCAAGTAGCTTAATCCAGGTTTTCCATTGAAAAACACTTTTCAAATAACCCTATATGCTTTCTAGAAATTCTACATCATTTCTGATCAACAATATGTCAACAACATATACTCATCAGAAATCATATAGTGCTCCCACTCACTTCTTTGGAAATACAAGTTTCTCATAAACTTTGTATAAACCCAAATTCTTTGATCATCTCATCAAAGTGTACATTCCAACTCCGAGATGCTTACTCCAGTCCTTATAAGGATTGCTGGAGCTTTGCATACTTGTTAGCATCTTTCAGGATTGACAAACCCTTCTGGTTGTATCACATACAACCTTTCCTCAAGAACAAGGAAACAACATTTTGACATCCTATCTGCAAGATTTCATAAATAATGCAGTAATCGCTAACATAATTCCAACAGACTCTTAGCATCGCTACGAGTGAGAAAGTCTCATCGCAGTCAACTCCTTGAACTTGTCAGAAAACATCTTAATGACAAGTCGAGCTTTCTTAATGGTGACATTTACCATCATTGTCCGTCTTCCTTTTAAAATCCATCTGTACTCAACAGCCTTACGACCATCGAGTCGTTCTGCCAAAGTCTACACTTTGTTTTCATACATGGATCCTCTCTCGGATTTTATGGCCTCGAGCCATTCATCGGAATCCGGGCCCACCATCGCTTCTCCATAGCTCGTAGGTTCATTGTTGTCTAGCAACTTGACTTCCAAGACAGGATTATGTACCACTCTGAAGTAGTACGCATCCTTGTCATCCTACGAGGTTTGGGAGTGACTTGATCCGAAGTCTCATGATCACTATCATAAGCTTCTACTTCAATTGGTGTAGGTGCCACATGAACAACTTCCTGTGCCCTGCTACACACTCGTTGAAGTGACGGTTCAACAACCTCATCAAGTCTCCACCATCCTCCCACTCAAGTCTTTCGAGAGAAACTTTTCCTCGAGAAAGGACCCGATTCTAGAAACAATCCCTATTGCTTTCGAATCTGAGACAGGAGGTATACCCAACTGTTTTGGGTGTCCTATGAAGATGCATTTATCCGCTTTGGGTTCGAGCTTATCAGCCTGAAACTTTTTCACATAAGCGTCGCAGCCCCAAACTTTTAAGAAATGACAGCTTAGGTTTCTCTAAACCATAGTTCATACGGTGTCATCTTATCGGAATTACGTGGTGCCCTATTTAAAGTGAGTGTGGTTGTCTCTAATGCCTAACCCATGAACGATAGTGGTAATTCGATAAGAGACATCATGGTACGCACCATATCCAATAGGGTGCAACTATGATGTTCGGACACACCATCACACCATGGTGTTCCAGGCGGTATTAGTTGTGAAACAATTTCCACAATGTCTCAATTGTGTACCAAACTCGCAACTCAGATATTCATCTCTATGATCATATCATATATATTTTATCCTCTTGTTACGACGACATTCAACTTCATTCTGAAATTACTTGAACCATTCAATAATTCAGACTTGCGTTTCATCAAGTAAATATGCTCAGTATCTACTCAAATCATCTGTGAAGTAAGAGCATAACGATATCCACTGCGTGCCTCAGCACTCATTGGACTGCACACATCAAAATGTGTTACTTCCAACAAGTTGCTTTCTAGTTCCATTTTACTGAAACCAAAGCTTTCAGTCATCTTGCCCATGTGGTATGATTTGCATATCTCAAGTGATTCAAAATCAAGTGAGTCCAAACGGTCCATCTGCATGGAGTTTCTTCATGCGTATATACCAATAGACATGGTTCACATGTCTCAATCCTTTTCAAAAATGAGTGAGTCCAAAGATCCATCAACATGGAGCTTCTTCATGCGTTTTATACCAATATGACTTACATGGCAGTGCCACAAGTAGGTGGTACTATCATTACTATCTTATATCTTTTGGCATGAACATGTGTATCACTATGATCGAGATTCAATAAACCATTCATTTTAGGTGCAAGACCATTGAAGGTATTATTCAAATAAACAGAGTAATCATTATTCTCCTTAAATGAATAACCGTATTGCGATAGACATAATCCAATCATGTCTATGCTCAACGCAAACACCAAATAACAATTATTTAGGTTTAACACCAGTCTC
The DNA here is from genome assembly GCA_032464435.1 of Aegilops umbellulata. Classification (NCBI taxonomy): domain Eukaryota; kingdom Viridiplantae; phylum Streptophyta; class Magnoliopsida; order Poales; family Poaceae; genus Aegilops; species Aegilops umbellulata. Next base: position 653,670,554 of record CP136057.1, read on the forward strand.
GATGGTAGAGGGAGCGTGCGATGCTTAATCATATCAACCTTGGAAGCACTTCCAACACATCTCGTCAGCTCACCTTTAGCTAGTCTCCGTTTATTCCGTAGCTTTTATTTCGAGTTACTAACACTTAGCAACCGAACCGGTATCTAATACCCTGATGCTAGTAGGAGTACTATTAAAGTACACATTCACATAATGTATATCCAATATACTTCTATCGACAGCCTTCTCATCTACCAAGTATCTAAGGTAATTCTGCTCCAGTGGTTGTTCCCCTTATTACAGAAGCACTCAGTCTCAGGTTTGGGTTCAACCTTGGGTTTCTCCACTAGAGCAGCAGCTGATTTGCCGTTTCATGAAGTATCCCTTCTTGCCCTTGCCCTTCTTGAAACTAGTGGTTTCACTAACCATCAACAATTGATGCTCCTTCTTGATTTCTACTTTCGCGGTGTCAAACATCGCGAATATTTCAAGGATCATCATATCCATCCCTGATATAGTTCATCACAAAGCTGTAGCAGCTTGGTGGCAATGACTTTGGAAAAACATCACTATCTTATCTGGAAGATCAACTCCCACTCGATTCAAGTGATTGTTGTACTCAGACAATCTGAGCACAAGCTCAACGATTGAGCTTTTCTCCCTTACTTTGCAGGCCAAGAAAATCGTCGGAGGTCTCATACCTCTTGACGTGGGCACGAGCCTGAAATCCCAATTTCAGCCCTCGAAACATCTCATATGTTCCGCGACATTTCAAAAATATCTTCGGTGCCTCAATTCTAAACCATTTATCATTACCGAACTATCATGTAGTCATCAAAACGTGTATGTCAGATGTTCGCAACATCCACAGACCATGTTCGAGGTCCAGCACACTGAGCGGTGCATTAAGGACATAAGCCTTCTACTGTCTGCATAATTGCTACTGTCAACTTTCAACTATATTTTCTCTAGGAACATATCTAAAATAGTAGAACTAAAGCGCGAGCTTACGACATAATTTGCAAAGATCTTTTGACTATGTTCAGGATAATTAAGTTCATCTTATGAACTCCCACTCAGATAGACATCCCTCTAGTCATCCAAGTGATTACATGATCCGAGTCAACTAGGCCGTGTCCGATCATCACGTGAGACGGACTAGTCAACGTCGGTGAACATCTTCATGTTGATCGTATCTACCATATGACTCATGCTCGACCTTTCGGTCTTCTGTGTTCCGAGGCCATGTCTGTACATGCTAGGCTCGTCAAGTCAACCTAAGTGTTTGCATGTGCTCCGAGGCCATGTCTGTACATGCTAGGCTCGTCAACACCCGTTGTATTCGAACGTAAGAATCTATCACACCCGATCATCACGTGGTGCTTCCAAACGACGAACTTTCGCAACGGTGCATAGTTAGGGGGAACACTTTCTTGAAATTTTAATGAGGGATCATCTTATTTACTACCGTCGTTCTAAGCAAATAAGATGTATAAACATGATAAACATCACATGCAATCAAATAGTGACATGATATGGCCATCATCACTTTGCTCCTTTTGATCTTCATCTTTGGGGCTCCATGATCATCGTCGTCACCGGCATGACACCATGATCTCCATCATCATGATCTCCATCATCGTGTCTTCATGAAGTTGTCACGTCAACTATTACTTCTACTACTATGGCTAACGCTTTAGCAATGAAGTAAAGTAATTACATGACGATTTAAGTTGACACGCAGGTCATAGATAAATTAAGACAACTCCTATGGCTCCTGCCGGTTGTCATACTCATCGACATGCAAGTCGTGATTCCTATTACAAGAACATGATCATCTCATACATCACATATATCATACATCACATCCTTTGGCCATATCACATCACATGGCATACCCTACAAAAACAAGTTAGACGTCCTCTAATTGTTGTTTGCATGTTTTACGTGGCTGCTATGGGTTTCTAGCAAGAACGTTTCTTACCTACGCAAAACCACAACGTGATATGTCAATTGCTATTTACCCTTCATAAGGACCCTTTTCATCGAATCCGATCCGACTAAAGTGGGAGAGACTGGCACCCGCTAGCCACCTTATGCAACTAGTGCATGTCAGTCGGTGGAACCTGTCTCACGTAAGTGTACGTGTAAGGTCGGTCCGGGCCGCTTCATCCCACAATGCCGCCGAATCAAGATTGACTAGTAACGGTAAGCATATTGAACAAAATCAACGCCCACAACTACTTTGTGTTCTACTCATGCAAAGAATCTACGCAATAGACCTAGCTCATGATGCCACTGTTGGGGAACGTAGCAGAAATTCAAAATTTTCCTACGTATCACCAAGATCTATCTATGGAGAAACCAGCAACGAGGGGAAGGAGAGTGCATCTACATACCCTTGTAGATCGCTAAGCGGAAGCGTTCAAGTGAACGGGGTTGATGGAGTCGTACTCGTCGTGATCCAAATCACCGATGACCAAGTGCCGAACGGACGGCACCTCCGCGTTCAACACACGTACAGCCCGGTGACGTCTCCCATGCCTTGATCCAGCAAGGAGAGAGGGAGAGGTTGAGGAAGACTCCATCCAGCAGCAGCACAACGGCGTGGTGGTGGTGGAGGAGCGTGGCAATCCAGCAGGGCTTCGCCAAGCACCGCAAGAGAGGAGGAGGGAGAGAGGCAGGGCTGCACCAACAGGGAGAGATCAAATCATGTGTCTTTGGGCAGCCCCAGGCCTCATATATATAGGGGAAGAGGAGGAGGGTGCGCCCCCTCTAGGGTTCCCACCCCTAGAGGGGCGGCAGCCCTAGATGGGAAAAGGGGGGGCGGCCAAGAGGGGAGGAGAGGGAGGCGCAGGGAGTATGGGCCTTAGGGCCCATCTGCCCTAGGGTTTGCCCCCTTCTCCTCTCCCTTGCTCCTTGGGCCCTTGTGGGGGGGCGCACCAGCCCACCTGGGGCTGGTCCCCTCCCACACTTAGCCCATGCATGCCTCCGGGGCTTGTGGCCCCACTTAGTGGACCCCCGGACACCTCCGGTGGTCCTGGTACACTACCGGTGATGCCCAGAACACTTCCGGTGGCCAAAACAATACTTCCTATATATAAATCTTTACCTCCGGACCATTCCGGAACTCCTCGTGACGTCCGGGATCTCATCCGGGACTCCGAACAACATTCGGTAACCATATACAAGCTTCCTTTATAACCCTAGCGTCATCGAACCTTAAGTGTGTAGACCCTACGGGTTCGGGAGACATGCAGACATGACCGAGACGTTCTCCGGTCAATAACCAACAGCGGATCTGGATACCCATATTGGCTCCCACATGTTCCACGATGATCTCATCGGATGAACCACGATGTCAAGGACTTAATCAATCCCGTATACAATTCCCTTTGTCTATCGGTACGATACTTGCCCGAGATTCGATCGTTGGTATCCCGATACCTTGTTCAATCTCGTTACCGGCAAGTCTCTTTTACTCGTTCCGCAACACATCATCCCGTGATCAACTCCTTGATCACATTGTGCACATTATGATGATGTCCTACCGAGTGGGCCCAGAGATACCTCTCCGTCACACGGAGTGACAAATCCCAGTCTTGATTCGTGCCAACCCAACAGACACTTTCAGAGATACCTGTAGTGTACCTTTATAGCCACCCAGTTACGTTGTGACGTTTGGTACACCCAAAGCATTCCTACGGTATCCGGGAGTTGCACAATCTCATGGTCTAAGGAAATGATACTTGACATTAGAAAAGCTTTAGCATACGAACTACATGATCTTGTGCTAGGCTTAGGATTGGGTCTTGTCCATCACATCATTCTTCTAATGATGTGATCCCGTTATCAATGACATCCAATGTCCATGGTCAGGAAACCATAACCATCAATTGATCAACGAGCTAGTCAACTAGAGGCTTACTAGGGACATGGTGTTGTCTATGTATCCACACATGTATCTGAGTTTCCTATCAATACAATTCTAGCATGGATAATAAACGATTATCATGAACAAGGAAATATAATAATAACTAATTTATTATTGCCTCTAGGGCATATTTCCAACAAAGTGTTGGTCCAGTGCAATGAAGTGAGAAACCAATCAATTTGTTCGAGCAAGGGGTCAAGTTGCATATTGCTCCATGTGTACGTTCTACCTTGGACCGGAATTTCAATAAATCGCTTCTTGCGGATGATATCGTTGAATGTAATCATATCATTTAAGTTACCACCCAGTTTGTTACGGTTATTAGGAGCCCGCATATAGTTGAAATCACCAAGAAGCAGCCAATCTTGTCAATTAGGGATGTGGGCATCATATAACCAAGTGGTGAACGCCTCACGATCTTCCCCCGAGCAAGGACCATACACATTGACAAGAGACCACGACTGTGCAGATTGTGTGCTCACAAAGGTGACAGTAAGCGCAAAGACATCAGCAAATGCGACGGTACCTGTGAATATAGCGCTTTTCCACACCGTAAGAATACCTCCTGAAGCACCACGCGAGGGAACAAAAGCATAGCGATCAAACTATTTAGGAAAGCAAGTTTTGATAAACGCAAAAGTGACATCAGGCATTTTAGTCTCCTGCAAGCAAACGACCGCACAACCGCTAGAGATAATCGCATTAGTAAGAGCTAACTGTTTCTTCTCGGAGTTTAAGCCTCTGACGTTCCAGGATAACACATTCCAACAGCACAGGTGAGGCATAAGGACCAAACAGATCACTCAGAAGTAGCAAGAGCCGACTCCCCGCTCAGATCATCATGCGGTGGTATAGCCAAAGGAGCAGCCAGAAGAGCTTCAGAGGAGAGCTCACTCTCCAGAATCGCGCAGCGGTTGACACCAATTGCTTGCAGAGTAGCGACAGGCGTGGGTGGCGGGACGTCACCAGCAGAAGCAGAGGAACCAATAGAGGGCACAAAACGAGGTTGTACCTTTGAAGTGCTGGTGCGAACTTCTTTAATAGCCTGAGATTTGAAACCATCATATTTGTTGGAGCGCTGACTGCGCCTGACTGCTGTGGTGGAGATCGGAGCCGTTGCCTTGGGGCGCCTTGGCCTTGTGTTAGGGACGGTTTGTTGGAAATATGCCCTAGAGGCAATAATAAAAGCATTATTATTATATTTCCTTATTCATGATAATTGTCTTTATTCGTGCTATAATTGTGTTATCCAGAAATCGTAATACATGTGTGAATAACAGACAACAACGTGTCCCTAGTAAGCCTCTAGTTGACTAGCTCGTTGATCAATAGATAGTCATGGTTTCCTGACTATGGGCATTGGATGTCAATGATAACGAGATCACATAATTAGGAGAATGATGTGATGGACAAGACCCAATCCTAAACATAGCATAAGATCGCATAGTTCGTTTGCTAGAGTTTTCCAATGTCAAGTATCCTTTCCTTAGACCATGAGATCGTGTAACTCCCGGACACCGTAGGAGTGCTTTGGGTGTGCCAAACTTCACAACGTAACTGGGTGACTATAAAGTTATACTACGGGTATCTTCGAAAGTATCTGTTGGGTTGACACGGATCGAGACTGGGATTTGTCACTCCGCTTGACGGAGAGGTATCAGCGGGCCCTCTCGATAATGCATCATCATAATGAGATCAATGTGATCAAAGTGTTTGATCACGGGATCATGCATTACGGTACGAGTAAAGTGACTTGCCGGTAACGAGATTGAACGAGGTATTGGGATACCGATGATCGAATCTCGGGCAAGTAAAATACCGATTGACAAAGGGAATCGTATACGGGATTGATTGAATCCTCGACATCGTGGTTCATCCGATGAGATCATCATGGAGCATATGGGAGCCAACATGGGTATCCAGATCCCGCTGTTGGTTATTGCCCGAGAGCCGTCTCGGTCATGTCTGCATGTCTCCCGAACCCGTAGGGTCTACACACTTAAGGTTCGGTGACGCTAGGGTTGTGAAGATATGTATATGCAGTAACCTGAATGTTGTTCGGAGTCCTGGATGGGATCCCGGACGTCACGAGGAGTTCCGGATTGGTCCGGAGGTGAAGAATTATATATAGGAAGTGCAGTTCCGGCCATCGAGAATGATCTGGTATTGTACCGGGACCACCAGATGGGTCCCGGGGGTCCACCGGGTGGGGCCACCCATCCCGGAGGGCCCCATGGGCTGAAGTGGGAGGGGAGACCAGCCCTTAGTGGGCTGGTGCGCCCCCCAAGGCCCACCCCCTGCACCTAGGGTTGGAACCCTAGGGTGGGGGGCGCCCACTTGCCTTGGGGGGCACTCCACCCCCCTTGGCCGCCGCCCCCTTGGGAGATTCAATCTCCCAGGGCCGGCGCCCCCCCAGGGAGCCTATATAAAGGGGGGAGGGAGGGAGGCAGCCGCACCCCTTGCCCTGGCGCCTCCCTCTCCCTCTACAACACCTCCTCCTCCTCCATAGAGCTCGGCGAAGCCCTGCCGGAATACTGCAGCTCCACCATCACCACGTCGTCGTGCTGCTGCTGGAGCCATCTTCCTCAACCTCTCCTTTGCCTTGCTAGATCAAGAAGAAGGAGACGTTACGCTGACCGTACGTGTGTTGAACGCGGAGGTGCCGCCCGTTCGGTGCTAGGATCTTCGGTGATTTGGATCACGTCGTGTACGACTACCTCATCCCCGTTCCTTGAACGCTTCCGCTCGCGATCTACAAAGTGGTATGTAGATGCAATCTCTCTCCCATGACTCGTTGCTTAGATGAACTCATAGATGGATCTTGGTGAAACCGTAGGAAAAATTTTAATTTTCTACAACGTTCCCCATCAGTGGCATCATGAGCTAGGTCTATGTGTAGTTCTCTATTGCACGAGTAGAACACAATTTGTTGTGGGCGTAGATGTTGTCAACTTTCTTGCCGCTACTAGTCTTATCTTGCTTCAGCGGTATTGTGGGATGAAGCGGCCCGGACCAACCTTACACGTACGCTTACGTTAGACCGGTTCCACCGACTAACATGCACTAGTTGCATAAGGTGGCTGGCAGGTGTCTGTCTCTCCCACTTTAGTTGGAGCGGATTCGATGAAAAGGGTCCTTATGAAGGGTAAATGGAAGTTGACAAATCACATTGTGGCTTTCATGTATGTAAGAAAACATTCTTGCTAGAACCCTAATTCAGCCACGCAAAACTTGCAACAACAATTAGAGGACGTCTAACTTGTTTTTGCAGCAAGTGCTTTGTGATATGATATGGCCAAAGTTGTGATGAATGATGAATGATCTATATGTGATGTATGAGATGTTCATGCTATTGTAATAGGAATCACGACTTGCATATCGATGAGTATGACAACCGGCAGGAGCCATAGGAGTTGTCTTTATTTTTGTATGACCTGCGTGTCATTGAGAAACGCCATGTAAATTACTTTACTTTATTGCTAAACGCGTTAGCCATAGTAGTAGAAGTAATAGTTGGCGAGAAACTTCATGGAGACACGATGATGGAGATCATGATGATGGAGATCATGGTGTCAAGCCGGTGACAAGATGATCATGGAGCCCCAAGATGGAGATCAAAGGAGCTATCTGATATTGTCCATATCATGTCACGTTTATTATTTGATTGCATGTGATGTTTATCATGTTTTGCATCTTTTTTAATTAGAACGACGGTAGTAAATAAGATGATCCCTCATAATAATTTCAAGAAGTGTTCCCCCTAACTGTGCACCGTTGCGACAGTTCGTTGTTTCGAAGCACCACGTGATGATCGGGTGTGATAGATTCTAACGTTCACATACAACGGGTGTAAGATAGATTTACACATGCAAACACTTAGGTTCACTTGACGAGCCTAGCATGTACATACATGGCCTCGGAACACAGAAGACCGAAAGGTCGAGCATGAGTCGTATAGAAGATACGATCAACATGAAGATGTTCACCAATGTTGACTAGTCACGTGATGATCGGACACGGCCTAGTTGACTTGGATCATGTAATACTTAGATGACTAGAAGAGGGATGTCTATCTAAGTGGGAGTTCATTAAATAATTTGATTAAGATGAACTTTATTATCATGAACTTAGTCTAAAATATTTACAATATGTCTTGTAGATCAAATGGCCAACGTAGTCCTCAACTTCAACGCGTTCCTAGAGAAAACCAAGCTGAAAGACGATGGCAGCAACTATACGGACTGGGTCCGGAACCTGAGGATCATCCTCATAGCTGCCAAGAAAGATTATGTCCTACGAGCACCGCTGGGTGACGCACCTGTTCTCCCTGCAGAACAAGACGTTATGAACGCTTGGCAGTCACGTTCCGATGATTACTCCCTCGTTCAGTGCGGCATGCTTTAGAGCTTAGAGCCGGGGCTCCAAAAGCGTTTTGAGAGACATGGAGCATATGAGATGTTCGAAGAGCTGAAAATGGTTTTCCAAGCTCATGCCCGGGTCGAGAGATATGAAGTCTCCGACAAATTCTTTAGCTGTAAGATGGAGGAAAATAGCTCTGTCAGTGAACACACACTCAAGATGTCTGGGTTGCACAACCGCTTGACTCAACTGGAAGTTAATCTCCCGGATGAAGCGGTCATTAACAGAATCCTCCAGTCGCTTCCACCTAGCTACAAGAGCTTTGTGATGAACTACAACATGCAGGGGATGGTAAAGACCATTCCTGAGGTATATGCCATGCTGAAATCAGCAGAGGTAGAAATCAAGAAGGAACATCAAGTGTTGATGGTGAATAAAACCACTAAGTTCAAGAAGGGCAAGGGTAAAAATAACTTCAAGAAGGACGGCAAGGAAGTTGCCGCGCCCGGTAAGCAAGTTGCCGGGAAGAAGCCAAAGAATGGACCCAAGCCTGAGACTGAGTGTTTTTATTGCAAGGAAAGTGGTCACTGGAAGCGGAACTGCCCCAAATACTTAGCGGACAAGAAGGCCGGCAAAACAAAAGGTATATGTGATATACATGTAATTGATGTGTACCTTACCAGTACTCGTAGTAGCTCTTGGGTATTTGATACCGGTGCAGTTTCTCACATTTGTAACTCCAAGCAGGAGCTGCGGAATAAACGGAGACTGGCGAAGGACGAGGTGACGATGCGCGCCGGGAATGGTTCCAAGGTCGATGTGATCGCCGTCGGCACGCTACCTCTACATTTACCTACGGGATTAGTTTTAAACCTCAATAATTGTTATTTAGTGCCAAGTTTGAGCATGAACATTGTGTCTGGATCTCGTTTAATTCGAGATGGCTACTCATTTAAATCCGAGAATAATGGTTGTTCTATTTATATGAGAGATATGTTTTATGGTCATGCTCCGATGGTTAATGGTTTATTCTTAATGAATCTCGTACGTGATGATACACATATTCATAGTGTGAATACCAAAAGAGTTAAAGTTGATAACAATAGTCCCACATATTTGTGGCACTGCCGCCTTGGTCACATAGGTGTCAAACGCATGAAGAAGCTCCATGCAGATGGACTTTTAGAGTCTCTTGATTATGAATCATTTGACACGTGCGAACCATGCCTCATGGGTAAAATGACCAAGACTCCGTTCTCAGGAACAATGGAGCGAGCAACCAACTTATTGGAAATCATACATACCGATGTGTGCAGTCCAATGAGTGTTGAGGCTCGCGGTGGCTATCATTATGTTCTCACCCTCACTGATGACTTGAGTAGATATGGGTATATCTACTTAATGAAACACAAGTCTGAGACCTTTGAAAAGTTCAAGGAATTTCAGAGTGAGGTTGAAAATCAACGTGACAGAAAAATCAAGTTTTTACGATCAGATCATGGAGGAGAATACTTGAGTCATGAATTTTGCACACACTTAAGAAAATGTGGAATAGTTTCACAACTCATGCCGCCTGGAACACCTCAGCGTAATGGTGTGTCCGAACGTCATAATCGCACTCTATTAGATATGGTACGATCTATGATGTCTCTTACCGATTTACCACTATCTTTTTGGGGCTATGCTTTAGAGACTGCCGCATTCACTTTAAATAGGGCTCCGTCGAAATCCGTTGAGACGACACCGTATGAATTATGGTTTGGGAAGAAACCTAAGTTGTCTTTTCTAAAAGTTTGGGGATGCGATGCTTATGTGAAGAAACTTCAACCTGAAAAGCTCGAACCCAAGTCGAAAAATGCGTCTTCATAGGATACCCTAAAGAAACTATTGGGTATACCTTCTACCTCAGATCCGAAGGCAAGATCTTTGTTGCCAAGAATGGATCCTTTCTAGAGAAGGAGTTTCTCTCGAAAGAAGTAAGTGGGAGGAAAGTAGAACTTGATGAAGTGTTACCTCTTGAAACGGAAAATGGCGAAACTCAAGAAAACGTTCCTGAGGTGCCTGCACCGACTAGAGAGGAAATTAATGATGATGATCAAGATACTTCTAATCAAGCTCCTACTGAAATTCGAAGGTCCACGAGGACACGTTCCGCACCAGAGTGGTACGGCAACCCTGTCTTGGAAATCATGTTGTTAGACAACGGTGAACCTTCAAACTATGAGGAAGCAATGGCGGGCCCGGATTCCGACAAATGGCTGGAAGCCATGAAATCCGAGATAGGATCCATGTATGAAAACGAAGTATGGACTTTGACTGACTTGCCCGTTGAGCGGCGAGCCATAGAAAATAAATGGATCTTTAAGAAGAAGACAGACGCGGATGGTAATGTGACCATCTATAAAGCTCGGCTTATCGCTAAGGGTTATCGACAAGTTCAAGGAATTGACTACGATGAGACTTTCTCACCGGTAGCGAAGCTGAAGTCCATCCGAATCATGTTAGCAATTGCCGCATTCTACGATTATGAAATATGACAAATGGACGTCAAAACGGCATTCCTTAATGGTTTCCTTAAGGAAGAATTGTATATGATGCAGCCGGAAGGTTTTGTCGATCCTAAGAATGCTGACAAGGTGTGCAAGCTCCAACGCTCAATTTATGGGCTGGTGCAAGCATCTCGGAGTTGGAACATTCGCTTTGATGAGATGATCAAAGCATTTGGGTTTACGCAGACTTATGGAGAAGCCTGCGTTTATAAGAAAGTGAGTGGGAGCTCTGTAGCATTTCTCATACTATATGTAGATGACATACTTTTGATGGGAAACGATATAGAACTCTTGGACAGCATTAAGGCCTAGTTGAATAAGAGTTTTTCAATGAAGGACCTTGGAGAAGCTGCTTATATATTAGGCATCAAGATCTATAGAGATAGATCAAGACGCCTCATAGGTCTTTCACAAAGCACATACCTTGATAAGATATTGAAGAAGTTCAATATGGAACAATCTAAGAAGGGGTTCTTACCTGTGTTACAAGGTGTGAAATTGAGCTCAGCTCAATGTTCGACCACGGTAGAAGATATAGAAGAGATGAGTGTCATCCCCTATGCCTCAGCCATAGGTTCTATTATGTATGCGATGCTGTATACCAGACCTGATGTAAACCTTGCCGTAAGTTTGGTAGGAAGGTACCAAAGTAATCCCGGCAAGGAACACTGGACAGCGGTCAAGAATATCCTGAAGTACCTGAAAAGGACTAAGGAAATGTTTCTCGTATATGGAGGTGACGAAGAGCTTGTCGTAAAGGGTTACGTCGACGCTAGCTTCAACACAGATTTGGATGACTCTAAGTCACAAACCGGATACGTGTATATTTTGAATGGTGGGGCAGTAAGCTGGTGCAGTTGCAAGCAAAGCGTCGTGGCGGGATCTACATGTGAAGCGGAGTACATGGCAGCCTTGGAGGCAGCACATGAAGCAATTTGGGTGAAGGAGTTCATCACCGACCTCGGAGTCATACCCAATGCGTCAGGGCCAATCAAACTCTTCTGTGATAACACTGGAGCTATTGCACTTGCCAAGGAGCCCAGGTTTCACAAGAAGACCAGGCACATCAAGCGTCGCTTCAACTCCATTCCTGAAAATGTTCAAGATGGAGACATAGAAATTTGTAAAGTGCACACGGATCTAAATGTCGCAGATCCGTTGACTAAACCTCTCCCTAAGGCAAAACATGATCAACACCAGAACTCTATGGGTGTTCGATTCGTCACAATGTAACTAGATTATTAACTCTAGTGCAAGTGGGAGACTGTTGGAAATATGCCCTAGAGGCAATAATAAAAGCATTATTATTATATTTCCTTATTCATGATAATTGTCTTTATTCGTGCTATAATTGTGTTATCCGGAAATCGTAATACATGTGTGAATAACAGACAACAACGTGTCCCTAGTAAGCCTCTAGTTGACTAGCTCGTTGATCAATAGATAGTCATGGTTTCCTGACTATGGGCATTGGATGTCAATGATAACGAGATCACATCATTAGGAGAATGATGTGATGGGCAAGACCCAATCCTAAACATAGCATAAGATCGCATAGTTCGTTTGCTAGAGTTTTCCAATGTCAAGTATCCTTTCCTTAGACCATGAGATCGTGTAACTCCCGGACACCGTAGGAGTGCTTTGGGTGTGCCAAACGTCACAACTTAACTGGGTGACTATAAAGGTATACTACGGGTATCTCCGAAAGTATCTGTTGGGTTGACACGGATCGAGACTGGGATTTGTCACTCCGCTTGACGGAGAGGTATCACTGGGCCCTCTCGGTAATGCATCATCATAATGAGCTCAATGTGATCAAAGTGTTTGATCACGGGATCATGCATTACGGTACGAGTAAAGTGACTTGCCGGTAACGAGATTGAACGAGGTATTGGGATACCGATGATCGAATCTCGGGCAAGTAAAATACCGATTGACAAAGGGAATCGTATACGGGATTGATTGAATCCTCGACATCGTGGTTCATCCGATGAGATCATCATGGAGCATATGGGAGCCAACATGGGTTTCCAGATCCCGATGTTGGTTATTGCCCGAGAGCCGTCTCGGTCATGTCTGCATGTCTCCCGAACCCGTAGGGTCTACACACTTAAGGTTCGGTGACGCTAGGGTTGTGAAGATATGTATATGCAGTAACCCGAATGTTGTTCGGAGTCCTGGATGGGATCCCGGACGTCACGAGGAGTTCCGGATTGGTCCGGAGGTGAAGAGTTATATATAGGAAGTGCAGTTCCGGCCATCGGGAATGATCTGGTATTGTACCGGGACCACCAGATGGGTCCCGGGGGTCCACCGGGTGGGGTCACCCATCCCGGAGGGCCCCATGGGCTGAAGTGGGAGGGGGGACCAGCCCTTAGTGGGCTGGTGCGCCCCCCAAGGCCCACCCCCTGCGCCTAGGGTTGGAACCCTAGGGTGGGGGGCGCCCACTTGCCTTGGGGGGCACTCCACCCCCCTTGGCCGCCGCCCCCTTGGGAGATTCAATCTCCCAGGGCCGGCGCCCCCCCCCAGGCGGCCTATATAAAGGGGGAGGGGAGGGGGGCAGCCGCACCCCTTGCCCTGGCGCCTCCCTCTCCCTCTCCAACACCTCCTCCTCCTCCATAGAGCTCGGCGAAGCCCTGCCGGAGTACTGCAGCTCCACCATCACCACGCCGTCGTGCTGCTGCTGGAGCCATCTTCCTCAACCTCTCCTTTGCCTTGCTGGATCAAGAAGAAGGAGACGTTACGCTGACCGTACGTGTGTTGAACGCGGAGGTGCCGTCCGTTCGGTGCTAGGATCTCCGGTGATTTGGATCACGTCGTGTACGACTACCTCATCCCCGTTCCTTGAACGCTTCCGCTCGCGATCTACAAAGTGGTATGTAGATGCAATCTCTCTCCCATGACTCGTTGCTTAGATGAACTCATAGATGGATCTTGGGGAAACCGTAGGAAAAATTTTAATTTTCTGCAACGTTCCCCAACACGGTTGGTGCCGGAGGCAAAGCAGAAGAGGAAATCCGAATTTCATCCATAGCAGGCATTATAGTGTCATTACGAATTTTCTCAATATCCACGGATGAGACAACAGAGGACGGGAGCTGACGATCAGGAGTGGCAGTGCTTAATGGCGCGTTGTCAGACAGGAGTTCCTCAATTGTCACAGACGAAGCAGCTGCAGGTGTTGGAGTTGTAGACAGGACTTGAGAGAACTGGAGGCCCTCGGAGTCAACTGAAACTCTGACAGAGAGAGACGTAGCAGCATTCCTCATACCATATCCCTGCTGCCAAGGTCCAATAGATGCAATAGCTGGTCGCAGGGCCTGGAAAATGAAGCTGTTGAGACGCTGTCGAGGTATGTGCTCATTCAAAAGGACTGATAACAGCTCTTCCCCTTGAGCAGACAGACCAAAGCGGATACCCTGAGCATGTAAATCCACAGTGAAAGTTAAGGAATCGGCAGGAGCCTCCATGTGAACTACATTAAGAGTTGGGTCTGGCAACGCCACCAAAGCCACATTCAGATCAGGCAAAGTCTCATCTTCATCCTGGGAGGAACCAGAGTTGTCAGACACAGTAATGGAGTCATTCCAGGCCTGGAAAGCATTGTCAGTGATGTTATTTTCAGGTACAATGTCGTGCTGGATAGTCAGACCTTGAGCAGCCAGCCAAGCTAGGTAGTTGACAAGATGCGGAGGCATTGGAGGAAGTTGAACTGGCTGTGGAGGGTGCCAGGCCTCCCAGCCACCGAGATCATGGACTGCTTGAACATTCTCCTGTGCTGCACCTTGGCCAGCATTGTTGGCCGCTGCCGGTGCCCCGTTCTGAACCAACCAATTGTGTACCTGCTGCTGGTACAACTGTTCTGCAGTAATGTCAGGCCCAAACAGAGGATGGGGATTGCCATCGGGTGGCGGTTGTTCCTCCCCAGGTGGCAGCACTTCTGGAAGTAGACCATTGAAGTCATTGCTGCGCAAGATGGTCACCTGAACGGTCCAACAATCACGCGCCCCCCCCCCAAGTTGCCAAACCACAAAGCTTTTGGGGATTAAGTTCAGGCGGATCACCCTGGCTTTGAGCAGAACAAAACGGCGGTCCTGCCGTGGGTTATACCAGGAAACTAGCGAGCCATACCCTCCCAGAGCCTTGGTGATGTAATAATCAGTTTGATAATCATACGGAAACCCAAAAACATTCAACCAAACTTCTGGCCCAAAGGTAATAGTGCGCCTATTAAGTGCTTCATTGTGAGGAACGAAAGTAACCAGCAGATCCTCTTCCTCTAACTCAATAGGTGTGTTAACTGCCGTGTCCCTCATGACAGAATCAGTAAACCCAAAGATCCCAATCCCAAACGGATGATCACTGACCTCTATGGTGAATAGCTGGGACTCATGCAGCAACGCGGTGACCTGGCCGCGGATGGCAGAGCGGTGATGAAGAGGGACGTAGTGGCTAGTCTCTGCAATCGCCAGGAACTCGTGGCTGAGCGGCGCGATGGGGCCGACCACCATACCACTACGAACCAGGCGGTCCGCCGGGCCAGGTTCGACGGCAAACCCCGGAGGAAGGAAGGGGACTGGGTTCAGAGGGTAGTTGGCCATGGTCAAGCGTCGTGAGAGAGGGAGTGATGGTAGGGGCGAGGTGACAGGGCAGAGCGGGGGCTTTTGTGTTTTCGAGGTGGAAGACGTAGCGTGAGGGGGTGAGCGGGTCGGGTGTATTTTGACAATCCACCTCCATTTGCTCTGAAATTTCAGCCGACGGCAGGATTGCTCCACGTGTCCATAGTATCCGCACACAGCACAACGAATGGACGGTTTAGATTTGAGCACTGGCTGCAGCGCAGTGAGGGATTGCCCCAAAGATCCGGTCAAATTGATCGCAGTTCTATCAATTGGAGGAAGTTGCCCAGTATATAGCGATGCGGTGTTACGCTTGGGGCAGGCAATTGCGCAGTGATCAGGGCCGGAGCAATTAATGCAAATGAGCCTACCTTGGCAATTAATCCGTCTGTGACCCCATTGTAGGCATTTAGAACATAAGGCAGCCCAATTTGCCGCCAATTCCTCTATTTCCTTCTGTGTGTATTGGGCCTGGGCGAGATCCGCTTTGTGTTGGGCTTTAAGAGTAGGAGGCCAAGTCTCATAGGGAGGTGCGTACCTAAAGACCGAATTCAAAAAACAGAGAGGTAGCGGGGCATATGGCACGGTAAGAGGACATTTAAATGTACCCAATGGAAGGTAATTACTGTCTGGGTTCTCCTCAGACTGTGCTTGGGACAAGTAATGATTCATTAAGGCAATATGATTAGGGGCCGTAACAGGAGCCATGCCCGAAACGTCGCAAGAGGGAATTGAAGGAGTATGATTTTGAATCTGAGTATGCTCCAGCGGTCCCTCTGATGAAGAAGCTTCATGGGCGTTTTTGTTTGAAAAATTCCAGTTGTTCAAAGGAATAAGACCAAATTTACTAAGCTCCTTATCAGTGGAATGATCAGGATGCTCCTTGCGAGAAAGCAGATGCAGGGAAGGTTTGACTGCAATATGACGTCTATCTGCAACATCCAGTAATTCTTGGTCCGGGTGCCAACGATTGTCAATTGTAAGAGCTTTGGCAAAACGACCATTGAACAGATGGAAGTGACAAACAAAATCAGGCCAAATACGATCTTTGAGCCCATATATGAAGTGACCCACTTTGTTATTGGCAACCGAGAAACGAAAAGAACGTTGAGTGATCGGATGCACATTGAAACCAGACGAAATCCCACCAATGCAACACTATAACGCAATACCCACAGATTCCACCGAAAGAGCGAAGGAAGCCGAAGAAAACGAGACCACCAAAAAGAACTCCTTGATGTCTCGGGAAGGGGAGAAATGAACCGTAGAGCCAAATTTTCTCCTCACCTGGTCTGCGAAGGCCAAGCCCGGGGCAAAGTCCCAATGAATCAAGCTTTCCATGGTTGCTACGGCTAGAGATCGCCATTGTAGGTGGAGAGCAGGTGGTAGGAGAGGAGAGGAGCGGTGGGGTGGAGGAGAGAGCCCATTACTTTTTCTCCTCGGGGGGCCTATTGTCTCGTACTTAGTCGTTGCATCAGTTTGCGTTCCACGAGCCAGTCCTTGAGAGCAGGAACTTTGCAAGTCGACGCAACTTCAATTCCCCAATGACGTGGTTTGTGACCATACAGAGCAGCAAAAGGGGAGGTGTTTAGAGCAGAGTGGAAACTCGAGTTGTACCAAAATTCCATGAGGGAGAGATATTGACTCCATTTGTTCGGACAAGCATGGATGAAACAACGCAAGTATACTTCCAAACATTGATTGACGCATTCCGTTTATCCGTCAGTCTGAGGATGATACGGAGTACTCATGTTCAATTCAGTCCCGATGATCCTGAATAACTCCTTCCAAAAATTACTGGTGAACACCGGCTCACGGTCTGAAATTATGGCTGCAGGAAGGCCATGGAGTTTGTATACATTGTCAAGGTATGAGTGAGCTCCTTGGCTGCGGTAAATGGATGGCTGAGAGGAAGGAACTGAGCGTATCAAGTATACTTGTCCACAACCACCAGTGTGCAATTGTATTTGTGTGACTGTGGTAGACCATCAATGAAATCCATAGTCACCACTTGCCAAGCTCCTGCAGGTAACGGCAATGGTTCAAGTAACCCTGGGTACTTAACCCGTTCTGGTTTAGCCTGTTGGCCGATAGTGCAAGTTTACACATACTGGCGAATCTGCTCTTTCATCTTAGGCCAGGCAAATAGATGGCGCAATCTTCTGTAAGCGACTGGGAACCCCGAGTGTCCTCCTATAGAGCTGCCATGGAAGGCTTGTAAGATCTTCTGCTGAAGTTCTGGTGCACCACCCAGCCATAATCGGCCTCGAAAGTATAGGAGACCTTCAACAACAGAGAATCTGTTTTTGGGATCAGGTCTGATAGCTAGCTTTGCAAGGATGTTCTGCACTTGGGTATTGTTGGTGTAACTTGCCATGACTTCATCTAGCCAAGCAGGTTTGCATTCAGATATAGCATTCAGGTGTGTGTCAGGATGTCGACGACGAGATAAGGCATCAGCAACATTATTTGTTGTTCCTGGTCGACAACAAATTTTGTATTGCAATCCCAGCAGTTTGGTGAATGCCTTTTGCTGCCAGGGAGTCGACAATCTCTAGTTATCTAAATGCACCAAGCTTCGCTAATCTGTTTTGACGATGAACTCCCCGGTTTGAAGATAGGAACGCCACTGGTCAACCGCCATGAGAATAGCGAGGCATTCTTTCTCGTAAGTCGAGAGGCCACGGTTCTTGGGGCCCAGGGGTTTGCTCATGTAAGCAATTGGGTGACCACCCTGATGTAACACTGCTCCTACCTTGTAATCACAGGCATCTGTATCGATCATGAAGGGTTTTGTAAAGTCTGGTCACTTAAGAACAGGAGCTGTTGTCAAACTGTTCTGCAGCAGATGAAAGGCAGTGTCTGTCTTGGATGTCCAAAGGAATGGCTGGTTTTTCTTGAGCAAATTGAAAAGAGGGTGTGCGATGATACCAAAGTGTTTGACAAATTTTCTGTAGTATCCGGCCAAACCAAGGAAACTACGGACCTCTTTGGCTGATGTTGGTGTAGGCCATTGCTGAATTGTATGAAGTTTACCCGGGTCTGTGGCTACTCCCTCGGCACTTATCACATGTCCCAAATAGGCAATCTGTCTCTGTCCAAATGGGCATTTGGATTGCTTGACTTTCCAGTGGTCTGCCCGCAGGAGTTGTAGGACTTGAGTGAGGTGTTGAATGTGATCGCGGAAGGTTTTACTGAAGACCAAGATATCATCAAAGAATGAGACAACAAAGACTCTCATGACTGGTTTCAGTGTTATGTGCATTGCGCCTAGAAAAGTTGCAGGACCAGCAACCACTCCAAATGGCAGGACTCTATATTCCCAGCGCCCTGAGTGCGTCTAGAACGTTGTTTTGTACTCTTCTCCCTTGGCTAAACGTATCTGATGATAGCCAGCTCGTAGGTCAAGAGTGGAGAACCACTGTGCTCCCTGGAGTTTATCAAGTAGTTCATCAATTAGTGGGACAGGATATTTACTGACAATGGTCATTGAATTCATACATTTGTAGTCCACACAAAGACACCAGGTGTCGTCCTCCTTTTTAACTAGTAGAGCTGGGGATGAAAAAGCACTAGAGCTCCTCTGAATAATGCCTGCATCCAACAATTCCTGGACCTGACGCTCAATTTCTGTCTCGAGTTCTGGCTTGTATCTGTAGGGCCGTAAATTGACATGCTGAGCTTCAGGAATCAGGGGAATTCTGTGGTCACAACTTCTTCTTGGAGGTAGTGATTTAGGCTCTTCAAACACATTTGTAAACTGTTCCAGCACGCGCAAGATATCTTGTGGAATTGGTGTTTCAGTGGTACCATCCTCAGGCAGATAGGTGAACCACATAAGCCACTGACCCCTGCTGGCAATTCTTCCGTAACTCGAAAGAAGATATGACAGAGCATTGTTGTTGTTGGGAAGAGGAGATCCCTTGAATTGCAACTTGTCCATTTGGTGTTGTGACTGACAAGTGCTAGGCTTCCCAATCAACTTGCATCGGGTTGTGTTTGCGAAGCCAATCCATGCCCAGTATAGCGTCATAGGCCCAAAGTGAGATGACCTTGAAATCGGTGGAAAACTCATGGCCTTGAGTAAACCATGCGCAAGCTGGTATGTAACTGTGACACTGAATGATTGCCTCATCGGCCACTTTCACTCTGCAGGGTGTGGGAAGATTGATCTACCCTTGCAAGTTGGTGGCCACTTCAGCATTGACAAACAAGGATGAACTGTCCGAGTCAATTAACAACAACATCTCACGGCCTTGAAGCCAAGCTTCAATTTGCATGACACCAGAATCTGAAGAACCGTCCAATGCCTGACGAGACAGTGTGCACAAGTTCTCTTCATCCCCACCAATTAATTTTGTGGTGATGTGCTCACCCTCTGAGTCACTAGCTATCATATCAAGAAGCTCTTCCACCACATGTAACTGAACCGTAGTTGGACATGTATGACCTTTTTCCCAACGTTCACCACACTTGAAGCACAACCCACGGGCTCTCCTGAAGGCTCTCAATGTGTTCATTTTGGAGTTGTCAGTATTGGCTCGTGCTGCATCAGTGCCTCTGCGGTCTTCTGCTGTTATAGAGGCAGGTGCAGGTCTACTGAAGAATGTTGGGGCTGGGCTTGCACTGGCTGCATATGAATGCTACATTTGAACAGACGAAGAGGGCTTCCATTTGTTGTGTTGCAGTAGCGCTTCGCCGTCGGCTACTTCCTCTTGAAGTAAGGCCAGCGAACATGCAGTGTCAAGGTCCGGAGGTCTCTGAATGAGAACCACGGCCCACAGATCCAGTCGAAGCCCCTCAACAAAGCGTGTAAGGAAGAAAAATGGGTGAGTTAGCTCTGAGTAAGAGATCAAGTGATGCGTCAGATTTTCAAAGCGCTCAATGTAATCTGCTTCAGAATTGATTTGCTTAATTGCATAAAACTGACGAATCAGCATCTGGTGTTTGTCACAGCCAAAGCGCGTGCAAAGCAGAGCTGTGAATAAGTCCCAGTCCATTCCTGTCAATTTTCTCTGAACTGATTGCAACCAAATTGTTGCAGTGCCTGAGAAATTGAGTATGGCCATCGGTACCCAATACGATTTGTATACTGCAAACATCTGAAAATACTGCTCTGCCAATGTGCGCCACAGTTGGGGGTTGTCACCGGTGAAAACCGGAAACGCCATAGTGGGCGGCTGCTGCCCCATGGCCGAGATCATAGGTGCAGAGAGCGTAGGAGCAGGGAGGGCGACCGTACCCGTGACCGGAGGGTCCGGCGGTGACTTGAAGGTCACCGACGGGGTTCCTCCGGGGAGATGCGTCGCGCCGTGGCTAGCTAGCCCGTGGAAGTCGCCTGACGCCGTGAAGAGGGGCGGCGGCGTTCCACCAGAGGAAAACGCGGCTGCAGGGGACGCAGCCTGCAGCGCGGCGACGGCTATCTCGAGCTTGGCGAAGCGGGCTTCGAGCTCCGGTCGCCAGGCGGTCAACGCATCGATCCGCTCTGTTTGCGCATCGAGCGCCTTGAGGATGGAGTTGGACTTGGCGTCAGCGGCGGCGCGTTCGCTGGACTTGGCGTCGGCCACGGCGGAGCGCCCGTTGGCGTTGGAGTCCAACCGGTCGAGGTAGGGGCGTAGCTCGGGATCCATGCCCGCGATGAGTGCTACCTGAGCCTGATGTTGGCGGCGTGTCTCCAGAGCGGCGGCGGAGGCGGCGGCGGCGGCGGTCGGGCGACAGCGAGAGGGTGGAGGGTGGTCTCTGATACCACGATGTTAGGATCTAGATCATGCTCATGGTATTTCTCATTCATAGCTACAGGTTTGGGGATACACATGAGTCTCTCTTGATTATAGCTTACAGAGAAAGAAGAAAGGGGAAAGTAGGTGGACGTCGTGTCGTTGCCGTGTTCCTGATCCAAGCCCGGATGCATCTCTCCCTGCACTTCCTCTCCTTAAGTAGTGTTCAACCAGGAGGGTCCCACGTACTTGCGATTAGGTTGAATCAGTCGACGTGGCCGGCCGGTGAAGCGCCCTTCTCCTTGATTGGTTTGTGTCACTGAGTCAGCTACCAATCGATGCCCACTCGCCCCGTTGTTGCTCTTCTCTGCTGCCTGGGCCGCTTTCTTGTCGTTGGCACTTGAGATGCTGACATCCCCCCCTTGTTGAGCTGCGGCTTGCCCCCAAGCCGCCACATTTGGGAAACGCTCTTTCAAAGCAATGGTATATTCCCAAGTAGCATCGAGGACAGCAGGGTCAGACCAGCGGACAAGGACTTGCTCATGACGCCCCGTAGGTGTTTGGCGCCACCGACGCGTGAGGATTTCCACCAGTATAAGAACATTGTCAGAGGGTTGAGGCAGCTCTGAAGATGCCGTAGTGCCTGGGGATAGAGCAAGACGGAGTTGTGAAACATGAAAAACTGGTTGTACCTTTGATCCTTCAGGCAAGTCCACTTTGTAAGCAAGAGGGTTGATCATTTGCAACACTCGAAAAGGTCCAAAATATTTGAATGCCAGCTTGTGTTTTGCCCTGCGTTCCACTAATGTTTGCACATATGGTTGCAGTTTGATGAAAACTGAATCACCCGGTGTGAAAGTTCTATAGCTACGCTTCTTGTCGGCTTGTGTTTTCATGATGTTGCGGGCTCGACTGAGGTGCTGTTGCAGAATCTGTTTTTTATTTTTTGAAACTTGACAGTAGGGGGAAAACCCCTACTGTATATTCATATATCTATATAAATGGGGTGTTTACATAGACATATCAGCCGTATTACAAAGAGCACCTTTTTCACCTAGCGTGCACCTAGGGGAGCTATAATACAGTGGGTTTTTGTTTATACAATGGAGTTACAAAAGGTGATAAATGCAGCTCTATGGGCCGCCTTAACTCTATGCTGAAGAAGCAGGAGATCCTCTTTGAATCGTGTGAACCAGCCCTCCACCGACGGCGCCACACCTCGAAAATATTTGTTGTTTCTCTCTTTCCAAATACTCCAAGCCGAGGTAAGGAATGTTTCAAGAAAGAAAGGGTTCGGCCAAGTATCTTTTATTACTTGAAGGAGATCGAGGCGGCTATCAAAGGGGGCCCAGGCTATGTGGAGCTTCGCCCAGCAGCTTTGGCTAAACGGGCAAGTGAAGATCATATGGTCGACCGTTTCTTTGATGTGTTGTTCACATAGTATGTAGTCAAAGTTATTTCCAATGTTGTAGTGTCTCCTTTTGAGCATATTGCGTGTGTTGAGCCTGTCAACGAAGAGCAGCCAGCCGAACACTTTGATTTTCATAGTGCATCGTGATTTCCACAGAAGATTGAAAGCATGGTGCATCTCTCCGTCCCTGAAGTAGTTGTGATAGTAGTATTTTGGTTGATAGTGCGCCACTCTCCACGAGTAGTGCCAAACATCATGCTGTGAAGTCGAGGGGGAAATCCAATGTGGAATGGAATGTATATCTTGGATTTCCTCAAGTGCCTGTGGCGAGACGGGGAGGTGAAAGCGTTCATGCAGATCCATAGTGTTCAATGCCTCAGCCATAGAGAGATCCTCATGGACGGCAAAAGAAAAGGCACGAGGGTGGATATTTGTAGAATTTCTTCCTTCCACAGATCTTTCCAAAAGAGTGTCGTTCTGCCGTCAACCACCTGAACACATGTGATCCCATGGAAAATGGGGGTGAGTTTTAAGATGTCTTTCCACCAGAACGAGCCAACAGGGTCCACTGCGTGAGGTATGGTGTTTACGTAATAACTGTCCCAAATGAGATTCACCCAGGGAATGTCCAGCTTGTTGAAGAATTTGTGTAGGAACTTTAACAGCAGGGCATCATTATGTATCTTTAAGTTGATCACTCTGAGCCCTCCTTTTTTCTTGGGTCTGCAGACCAAATCCCAAGCCGCCAACAAGTTACATTTGTCCCCTAGTTCTGTTTTCTTAGTCCAGAGACAGCGCCGTTTGATCTTATCTAGGATATCAATGAGTTTGGGGGGGAACTTCAGTGCACATGGCAAACACGAGGAGCGAAGTAACCGACGCATTTAGCCAAGCAAGCTTGCCTCCATACGACATTAGAGCAATTGTGGATGTGAGCTGTCTTTCCAATCTGCAGACCAGAGGCATTAGCTCTTGCACGGATGGTTTTGTCGTGCCTAATGGTAGGCCAAGGTAGGTGAATGGCATAGAGCCAACTGCACATCCAAATATGCTTGCCAGATTGTTTGTAGCTGCCGAGTCCAGGTTGATTGGTATCAGAGTGGATTTATGGAAGTTGATCTTAAGCCCAATAGAGGAGGCGTAATCCGAGAGGAGTTGCTTGATTAAGGTGGCTTGTTGAGTGCATGCGGGCAAGACAATGAGGGTGTCATCCGCATATTGAAGGA
The DNA here is from genome assembly GCA_032464435.1 of Aegilops umbellulata. Classification (NCBI taxonomy): domain Eukaryota; kingdom Viridiplantae; phylum Streptophyta; class Magnoliopsida; order Poales; family Poaceae; genus Aegilops; species Aegilops umbellulata. The sequence continues at coordinate 653,694,348 of CP136057.1, forward strand.
CAGGATAATCAGTTTGTCCTCTGCACGGGAAAGGGAGATGGAGCCTACCTTGTCTGAACATGTCATTAACTGCAGCCTGGAGCAGTTCAGCCGCAAGGACAAAGATGAGTGGGGACAGTGGGTCACCTTGTCGAACCCCACACTTACAGAGGAATTGGTGGCCTGGTACTCCATTTAGAAGAACTGATGATCGCCCAGAGGAAAAGAGGCAGTTAATCCAAGCAATCCATCGATCGTTAAACCACATATGTCGCATTATGTTGATCATAGGCTCATGAGCAATTGTGTCAAATGCTTTTGCAAAGTCTAGCTTAAGCAGAACGATCTCCTTGCTCGAAGTGTGGCATTGGTAGATGTACTGATAAGCCCACGCCAGACAGTCTTGGATGGTTCGACCTTTAAGAAATCCATATTGATTACGGTGAACCAGCTGAAGGATAACTCATTGGAGGCGGTTAGCGAGCAATTTTGTGATCAACTTTAGGCAGCAGTTAAGAAGGGTGATTGATCTGTAATCATTGACAGACTCGGTGAATTGACCTTGGGTATTAGAGTAATAAGACCGTCGTTAATGCTAGTGATATCCAGAGTGCCCTGGTGGGATTGGGAGCAAAGTGCATAGAAGTCATGTTTAATGATGGGCCAGCATGCTTTGAGAAAAGCTCCGCTAAATCCGGCAGGGCCAGGGGCTCGGTCAGGGGGCATTTCTTTTACAACATTGTCGATTTCTTCCTCGGTGAACGGATCAGTAAGGTGATCAAGATTGTTGTTACGCGGGATGATTGCATGTAAATTGAATTTCATTGCAAACGAGCCCGTAGTTCCTAACCTGGACTTATAAGTAGAATGAAGGAGTGCTTCTTTGCCAGGGTGATCTTCGACTAAGCTACCGTCCTCAGTTCGAAAGGAAGCGATGTTATTCTTTCGAAACCTTACCGTGGCAATTGCTTGAAAAAATTTGGTATTCTCATCGCCAAATTTGACCCAACGGATGGTGCAACGTTTTTTCCAGTATAACTTCTGATATTTGAGCAGCTTGAGCAGATGAGCCTTGAGGATGGTTCTAAAGTTAGATTCAGGTATTGTGAGGTTTCTCTTGTTTTCTAACTCATCCAAATAAGCTAATACCTCATTACAGTTACTGATCGCAATGGATAGCTTGGAGATATGTTTACTCCAAATTTTGAGCGCGTGTCTGAGGGCCTTAAACTTATGGGCTAGTGTGGCGCGGCATTCTTGTTAAAGAAAGGTTTATTCCAAACCTCATGAACGACATCCATGAACCCCGGGTGCAAAATCCAGTAGGATTCGAATCTAAAGAGCTTGCTGCGGGGGATTTTAGTTTCAACAGTTACCACACAAGGGATATGGTCAGACACAGGTTTACTGAGTGGTTTACCAGGGTTTTAGGATAAGTGTGTTGGGGAACGTAGCAGAAATTCAAAATTTTCCTACGTATCACCAAGATCTATCTATGGAGAAACCAGCAATGAGGGGAAGGAGAGTGCATCTACATACCCTTATAGATCGCTAAGCGGAAGCGTTCAAGTGAACGGGGTTGATGGAGTCGTACTCGTCGTGATCCAAATCACCGATGACCAAGTGCCGAACGGACGGCACCTCCGCGTTCAACACACGTACAGCCCGGTGACGTCTCCCATGCCTTGATCCAGCAAGGAGAGAGGGAGAGGTTAAGGAAGACTCCATCCAGCAGCAGCACAACGGCGTGGTGGTGGTGGAGGAGCGTGGCAATCCAGCAAGGCTTCGCCAAGCACCGCAAGAGAGGAGGAGGGAGAGAGGCAGGGCTGCACCAACAGGGAGAGATCAAATCGTGTGTCTTTGGGCAGCCCCCAGGCCTCATATATATAGGGGAAGGGGAGGAGGGTGCGCCCCCTCTAGGGTTCCCACCCCTAGAGGGGCGGCAGCCCTAGATGGGAAAAGGGGGGGCGGCCAAGAGGGGAGGAGAGGGAGGCGCAGGGAGTATGGGCCTTAGGGCCCATCTGCCCTAGGGTTTGCCCCCTTCTCCTCTCCCTTGCGCCTTGGGCCCTTGTGGGGGGGGGCGCACCAGCCCACATGGGGCTGGTCCCCTCCCACACTTAGCCCATGCATGCCTCCGGGGCTTGTGGCCCCACTTAGTGGACCCCCGGACACCTCCGGTGGTCCCGGTACACTACCGGTGATGCCCAGAACACTTCCGGTGGCCAAAACCACACTTCCTATATATAAATCTTTACCTCCAGACCATTCTGGAACTCCTCGTGACGTCTGGGATCTCATCCGGACTCCGAACAACATTCGGTAACCACATACAAGCTTCCTTTATAACCCTAGCATCATCGAACCTTAAGTGTGTAGACCCTACGGGTTCGGGAGACATGCAGACATGACCGAGACGTTCTCCAGTCAATAACCAACAGCGGGATCTGGATACCCATGTTGGCTCCCACATGTTCCACGATGATCTCATTGGATGAACCACGATGTCAAGGACTTAATCAATCCCGTATACAATTCCCTTTGTCTATCGGTACGATACTTGCCCGAGATTCGATCGTTGGTATCCCGATACCTTGTTCAATCTCGTTACCGGCAAGTCTCTTTTACTCGTTCCGCAACACATCATCCCGTGATCAACTCCTTGATCACATTGTGCACATTATGATGATGTCCTACCGAGTGGGCCCAGAGATACCTCTCCGTCACACGGAGTGACAAATCCCAGTCTCGCTTCGTGCCAACCCAACAGACACTTTCGGAGATACCTGTAGTGTACCTTTATAGCCACCCAGTTACGTTGTGACGTTTGGTACACCCAAAGCATTCCTACGGTATCCGGGAGTTGCACAATCTCTTGGTCTAAGGAAATGATACTTGACATTAGAAAAGCTTTAGCATACGAACTACATGATCTTGTGCTAGGCTTAGGATTGGATCTTGTCCATCACATCATTCTTCTAATGATGTGATCCCGTTATCAATGACATCCAATGTCCATGGTCAGGAAACCGTAACCATCTATTGATCAACGAGCTAGTCAACTAGAGGCTTACTAGGGACATGGTGTTGTCTATGTATCCACACATGTATTTGAGTTTCCTATCAACACAATTCTAGCATGGATAATAAACGATTATCATGAACAAGGAAATATAATAATAACTAATTTATTATTGCCTCTAGGGCATATTTCCAACAGTCTCCCACTTGCACTAGAGTCAATAATCTAGTTCACATCGATATGTGATTAACACTCAAGGTCACATCCCTATGTGACTAACACCCAAGAGTTCTGGGTTTGATCATGTTATGCTTGTGAGAGAGGTTATAGTCAACGGGTCTGAACCTTTCAGATCCGTGTGTGCTTTACAAATATCTATGTCATCTCCTAGATGCAGTTACCACGCTCTATTTGGAGCTATTCCAAATAACTGTTCTACTATACGAATCCAATTTACTACTTAGAATAATCTGGATTAGTGTCAAAGTTTGCATCGGCGTAACCCTTTACGACGAACTCTTTCTTCCACCTCCATAATCGAGAAAAATCCTTAGTCCACTAGTTACTAAGGATAACCTTGACCGTTGTCCTGTGATCCATTTCTAGATCACACTTGTACCCCTTGACTGACTCATGGTTTGGCACACTTCAGGTGTGGTACACAACATAGCATACTTTAGAGCCTACGACTAAATCATAGGGGACGACCTTCGTCCTTTCTCTCTATTCTGCCGTGGTCATGTCTTGAGTCTTGCTCAATACTCACACCTTGTAACACAGCCGAGAACTCCTTCTTTGCTGATCTATTTTTGAACTCCTTCAAAATCTTGTCATGGTATGTGTTCGTTTGAAAGTACTATTAAGCGATTTTGATCTATCCTTATAGATCTTGATGCTCAATGTTCAAGTAGCTTAATCCAGGTTTTCCATTGAAAAACACTTTTCAAATAACCCTATATGCTTTCCAGAAATTCTACATCATTTCTGATCAACAATATGTCAACAACATATACTCATCAGAAATCATATAGTGCTCCCACTCACTTCTTTGGAAATACAAGTTTCTCATAAACTTTGTATAAACCCAAATTCTTTGATCATCTCATCAAAGTGTACATTCCAACTCCGAGATGCTTACTCCAGTCCTTATAAGGATTGCTGGAGCTTTGCATACTTGTTAGCATCTTTCAGGATTGACAAACCCTTCTGGTTGTATCACATACAACCTTTCCTCAAGAACAAGGAAACAAAATTTTGACATCCTATCTGCAAGATTTCATAAATAATGCAGTAATCGCTAACATAATTCCAACAGACTCTTAGCATCGCTATGAGTGAGAAAGTCTCATCACAGTCAACTCCTTGAACTTGTCGGAAAACATCTTAATGACAAGTCGAGCTTTCTTAATGGTGACATTTACCATCATTGTCCGTCTTCCTTTTAAAATCCATTTGTACTCAACAGCCTTATGACCATCGAGCCGTTCTGCCAAAGTCTACACTTTGTTTTCATACATGGATCCTCTCTCGGATTTTATGGCCTCGAGCCATTCATCGGAATCCGGGCCCACCATCGCTTCTCCATAGCTCGTAGGTTCATTGTTGTCTAGCAACTTGACTTCCAAGACAGGATTATGTACCACTCTGAAGTAGTACGCATCCTTGTCATCCTACGAGGTTTGGGAGTGACTTGATCCGAAGTCTCATGATCACTATCATAAGCTTCTACTTCAGTTGGTGTAGGTGCCACATGAACAACTTCCTGTGCCCTGCTACACACTAGTTGAAGTGACGGTTCAACAACCTCATCAAGTCTCCACCATCCTCCCACTCAAGTCTTTCGAGAGAAACTTTTCCTTGAGAAAGGACCCGATTCTAGAAACAATCCCTATTGCTTTCGAATCTGAGACAGGAGGTATACCCAACTGTTTTGGGTGTCCTATGAAGATGCATTTATCCGCTTTGGGTTCGAGCTTATCAGCTTGAAACTTTTTCACATAAGCGTCGCAGCCCCAAACTTTTAAGAAATGACAGCTTAGGTTTCTCTAAACCATAGTTCATACGGTGTCATCTTATCGGAATTACGTGGTGCCCTATTTAAAGTGAGTGCGGTTGTCTCTAATGCCTAACCCATGAACGATAGTGGTAATTCGATAAGAGACATCATGGTACGCACCATATCCAATAGGGTGCAACTATGATGTTCGGACACACCATCACACCATGGTGTTCCAGGCGGTATTAGTTGTGAAACAATTTCCACAATGTCTCAATTGTGTACCAAACTCGCAACTCAGATATTCATCTCTATGATCATATCATATATATTTTATCCTCTTGTTACGACGACATTCAACTTCATTCTGAAATTACTTGAACCATTCAATAATTCAGACTTGCGTTTCATCAAGTAAATATGCTCAGTATCTACTCAAATCATCTGTGAAGTAAGAGCATAACGATATCCACTGCGTGCCTCAGCACTCATTGGACTGCACACATCAAAATGTGTTACTTCCAACAAGTTGCTTTCTAGTTCCATTTTACTGAAACCAAAGCTTTCAGTCATCTTGCCCATGTGGTATGATTTGCATATCTCAAGTGATTCAAAATCAAGTGAGTCCAAACGGTCCATCTGCATGGAGTTTCTTCATGCGTATGTACCAATAGACATGGTTCACATGTCTCAATCCTTTTCAAAAATGAGTGAGTCCAAAGATCCATCAACATGGAGCTTCTTCATGCGTTTTATACCAATATGACTTACATGGCAGTGCCACAAGTAGGTGGTACTATCATTACTATCTTATATCTTTTGGCATGAACATGTGTATCACTATGATCGAGATTCAATAAACCATTCATTTTAGGTGCAAGACCATTGAAGGTATTATTCAAATAAACAGAGTAATCATTATTCTCCTTAAATGAATAACCGTATTGCGATAGACATAATCCAATCATGTCTATGCTCAACGCAAACACCAAATAACAATTATTTAGGTTTAACACCAGTCTCGATGGTAGAGGGAGCGTGCGATGCTTGATCATATCAACCTTGGAAGCACTTCCAACACATCTCGTCAGCTCACCTTTAGCTAGTCTCCGTTTATTCTGTAGCTTGCATTTCGAGTTACTAACACTTAGCAACCGAACCGGTATCTAATACCCTGATGCTACTAGGAGTACTAGTAAAGTACACATTCACATAATGTATATCCAATATACTTCTATCGACAGCCTTCTCATCTACCAAGTATCTAAGGTAATTCTGCTCCAGTGGTTGTTCCCCTTATTACAGAAGCACTCAGTCTCGGGTTTGGGTTCAACCTTGGGTTTCTCCACTAGAGCAGCAGCTGATTTTCCGTTTCATGAAGTATACTTCTTGCCCTTGCCCTTCTTGAAACTAGTGGTTTCACTAACCATCAACAATTGATGCTCCTTCTTGATTTCTACTTTCGCGGTGTCAAAAATCGCGAATATTTCAAGGATCATCATATCCATCCCTGATATAGTTCATCACAAAGCTGTAGCAGCTTGGTGGCAATGACTTTGGAAAAACATCACTATCTTATCTGGAAGATCAACTCCCACTCGATTCAAGTGATTGTTGTACTCAGACAATCTGAGCACAAGCTCAACGATTGAGCTTTTCTCCCTTAGTTTGCAGGCCAAGAAAATCGTCGGAGGTCTCATACCTCTTGACGTGGGCCCGAGCCTAAAATCCCAATTTCAGCCCTCGAAACATCTCATATGTTCCGCGACATTTCAAAAATATCTTCGGTGCCTCAATTCTAAACCATTTATCATTATCGAACTATCATGTAGTCATCAAAACGTGTATGTCAGATGTTTGCAACATCCACAGACCATGTTCGAGGTCCAGCACACTGAGCGGTGCATTAAGGACATAAGCCTTCTACTGTCTGCATAATTGCTACTGTCAACTTTCAACTATATTTTCTCTAGGAACATATCTAAAATAGTAGAACTAAAGCACGAGCTTACGACATAATTTGCAAAGATCTTTTGACTATGTTCAGGATAATTAAGTTCATCTTATGAACTCCCACTCAGATAGACATCCCTCTAGTCATCCAAGTGATTACATGATCCGAGTCAACTAGGCCGTGTCCGATCATCACGTGAGACGGACTAGTCAACGTCGGTGAACATCTTCATGTTGATCGTATCTACCATATGACTCATGCTCGACCTTTCGGTCTTCTGTGTTCCGAGGCCATGTCTGTACATGCTAGGCTCGTCAAGTCAACCTAAGTGTTTGCATGTGCTCCGAGGCCATGTCTGTACATGCTAGGCTCGTCAACACCCGTTTTATTCGAACGTAAGAATCTATCACACCCGATCATCACGTGGTGCTTCGAAACGACAAACTTTCGCAACGGTGCATAGTTAGGGGGAACACTTTCTTGAAATTTTAATGAGGGATCATCTTATTTACTACCGTCGTTCTAAGCAAATAAGATGTATAAACATGATAAACATCACATGCAATCAAATAGTGACATGATATGGCCATCATCACTTTGCTCCTTTTGATCTCCATCTTCGGGGCTCCATGATCATCGTCGTCACCGGCATGACACCATGATCTCCATCATCATGATCTCCATCATCGTGTCTTCATGAAGTTGTCACGTCAACTATTACTTCTACTACTATGGCTAACGCTTTAGCAATGAAGTAAAGTAATTACATGACGATTTAAGTTGACACGCAGGTCATAGATAAATTAAGACAACTCCTATGGCTCCTGCCGGTTGTCATACTCATCGACATGCAAGTCGTGATTCCTATTACAAGAACATGATCATCTCATACATCACATATATCATACATCACATCCTTTGGCCATATCACATCACATGGCATACCCTGCAAAAACAAGTTAGACGTCCTCTAATTGTTGTTTGCATGTTTTTCGTGGCTGCTATGGGTTTCTAGCAAGAACGTTTCTTACCTACGCAAAACCACAACGTGATATGTCAATTGCTATTTACCCTTCATAAGTACCCTTTTCATCGAATCCGATCCGACTAAAGTGGGAGAGACTGGCACCCGCTAGCCACCTTATGCAACTAGTGCATGTCAGTCGGTGGAACCTGTCTCACGTAAGTGTACGTGTAAGGTCGGTCCGGGCCGCTTCATCCCACAATGCCGCCGAATCAAGATTGACTAGTAACGGTAAGCATATTGAACAAAATCAACGCCCACAACTACTTTGTGTTCTACTCGTGCAAAGAATCTACGCAATAGACCTAGCTCATGATGCCACTGTTGGGGAACGTAGCAGAAATTCAAAATTTTCCTACGTATCACCAAGATCAATCTATGGAGAAACCAGCAACGAGGGGAAGGAGAGTGCATCTACATACCCTTGTAGATCGCTAAGCGGAAGCGTTCAAGTGAACGGGGTTGATGGAGTCGTACTCGTCGTGATCCAAATCACCGATGACCAAGTGCCGAACGGACGGCACCTCCGCGTTCAACACACGTACAGCCCGGTGACGTCTCCCATGCCTTGATCCAGCAAGGAGAGAGGGAGAGGTTGAGGAAGACTCCATCCAGCAGCAGCACAACGGCGTGGTGGTGGTGGAGGAGCGTGGCAATCCAGCAGGGCTTCGCCAAGCACCGCAAGAGAGGAGGAGGGAGAGAGGCAGGGCTGCACCAACAGGGAGAGATCAAATCATGTGTCTTTGGGCAGCCCCAGGCCTCATATATATAGGGGAAGAGGAGGAGGGTGAGCCCCCTCTAGGGTTCCCACCCCTAGAGGGGCGGCAGCCCTAGATGGGAAAAGGGGGGGCGGCCAAGAGGGGAGGAGAGGGAGGCGCAGGGAGTATGGGCCTTAGGGCCCATCTGCCCTAGGGTTTGCCCCCTTCTCCTCTCCCTTGCGCCTTGGGCCCTTGTGGGGGGGCGCACCAGCCCACCTGGGGCTGGTCCCCTCCCACACTTAGCCCATGCATGCCTCCGGGGCTTGTGGCCCCACTTAGTGGACCCCCGGACACCTCCGGTGGTCCCGGTACACTACCGGTGATGCCTAGAACACTTCCGGAGGCCAAAACAATACTTCCTATATATAAATCTTTACCTCCGGACCATTCCGGAACTCCTCGTGACGTCCGGGATCTCATCCGGGACTCCGAACAACATTCGGTAACCACATACAAGCTTCCTTTATAACCCTAGCGTCATCGAACCTTAAGTGTGTAGACCCTACGGGTTCGGGAGACATGCAGACATGACCGAGACGTTCTCCGGTCAATAACCAACAGCGAGATCTGGATACCCATGTTGGCTCCCACATGTTCCACGATGATCTCATCGGATGAACCACGATGTCAAGGACTTAATCAATCCCGTATACAATTCCCTTTGTCTATCGGTACGATACTTGCCCGAGATTCGATCGTTGGTATCCCGATACCTTGTTCAATCTCGTTACCGGCAAGTCTCTTTTACTCGTTCCGCAACACATCATCCCGTGATCAACTCCTTGATCACATTGTGCACATTATGATGATGTCCTATCGAGTGGGCCCAGAGATACCTCTCCGTCACACGGAGTGATAAATCCCAGTCTCGATTCGTGCCAACCCAACAGACACTTTCAGAGATACCTGTAGTGTATCTTTATAGCCACCCAGTTACGTTGTGACGTTTGGTACACCCAAAGCATTCCTACGGTATCCGGGAGTTGCACAATCTCATGGTCTAAGGAAATGATACTTGACATTAGAAAAGCTTTAGCATACGAACTACATGATCTTGTGCTAGGCTTAGGATTGGGTCTTGTCCATCACATCATTCTTCTAATGATGTGATCCCGTTATCAATGACATCCAATGTCCATGGTCAGGAAACCATAACCATCTATTGATCAACGAGCTAGTCAACTAGAGGCTTACTAGGGACATGGTGTTGTCTATGTATCCACACATGTATCTGAGTTTCCTATGAATACAATTCTAGCATGGATAATAAACGATTATCATGAACAAGGAAATATAATAATAACTAATTTATTATTGCCTCTAGGGCATATTTCCAACAAAGTGTTGGTCCAGTGCAATGAAGTGAGAAACCAATCAATTTGTTCGAGCAAGGGGTCAAGTTGCATATTGCTCCATGTGTACGTTCTACCTTGGACCGGAATTTCAATAAGTTGCTGCTTGCGGATGATATCGTTGAATGTAATCATATCATTTAAGTTACCACCCAGTTTGTTACGGTTATTAGGAGCCCGCATATAGTTGAAATCACCAAGAAGCAGCCAATCTTGTCCATTAGGGATGTGGGCATCATATAACCAAGTGGTGAACGCCTCACGATCTTCCCCCGAGCAAGGACCATACACATTGACAAGAGACCACGACTGTGCAGATTGTGTGCTCACAAAGGTGACAGTAAGCGCAAAGACATCAGCAAATGCGACGGTACCTGTGAATATAGCGCTTTTCCACACCGTAAGAATACCTCCTGAAGCACCACGCGAGGGAACAAAAGCATAGCGATCAAACTGTTTAGGAAAGCAAGTTTTGATAAACGCAAAAGTGACATCAGGCATTTTAGTCTCCTGCAAGCAAACGACCGCACAACCGCTAGAGATAATCGCATTAGTAAGAGCTAACTGTTTCTTCTCGGAGTTTAAGCCTCTGACGTTCCAGGATAGCACATTCCAACAGCACAGGTGAGGCATAAGGACCAAACAGATCACTCAGAAGTAGCAAGAGCCGACTCCCCGCTCAGATCATCATGCGGTGGTATAGCCAAAGGAGCAGCCAGAAGAGCTTCAGAGGAGAGCTCACTCTCCAGAATCGCGCAGCGGTTGACACCAATTGCTTGCAGAGTAGCGACAGGCGTGGGTGGCGGGACGTCACCAGCAGAAGCAAAGGAACCAATAGAGGGCACAAAACGAGGCTGTACCTTTGAAGTGCTGGTGCGAACTTCTTTAATAGCCTGAGATTTGAAACCATCATATTTGTTGGAGCGCTGACTGCGCCTGACTGCTGTGGTGGAGATCGGAGCCGTTGCCTTGGGGCGCCTTGGCCTTGTGTTAGGGACGGTTTGTTGGAAATATGCCCTAGAGGCAATAATAAAAGCATTATTATTATATTTCCTTATTCATGATAATTGTCTTTATTCGTGCTATAATTGTGTTATCCGGAAATCGTAATACATGTGTGAATAACAGACAACAACGTGTCCCTAGTAAGCCTCTAGTTGACTAGCTCGTTGATCAATAGATAGTCATGGTTTCCTGACTATGGGCATTGGATGTCAATGATAACGAGATCACATCATTAGGAGAATGATGTGATGGACAAGACCCAATCCTAAACATAGCATAAGATCGCATAGTTCGTTTGCTAGAGTTTTCCAATGTCAAGTATCCTTTCCTTAGACCATGAGATCGTGTAACTCCCGGACACCGTAGGAGTGCTTTGGGTGTGCCAAACATCACAACGTAACTGGGTGACTATAAAGTTATACTACGGGTATCTTCGAAAGTATCTGTTGGGTTGACACGGATCGAGACTGGGATTTGTCACTCCGCTTGACGGAGAGGTATCAGCGGGCCCTCTCGATAATGCATCATCATAATGAGCTCAATGTGATCAAAGTGTTTGATCACGGGATCATGCATTACGGTACGAGTAAAGTGACTTGCCGGTAACGAGATTGAACGAGGTATTGGGATACCGATGATCGAATCTCGGGCAAGTAAAATACCGATTGACAAAGGGAATCGTATACGGGATTGATTGAATCCTCGACATCGTGGTTCATCCGATGAGATCATCGTGGAGCATGTGGGAGCCAACATGGGTATCCAGATCCCACTGTTGGTTATTGCCCGAGAGCCGTCTCGGTCATGTCTGCATGTCTCCCGAACCCGTAGGGTCTACACACTTAAGGTTCGGTGACGCTAGGGTTGTGAAGATATGTATATGCAGTAACCCGGATGTTGTTCGGAGTCCTGGATGGGATCCCGGACGTCACGAGGAGTTCCGGATTGGTCCGGAGGTGAAGAATTATATATAGGAAGTGCAGTTTCGGCCATCGGGAATGATCTGGGGGTCACCGGTATTGTACCGGGACCACCAGATGGGTCCCGGGGGTCCACCGGGTGGGGCCACCCATCCCGGAGGGCCCCATGGGCTGAAGTGGGAGGGGGCACCAGCCCTTAGTGGGCTGGTGCGCCCCCCAAGGCCCACCCCCTGCGCCTAGGGTTGGAACCCTAGGGTGGGGGGGGGGCGCCCACTTGCCTTGGGGGGCACTCCACCCCCCTTGGCCGCCGCCCCCTTGGGAGATTCAATCTCCCAGGGCCGGCGCCCCCCCAGGGGGCCTATATAAAGGGGGAGGGGAGGGGGCAGCCGCACCCCTTGCCCTGGCGCCTCCCTCTCCCTCTCCAACACCTCCTCCTCCTCCATAGAGCTCGGCGAAGCCCTGCCGGAGTACTGCAGCTCCACCATCACCACGCCGTCGTGCTGCTGCTGGAGCCATCTTCCTCAACCTCTCCTTTGCCTTGCTGGATCAAGAAGAAGGAGACGTTACGCTGACCGTACGTGTGTTGAACGCGGAGGTGCCGTCCGTTCGGTGCTAGGATCTCCGGTGATTTGGATCACGTCGTGTACGACTACCTCATCCCCGTCCCTTGAACGCTTCCGCTCGCGATCTACAAAGTGGTATGTAGATGCAATATCTCTCCCATGACTCGTTGCTTAGATGAACTCATAGATGGATCTTGGTGAAACCGTAGGAAAAATTTTAATTTTCTGCAATGTTCCCCATCAGTGGCATCATGAGCTAGGTCTATGCGTAGTTCTCTATTGCACGAGTAGAACACAATTTGTTGTGGGTGTAGTTGTTGTCAACTTTCTTGCCGCTACTAGTCTTATCTTGCTTCAGCGGTATTGTGGGATGAAGCGGCCCGGACCAACCTTACACGTACGCTTGCGTTAGACCGGTTCCACCGACTAACATGCACTAGTTGCATAAGGTGGCTGGCGGGTGTCTGTCTCTCCCACTTTAGTTGGAGCGTATTCGATGAAAAGGGTCCTTATGAAGGGTAAATAGAAGTTGACAAATCACGTTGTGGCTTTCATGTAGGTAAGAAAACGTTCTTGCTAGAACCCTAATTCAGCCACGTAAAACTTGCAACAACAATTAGAGGACGTCTAACTTGTTTTTGCAGCAAGTGCTTTGTGATATGATATGGCCAAAGTTGTGATGAATGATGAATGATCTATATGTGATGTATGAGATGTTCATGCTATTGTAATAGGAATCACGACTTGCATGTCGATGAGTATGACAACCGGCAGGAGCCATAGGAGTTGTCTTTATTTTTGTATGACCTGCGTGTCATTGAGAAACGCCATGTAAATTACTTTACTTTATTGCTAAACGCGTTAGCCATAGTAGTAGAAGTAATAGTTGGCGAGCAACTTCATGGAGACACGATGATGGAGATCATGATGATGGAGATCATGGTGTCAAGCCGGTGACAAGATGATCATGGAGCCCCAAGATGGAGATCAAAGGAGCTATGTGATATTGGCCATATCATGTCACGTTTATTTTTTGATTGCATGTGATGTTTATCATGTTTTGCATCTTGTTTACTTAGAACGACGGTAGTAAATAAGATGATCCCTCATAATAATTTCAAGAAGTGTTCCCCCTAACTGTGCACCGTTGCGACAGTTCGTTGTTTCGAAGCACCACGTGATGATCGGGTGTGATAGATTCTAACGTTCACATACAACGGGTGTAAGACAGATTTACACATGCAAACACTTAGGTTGACTTGACGAGCCTAGCATGTACAGACATGGCCTCGGAACACAGAAGACTGAAAGGTCGAGCATGAGTCGTATAGAAGATACGATCAACATGAAGATGTTCACCAATGTTGACTAGTCCGTCTCACGTGATGATCGGACACGGCCTAGTTGACTTGGATCATGTAATACTTAGATGAGTAGAAGAGGGATGTCTATCTAAGTGGGAGTTCATTAAATAATTTGATTAAGATGAACTTTATTGTCATGAACTTAGTCTAAAATATTTACAATATGTCTTGTAGATCAAATGGCCAACGTAGTCCTCAACTTCAACGCGTTCCTAGAGAAAACCAAGCTGAAAGACGATGGCAGCAACTATACGGACTGGGTTCGGAACCTGAGGATCATCCTCATAGCTGCCAAGAAAGATTATGTCCTACGATCACCGCTGGGTGACGCACCTGTTCTCCCTGCAGAACAAGACGTTATGAACGCTTGGCAGTCACGTTCCGATGATTACTCCCTCGTTTAGTGCGGCATGCTTTACAGCTTAGAGCCGGGGCTCCAAAAGCGTTTTGAGAGACATGGAGCATATGAGATGTTCGAAGAGCTGAAAATGGTTTTCCAAGCTCATGCCCGGGTCGAGAGATATGAAGTCTCCGACAAATTCTTTAGCTGTAAGATGGAGGAAAATAGCTCTGTCAGTGAACACATACTCAAGATGTCTGGGTTGCACAACCGCTTGACTCAACTGGAAGTTAATCTCCCGGATGAAGCGGTCATTGACAGAATCCTCCAGTTGCTTCCACCTAGCTACAAGAGCTTTGTGATGAACTACAACATGCAGGGGATGGTAAAGACCATTCCTGAGGTATATGCCATGCTGAAATCAGCAGAGGTAGAAATCAAGAAGGAACATCAAGTGTTGATGGTGAATAAAACCACTAAGATCAAGAAGGGCAAGGGTAAAAAGAACTTCAAGAAGGACGGCAAGGAAGTTGCCGCGCCGGTAAGCAAGTTGCCGGGAAGAAGCCAAAGAATGGACCCAAGCCCGAGACTGAGTGTTTTTATTGCAAGGAAAGTGGTCACTGGAAGCGGAACTGCCCCAAATACTTAGCGGACAAGAAGGCCGGCAAAACAAAAGGTATATGTGATATACATGTAATTGATGTGTACCTTACCAGTACTCGTAGTAGCTCTTGGGTATTTGATACCGGTGCAGTTGCTCACATTTGTAACTCCAAGCAGGAGCTGCGGAATAAACGGAGACTCGCGAAGGACGAGGTGACGATGCGCGTCGGGAATGGTTCCAAGGTCGATGTGATCGCCGTCGGCACGCTACCTCTACATTTACCTATGGGATTAGTTTTAAACCTCAATAATTGTTATTTAGTGCCAAGTTTGAGCATGAACATTGTGTCTGGATCTCGTTTAATTCGAGATGGCTACTCATTTAAATCCGAGAATAATGGTTGTTCTATTTATATGAGAGATATGTTTTATGGTCATGCTCCGATGGTTAATGGTTTATTCTTAATGAATCTCGTACGTGATGATACACATATTCATAGTGTGAATACCAAAAGAGTTAAAGTTGATAACAATAGTCCCACATATTTGTGGCACTGCCGCCTTGGTCACATAGGTGTCAAACGCATGAAGAAGCTCCATGCAGATTGACTTTTAGAGTCTCTTGATTATGAATCATTTGACACGTGCGAACCATGCCTCATGGGTAAAATGACCAAGACTCGGTTCTCAGGAACAATGGAGCGAGCAACCAACTTATTGGAAATCATACATACCGATGCGTGCGGTCCAATGAGTGTTGAGGCTCGCGGTGGCTATCGTTATGTTCTCACCCTCACTGATGACTTGAGTAGATAGTCTGAGACCTTTGAAAAGTTCAAGGAATTTCAGAGTGAGGTTGAAAATCAACGTGACAGAAAAATCAAGTTTTTACGATCAGATCGTGGAGCAGAATACTTGAGTCATGAATTTGGCACACACTTAAGAAAATGTGGAATAGTTTCACAACTCACGCCGCCTGGAACACCTCAGCGTAATGGTGTGTCCGAACGTCGTAATCGCACTCTATTAGATATGGTACGATCTATGATGTCTCTTACCGATTTACCGCTATCTTTTTGGGCTATGCTTTAGAGACTGTCGCATTCACTTTAAATAGGGCTCCGTCGAAATCCGTTAAGACGACACTGTATGAATTATGGTTTGGGAAGAAACCTAAGCTGTCGTTTCTAAAAGTTTGGGGATGCGATGCTTATGTCAAGAAACTTCAACCTGGAAAGCTCGAACCCAATTCGGAAAAATGCGTCTTCATAGGATACCCTAAAGAAACTATTGGGTATACCTTCTACCTCAGATCCGAAGGCAAGATCTTTGTTGCCAAGAATGGATCCTTTCTAGAGAAAGAGTTTCTCTCGAAAGAAGTAAGTGGGAGGAAAGTAGAACTTGATGAAGTGTTACCTCTTGAACCGGAAAATGGCGAAACTCAAGAAAACATTCCTGAGGTGCCTGCACCGACTAGAGAGGAAATTAATGATGATGATCAAGATACTTCTAATCAAGCTCCTACTGAAATTCGAAGGTCCACGAGGACACGTTCCGCACCAGAGTGGTACGGCAACCCTGTCTTGGAAATCATGTTGTTAGACAACGGTGAACCTTCGAACTATGAGGAAGCAATGGCGGGCCCGGATTCCGACAAATGGCTGGAAGCCATGAAATCCGAGATAGGATCCATGTATGAAAACGAAGTATGGACTTTGACTGACTTGCCCGTTGAGCGGCGAGCCATAGAAAATAAATGGATCTTTAAGAAGAAGACAGACGCGGATGGTAATGTGACCATCTATAAAGCTCGGCTTGTCGCTAAGGGTTATCGACAAGTTCAAGGAATTGACTACGATGAGACTTTCTCACCGGTAGCGAAGCTGAAGTCCGTCCGAATCATGTTAGCAATTGCCGCATTCTACGATTATGAAATATGGCAAATGGACGTCAAAACGGCATTCCTTAATGGTTTCCTTAAGGAAGAATTGTATATGATGCAGCCGGAAGGTTTTGTCGATCCTAAGAACGCTCGATTTATGGGCTGGTGCAAGCATCTCGGAGTTGGAACATTCGCTTTGATGAGATGATCAAAGCGTTTGGGTTTACGCAGACTTATGGAGAAGCCTGCGTTTACAAGAAAGTGAGTGGGAGCTCTGTAGCATTTCTCATACTATATGTATATGACATACTTTTGATGGGGAATGATATAGAACTCTTGGACAGCATTAAGGCCTACTTGAATAAAAGTTTTTCAATGAAGGACCTTGGAGAAGCTGCTTATATATTAGGCATCAAGATCTATAGAGATAGATCAAGACACCTCATAGGTCTTTCACAAAGCACATACCTTGATAAGATATTGAAGAAGTTCAATATGGATCAATCTAAGAAGGGGTGCTTACCTGTGTTACAAGGTGTGAAATTGAGCTCAGCTCAATGTCCGATCACGGTAGAAGATATAGAAGAGATGAATGTCATCCCCTATGCCTCAGCCATAGGTTCTATTATGTATGCCATGCTGTATACCAGACCTGATGTAAACCTTGCCGTAAGTTTGGTAGGAAGGTACCAAAGTAATCCCGGCAAGGAACACTGGACAGCGGTCAAGAATATCCTGAAGTACCTGAAAAGGACTAAGGAAATGTTTCTCGTTTATGTAGGTGACGAAGAGCTCGTCGTAAAGGGTTACGTCGACGCTAGCTTCAACACAGATCTGGATGACTCTAAGTCACAAACCGGATACGTGTATATTTTGAATGGTGGGGCAGTAAGCTGGTGCAGTTGCAAGCAAAGCGTCGTGGCGGGATCTACATGTGAAGCGGAGTACATGGCAGCCTCGGAGGCAGCACATGAAGCAATTTGGGTGAAGGAGTTCATCACCGACCTCGGAGTCATACCCAATGCGTCGGGGCCAATCAAACTCTTCTGTGATAACACTGGAGCTATTGCACTTGCCAAGGAGCCCAGGTTTCACAAGCAGACCAGGCACATCAAGCGTCGCTTCAACTCCATTCGTGAAAATGTTCAAGATGGAGACATAGAAATTTGTAAAGTGCACACGGATCTGAATGTCGCAGATTCGTTGACTAAACCTCTCCCTAAGGCAAAACATGATCAACACCAGAACTCTATGGGTGTTCGATTCATCACAATGTAACTAGATTATTGACTCTAGTGCAAGTGGGAGACTGTTGGAAATATGCCCTAGAGGCAATAATAAAAGCATTATTATTATATTTCCTTATTCATAATAATTGTCTTTATTCGTGCTATAATTGTGTTATCCGGAAATCGTAATACATGTGTGAATAACAGACAACAACGTGTCCCTAGTAAGCCTCTAGTTGACTAGCTCGTTGATCAATAGATAGTCATGGTTTCCTGACTATGGGCATTGGATGTCAATGATAACGAGATCACATCATTAGGAGAATGATGTGATGGACAAGACACAATCCTAAACATAGCATAAGATCGCATAGTTCGTTTGCTAGAGTTTTCCAATGTCAAGTATCCTTTCCTTAGACCATGAGATCGTGTAACTCCCGGACACCGTAGGAGTGCTTTGGGTGTGCCAAACGTCACAACGTAACTGGGTGACTATAAAGGTATACTACGGGTATCTCCGAAAGTATCTGTTGGGTTGACACGGATCGAGACTGGGATTTGTCACTCCGCTTGACGGAGAGGTATCACCGGGCCCTCTCGGTAATGCATCATCATAATGAGCTCAATGTGATCAAAGTGTTTGATCACGGGATCATGCATTACGGTACGAGTAAAGTGACTTGCCGGTAACGAGATTGAACGAGGTATTGGGATACCGACGATCGAATCTCGGGCAAGTAAAATACCGATTGACAAAGGGAATCGTATACGGGATTGATTGAATCCTCGACATCGTGGTTCATCCGATGAGATCATCGTGGAGCATGTGGGAGCCAACATGGGTATCCAGATCCCGCTGTTGGTTATTGCCCGAGAGCCGTCTCGGTCATGTCTGCATGTCTCCCGAACCCGTAGGGTCTACACACTTAAGGTTCGGTGACGCTAGGGTTGTGAAGATATGTATATGCAGTAACCCGAATGTTGTTCGGAGTCCCGGATGGGATCCCGAACGTCACGAGGAGTTCCGGATTGGTCCGGAGGTGAAGAATTATATATAGGAAGTGCAGTTTCGGCCATCGGGAATGATCTGGGGGTTACCGGTATTGTACCGGGACCACCAGATGGGTCCCGGGGGTCCACCGGGTGGGGCCACCCATCCCGGAGGGCCCCATGGGCTGAAGTGGGAGGGGGGACCAGCCCTTAGTGGGCTGGTGCGCCCCCCAAGGCCCACCCCCTGCGCCTAGGGTTGGAACCCTAGGGTGGGGGGGGCGTCCACTTGCCTTGGGGGGCACTCCACCCCCCTTGGCCGCCGCCCCCTTGGGAGATTCAATCTCCCAGGGCCGGCGCCCCCCCAGGGGGCCTATATAAAGGGGGAGGGGAGGGGGCAGCCGCACCCCTTGCCCTGGCGCCTCCCTCTCCCTCTCCAACACCTCCTCCTCCTCCATAGAGCTCGGCGAAGCCCTGCCGGAGTACTGCAGCTCCACCATCACCACGCCGTCGTGCTGCTGCTGGAGCCATCTTCCTCAACCTCTCCTTTGCCTTGCTGGATCAAGAAGAAGGAGACGTTACGCTGACCGTACGTGTGTTGAACGCGGAGGTGCCGTCCGTTCGGTGCTAGGATCTCCGGTGATTTGGATCACGTCGTGTACGACTACCTCATCCCCGTTCCTTGAACGCTTCCGCTCGCGATCTACAAAGTGGTATGTAGATGCAATCTCTCTCCCATGACTCGTTGCTTAGATGAACTCATAGATGGATCTTGGTGAAACCGTAGGAAATTTTTTAATTTTCTGCAACGTTCCCCAACACGGTTGGTGCCGGAGGCAAAGCAGAAGAGGAAATCCGAATCTCATCCGTAGCAGGCATTATAGTGTCATTACGAATTTCCTCAATAGCCATGGATGAGATAATAGAGGGCGGGAGCTGACGATCAGGAGTGACAGTGCTTAATGGCGCGTTGTCAGACAGGAGTTCCTCAATTGTCACAGACGAAGCAGCTGCAGGTGTTGGAGTTGTAGACAGGACTTGAGAGAACTGGAGGCCCTCGGAGTCAACTGAAACTCTGACAGAGAGAGACGTAGCAGCATTCCTCATACCATATCCCTGCTGCCAAGGTCCAATAGATGCAATAGCTGGTCGCAGGGCCTGGAAAATGAAGCTGTGGAGACGCTGTCGAGGTATGGGCTCATTCAAAAGGACTGATAACAACTCTTCCCCTTGAGCAGACAGACCAAAGCGGATACCCTGAGCATGTAAATCCACAGTGACAGTTAAGGAATCAGCAGGAGCCTCCATGTGAACTACATTCAGAGTTGGGTCTGGCAACGCCACCAAAGCCACATTTAGATCAGGCAAAGTCTCATCTTCATCCTGGGGGGAACCAGAGTTGTCAGACACAGTAATGGAGTCATTCCAGGCCTGAAAGCATTGTCAGTGATGTTATTTTCAGGTACAATGCCATGCTGGATAGTCAGACCTTGAGCAGCCAGCCAAGCTAGGTAGTTGACAAGATGCGGAGGCATTGGAGGAAGTTGAACTGGCTGTGGAGGGTGCCAGGCCTCCCAGCCACCGAGATCATGGACTGCTTGAACATTCTCCTGCCCTGCACCTTGGCTAGCATTGTTGGCCGCTGCCGGTGCCCCGTTCTGAACCAACCAATTGTGTACCTACTGCTGGTACAACTGTTCTGCAGTAATGTCAGGCCCAAACAGAGGATGGGGATTGCCATCGGGTGGCGGCTGTTCCTCCCCAGGTGGCAGCACTTCTGGAAGTAGACCATTGAAGTCATTGCTGCGCAAGATGGTCACCTGAACGGTCCAACAATCATGCGCCCCCCCAAGTTGCCAAACCACAAAGCTTTTGGGGATTAAGTTCAGGCGGATCACCCTGGCTTTGAGCAGAACAAAACGGCGGTCCTGCCGTGGGTTATACCAGGAAACTAGCGAGCCATACCCTCCCAGAGCCTTGGTGATGTAATAATCAGTTTGATAATCATACGGAAACCCAAAAACATTCAACCAAACTTCTGGCCCAAAGGTAATAGTGCGCCTATTAAGTGCTTCATTGTGAGGAACCAGCAGATCCTCTTCCTCTAACTCAATAGGTGTGTTAACTGCCGTGTCCCTCATGAAAGAATCAGTAAACCCAAAGATCCCCATCCCAAATGGATGATCACTGACCTCTGTGGTGAATAGCTAGGACTCATGCAGCAACGCGGTGATCTGGCCGCGGATGGCAGAGCGGCGATGAATAGGGACGTAGTGGCTAGTCTCTGCAATCGCCAGGAACTCGTGGCTGAGCGGCGCGATGGGGCCGACCACCATACCACTACGAACCAGGCGGTCCGCCGGGCCAGGTTCGACGGCAAACCCCGGAGGAAGGAAGGGGACTGGGTTCAGAGGGTAGTTGGCCATGGTCAAGCGTCGTGAGAGAGGGAGTGATGGTAGGGGCGAGGTGACAGGGCAGAGCGGGGGCTTTTGTGTTTTCGAGGTGGAAGACGTAGCGTGAGGGGGTGAGCGGGTCGGGTGTATTTTGACAATCCACCTCCATTTGCTCTGAAATTTCAGCCGACGGCAGGATTGCTCCACGTGTCCATAGTATCCGCACACAGCACAACGAATGGACGGTTTAGATTTGAGCACTGGCTGCGGCGCAGTGAGGGATTGCCCCAAAGATCCGGTCAAATTGATCGCAGTTCTATCAATTGGAGGAAGTTGCCCAGTATATAGTGATGCGGTGTTACGCTTGGGGCAGGCAATTGCGCAGTGATCAGGGCCGGAGCAATTAATGCAAATGAGCCTACCTTGGCAATTAATCCGTCTGTGACCCCATTGTAGGCATTTAGAACATAAGGCAGCCCAATTTGCCGCCAATTCCTCTATTTCCTTCTGTGTGTATTGGGCCTGGGCGAGATCCGCTTTGTGTTGGGCTTTAAGAGTAGGAGGCCAAGTCTCATAGGGAGGTGCGTACCTAAAGACCGAATTCAAAAAACAGAGAGGTAGCGGGGCATATGGCACGGTAAGAGGACATTTAAATGTACCCAATGGAAGGTAATTACTGTCTGGGTTCTCCTCAGACTGTGCTTGGGACAAGTAATGATTCATTAAGGCAATATGATTAGGGGCCGTAACAGGAGCCATGCCCGAAACGTCGCAAGAGGGAATTGAAGGAGTATGATTTTGAATCTGAGTATGCTCCAGCGGTCCCTCTGATGAAGAAGCTTCATGGGCGTTTTTGTTTGAAAAATTCCAGTTGTTCAAAGGAATAAGACCAAATTTACTAAGCTCCTTATCAGTGGAATGATCAGGATGCTCCTTGCGAGAAAGCAGATGCAGGGAAGGTTTGACTGCAATATGACGTCTATCTGCAACATCCAGTAATTCTTGGTCCGGGTGCCAACGATTGTCAATTGTAAGAGCTTTGGCAAAACGACCATTGAACAGATGGAAGTGACAAACAAAATCAGGCCAAATACGATCTTTGAGCCCATATATGAAGTGACCCACTTTGTTATTGGCAACCGAGAAACGAAAAGAACGTTGAGTGATCGGATGCACATTGAAACCAGACGAAATCCCACCAATGCAACACTATAACGCAATACCCACAGATTCCACCGAAAGAGCGAAGGAAGCCGAAGAAAACGAGACCACCAAAAAGAACTCCTTGATGTCTCGGGAAGGGGAGAAATGAACCGTAGAGCCAAATTTTCTCCTCACCTGGTCTGCGAAGGCCAAGCCCGGGGCAAAGTCCCAATGAATCAAGCTTTCCATGGTTGCTACGGCTAGAGATCGCCATTGTAGGTGGAGAGCAGGTGGTAGGAGAGGAGAGGAGCGGTGGGGTGGAGGAGAGAGCCCATTACTTTTTCTCCTCGGGGGGGCTATTGTCTCGTACTTAGTCGTTGCATCAGTTTGCGTTCCACGAGCCAGTCCTTGAGAGCAGGAACTTTGCAAGTCGACGCAACTTCAATTCCCCAATGACGTGGTTTGTGACCATACAGAGCAGCAAAAGGGGAGGTGTTTAGAGCAGAGTGGAAACTCGAGTTGTACCAAAATTCCATGAGGGAGAGATATTGACTCCATTTGTTCGGACAAGCATGGATGAAACAACGCAAGTATACTTCCAAACATTGATTGACGCATTCCGTTTATCCGTCAGTCTGAGGATGATACGGAGTACTCATGTTCAATTCAGTCCCGATGATCCTGAATAACTCCTTCCAAAAATTACTGGTGAACACCGGCTCACGGTCTGAAATTATGGCTGCAGGAAGGCCATGGAGTTTGTATACATTGTCAAGGTATGAGTGAGCTACCTTGGCTGCGGTAAATGGATGGCTGAGAGGAAGGAACTGAGCGTATCAAGTATACTTGTCCACAACCACCAGTGTGCAATTGTATTTGTGTGACTGTGGTAGACCATCAATGAAATCCATAGTCACCACTTGCCAAGCTCCTGCAGGTAACGGCAATGGTTCAAGTAACCCTGGGTACTTAACCCGTTCTGGTTTAGCCTGTTGGCCGATAGTGCAAGTTTACACATACTGGCGAATCTGCTCTTTCATCTTAGGCCAGGCAAATAGATGGCGCAATCTTCTGTAAGTGACTGGGAACCCCGAGTGTCCTCCTATAGAGCTGTCATGGAAGGCTTGTAAGATCTTCTGCTGAAGTTCTGGTGCACCACCTAGCCACAATCGGCCTCGAAAGTATAGGAGACCTTCAACAACAGAGAATCTATTTTTGGGATCGGGTCTGACAGCTAGCTTTGCAAGGATGTTCTGCACTTGGGTATTGTTGGTGTAACTTGCCATGACTTCATCCAGCCAAGCAGGTTTGCATTCAGATATAGCATTCAGGTGTATGTCAGGATGTCGACGATGAGATAAGGCATCAGCAACATTATTTGTTGTTCCTGGTCGATAACAAATTTTGTATTGCAATCCCAGCAGTTTGGTGAATGCCTTTTGCTGCCAGGGAGTCGACAATCTCTAGTCATCTAAATGCACCAAGCTTCGCTAATCTGTTTTGACGATGAACTCCCCGGTTTGAAGATAGGAACGCCACTGGTCAACCGCCATGAGAATAGCGAGGCATTCTTTCTCGTAAGTCGAGAGGCCACGGTTCTTGGGGCCCAGGGGTTCGCTCATGTAAGCTATTGGGTGACCACCCTGATGTAACACTGCTCCTACCTTGTAATCACAGGCATCTGTATCGATCATGAAGGGTTTTGTAAAGTCTGGTAACTTAAGAACAGGAGCTGTTGTCAAACTGTTCTGCAGCAGATGAAAGGCAGTGTCTGTCTTGGATGTCCAAAGGAATGGCTGGTTTTTCTTGAGCAAATTGAAAAGAGGGTGTGCGATTATACCAAAGTGTTTGACAAATTTTCTGTAGTATCCGGCCAAACCAAGGAAACTACGGACCTCTTTGGCTGATGTTGGTGTAGGCCATTGCTGAATTGTATGAATTTTACCTGGGTCTGTGGCTACTCCCTCGGCACTTATCACATGTCCCAAATAGGCAATCTGTCTTTGTCCAAATGGGCATTTGGATTGCTTGACTTTCCAGTGGTCTGCCCGCAGGAGTTGTAGGACTTGAGTGAGGTGTTGAATGTGATCGCGGAAGGTTTTACTGAAGACCAAGATATCATCAAAGAATGAGACAACAAAGACTCTCATGACTGGTTTCAGTGTTATGTGCATTGCGCCTAGAAAAGTTGCAGGACCAACAACCACTCCAAATGGTAGGACTCTATATTCCCAGCGCCCTGAGTGCGTCTGGAACGTTGTTTTGTACTCTTCTCCCTTGGCTAAACGTATCTGATGATAGCCAGCTCGTAGGTCAAGAGTGGAGAACCACTGTGCTCCCTGGAGTTCATCAAGTAGTTCATCAATTAGTGGGACAGGATATTTACTGACAATGGTCATTGAATTCATACATTTGTAGTCCACACAAAGACACCAGGTGTCGTCCTCCTTTTTAACTAGTAGAGCCGGGGATGAAAAAGCACTAGAGCTCCTCTGAATAATGCCTGCATCCAACAATTCCTGGACCTGACGCTCAATTTCTGTCTTGAGTTCTGGCTTGTATCTGTAGGGCCGTAAATTGACATGCTGAGCTTCGGGAATCAGGGGAATTCTGTGGTCACAACTTCTTCTTGGAGGTAGTGATTTAGGCTCTTCAAACACATTTGTAAACTGTTCCAGCACGCGCAAGATATCTTGTGGAATTGGTGTTTCAGTGGTACCATCCTCAGGCAGATAAGTGAACCACATAAGCCACTGACCCCTGCTGGCAATTCTTCCGTAACTCGAAAGAAGATATGACAGAGCATTGTTGTTGTTGGGAAGAGGAGATCCCTTGAATTGCAACTTGTCCATTTGGTGTTGTGACTGACAGGTGCTAGGCTTCCCAATCAACTTGCATCGGGTTGTGTTTGCGAAGCCAATCCATGCCCAGTATAGCGTCATAGGCCCAAAGTGAGATGACCTTGAAATCGGTGGAAAACTCATGGCCTTGAGTAAACCATGCGCAAGCTGGTATGTAACTGTGACACTGAATGATTGCCTCATCGGCCACTTTCACTCTGCAGGGTGTGGGAAGATTGATCTACCCTTGCAACTTGGTGGCCACTTCAGCATTGACAAACAAGGATGAACTGTCCGAGTCAATTAACAACAACATCTCACGGCCTTGAAGCCAAGCTTGCATTTGCATGACACCAGAATCTGAAGAACCGTCCAATGCCTGATGAGACAGTGTGCACAAGTTCTCTTCATCCCCATCAATTAATTTTGTGGTGATGTGCTCACCCTCTGAGTCACTAGCTATCATATCAAGAAGCTCTTCCACCACATGTAACTGAACCGTAGTTGGACATGTATGACCTTTTTCCCAACGTTCACCACACTTGAAGCACAACCCACGGGCTCTCCTGAAGGCTCTCAATGTGTTCATTTTGGAGTTGTCAGTATTGGCTCGTGTTGCATCAGTGCCTCTGCGGTCTTCTGCTGTTATAGAGGCAGGTGCAGGTCAACTGAAGAATGTTGGGGCTGGGCTTGCACTGGCTGCATATGAATGCTGCATTTGAACAGACGAAGAGGGCTTCCATTTGTTGTGTTGCAGTAGCGCTTCGCCGTCGGCTACTTCCTCTTGAAGTAAGGCCAGCGAACATGCAGTGTCAAGGTCCGGAGGTCTCTGAATGAGAACCACGGCCCGCAGATCCGGTCGAAGCCCCTCAACAAAGCGTGTAAGGAAGAAAAATGGGTGAGTTAGCTCTGAGTAAGAGATCAAATGATGCGTCAGATTTTCAAAGCGCTCAATGTAATCTGCTTCAGAATTGATTTGCTTAATTGCATAAAACTGACGAATCAGCATCTGGTGTTTGTCACAGCCAAAGCGCGTGCAAAGCAGAGCTGTGAATGAGTCCCAGTCCATTCCTGTCAATTTTCTCTGAACTGATTGCAACCAAATTGCTGCAGTGCCTGAGAAATTGAGTATGGCCATCGGTACCCAATACGATTTGTATACTGCAAACATCTCAAAATACTGCTCTGACAATGTGCGCCACAGTTGGGGGTTGTCACCGGTGAAAACCGGAAACGCCATAGTGGGCGGCTGCTGCCCCATGGCCGAGATCATAGGTGCAGAGAGCGTAGGAGTAGGGAGGGCGACTGTACCCGTGACCAGAGGGTCCGGCGGTGACTTGAAGGTCACCGACGGGGTTCCTCCGGGGAGATGCGTCGCGCCGTGGCTAGCTAGCCCGTGGAAGTCGCCTAACGCCGTGAAGAGGGGCGACGGCGTTCCACCAGAGGAAAACGTGGCTGCAGGGGACGCAGCCTGCAGCGCGGCGACGGCTATCTCGAGCTTGGCGAAGCGGGCTTCGAGCTCCGGTCGCCAGGCGGTCAACGCATTGATCCGCTCTGTTTGCGCGTCGAGCGCCTTGAGGATGGAGTTGGACTTGGCGTCAGCGGCGGCGCGTCCGTTGGACTTGGCGTCGGCCACGGCGGAGCGCCCGTTGGCGTTGGAGTCCAACCGGTCGAGGTAGGGGCGTAGCTCGGGATCCATGCCCGCGATGAGTGCTACCTGAGCCTGATGTTGGCGGCGTGTCTCCAGAGCGGCGGCGGAGGCGGCGGCGGCGGCGGTCGGGCGACAGCGAGAGGGTGGAGGGTGGTCTCTGGTACCACGATGTTAGGATCTAGATCATGCTCATGGTATTTCTCATTCATAGCTACAGGTTTGGGGATACACATGAGTCTCTCTTGATTATAGCTTACAGAGAAAGAAGAAAGGGGAAAGTAGGTGGACGTCGTGTCGTTGCCGTGTTCCTGATCCAAGCCCGGATGCATCTCTCCCTGCACTTCCTCTCCTTAAGTAGTGTTCAGCCAGGAGGGTCCCACGTACTTGCGATTAGGTTGAATCAGTCGACGTGGCCGGCCGGTGACGCGCCCTTCTCCTTGATTGGTTGGTGTCACTGAGTCAGCTACCAATCGATGACCACTCGCCCCGTTGTTGCTCTTCTCTGCTGCCTGGGCTGCTTTCTTGTCGTTGGCACTTGGGACGCTGACAGGAGATCTGTGAACCCACCATGGAGATCGCGGGAGGACGAGCTTGGGCAGGGAGACGAAGCACGGAGCCGACTGGGTGCAGACATACGGCGACCTGCGGCCGCGGTGCACGGTGGCCACCGGGCACATCAGGGACGGTGCAGACGACCCCGAATCCAGATTTGCGTCACAATGAGGCCCGTCTCTCACTGGGGAGGAGGAGCTTCGTCCTTCGCTGGGGAGCGTCTGGTCGTGTTGGCGAGAGAGTTGTTGGCCGCGGAGGCGCACAGGTGGAGAAGGGGAGGGGGCCGCGATGTGATAGATGCTGTGGATCACTAGGCTAGATTATATCGGTGGTTTGCTGTGGTTTACCTTCTCCATAGGTGGATGAACACGCCGAAGTGGCCATGGTGGATGGCTACCGGTGATGGCAGAGAGTAGCGGTGGCGGTGCTTCCCGTCAGCACTTCACTAACCCTAGATCGGTAGGGATGTAGGTGGGGTGTACGGCGTCGCGATGGACCTCGTGGTGCGAGTCGCCGACCCCCACCTCTTTATATAGTGCAGGTGACAGGGGCCCGTCAACCATAGTGGGTTGAGCGCCCCCGATCAGGGCGCGGATCTAAGGGCCCGGTGGGCCGTTGGGCCCACACGATGGAGATCATCCTAACATTCTCCCCCTTGATCTCAACTTTTACTTTTGACCTTATACTTTTACTTTACTCATTTCATAACAGATCAATACATAGAACATGTTTCATTGTCACAGCTCAATTGCCGATAGAATCAGACAGCCACAACGTACCTCTCTGTTTTGAAACAAATTCTTTAACCTTGGGCCCTTTATAGTCCGGAAATCTTAGACTATACCATAAAACCCATGTTGACTGTGTGTTCTTCGAACACACTGGGCGGTAAGCCTTTAATAAGCAGATCTGCAAACACTTGTCTGTTGCTTTTATACTTCAAGCATTTCTACATAATTCCGGACTTTCTCCTTTACAACGCATAACTCTGTGTTAGTGTGTTTGGCATCAACACTTGACTCGTTGTCATAGGAGCGAAAAACTTAAAATGGTTATCGCTGTTGTCAACCATTATTAACTCCGGGTACAGGTCTCCTTAACCATTTTGCCTGTCCCTCAGCCTCATATCAAGCTATAAAATATCTTTGCATCACATTGATGATAATTGTTTCATTCTTTGGAGCTTTTCCACACAAAAACCTCCAAGTATGAAAGTTAGCGACAATTGTGGATTTCGCTATACATTTCACAAGTCCTGTCTTTGTACTCACAATCTTTTGAGAGCACTTATTTCTTTCAGCATGAGGCCGATATCTTTGACTCCATTCCAGTGATCTATATATGGACTGGACATTGCCAAAACAACCCGGATACTTGAATTGTGTCAGGGTAATATATTGAGCTTCCAACAGTTGAAGCATATGGTACCATATCCGTTTTCAATCTTTTCTCATCAACTTTTGGAACACCATTGTTTCCAGTTCCATTACCCTTGACTATAAGAACATGCGTAGGTTTTCTCGCATGCATACTTTAGAGACCTTTGTTAGCATGTCCATGCGACATTCCTAATACCCCATTTTATTATTTTCTTGATGAATCTTGATATTTATAACGAGAGACACTCCGAGAAATGCAATTTTGAACTTTGAGGACAAGAACTTCTTTTCTCCTCCTGAAATAGATTGACATCACCACTAGCAAGTAGGACGTCATCCACATGCACATGATTGGGAAATGAATTTCCCATTCTATAACTTTGCATGAACACAATTGTCCTTCCATTTTCTTTAACCCAAAATATCATCTGATTCTTTAACCTTTAAATGCAACTGTCTAGAGACTTGCTCTAGTCCATAAAATACTTCTTGAAGCAGTATCCCTTGTGTTCTTTACTTTCATCTGATGTAACTCATATCATGATGTCGGTCATGATGTGCCACTAACACTCATTGTAATTTGTTCATTCTCTTTGCACAAAATCTTTCGATTCAAGTCGTGCTTTACACCTTTACATATTTCCTTCGGAGTCACATTGACCTTGTAGACCTTTTACAGTCTACTGTTTATGCTCCATTGGAAATTACTTATGAGTCCCAAACATTGTCGGGATTCACCAATTTTATTTCATCTCACACAGTCTCTTATCATTTAGACAAAACATACACTTCTCAAAGCTCGATTGAGTGCTTTAAATGAGGTGGGATCAACCTCCATTTGAATTTCACTAACATAAACTTTATAGTAATTAGAAGTATTTGATTTTCTCATTCCTTGAGACCATATGTACCTCGGGTACTAGCACTTCTTTCATATGGGGCTTTGTTGCTTTGTCATTGCCAAGAGGCAAATTAATTCTATAGTCTTCCATTTCCAAGAGACAATAGATTTTACAAGGACTTGTATCACAAGATCCATGTTTACTCATTCATCCTTTATAGAGCTAACAACAGGTGTTGTATTGGTCATACAACATGCTCCCCCATATTACTCCATCTTCACTAAAAATGGTGTATCTTTAAACTTTATTATTTGGGTTTATTCTGTTAAAACTTTCTTCTTTCTGGCACTTTAAGCACCGTCTTAATATTCCTTAGTCTGCTTTCGGAACTGTAAAAGATCCAGGAATACAACTATTTCTTTTCTTTAGGGGTATTATTATGACCGTCGTACTCCCCCAGACGATCACATTGTTCATTAATGGATATCTCATATTTCTTTCTCCCCCTCGAAATGTGGCAAGAACTTTTGTGCCACAATTTCGAAAATCCATTCACAACTCTTGTGAAGTGAGGGAACTTTGATTATCTACTTCATTTATCTGATTACTTCATACGTAATGAAGTTATCTGTTAACTGGTATGGGGGTACTTTTTCCTTATTCCATTTCAGAAACTCAACAGAGTTCTTTATTATTAGTACTTTTGCAAGACACACTTGCATATCATTCTTATCTTTAGGTTCGTCTGTTACTTTTATTCTCTTTCGATTTGTTGAGTGCTTAATGACCGTTACACATAAGGTGTACGGTCGATACTAGGAAAGCATAATAGCTACTCCATACATGATTTTTGACATAACACTATGTCAAGTTTACCCAGTTACGCATGTATTTTCCCAGACTTTTCCCGCCATGTGGGTTTTATCATAATCATCTCTTCCCGCTATGCGGGTAATTCCCTGTAAGGAACATAAATGCCAGAACTGGCTCTTTTGACTGCATATTCAATCATCAAATTCAAAAATAAATCCGAATGCTCTTTGACACACATGTTTGATCCAACGCTGGTCAAATTAAACACACATGTTGCTTGTTTCATTTCAAATCACGTTGATTGAAAAATCTTCTTCATAGAGAGTACATGAAAGACATTCGTCAACCAAGACTTTCAATGATCTACCTCTTTTCTTTTGAAGCCATTCTTTAGAGAGAACATACTCCCTCACGTTATGACCTTTCTTAGTCACCTTTCGGGTCACAAGTACCCAGCCATTCGCTTTCACGAATGAAAGCATGGAAACCTTTTAGTTTGAGAAAAAATATCCAATAATCAACAATAATGAGCATAAAAATAACCCTATGTTGGTCTGGTTAAAAATATGCACATTAAACTTTTAAAACTCTCTTTTATATTCTAAACCACCGTTGGGCAGAATTAGAATAAAACATCATCCTTCTACATTAATTCCATATCACTGTTGGGCGGGAATGGAAATAATGTATATAACTCATAAACAATGTGATGATAATATTTCTATTAAACAACTTTACTAAGAAATAATCATCATCAACAACTTTATTGCAGTGGAAACAAGAAATATACATTTCTCTAGATCAAGAGCATTTCTTGATCTTTATCTGTTCTCTGAAAATTGATCACTTTGATACAAAAATTATCAGAGATTTAAGCTTTGAACATAAGACTCATAGAATTATAGTACTGTTATCATCAACGTTGGTCAGAAATTAACAATACCATATTTTAACTTTAATACAAATATCTTTCTTTTGTCATAGCGGAAGCTATCTGAATCTGATTTCACCCACAAGGGAAAACATTGCTAAGAACAGTTCTTCCAATTAAATTTTCTCGTTGATTCCAATTTAATTGGAGGATAAAACTTTTTCTTTGCAGCGGAAACTTTACAATATTCTATTCAAAACCAATTATGTACTCTTTTACTCTCTAAGCAATTTTAACAGGTTTGTTCAAAATTTGCAGCGGAAAAAACATGAATAAAAAATTCATGGACATTTATTTTTACTTTTACTTTTCAGAGTCATTTCTTTTATTTTTCTATTTTCCAAACAGATTTATCATTGGATAATCGGAATAGAAAAAAGAATTGAAACTGTATTTTTTTTTTTGTTAACAGCAGCACAGCCTAGCGCGCGCGCCCCGCAGCGGAAGCCAGCCGGCCCATGGCCTGCTCGGCGCGCCGCGCCTCGCAGGCCAGCCTGGCCTCGGCCTGGTCCGCCACCACTTTCGGCCCAAACGGCCTAGTGCCGCGCTAGGGTTTTGATCTGGACCACTCATGGAAATCCGACGGCTATCCGTGCGATTCGCTGGATCAAAATCAGCAGCGCCGCTCGACTGGGGCTGAACCCTAGTCCATTTTCTCCTCCCGCGCGCCGCTTATCCTCTCGCTCGCAGCGCTCTCTCTGGCCGTCCGGCCACCGCGCGAGCTTCCATGCCGGCCGCCGGCGACGGCGTCCACCACCGCGCCGCGCGAGCCCGGCCACCTTCTCTTCCTTCCTTTCCCCTTTCCATTTCACCCATCGCGCGCCCCCGCTCTGCTTCTCGTTCCGCCGCGGCGGATCTGCCTAGCGGTCTGGTCGCCCCGCCGGCGACGGCGTCGGACGCCACCACGGCGCGCGAGCCTGCTCTTGTTCCCCCTCCTCTCTTTGTCCATCCAACGCCCCTTTTTGCAGAGATAACAAGGCGCAGCTGCGCCCGCTCCTGCTCTGCCTCGCTTTGAAGACGACGATGGTGGAGCACTCGTAGGTGGCGCCGTTGCCATCCCCTTCGCTGGCTACGCGTTCGCCTTGCGGTGAGCGTGTCGCCGTCGAACGGTTTGGCCGCGGTACCCTTTGCCCCGGTCGGGGTGGTTCTTCGTCCGACGCCTCGGCATGCCGATGCGCGTCGTGATCGAGAGGAACGGCGCGTCCTTGCGGCGGCGCAACTTTTTCGACGAGGAGTTCTTTTCCCTCTTTCTCTGTTAAGAGTTAGGGTTCTTGGGGGATCTTTTTCTGTGATTTCTTTGTACCGAAAATAATCTAGATCCTAGCCTTCTCTGATACCATTGATAGATGATGTGGATCACTAGGCTAGATTATATCGGTGGTTTGTTGTGGTTTACCTTCTCCATAGGTGGATGAACACGCCGAAGTGGCCATGGTGGATGGCTACCGGTGATGGCAGAGAGTAGCGGTGGCGGTGCTTCCCGTCAGCACTGCACTAACCCAAGATCGGTAGGGATGTAGGTGGGGTGTACGGCGTCGCGATGGACGCGAGCCGCCGACCCCCACCTCTTTATATAGTGCAGGTGACAGGGGGGCGCGGATCTAAGGGCCCGGTGGGCCGTTGGGCCCACACGATGGAGATCATCCTAACACGATGAAGAAAGGGGATGGGGTGGGTTGGCACGGAAGTGGGTCCTCTAACGTGAAGAAGTAAAGTCATCTGAATTACAGTACAAACTAGTGTAAAACAGAGAAGGAAAGTCATCTAAGCTACAGTACAAACTAATTTTATCACACCATAATTTTGTTTGTATGTAATTTTTGTAAATGTATAAAGTAGATTTGTAATTTGCAAATTAATTCCAGTCATTTTAGCCTTAATTATATGGGATTGAAGGAGGGAAGTTAGAAAAATGTAGCTTAGGTGACTTTCCTCCTTCGTTAGAGGATCCACTTCCGATTGGCGCAGGTCTCGAGTATCTCTCAACTCTCCAGTCGCTCCTCTGGGCCCACAGCGCCCACCACAACACTAGTAGACGGTTTCATAGAGAGCAGGAATCTCCTCTCCTCTGGACTATCATCGCATTGTTCCTTACAAAAGGACAAAGCTAAGCAATAATAATCCCCTCACCAACCCTCGGTCTCTTCTTCTGTTGCAGCCCCGCAATCCATCGGGCGCGCCTCACCTTCGCTGGTGCGCGGAACACCAAGACAACGGCGTCGGGGACGACGCTATGCCCGACCTGGAGATCGGTCAACCCACCATGGAGATCCATGAACCCGCCATGGAGATCGATCAATCCACCATAATCAACATACTGCATTACATAATGCTACCCTGTGCTTCGCCGGGGGCGGCAGCGCAGCTGGGGCGCGCGCTATGGGGGCTGGGCTCCCTCACCCTTGTCCTGGCCCTCACCACCGTGCTCCACCTGCCGGCCGCCGGACCTGTCTTCGCCCACTACAAGGCAGCATACTATGCCATCCTTGCCTTTGTTCTCTTTGTCGCAGTGCCGGTGGAGCTCGCCACTGCCTTCTGCCTACCCGGCCACGGCCGTGATGGCCGCCTCCGGGTCTTCGCATGGTACCTCCTTCCCTGCGCTTACGTGCTCCTTCTCCTTGTCATCTCGATGGGTGGGTTCATCCCATTCAAGCTCTGATATTACCTTCTTCGCAAAAAAAAAAAAGCTCTGATATTACCCACTGCAGGGTTAGCCGATTGGTCTGGTCAATCGACGGTTCATTTGTATTCTGTCCAGAAATTTTGGTGCTGTCAGTGGTTATCTGCTTAGTTATTTCTGGGTACATCCTCAGTAGATAGGTTCTGTTTCTTGATACTCCGTGTTGCGAATATGGGACGGAGGGAGTACTCTGGAAAATATGTTGTGCTAGTGAATGTGAGTCTGTATGTGACGGTGCTGTCCTCGATCTGCAAACTTATTGTGAATATGTTTCTTGTTGCTGGGTCAATAAGTTCTTGTCATGTTGTTTGTCCCTGTGTTCCAGGTATGCACTCTCATTCCTGGCATACGAGGATCCGTTCGTCCAGATAAATCTCATGTCTGGCTCTGCTTGGATTGAGTGTAATTTTTGTGTGAATTGAGCTAAGTACCGTGTAGCACACACAAAACAGTGCAACCTTTGTATGCTTGCTAATGTTTGAATGGGAAGTAGAATAAATGGACACAAGCTAGGTTGACTTGTCATCAGATAGCTTCGTTTTGAGTACAACTGAATGAGTGTGTTTCAGTTTTCCAACTGAATGAGTGTGTCGAGCTTTCATCGAAGCTGGTAATTAGTTATTAGCAGAACTGTGAACAACTACACAATAGCCTGGTATTGGATTCAGATTGTTTGACTACACGCTAATTGGCCTAGTAACTAGATCCAGATCTCAGGTATATGTGTTGAGTAATGCTATCGATCTAAGGGATAACAGAACGAGCAACTCCTGCTCTTATGCATGTGAATTTTGACCTACACCGCCATCAATAATGTAGCTCATGTGTTACATTATAGTACATTTTCTGTATCTCTTACCCCTGTATGACAGTTAAGTTATTGCTTGAATGGAATTCATTGATAGAGCTGTTTCATGGAATTGATGTTCTTGGAAGTTAGTCTTGTAGCATTTCTACTTCAAGGGAATGAAGCCAGCGGTTATGATGTCCTTGGCATTAATTTGTTATCTCTGCAGCTGTAGCCAGTGCTGATGTATTGCTGAAGGTTTGTTGC
The DNA here is from genome assembly GCA_032464435.1 of Aegilops umbellulata. Classification (NCBI taxonomy): domain Eukaryota; kingdom Viridiplantae; phylum Streptophyta; class Magnoliopsida; order Poales; family Poaceae; genus Aegilops; species Aegilops umbellulata. Next base: position 653,729,601 of record CP136057.1, read on the forward strand.
TGCTTAGTCTTTATATATGATGTGGCCAGATTTTCACAATTCTGTGATACCTTGCTTCTTTAAATATATATGCCATGGAAATAAATGACCAGTTATCAGATTCATCATGTCCTTTTATTAGAAGAAAATAGTATGGTTACTAATGTCCCGTATTCTAGTGGAGCTAGATCTTACTGGCTCTCTTGAAATTGTAGAATCAGTTTTGGGCTACTCCAAGGAAAAATAGTGGTCACTGAGGATGACGTGTAAGGAGGAATAAATTTGTTTGTCCGACAAGTCACTGAATGGTACCCAAGCCTAATCGCAGGGGCCACCTTTTGTCACTAAGCACCACATGTTACATTCGAAGTGAACTGCATTCCTCTATCAAGTTACAGGGTATGCGTGCCCTTTTCCTTTTCTTGCACTGCTGATACTTCATCAAGAAAAAGGCCAATCCACTGAGTGATAAACTGCGGAAGAAAAAGTGTTCTCAGTCTGCGGCATAAGGATGTCAATTATCTTTTTGGTAATTGTAGACTTGTAGTCACATTGTATGATTTATTCTGAATATGTTATTATTATACAAGAGTAAGTATGTTGGACACCTGCTGCTAGTTGTTCCTAAAGTTAGAACAGTGGCACCCTGTTGTTACGTCTGATGATACATTCTGAATTGTCATTTTTCTTATCGAGAATGATTCTGAATTGGCATTAGCAGTTGTCCTCTAATTACACAAACGATCTTTACTCCTAATGGAGCAGTTGGTAGCCTCGTACGGTTTATTTTCGTCCCACCACTTTCAACCGTTTTATTTCGCTGGTTTTTTTTCTTCCCTCCCCCACCCCACCGGTTTAGTTTCGCGTCACCCTCTCACACAACGAAAAAAATCTTAACGGATCATAACTTTCCATGCTGGTGCAAATTATTTTTAGTAATGTCTTTATGTGAAAGAATCAATCACGATCAATTTCTAAATATCAAATCTAAATTAATTAACCTTACCTTAAATTGCTCAATCACATTAATTAGGAAACAAAATAACCGATTTTAAGAAAATATCTACTCTTAATGGAGGGTATTACATACCAAACATAGGTACGTCATTAGCTCGCTTCCTTCCCTTCTCTTCCCTTCGTCCCTCAGTCCCATGCTCGTGGTGCTGAAGTGGCATCGACAGGCGATGGCGGCGAGGACAGCACATGGCAGCCCCTGAAGCACGAACATGACTGCACCTCGGGTCTGCCGTCTCCCAAGATATGGGTGAGTTCTCGTGATGCCCACCCTAAACCCTCACGTCCTATAAATTCCTCAACCTCTACCATCTCGATTTCGCCCATGCTCTGATCCAAATGATGACGCAGCTCCGGCCGATTGACAATGGAGGTTTGCCATCCTTCCTCTCAGCACCCACTCCTGGAGGAACGACACGCCATGCCGATCGAACCCGGTCGAGATCACTCACCAAGATTGCTATTCGGAAGTTTTTTTGTCAAAAAGTGAAGAGTGGGACGGGATCTGCACTTTTGTTAATATAACATATACTTGTGCAGGTGCAGGTTTTGTTTTAAAAATCCAATTTGTTTATCCTTTTGTCGCTGAAATTGTTTACTAATTATGTCATTGGTTTTATTTCTTCTAGATGTTGTATATTCTTGGATTGAAGGGACTATCTGACAAGGTGAAAGAGCTAATAGTTGTAGTTTTACACCAATGCAAATTTGTTTTGCTTCAGTGTTAAACATGACCTGCGACAGTTGCCGTCACTGTTGATTATTCGTACTCAGATTAAGTTTCAGGCTCAGTCGTCTCTGTCGTCACTCGTCAGCGCATAGACGATGGGTTGGTGCCATACTATCATGTGGCATCTCCGTCGTTCTGGGCCGGGAAGATAACAGATTTTCATGAAACAAATAATACATTTTACTAACTTCCTTAAATTATGCAAATCAATCGATTCCTTTTACTGGTTCAATTTGTCTTAGGAAACAAATAACAGATTTTCAGAAAACAAATAATACATTTTAATCTAACTTTCCTAACTTATGCAAATCCATCGATTCCTTTTATTGGTTCAATTTGTCTTAGAAACAAATAACAGATTTTTAGGAAACAAATAATATATTTTAATATAACTTCCTTAAATTATGCAAATCAATCGATTTCTTTTATTGGTTCAATTTGTCTTAGGAAACTAATAACAGATTTTCAGGAAACAAATAATACATTTTAATCTAACTTTCCTAACTTATCTAAATCAATCGATTCCTTTTATTGGTTCAATTTGTCTTAGGAAACAAATAAAAGATTTTCAGAAAACAAATAATACATTTTAATCTAACTTCCTTAAATTATGCAAATCAATTGATTCCTTTTATTGGTTCAATTTGTCTTAGGAAACAACTAACAGATTTTTAGGAAACAAATAATACATTTTAATCTAACTTTCCTAACTTATTAGTGAAATTTGTTTTAGGAAACAAATAACAGACACGTCACAACTTTCCTCCCAATAAATAGTTTCTTAACATTTGCAAACTTTCCTAATCAGACACGTCACAAACGGGCAGGTACTGATATCACGTTATCAAACAATAAAACCCCATTTGCATAGAAATCAGTTCAAAAATCCTAACTTTCCTAAATTTTTACCTTTCCTTGATAACAACAAACATTTTCTATGTTTTCCATCGATATTAGCATTTTCCTGAACTGAGATCTCCGGGTTATGATTTTTTTTTTTTGTGATTCTTTCCAATTGTGACCTCTCCTTCCACTCCGGCTCCTTGTCGGATAAACACCTCCACCACAGCCAGGTGACACCGCCCCAGACCTCCTGCCTCTCCACACTTTCTCCGCCACCTCCTTCTCGTACTCCATTAACAATCCCTCCGCCACATTTGTCCACGGCGGTGTCGAGGGCATGGTGCAGCAGCGTACCAGCGTTAGAGCAGCGCATAGCAGCAGGAAGCAACACGCAGTAGGCGAGGCTGAGGGGGCAGCCGGCAGAAGATGGCCATGACTAGAGGCGGCGCGAGGCAGGGGGGCAACAGATGGGGCGAGTGCAGCCAGCGAGAGTGTGGCGCGCGACCAGGGTGTGTGTCGTGCGGGGCACAGTGGTGCGGTGGCTGCGGCGAGCGCGATGGCAGCGGCGGGCGCGACCGACGCGGTGTAGCACGGGCGTGGGCATGGAGAGGGAGTGGCCCCGCGGGCGCGGAAGAAGAGCGGCAGGCTCGGGCATGGGCGTGCATAGGAGCGGGCATGTGCCACGGGGTCAATCCAAGGAGCTCGGTGGCTACCCCTGCAATGGCCATGGCGGACGGCGGTTCTCGGCCACGGCGAAATACCTAACGAGAGCAAACGAGAGGGGAGACAAGGGAAAGGCAAGAGGAGATCATGGCGGTGTCAATGGCGCCCTAGGGGAAGACATGGGAGCTCGGGGCGGCGCGGATCGAACGGCAATGTCGCGGTGGTCCAAGGTTGAGGAAGACGGCAGCGACGTCGATGCGGGGGTGCTGGACTTGATCTCGTTGGCGCAGACGAAGTAGCGAAGGCATTCGGAGCTCCTCGACAAGCTCCTAGCCCGCAGGGAGGGCAGTGGCCATGTGGACGGGGTCGGTCATGGTGGCCGTGGCGTCTGACTTCGTCCAGATCGACGGGATCGAGCAAGCGAGGAGGAGAAGTGGATTTGGGAGGGGGCGTCAAGGAGGAGTGAGGCCCCTTATCCATTCCACTTCGATGCCAGCGAGGTGGTCGGGCGGGAGCCCGTCTCTATAGCGACGCGGCTCGGGGAACAGGAGAAGACGACCGCGCGGGGACTGGACTGCTGAGCCGGTTCGATGGCAAGGCCCGGGGGGCAGGGCGAATCCCCTTTTACATCGTCCTTTTGGTTTTTCAATGTATTCTAATCTGTTTCTTCTTATGAACACCGTTTTCTATTTATTCTTATCAACTAAATGATCTCTACTCCTAATGTCTCAGTTGGTAGTCTCCGTTTCGGGTTTATTTTCGTCCCACCTCCCGAGTGAGGGAGAGGGGGAGAGAGAGTGAGGAAGAGGGAGGGAGAGGGTGTGTGTGTGAGAGAGAGAATTTGATGGTAAAAAAGGTCGTCGATGTCACTTAATATGTATGAGAATATTCAATGTAATATTAACATAATTGATATTGAACTTTTAAAGTTAATGTGGCCCCGTTGCAACGCACGGGCGTTCTTCTAGTATATTCTAATTTGCCGGTGTCCTCATATGCAGGTGTCTCACGGAGTACGGAGAGCAAGGCGCGCTCTGCATTCTTTTTTCAGAATGTTGTGCTCTGCATTCTTCCTTACGGCACAATTTCCATGTGGTCTGTATCGACATTTTGCTGAAGCAGCGCTCAATGTGTCTGATCGGTTTCCTACGGTGCGGCTTCTCCCACAGCACTGTGCAGATCCTGTGGTCGCTGGATGAGATGCTCGTCAACGAGGCGCTCCACCAGGGGCTCAAGATGTACTCCGGCTGGCTCACCTTCCTGAAGTTCTACATTGACGGTAAGTTCTTCGGCGTGCAATTGTAACGTGCGACATCACTATCGGTATGTATATATGTTCTCTGCCTTTCCTTCTCCAAATATTACGGTTTAATGTTTAGAATTTTTGCTATCCTCCACAGTGTGAATTGTTTTGTGAGAGATCAGTTCTGTCTAGCATCATGTTCTGAATTTCTGAGGGCAATGGAACATGTAGCTGTTTCAGGCATAAGATTTTATCAGGTTGAAGGCAAGATACATTGGTGTTGCTTGTGGCTTAACAGGTATGTGGCAGTGTCAATGTGTCGAAGCTGCATTAGGTAAATTAGTTCAGAACTTCACATTCAGGAGATAAACTAGGAGTGGAGTGCAGTCAGAGTCAGGCACTCTGTTGCTTTCTGCTTTCCTTTGTCGAAGGCAATTTTCTTTCTCTCTTTTTTGGAATATAAAAACTGGACATATCGTTTGAGAAACTACGATAGACTATTAGTAAGGTGTTGATTGAAAGAATTCTGAAAATGATGGAACATGGTCGATGTGGAAAAGAACCTAAAAGCATGATGAATTGGTTTATGAAGTTAAAGGCCAACAGAGGGTTAAGTCCGATACAGCATTTTTCATCATGATTACCACCTGCTTGGTATGGAACTGTCTAAGAAGCTTAGCATCCATTATACTCCTAGCATCTCCAGTAGCTAAGGTTCTTTACATCCTGGACAAAAATGTTTCAATTTGATAACTTTGTCAGCCCTTGTACAACTCCCAGCCACCAGCTTTAGAAGCACCATACCATAGCTATAGACGTCGATCTTCACATTGATTGGCAGATTTAGAGTAACAATAGCAGGACATAGCTGCTGCATTGGATATTTGCATAACAGCTGTGTGGCCCCCTGTAGTCCATTATGATTTGAAGCCTAGCAATGTGCTTCTACATGATGACATGGGTGCCCGTCTCAGTGACTTTGGGTTAGCTAAGTTCCTTCAAAGTCATAACTCTTTCAAGTACTATTACTTCCGCGAGCTTACAAGGACCAAGAGGATCAATTGGAAACATTGCACCAGGTAAACATTCACTATATTATTATTAGCTTTCCTCACTCCCTAGTATCATTCAAGTTTTACTTTTCCATTCTTTAAAAGGAGACTTGTATGGTTTTCAATAATCAATCTAGTAAGATAAGTAGATAATTCAATGTTAAATAATGCAGAGTATGGCATCGGGAACAAGATCTCAACAGCAGGCGATGTCTATAGCTATGGAATTATCATCCTAGAAATTCTCACAGGGAAACGCCCAACAGATGTGCTGTTCAAGAATGGCCTGACCCTTCAGAAATTTGTGGGAAATGCATTCCCCGAAAAGATCCGTGAGATACTTGATCCTAACATCATAATCGCGAGCTCCGGAGACGAAGGCATGGACCATGGAAACCATGCAATGGTGGAGATGCTGAGCTGCATTATGCAGCTTGTTCAGCTTGGTCTCTCATGCTCCACAGAGACACCAAAAGATCGACCCACAACGCCAGACGTCTACACAGAAGTCTCTGCAATCAAACGAGAATATTCAGTGTCGCGTGCCAAGGAATAGGAGACACTGTTTTTGTTCGCCTGTATGTTACGAGTGAGTTGCAGTCTATGCTTGTGTTGGGGTTCTACAAAATTTTGTTGTACTGCTAATATCCCATCAAGAGAAATACCAGTCCACCGTGTGACAAAGTGTGCAGCAGAAGGATGTCAAGGATGACGTTGTCCGACTTACTCTGAATGTGTTATATTATTTTGGACACCTGCTGCTCATTGTTCCTCAAGTTAAAATAGTCGGCGCCCTGTCTGTAAATCTGACAATACATTTTAAATTGACATCAGCAATTGTCTCACCTGGTGTGTGTATATGCTCTCCGCCTTTCCTTCTCCCACGAGTACAGTTCAAAATTTTCCGGGACTCTCTGTTACAGTAGATATTACAGTGTGGATTGGTCCGTCAGAAATTTGTTTTGTATAAGACCAGGGATTAGGAATACATTGAGTAGTCGATTTGGCAAGTGGAAAAATGCACGGCCTGTTTTAGGCATTACATTTGATCAGTTTGCAGGGGGATATGGCAGTGTCATAGCTGCAGTCATACTCAGAGCCAGGCACTATGTCTATGCTGCAGAACATAGCCAAATATTCTTCAATGGGTTTGGTTCATTTGTCCACGAGAAGCATCTCTGTCATCTTCTGTTAGTAGTATAGCATGAAATGGGAATGGACTGATAACAAAATGCATCGGTTAAGGTTCAGGTTCAGTCCAGCACATGCATTTTTTTTGAGCTAGATAGATTAGAAGTTACCAAATCCGTTCAGAGAGGAACTGGAGCACCAAAGCAGATGAGCAGGCGAGCAGCGAGCTCGACTCGGCGTCCCTCCGCGGCGCGGCGAGACAGCTCAGGCAGGGAGACCTCCTCTTCGGCGCCCTCTGCGCCCGTAAAGGGTAGCAGCGCCCACGCAAGCCCCTCGTGGGCTGGCCCATATACACGAGCATTCTTTCGATTGCATCGATCGCTCTGTCCCCACGACCGCTTGGCCTTCCACCACCGGGAGCAACTAGTTAACGAGCGCTCCTTCGGGAGCCTCGCAACGATCAGCGTTACTTGGCGCTCTCAGCCATTCGCCACGTGTCGCGCTCTGGACGCTCCCTTCGGATTTTGTTTTTTTTATTTTTCCGCACGCGTTTTCGGCTTTTTAAACGGTTTTTTTATTTTTTTCAACGTTTTGGTTTTTCCTCGATCTTTCTTAGCTTTTTGAAAAAAAAACCGCGAAAAAAAATGCGTTTTTTTCCTTTCGCGAAAGTCACTGTTTTTCTTTCGCGAGAGGCACGGTTGTGCTTTAGCGAGAGTCACAGCCGTGCCTTTCGGAAACAAAAAAAACGCGTTTTCTGTTTTTTTTCTTTCGCGAGAGTCACGGTTTTGCTTCCGTGAGAGGCACGGTTGTGCTTTCGCGAGAGTCACGACCGTGCCTCTCAGAAAGGGAAAAATAAAACACGTTTTCTATTTTTTTTCTTTCGTGAGAGTCATGGTTTTGCTTCCGCGAGAGGCACGGTTGTGCTTTCGCGAGAGTCACGGCCATGCCTCTCGGAAAGGGAAAAATAAAACGCGTTTGTTTTTTTTTCTTTCGTGAGAGTCACGGTTTTGCTTCCGCGAGAGGCACGGTTGTGCTTTCACGAAAGTCACGACCGTGCCTCTCGAAAAGGGAAAACAAATACATATTTTCTGTTTTTTTATTTCGCGAGAGTCACGGTTTTGCTTTCGTGAGAGGCACGGCTGTGATTTCGCGAGAGGCACGGGCGTGCCTATTTTGGAACGGGAAAAAACCGTGCTCCCGGACTAGTTTTTTCGTTCGGTTTTTTCGTCCGTTTTTTTCATGAAAAAAAAATTCGTCAAAACCTATCAACATGGGATCTAGTTTTGAAGATCTCGACGCGAGGAATCCAATGATGAAAACGGTTTGAGATTTGGATGCACGATTTAAGATATAAAATGTTTTGAGTAAACGGATCTACGAAAAAAGGGAAAACTCCCAGGTTGCGACAAGTGGCGCGCTGCATGTGCGCCACTTGTCGTGACCTGGGAAAGTGGAGTGTTCTTTGCAACGAGTACTCCTTAATTAGTGATTTCGTTCACCACCAGCATTGACCACTGCTCAGGTTGTTGCCTGTTGACTTTTACATAAAGATTCACAAAAAACTCATAAAATCACGAAAAAAGTTCAGAAAAAATAATTTATGGATTTTGAAAAAGGTCAACAAATGTTGGAAAAAAGTTCATGAAATTTGGAAAAAGCTTATCGACTTTGAATAAAAAGTTCATCAATTTTGAAATAAGTTCACCAATTTTGAAAAAAATTCATCGAATTTAAAAAAAGTTCATCGAATTTGAAAAAAATCATCAATTTTGAAGGAAAAAAGTTCATCAAATTTGAAAAAAAAATCATCAATTAAGGAAAAAGTTTCACGAATTTGAAAAAAGTTCATCAAACCTGAAAGAAGAAAATAAAAAAAGAAAAAAAGAAAAACGAAAATAGAAGAAAAAAGAAACAAAGAAAAATATGCATAAAGAAGGAAGTTAGAACGTCCAGTTGGGGGTGGTGGGGTGTTTACTGCAGCTAACAATAAGCTGGACGTCCCAGGTTCGAGTCGTAGCACCAGCTCTCCTTTTCTGCGGTTGGAAAAAAACACAGAAGAAAGCTAGATGGGCCGGCCCAGCGGAGAGCTGCGGCGGTCGAGAGGGACGCACACGGCACATGCTCGGAGCTCACTAGTGCAGAACCGGGATTTAGCACCGGTTCGTAAGGGACTTTAGTGTCAGTTCTGTAACCGGCACTAAAAGGGTGGGGACTAAAGGTCCCCCCTTAGTACCGGTTCGGCACGAACCACCACTAAAGTGCAACCACGTGGCACGAGTCAGAGCCGGGTGCGGGGAGACCTTTAGTACCGGTTGATAACACCAACCGGTACTAAATGTTTGGGCGGGTTTGGTTTTATTTTTTATTTTGCTTTTAATTTTGTGTTTTCAATTTAATTTAGAGATTGTTTTATATTATAATGAGTTGTTAAATCATTAGGTAAAAGTACCACAGATTAGTTTCAACTAGATGCATGGATCCTAGCTAGGTGAAAATACCACAGATTAGGCCTAAGTGATCAAAGTAATATGGATATGGCATATACTTGATCACTTAGCTAGGATCCATTCAGTTGAAACTAATATGCGATTTCTTTCATAAATGATATAATAACTCATCATCATCATCATCATATTAATATAAAAACTCTTGCATCATATCATCACCAACAACAGTATACTAACTAGCTAATAATCATCATTGTCGTCATTACCACTATTTAATCATCATAGTCACTACCGCTATCTAATCACCACCAACACTAGCTTAAAAAAGAAACATTCACTTGTACCAGAAGCAAAAATATCATCGAATTCAACATGGTCATGAGATTATAAGCGTTCATAAGACCACAAAAGCAAATCACTCTTTGAGATTAAGTTCAGGACGAAGAACACGAACATGAGAGGACAAGTACTAAGAGAATGTACTAGCTAATCACTCCTGCTGCTCTCTCTCAGGTAAAATAGCATAGAACATGTATAGCTCTCATGATTCATCATATTGGAGCATGCAGATGAACCTGTCTTCTAATCATGAGCTGCGCTTCTGATTGCTGCCCCCTAATACTTCTCTGCGATCGTTCACAATTTTGCTCCAGTCTTTCACTATTAAGCATTCCTCGGTTGCAGAAATCCTGAATGAACTCATGTGCAATGTAGGATGTCTTGGCCATAAGCTAACCATTGACATGAGACCTTTAGTACCGATCCACTGAGGCATAACTGTCATCAGGAGTCCCAGTTGAAGAACATCGTATAGTAGCATTACTTAGCAATGAAGTTTAGCTTGAAAAATAATGTATGCAAAAGATGCACTGAGGACAAATACTAAAAATCTTACCGTCTTTCCTAAATAGATGTGACCGTAGTTCAATACAAACACTATTGGTCGCACGTTTTGAGTACTAAGATTTTAAAGTCCTGGAAAATAATTTCTGTTGACAGCATCAAGATCCTCAAGCCATGAAACATAATGACTTATCTCCTCGCAGTTTAGTTCATCCCCGGGACAGTGGACGGTCCTTTCTACCAAGCGCCGGACATGTTTGCTTGAATGGAAATAAGCTGTCAATAGAAATTAGTTGTCAACTATTTTTGAATAAACAATATCGAAGACATAAATATGGTTGAGAAACTCACATCATGGTAGAACTGGAGGCGTCTGCACATCGACCCAAATGTCTCTATTACCTTCAATATCATCTTCGGGACGAATATCAAAGGTGATAAACATATCAGGCTCAAATGCATAAGCCTTGCATAGTGTTTGCTAAGTTTTGCATTCAAAATAGGTGTAGGTGTCTGCATTGTATAATTTGACGTTGAAGGTATAACCTGTTGGAAATATGCCCTAGAGGCAATAATAAAAGCATTATTATTATATTTCCTTGTTCATGATAATTGTCTTTATTCATGCTATAATTGTGTTATCCGGAAATCGTAATACATGTGTGAGTAACAGACAACAACGTGTCCCTAGTAAGCCTCTAGTTGACTAGCTCATTGATCAACAGATAGTCATGGTTTCCTGACTATGGGCATTGGATGTCAATGATAACGAGATCACATCATTAGGAGAATGATGTGATGGACGAGACCCAATCCTAAACATAGCATAAGATCGCATAGTTCGTTTGCTAGAGTTTTCCAATGTCAAGTATCCTTTCCTTAGACCATGAGATCGTGTAACTCCCGGATACCGTAGGAGTGCTTTCGGTGTGCCAAACGTCACAACGTAACTGGGTGACTATAAAGGTATACTACGGGTATCTCTGAAAGTGTCTGTTGGGTTGACACGGATCGAGATTGGGATTTGTCACTCCGCTTGACGGAGAGGTATCACCGGGCCCTCTCGGTAATGCATCATCATAATGAGCTCAATGTGATCAAAGTGTTTGATCACGGGATCATGCATTATGGTACGAGTAAAGTGACTTGCCAGTAACGAGATTGAACGAGGTATTGGGATACCGACGATCGAATCTCGGGCAAGTAAAATACCGATTAACAAAGGGAATCGTATACGGGATTAATTGAATCCTCGACATCGTGGTTCATTCGATGAGATCATCGTGGAGCATGTGGGAGCCAACATGGGTATCCAGATCCCACTGTTGGTTATTGCCCGAGAGCCGTCTCGGTCATGTCTGCATGTCTCCCGAACCCGTAGGGTCTACACACTTAAGGTTCGGTGACGCTAGGGTTGTGAAGATATGTATATGCAGTACCCCGAATGTTGTTCGGAGTCCCGGATGAGATCCCGTACGTCACGAGGAGTTCCGGATTGGTCCGGAGGTGAAGAATTATATATAGGAAGTGCAGTTTCGGCCATCGGGAATGATCTGGGGGTCACCGGTAATGTACCGGGACCACCAGATGGGTCCCGGGGGTCCACCGGGTGGGGCCACCTATCCCGGAGGGCCCCATGGGCTGAAGTAGGAAAGGATCCAGCCCAAAGTGGGCTGGGGCGCCACTTCCTCAGGGCCCATGCGCGCCTAGGGTGGGGAAACCCTAAAGGGGGGCGCCCCTTGCTTGGGGGGCAAGCCCCCCACCCCTTGGCCGCTGCCCCCCTAGGAGATTGCATCTCCTAGGGCTGGCGCCCCCACTAGGGGGCTATATATATGAGGGGAGGGGAGGGGGCAGCCGCACCCTTGCCCTGGCGCCTCCCTCTCCCTCTCCAACACCTCCTCCTCCTCCATAGAGCTCGGCGAAGCCCTACCGGAGTACTGCAGCTCCACCATCACCATGCCGTCGTGCTGCTGCTGGAGCCATCTTCCTCAACCTCTCCTTTGCCTTGCTGGATCAAGAAGAAGGAGACGTTACGCTGACCGTACGTGTGTTGAACGCGGAGGTGCCGTCCGTTCGGTGCTAGGATCTCCGGTGATTTGGATCACGTCGTGTACGACTACCTCATCCCCATTCGTTTAACGCTTCCGCTCGTGATCTACAAAGTGGTATGTAGATGCAATCTCTCTCCCATGACTCGTTGCTTAGATGAACTCATAGATGGATCTTGGTGAAACCGTAGGAAAAATTTTAATTTTCTGCAACGTTCCCCCACAGTGGTATCAGAGCTAGGTCTATGTGTAGTTCTCTATTGTACGAGTAGAACACAATTTGTTGTGGGCGTAGATGTTGTCAACTTTCTTGCCGCTACTAGTCTTATCTTGCTTCAGCGGTATTGTGGGATGAAGCGGCCCGGACCAACCTTACACGTACGCTTACGTGAGACCGGTTCCACCGACTAACATGCACTAGTTGCATAAGGTGGCTGGCGGGTGTCTGTCTCTCCTACTTTAGTTGGAGCGGATTCGATGAAAAGGGTCCTTATGAAGGGTAAATAGAAGTTGACAAATCACGTTGTGCCTTTCACGTAGGTAAGAAAACGTTCTTGCTAGAACTCTAATTCAGCCACGTAAAACTTGCAACAACAATTAGAGGACGTCTAACTTGTTTTTGCAGCAAGTGCTTTGTGATATGATATGGCCGAAGTTGTGATGAATGATGAATGATCTATATGTGATGTATGAGATGTTCATGCTATTGTAATAGGAATCACGACTTGCATGTCGATGAGTATGACAACCGGCAGGAGCCATAGGAGTTGTCTTTATTTTTTGTATTGTTGGAAATATGCCCTAGAGGCAATAATAAAAGCTTTATTATTATATTTCCTTATTCATGATAATTGTCTTTATTCGTGCTATAATTGTGTTAACCGGAAATCGTAATACATGTGTGAATAACAGACAACAACATGTCCCTAGTGAGCCTCTAGTTGACTAGCTTGTTGATCGACAGATAGTCATGGTTTCCTGACTATGGACATTGGATGTCATCGATAACGGGATCACATCATTAGGAGAATGATGTGATGGACAAGACCCAATCCTAACATAGCATAAGATCGCATAGTTCGTTTGCTAGAGTTTTCCAATGTCAAGTATCCTTTCCTTAGACCATGAGATCATGTAACTCCCGGATACCGTAGGAGTGCTTTGGGTGTGCCAAACGTCACAACGTAACTGGGTGACTATAAAGGTATGCTACGGGTATCTCTGAAAGTTTCTGTTGGGTTGACATGGATCGAGACTGGGATTTGTCACTCCGCTTGACGGAGAGGTATCACCGGGCCCTCTCGGTAATGCATCATCACAATGAGCTCAATGTGACCAAAGTGTTTGATCACGGGATCATGCATTACGGAACGAGAAAAGTGACTTGCCGGTAACGAGATTGAACGAGGTATTGGTATACCGACGATCGAATCTCGGGCAAGTAAAATACCGATTGACAAAGGGAATCGTATACGGGATTAATTGAATCCTTGACATCGTGGTTCATCCGATGAGATCATCGTGGAGCATGTGGGAGCCAACATGGGTATCCAGATCCCGCTGTTGGTTATTGCCCGAGAGCCGTCTCGGTCATGTCTACATGTCTCCCGAACCCGTAGGGTCTACACACTTAAGGTTCGGTGACGCTAGGGTTGTAGGGATATGTATGTGCAGTAACCCGAATGTTGTTCGGAGTCCCGGATGAGATCCCGGACGTCACGAGGAGTTTCGGAATGGTCCGGAGGTAAAGATTTATATATGGAAAGTCATCATACGGACATCGGGACAAGTTTCGGGGTTATCGGTATTGTACCGGGACCACCGGAGGGTCCCGGGGGGTCCACCGGGTGGGGCCACCTATCCCGGAGGGCCCCATGGGCTGTATGAGGGAGGGAACCAGCCCATAGTGGGCTGGTGCGCCTCCCCCCCATGGGCCCCATGCGCCTAGGGTTTTGGGGGAGGGAAACCCTAAAGGGGGCGCCCCCCTTGCTTGGGGGGCAAGCCCCCTTGCCCTGGCCGCCGCCCCCCCTAGGAGATCTCATCTCCTAGGGCCGGCGCCCCCCCTTGGGGGTTATATAAAGAGGGGGGAGAGAGGGGGCTGATTACCCATTGCCCTGGCGCCTCCCTCTCCCTCTCCAACACCTCCTCCTCCTCCATTGAGCACGGCGAAGCCCTGCCGGAGTACTGCAGTTCCACCATCACCACGCCGTCGTGCTGTTGCTGGAGCCTTCATCCCCAACCTCTACTTTGCCTTGCTGGATCAAGAAGGAGGAGACGTCACGCTTTCCGTACGTGTGTTGAACGCGGAGGTGCCGTCCGTTCGGCACTAGATCATCGGTGAATTGGATCGCGGCAAGTACGACTACCTCATCCACGTTCACTCGAACGCTTCCGTTGCGATCTACAAAGTGGTATGTAGATGCTATCTAATCTGAATACTCGTTGCTTGATGAACTCCTAGATGGATCTTGGTGAAACCGTAGGAAAATTTTTAATTTTCTGCAACGTTCCCCAACAGTGGCATCATGAGGTAGGTCTATGCGTAGTTCTTCTTGCGCGAGTAGAACACAATTTGTTGTGGGCGTAGATGTTGTCAACTCTTCTTGCCGCTACTAGTCTTATCTTGCTTCAACGGTATTGTGGGATGAAGCGGCCCGGACCAACCTTACACGTACGCTTACGTGAGACCGGTTCCACCGACGAACATGCACTAGTTGCATAAGGTGGCTGGCGGGTGTCTGTCTCTCCTACTTTAGTTGGAGCGGATTTGATGAAAAGGGTCCTTATGAAGGGTAAATAGAAGTTGACAAATCACGTTGTGGTGGTTTTAACGTAGGTAAGAAAACGTTCTTGCTAGAACCCTAATTCAGCCACGTAAAACTTGCAACAACAATTAGAGGACGTCTAACTTGTTTTTGCAGCAAGTGCTTTGTGATATGATATGGCCAAAGTTGTGATGTATGATGAATGATCTATATGTGATGTATGAGATGTTCATGCTATTGTAATAGGAATAACGACTTGCATGTCGATGAGTATGACAACCGGCAGGAGCCATAGGAGTTGTCTTTATTTTTTGTATGACCTGCGTGTCATTGAGAATCGCCATGTAAGTTACTTTACTTTATTGCTAAACGCGTTAGCCATAGTAGTAGAAGTAATAGTTGGCGAGCAACTTCATGGAGACACGATGATGAAGATCATGATGATGGGGATCATGGTGTCAAGCCGGTGACAAGATGATCATGGAGCCCCAAGATGAAGATCGAAGGAGCTATGTGATATTGGCCATATCATGTCACGTTTATTATTTGATTGCATGTGATGTTTATCATGTTTTGCATCTTGTTTACTTAGATCGACGGTAGTAAATAAGATGATCCCTCATAATAATTTCAAGAAAGTGTTCACCCTAACTGTGCGCCGTTGCGACAGTTCGTTGTTTCGAAGCACCACGTGATGATCGGGTGTGATAGATTCTAACGTTCACATACAACGGGTGTAAGACAGATTTACACACGCAAACACTTAGGTTGACTTGACGAGCCTAGCATGTACAGACATGGCCTCGGAACACGGAAGACCGAAAGGTCGAGCGTGAGTCGTATAGAAGATACGATCAACATGAAGATGTTCACCGATGTTGACTAGTCCGTCTCACGTGATGATCGGACACGGCCTAGTTGACTCGGATTATGTAATACTTAGATGACTGGAAGAGGGATGTCTATCTAAGTGGGAGTTCATTAAATAATTTGATTAAATGAACTTTATTATCATGAACTTAGTCTAAATATTTACAATATGTCTTGTAGATCAAATGGCCAACGTAGTCCTCAACTTCAACGCGTTCCTAGAGAAAACCAAGCTGAAAGACGATGGTAGCAACTATACGGACTGGGTCCGGAACCTGAGGATCATCCTCATAGCTGCCAAGAAAGATTATGTCCTACGAGCACCGCTGGGTGACTCACCTGTTCTCCCTGCACAACAAGACGTTATGAACGCTTGGCAGTCGCGATGCGATGATTACTCCCTCGTTCAGTGCGGCATGCTTTACAGCTTAGAGCCGGGGCTCCAAAAGCGTTTTGAGAGACATGGAGCATATGAGATGTTCGAAGAGCTGAAAATGGTTTTCCAAGCTCATGCCCGGGTTGAGAGATATGAGATCTCCAACAAATTCTTTAGCTGTAAGATGGAGGAAAATAGCTCTGTCAGTGAGCACATACTCAGAATGTCTGGATTGCACAACCGCTTGACTCAACTGGAAGTTAATCTTCCGGAAGAAGTGGTCATTGACAGAATCCTCCAGTCGCTTCCACCTAGCTACAAGAGCTTTGTGATGAACTACAATATGCAGGGGATGGTAAAGACCATTCCTGAGGTGTATGCTATGCTGAAATCAGCAGAGGTAGAAATCAAGAAAGAGCATCAAGTGCTGATGGTGAATAAAACCACTAAGTTCAAAAGGAGCAAGGGTAAAAAGAACTTCAAGAAGGACGGCAAGGAAGTTGCCGCGCCCGGTAAGCAAGTTGCCGGGAAGAAGCCAAAGAATGGACCCAAGCCCGAAACTGAGTGCTTTTATTGCAAGGGAAGTGGTCACTGGAAGCGGAACTGCCCCAAATACTTAGCGGACAAGAAGGCCGGCAAAACCAAAGGTATATGTGATATACATGTAATTGATGTGTACCTTACCAGTACTCGTAGTAGCTCTTGGGTATTTGATACCGGTGCAGTTGCTCACATTTGTAACTCAAAGCAGGAGCTACGGAATAAACGGAGACTGGCGAAGGACGAGGTGACGATGCGCGTCGGGAATGGTTCCAAGGTCGATGTGATCGCCGTCGGCACGCTGCCTCTACATTTACCTACGGGATTAGTTTTAAACCTTAATAATTGTTATTTAGTACCAAGTTTGAGCATGAACATTGTATCCGGATCTCGCTTAATTCGAGATGGCTGCTCATTTAAATCCGAGAATAATGGTTGTTCTATTTATATGAGAGATATGTTTTATGGTCATGCTCCGATGGTTAATGGTTTATTCTTGATGAATCTCGTACGTGATGATACACATATTCATAGTGTGAGTACCAAAAGAGTTAAAGTTGATAACAAAAGTCCCACATATTTGTGGCACTGCCGCCTTGGTCACATAGGTGTCAAACGCATGAAGAAGCTCCATGCAGATGGACTTTTAGAGTCTCTTGATTATGAATCATTTGACACGTGCGAACCATGCCTCATGGGTAAAATGACCAAGACTCCGTTCTCAGGAACAATGGAGCGAGCAACCAACTTATTGGAAATCATACATACCGATGTGTGTGGTCCAATGAGTATTGAGGCTCGTGGTGGCTATCGTTATGTTCTCACCCTCACTGATGACTTGAGTAGATATGGGTATATCTACTTAATGAAACACAAGTCTGAAACCTTTGAAAAGTTCAAGGAATTTCAGAGTGAGGTTGAAAATCAACGTGATAGAAAGATCAAGTTTCTACGATCAGATCGTGGAGGAGAATACTTGAGTCACGAATTTGGCACACACTTAAGAAAATGTGGAATAGTTTCACAACTCACGCCGCCTGGAACACCTCAGCGTAATGGTGTGTCCGAACGTCGTAATCGCACTCTATTAGATATGGTGCGATCTATGATGTCTCTTACCGATTTACCGCTATCTTTTTGGGGCTATGCTTTAGAGACTGCCGCATTCACTTTAAATAGGGCTCCGTCGAAATCCGTTGAGACGACACCGTATGAATTATGGTTTGGGAAGAAACCTAAGCTGTCGTTTCTAAAAGTTTGGGGATGCGATGCTTATGTGAAGAAACTTCAACCTGAGAAGCTCGAACCCAAGTCGGAAAAGTGCGTCTTCATAGGATACCCTAAAGAAACTGTTGGGTATACCTTCTACCTCAGATCCGAAGGCAAGATCTTTGTTGCCAAGAATGGATCCTTTCTAGAGAAAGAGTTTCTCTCGAAAGAAGTAAGTGGGAGGAAAGTAGAACTTGATGAAGTGTTAACTCTTGAACCGGAAAATGGCGAAACTCAAGAAATCGTTCCTGAGGTGCCTGCACCGAATAGAGAGGAAATTAATGATTATGATCAAGATACTTCTGATCAAGCTCCTACTGAAATTCGAAGGTCCACAAGGACACGTTCCGCACCAGAGTGGTACGGCAACCCTGTCTTGGAAATCATGTTGTTAGACAACGGTGAACCTTCGAACTATGAGGAAGCAATGGCGGGCCCGGATTCCGACAAATGGCTGGAAGCCATGAAATCCGAGATAGGATCCATGTATGAAAACAAAGTATGGACTTTGACCGACTTGCCCGTTGAACGGCGAGCCATAGAAAATAAATGGATCTTTAAGAAGAAGACAGACGCGGATGGTAATGTGACCATCTATAAAGCTCGGCTTGTCGCTAAGGGTTATCGACAAGTTCAAGGAATTGACTACGATGAGACTTTCTCACCGGTAGCGAAGCTGAAGTCCGTCCGAATCATGTTAGCAATTGCCGCATACTATGATTATGAGATATGGCAAATGGACGTCAAAACGGCATTCCTTAATGGTTTCCTTAAGGAAGAATTGTATATGATGCAGCCGGAAGGTTTTGTCGATCCTAAGAATGCTGACAAGGTGTGCAAGCTCCAACGCTCGATCTATGGGCTGGTGCAAGCATCTCGGAGTTGGAACATTCGCTTTGATGAGATGATCAAAGCGTTTGGGTTTACACAGACTTATGGAGAAGCCTGTGTTTACAAGAAAGTGAGTGGGAGCTCTGTAGCATTTCTCATATTATATGTAGACGACATACTTTTGATGGGAAATGATATAGAGCTCTTGGACAGCATTAAGGCCTATTTGAATAAGAGTTTTTCAATGAAGGACCTTGGAGAAGCTGCTTATATATTAGGCATCAAGATCTATAGAGATAGATCGAGACGCCTCATAGGTCTTTCACAAAGCACATACCTTGATAAGATATTGAAGAAATTCAATATGGATCAATCTAAGAAAGGGTTCTTACCTGTGTTACAAGGTGTGAAATTGAGCTCAGCTCAATGTCCGACCACGGCAGAAGATATAGAAGAGATGAGCGTCATCCCCTATGCCTCAGCCATAGGTTCTATTATGTATGCCATGCTGTGTACCAGACCTGATGTAAACCTTGCCGTGAGTTTGGTAGGAAGGTACCAAAGTAATCCCGGAAAGGAACACTGGACAGCGGTCAAGAATATCCCGAAGTACCTGAAAAGGACTAAGGAAATGTTTCTCGTTTATGGAGGTGACGAAGAGCTCGTCGTAAAAGGTTACGTCGACGCTAGCTTCGACACAGATCTGGATGACTCTAAGTCACAAACCGGATACGTGTATATTTTGAATGGTGGGGCAGTAAGCTGGTGCAGTTGCAAGCAAAGCGTCGTGGCGGGATCTACATGTGAAGCGGAGTACATGGCAGCCTCGGAGGCAGCGCATGAAGCAATTTGGGTGAAGGAGTTCATCACCGACCTCGGAGTCATACCCAATGCGTCGGGGCCAATCAAGCTCTTCTGTGACAACACTGGAGCTATTGCACTTGCAAAGGAGCCCAGGTTTCACAAGAAGACCAGGCACATCAAGCGTCGCTTCAACTCCATTCGTGAAAATGTTCAAGATGGAGACATAGAGATTTGTAAAGTGCACACGGATCTGAATGTTGCAGATCCGTTGACTAAACCTCTCCCTAAGGCAAAACATGATCAGCACCAGAACTCTATGGGTGTTCGATTCATCACAATGTAACTAGATTATTGACTCTAGTGCAAGTGGGAGACTGTTGGAAATATGCCCTAGAGGCAATAATAAAAGCTTTATTATTATATTTCCTTATTCATGATAATTGTCTTTATTCGTGCTATAATTGTGTTAACCGGAAATCGTAATACATGTGTGAATAACAGACAACAACATGTCCCTAGTGAGCCTCTAGTTGACTAGCTTGTTGATCGACAGATAGTCATGGTTTCCTGACTATGGACATTGGATGTCATCGATAACGGGATCACATCATTAGGAGAATGATGTGATGGACAAGGCCCAATCCTAACATAGCATAAGATCGCATAGTTCGTTTGCTAGAGTTTTCCAATGTCAAGTATCCTTTCCTTAGACCATGAGATCATGTAACTCCCGGATACCGTAGGAGTGCTTTGGGTGTGCCAAACGTCACAACGTAACTGGGTGACTATAAAGGTATGCTACGGGTATCTCTGAAAGTGTCTGTTGGGTTGACATGGATCGAGACTGGGATTTGTCACTCCGCTTGACGGAGAGGTATCACCGGGCCCTCTCGGTAATGCATCATCACAATGAGCTCAATGTGACCAAAGTGTTTGATCACGGGATCATGCATTACGGAACGAGAAAAGTGACTTGCCGGTAACGAGATTGAACGAGGTATTGGTATACCGACGATCGAATCTCGGGCAAGTAAAATACCGATTGACAAAGGGAATCGTATACGGGATTAATTGAATCCTTGACATCGTGGTTCATCCGATGAGATCATCGTGGAGCATGTGGGAGCCAACATGGGTATCCAGATCCCGCTGTTGGTTATTGCCCGAGAGCCGTCTCGGTCATGTCTACATGTCTCCCGAACCCGTAGGGTCTACACACTTAAGGTTCGGTGACGCTAGGGTTGTAGGGATATGTATGTGCAGTAACCCGAATGTTGTTCGGAGTCCCGGATGAGATCCCGGACGTCACGAGGAGTTTCGGAATGGTCCGGAGGTAAAGATTTATATATGGAAAGTCATCATACGGACATCGGGACAAGTTTCGGGGTTATCGGTATTGTACCGGGACCACCGGAGGGTCCCGGGGGGTCCACCGGGTGGGGCCACCTATCCCGGAGGGCCCCATGGGCTGTATGAGGGAGGGAACCAGCCCATAGTGGGCTGGTGCGCCTCCCCCCCATGGGCCCCATGCGCCTAGGGTTTTGGGGGAGGGAAACCCTAAAGGGGGCGCCCCCCTTGCTTGGGGGGCAAGCCCCCTTGCCCTGGCCGCCGCCCCCCCCCCCTAGGAGATCTCATCTCCTAGGGCCGGCGCCCCCCCTTGGGGGTTATATAAAGAGGGGGGGGAGAGAGGGGGCTGATTACCCATTGCCCTGGCGCCTCCCTCTCCCTCTCCAACACCTCCTCCTCCTCCATTGAGCACGGCGAAGCCCTGCCGGAGTACTGCAGTTCCACCATCACCACGCCGTCGTGCTGTTGCTGGAGCCTTCATCCCCAACCTCTCCTTTGCCTTGCTGGATCAAGAAGGAGGAGACGTCACGCTTTCCGTACGTGTGTTGAACGCGGAGGTGCCATCCGTTCGGCACTAGATCATCGGTGAATTGGATCGCGGCAAGTACGACTACCTCATCCACGTTCACTCGAACGCTTCCGTTGCGATCTACAAAGTGGTATGTAGATGCTATCTAATCTGAATACTCGTTGCTTGATGAACTCCTAGATGGATCTTGGTGAAACCGTAGGAAAAATTTTAATTTTCTGCAACGTTCCCCAACATGTATGCCCTGCGTGTCATTGAGAAACGCCATGAAAATTACTTTACTTTATTGCTAAACGTGTTAGCCATAGTAGTATAAGTAATAGTTGGCGAGCAACTTCATGGAGACACGATGATGGAGATCATGATGATGGAGATCATGGTGTCAAGCCGGTGACAAAGATGATCATGGAGCCCCAAGATGGAGATCAAAGGAGCTATGTGATATTGGCCATATCATGTCACGTTTATTATTTGATTGCATGTGATGTTTATCATGTTTTGCATCTTGTTTACTTAAAACGACAGTAGTAAATAAGATGATCCCTCATAATAATTTCAAGAAGTGTTCCCCCTAACTGTGCACCGTTGCGACAGTTCGTTGTTTCGAAGCACCACGTGATGATCGGGTGTGATAGATTCTAACGTTCACATACAACGGGTGTAAGACAGATTTATACATGCAAACACTTAGGTTGACTTGACGAGCCTAGCATGTACAGGCATGGCCTCGGAACACAGAAGACCGAAAGGTCGAGCATGAGTCGTATAGAAGATACGATCAACATGAAGATGTTCACCAATGTTGACTAGTCTGTCTCACGTGATGATCGGACACGGCCTAGTTGACTTGGATCATGTAATACTTAGATGACTAGAAGAGGGATGTCTATCTAAGTGGGAGTTCATTAAATAATTTGATTAGATGAACTTTATTATCATGAACTTAGTCTAAAATATTTACAATATGTCTTGTAGATCAAATGGCCAACGTAGTCCTCAACTTCAACGCGTTCCTAGAGAAAACCAAGCTGAAAGACGATGGCAGCAACTATACGGACTGGGTCCGGAACCTGAGGATCATCCTCATAGCTGCCAAGAAAGATTATGTCCTACGAGCACCGCTGGGTGACGCACCTGTCCTCCCTGCAGAACAAGACGTTATGAACGCTTGGCAGTCACGTTCCGATGATTACTCCCTCGTTCAGTGCGGCATGCTTTACAGCTTAGAGCCGGGGCTCCAAAAGCGTTTTGAGAGACATGGAGCATATGAGATGTTCGAAGAGCTAAAAATGGTTTTCCAAGCTCATGCCCGGGTCGAGAGATATGAAGTCTACGACAAATTCTTTAGCTGTAAGATGGAGGAAAATAGCTCTGTCAGTGAACACATACTCAAGATGTCTGGGTTGCACAACCGCTTGACTCAACTGGAAGTTAATCTCCCGGATGAAGCGGTCATTGACAGAATCCTCCAGTTGCTTCCACCTAGCTACAAGAGCTTTGTGATGAACTACAACATGCAGGGGATGGTAAAGACCATTCCTGAGGTATATGCTATGCTAAAATCAGCGGAGGTAGAAATCAAGAAGGAACATCAAGTGTTGATGGTGAATAAAACCACTAAGTTCAAGAAGGGCAAGGGTAAAAAGAACTTCAAGAAGGACGGCAAGGAAGTTGCCGCGCCCGGTAAGGAAGTTGCCGGGAAGAAGCCAAAGAATGGACCCAAGCCCGAGACTGAGTGTTTTTATTGCAAGGGAAGTGGTCACTGGAAGCGGAACTGCCCCAAATACTTAGCGGACAAGAAGGCCGGCAAAACAAAAGGTATATGTGATATACATGTAATTGATGTGTACCTTACCAGTACTCGTAGTAGCTCTTGGGTATTTGATACCAGTGCAGTTGCTCACATTTGTAACTCAAAGCAGGAGCTGCGGAATAAACGGAGACTGGCGAAGGACGAGGTGACGATGCGCGTCGGGAATGGTTCCAAGGTCGATGTGATCGCCGCCGGCACGCTACCTCTACATTTACCTAGGGGATTAGTTTTAAACCTCAATAATTGTTATTTAGTGCCAAGTATGAGCATGAACATTATGTCTGAATCTCGTTTAATTCGAGATGGCTACTCATTTAAATCTGAGAATAATGGTTGTTTTATTTATATGAGAGATATGTTTTATGGTCATGCTCCGATGGTTAATGGTTTATTCTTAATGAATCTCGTACGTGATGATACACATATTCATAGTGTGAATACCAAAAGAGTTAAAGTTGATAACAATAGTCCCACATATTTGTGGCACTGCCGCCTTGGTCACATAGGTGTCAAACGCATGAAGAAGCTCCATGCAGATGGACTTTTAGAGTCTCTTGATTATGAATCATTTGACACGTGCGAACCATGCCTCATGGGTAAAATGACCAAGACTCCGTTCTCAGGAACAATGGAGCGAGCAACCAACTTATTGGAAATCATACATACCGATGTGTGCGGTCCAATGAGTGTTGAGGCTCGCGGTGGCTATCGTTATGTTCTCACCCTCACTGATGACTTGAGTAGATATGGGTATATCTACCTAATGAAACACAAGTCTGAGACCTTTGAAAAGTTCAAGGAATTTCAGAGTGAGGTTGAAAATCAACGTGATAGAAAGATCAAGTTTCTACGATCAGATCGTGGAGGAGAATACTTGAGTCACGAATTTGGCACGCACTTAAGAAAATGTGGAATAGTTTCACAACTCACGCCACCTGAAACACCTCAGCGTAATGGTGTGTTCGAACGTCGTAATTGCACTCTATTAGATATGGTACGATCTATGATGTCTCTTACCGATTTACCGCTATCTTTTTGGGGCTATGCTATAGAGACTGCCGCATTCACTTTAAATAGGGTTCCGTCGAAATCCGTTGAGACGACACCGTATGAATTATGGTTTGGGAAGAAACCTAAGCTATCGTTTCTAAAAGTTTGGGGATGCGATGCTTATGTCAAGAAACTTCAACCTGAAAAGCTCGAACCCAAGTCGGAAAAATGCGTCTTCATAGGATACCCTAAAGAAACTATTGGGTATACCTTCTACCTCAGATCCGAAGGCAAGATCTTTGTTGCCAAGAATGGATCCTTTCTAGAGAAAGAGTTTCTCTCGAAAGAAGTAAGTGGGAGGAAAGTAGAACTTGATGAAGTGTTACCTCTTTAACTGGAAAATGGCGAATCTCAAGAAAACGTTCCTGAGGTGCCTGCACCGACTAGAGAGGAAATTAATGATGATGATCAAGATACTTCTAATCAAGCTCCTGCTGAAATTCGTAGGTCCACAAGGACACGTTCCGCACCAGAGTGGTACGGTAACCCTGTCTTGGAAATCATGTTGTTAGACAACGGTGAACCTTCGAACTATGAGGAAGCAATGGCGGGCCCGGATTCCGACAAATGGCTAGAAGCCATGAAATCTGAGATAGGATCCATGTATGAAAACGAAGTATGGACTTTGACTGACTTGCCCGTTGAGCGGCGAGACATAGAAAATAAATGGATCTTTAAGAAGAAGACAGACGCGGATGGTAATGTGACCATCTATAAAGCTCGGCTTGTCGCTAAGGGTTATCTACAAGTTCAAGGAATTGACTACGATGAGACTTTCTCACCGGTAGCGAAGCTGAAGTCCGTCCGAATCATGTTAGCAATTGCCGCAGTCTACGATTATGAAATATGGAAAATGGACGTTAAAACGGCATTCCTTAATGGTTTCCTTAAGGAAGAATTGTATATGATGCAGCCGGAAGGTTTTGTCGATCCTAAGAATGCTGACAAGGTGTGCAAGCTCCAACGCTCGATTTATGGGCTGGTGCAAGCATCTCGGAGTTGGAACATTCGCTTTGATGAGATGATCAAAGCGTTTGGGTTTACGCAGACTTATGGAGAAGCCTGCGTTTACAAGAAAGTGAGTGGGAGCTCTGTAGCATTTCTCATACTATATGTATATGACATACTTTTGATGGGGAATGATATAGAACTCTTGGACAGCATTAAGGCCTACTTGAATAAAAGTTTTTCAATGAAGGACCTTGGAGAAGCTGCTTATATATTAGGCATCAAGATCTATAGAGATAGATCAAGACGCCTCATAGGTCTTTCACAAAGCACATACCTTGATAAGATATTGAAGAAATTCAATATGGATCAATCTAAGAAGGGGTTCTTACCTGTGTTACAAGGTGTGAAATTGAGCTCAGCTCAATGTCCGACCACGGCAGAAGATATAGAAGAGATGAGTGTCATCCCCTATGCCTCAGCCATAGGTTCTATTATGTATGCCATGCTGTGTACCAGACCTGATGTAAACCTCGTCGTAAGTTTGGTAGGAAGGTACCAAAGTAATCCCGGCAAGGAACACTGGACAGCGGTCAAGAATATCCTGAAGTACCTGAAAAGGACAAAGGAAATGTTTCTCGTTTATGGAGGTGACGAAGAGCTCGTCGTAAAGGGTTACGTCGACGCTAGCTTCTACACAGATCTGGATGACTCTAAGTCACAAACCGGATACGTGTATATTTTCAATGGTGGGGCAGTAAGCTGGTGCAGTTGCAAGCAGAGCGTCGTGGCGGGATCTACATGTGAAGCGGAGTACATGGCAGCCTCGGAGGCAGCACATGAAGCAATTTGGGTGAAGGAGTTCATCACCGACCTCGGAGTCATACCCAATGCGTCGGGGCCAATCAAACTCTTCTGTGACAACACTGGAGCTATTGCACTTGCCAAGGAGCCCAGGTTTCACAAGAAGACCAGGCACATCAAGCGTCGCTTCAACTCCATTCGTGAAAATGTTCAAGATGGAGACATAGAAATTTGTAAAGTGCACATGGATCTGAATGTCGCAGATCCGTTGACTAAACCTCTCCCTAAGGCAAAACATGATCAGCACCAGAACTCTATGGGTGTTCGATTCATCACAATGTAACTAGATTATTGACTCTAGTGCAAGTGGGAGACTGTTGGAAATATGCCCTAGAGGCAATAATAAAAGCATTATTATTATATTTCCTTGTTCATGATAATTGTCTTTATTCGTGCTATAATTGTGTTATCCGGAAATCGTAATACATGTGTGAATAACAGACAACAACGTTTCCCTAGTAAGCCTCTAGTTGACTAGCTCGTTGATCAACAGATAGTCATGGTTTCCTGACTATGGGCATTGGATGTCAATGATAACGAGATCACATCATTAGGAGAATGATGTGATGGACGAGACCCAATCCTAAACATAGCATAAGATTGCATAGTTCGTTTGCTAGAGTTTTCCAATGTCAAGTATCCTATCCTTAGACCATGAGATCGTGTAACTCCCGGATACCGTAGGAGTGCTTTGGGTGTGCCAAACGTCACAACGTAACTGGGTGACTATAAAGGTATACTACGGGTATCTCTGAAATTGTCTGTTGGGTTGACACGGATCGAGACTGGGATTTGTCACTCCGCTTGACGGAGAGGTATCACCGGGCCCTCTCGGTAATGCATCATCATAATGAGCTCAATGTGATCAAAGTGTTTGATCACGGGATCATGCATTACGGTACGAGTAAAGTGACTTGCCAGTAACGAGATTGAACGAGGTATTGGGATACCGACGATCGAATCTCAGGCAAGTAAAATACCGATTGACAAAGGGAATCGTATACGGGATTAATTGAATCCTCGACATCGTGGTTCATTCGATGAGATCATCGTGGAGCATGTGGGAGCCAACATGAGTATCCAGATCCCGCTGTTGGTTATTGCCCGAGAGCCGTCTCGGTCATGTCTGCATGTCTCCCGAACCCGTAGGGTCTACACACTTAAGGTTCGGTGACGCTAGGGTTGTGAAGATATGTATATGCAGTAACCCGAATGTTGTTCGTAGTCCCGGATGAGATCCCGTACGTCACGAGGAGTTCCAGATTGGTCCGGAGGTGAAGAATTATATATAGGAAGTGCAGTTTCGGCCATCGGGAATGATCTGGGGGTCACCGGTATTGTATCGGGACCACCAGATGGGTCCCGGGGGTCCACCGGGTGGGGCCACCTATCCCGGAGGGCCCCACGGGCTGAAGTAGGAAAGGATCTAGCCCAAAGTGGGCTGGGGCGCCACTTCGCCAGGGCCCATGCGCGCCTAGGGTGGGGAAACCCTAAAGGGGGGCGCCCCTTGCTTGGGGGGCAAGCCCCCCACCCGTTGGCCGCCGCCCCCCTAGGAGATTGCATCTCCTAGGGCCGGCGCCCCCCTAGGGGGCTATATATATGAGGGGAGGGGAGGGGGCAGCCGCACCCTTGCCCTGGCGCCTCCCTCTCCCTCTCCAACACCTCCTCCTCCTCCATAGAGCTCGGCGAAGCCCTGCCGGAGTACTGCAGCTCCACCATCACCACGCCGTCGTGCTGCTGCTGGAGCCATCTTCCTCAACCTCTCCTTTGCCTTGCTGGATCAAGAAGAAGGAGACGTTACGCTGACCGTACGTGTGTTGAACGCGGAGGTGCCGTCCGTTCGGTGCTAGGATCTCCGGTGATTTGGATCACGTTGTGTACGACTACCTCATCCCCGTTCGTTGAACGCTTCCGCTCGCGATCTACAAAGTGGTATGTAGATGCAATCTCTCTCCCATGACTCGTTGCTTAGATGAACTCATAGATGGATCTTGGTGAAACCGTAGGAAAAATTTTAATTTTCTGCAACGTTCCCCGACATAACCATGCCCGGTCTTCAAGTAAACTCTATTTACCTCCATAATTTTGTTAGGACTCAAACCTATCTTATCCAAGACAAAAATTCTTGCATGACAGGGGATACGCTAGTAGAATAGTGAAAATTTAAAATTATAAGTTGAAGCAAATGAAGCATAAGTCATGCTTAATTATGAAAAAAGACTTGTCGTTGTGACTTACTGTATCCACTTCGAAGGTCTCATCCAGCTTGATGCTGAAGCGCCAATCATCAACTAGGAAATTTTTGTCGCACAGGCCGCGCTGGTCTTCGCAGTATTCGCACATAATAAAATCCTTTTCGTCATTACACGACATTTCCTATATATGTTCATAGGTGAAACATTAAACACTTACTAGTTCTATTAATTCAAATAATTCAACTAGTTCTATTAATTCAACTAGTTCAACTAATTCAAGTAATTCAACTAAGCACTTAATAAAAATAAAATAGTTCTATTAATTTTCTTATTAAAAATAAAGTAAGTAGTTCTATATAGTAAAATTTTAATTAGATGATCAAATCTCATATACCTCAATTTAATATATATCTAATTCATCTAACATTAATATATCTAATTCATCTATAACTAAAAGTATAAAAACCTAACTCATCTAACATTAATATCTAGCTAATTCATCTAACATTTGACATTAATACCTAACATATATTTCTATCTAATTCATCTAACATTTGACATTAATATCTAATATATATATATATATATATATATATATATATATAATCTAACATTTATATAAACTAAAAGTATAATAAACTAAAAAACAGAAAACAGAAAAAAATCATTAAGAAAAATCTGTCTCTCTCTGTGTGTGTGTTTACTTGTGTGTGTGCGCGCGCGTGTGTGTGTGTGTAAAGAGGCCGTCGGTGAGTGGCAGGGGGCCAGCCGGGGTGCGCGGTCGATCTTACAGCGGGGCGACGGCCGGCGATGCGAGGCGACGGGGACGGGCCAGGGCAGCGACGGGACGCTCGCGACGACGTACGGGCCGGGACTGGCTGGGGCGGCGAACGACAGGGACGGGTTGGGGTGGCGACGGAGCGCGCGCGACGGGGGCAGCGATGACGGGGGCGACGACGGGCTGGGCCGGCGACGGGGCGCGCGCGATGGGGGCGGCGCAGGGACGGGCGCGACGAAGCAGATGAACAGAAACTAACTAAAATTTTCATAAGTGTTGTTTATATAGACGAGGCCTTTAGTACCGGTTGGAACCACCAACCGGTACTAAAGGTTACAGCCCGAGCGACGGGAAGCGCACCCTCTTTAGTGTCGGGTCGTGGCTCAACCCGGTACTAAAGAAACGTCCTTTAATACCGGTTGGAGCCACGAACCGGTACTAAAAAGGGTGCGCTCCCGTTGCTTCGGCCTTGGGCCCCGTTGCTTCGGCCTTGGGCCCCGTTACTGTTGGGGCCGACCCGAAACGTGTACGCTTTGGGGTAAGAAAAAACCCTATGTTGTGGCTTGCTTTTTTATGTATCCCCCCTCGCCCTTGTGTTTTTCTCTAGTTTACTGTTATGTAAGCACCAAAACCCTTAGCATCTTGAGAACCGCTCTTTGATGAGCTAATGTATGGCTATGTAGTTTCATTGTGGCAATGGAGCCGGGGAGGGATCTCTCTGTTATTCTAAAAACGGAGCCTAGGTTAGATGGTTAGGTTCTTTGTGATAGAACCCGCCCACCACAGGGGCGGATCCAATACAGGTCATGGGTGTACAAATGTACACCCAAAAGTTCCTGCAAACGAAAAATAGGTATATATAATATGACGAAAAAAGTACTACAGCATACATGATTGAGACTACGCAGCAGCCCAGGAGCAGCAACCCGTCACTTCTGCTCGGAGCCCAGTGCCCTCACGCGCGAGAGACTACTCAGCTCATTCAGTCCAAATCAGCCGACGCCCGACAGTCGGCGCCAGAGCCGGACGACCACGGCGGCGCTCTATGCGGCTGTACCGATGGATAGGTCAAGCAAGCCGACAGCATCAGACAGGATGGAGGCCCCATGATCAAGCCGTGTAGTGCGGCAGTGCCATGCCCTCCAACGCCGGTGTGGATGCTGCAGCAGGACATACAGCTCAGACGGTGGGGATGAGCGGCCGGACGGTCGCCGCCAAGGTTGCTGACGACGGGAAGCGGATCACGGGCCACATCTCGGTGTTGTTCCAGCTGCCAATAATCTCAATCCTATGCCTAAACTTAATTCGCTCCAAAGTTCCAATGTAAAATTGCATTCACTGAGCTGTACCTGTACATGTGCAGCTCCTGATTGGATTCACTGAGCTGTCCATGTACATGTTACTGTCCTGATCTTATTGATTTCATTTCTAATAGAAACAGGAACAAATGCATTTTTTTAAGGCTAACGCTAGACCAGAACGGAAAAAAATCGTTGTTCGGGTGGCAAAAAATTTTGAATACCCAAAATTGAATTCCTGGATCCGCCACTGGCCCATCAGGGTTTAAGTCCTACACTTCGCATTGGTGCTCGTATTTTTTGGATGTATTTCAGGTTTTTTTGGAGATGTACGTTTAGTGGAAGAAGGCGTTCCTGTGGAGTGCGGAGGCGCATGCGATGACTTCGTCAATCTCAAATTGATGTCTCGGCTCAGTCTTTAAAAGGTGCTAACATAACAGTAAACTTCCTCCCATGATAAACTATCACCTGTATGCGTGAATTATGTATAATTTTCTGCATCTATAGTTTGTTAAAAAAATATTTTTCTATTCGACTAAACTAATGCCACCGCCAAGTGAGCCGATGCTTTCCCACGGTTCCTCCTCTGCCGCACAAGCCGTTACCGTTCGACGCATACCCACTTTTTCTAGGAGAGGAAAAAAAATTAACAATTCATGCCGACTCCACCCACCGGCTTGGGAGTATCGATGGAACAACCAAAGAAACGCCGCTGCCGAAACTGCGTGACCACCGTAATGATATTTTTAAGCGAGGCAGGCAGGAGGTGTGTTCGGGCGCTTGAACGCGCGTGCACAAATGATCCCCGCACGCAGTCGCAAACCTCGTACTGCCGTCGCTGCCGTTTGTGTCCGTCTCCAGGTACGTACTCCTAACTTTATATTTAAAAATATAAACATTCATAATATGAAATCAATATTATCAGGTGCATCATGAAACACATTTTCATACTATATAGTTTTAGTATTGTAGATGTTCATATTTTTTAATATAAAATTGGTTAAACTTTGTGTAGTTTGATTTTAACCAAATCTTATATGCAGAATAAAAAGAAACCAAGGGAGTACTAGTAGTATCATCTGCCGTACGCACCGTGCAGTTACCGCAGAGGATCTCAGTTCGTCGTTGCGGTCTGTCTCCGTCCTATGATAAACTATCACCTGTCGGGGTGGGCCGTGCCATTAATGCGGTGATACGTCGGGGAGAAGTCGTACACTTGCCTATCCTCCCATCTGCCTACAATATAAGAAGCATCCCCGCCCCCCATATCCTTGTCAGGAGAACCTTTTGTCAACTGTCAGTCGACCCCCATTTCCGCCCGCCCGTAGTTGCTCACTGCTGCGGTGCCGTCAGGAAGAACAGCCCCGCCCCGCAACCTCCCGCGTGGTAAGCCATGCCTAATCGATCGGTGCACTTTATCTTATGTTGCAGTATACATGCATGTGCTGGAATGTGTGTAAAACCCTACTAGTAGACCCGATCTTCCTTGATTATTTCAGAAACCAATTTAGAGGTTCTAGCAACATTATTTCTGTATCTATTTGGATTGCATTGCACACAAGACTTGCCCAATGTGTGTTGTGGTAAGCTTGTCTTGGCTGCTGCTGACCATGGAGATCCCCTCCTCCTACTCTCCTTCCTTTCCTGCCTCAGATCTCCCTCCCCACAGACGATCGACGACGACTCAGCGAGACTCGACATCCGTCAATCCATCTCCATGGGTTCCGTCTTGTCCTCCCAACCCAAAGTCAACGGCGTCCAGGACAACACTATGCCCCCCGACCTGGAGATCGGTCAATCCACCATGGAGATCGAGCAATGCACCATAATCAACATACTGCATTACATAATGCTACCCTGTGCTTCGCCGCCGGCGGCAGCGCAGCTGGGGCGCGCGCTATGGGGGCTGGGCTCCCTCACCCTTGTCCTGGCCCTCACCACCGCGCTCCACCTGCCGGCCGCGGGACCTGTCTTTGCCCACTACAAGGTAGCATGCTATACCATCCTTGCCTTTCTTCTCTTTGTCGCAGTGCCGGTGGAGCTCGCCACCGCCTTCTGCCTGCCGCGCTGCAGCGACGGCTGCCGCCTCCTCGCCTTCGCCAGGGGCCTCCTGCCCTGCGCCTACGTGTTGCTCCTCGTCGTCATCGCTGTGGGTGGGTTCGTCCCCTTTAAGCTCTGATTTCTACGTGCTACGGTGTTAGTCCATTGGTCCGGCCGATCGACACTTCATTTGTATTCTACCAAAATATTCGTTGGTGCTGTCAGTGGTTGTCTGCTTACTTGTTTCTTCGGAGTGCATGTGCACTAGCTAGATAGGTTCTGCTCCTTGATACTCTGGAAGATATTGTTGTGTTAGTGAATGTGAGTCTGTATGTCATGGTGTTGTCCTTGATCTGCAAACAAATAAGTCTTTGTTTTTTTTTTGTCCATGTGTGTGATATATGCACTGTTCTTCCTCGCATATGAGGATATGTTCGTCGAGATGAATTTCATGTCTGGCTCTGCTTGGATTGAGTGTAATTTTTGTGTGAACTGAGCTAAGTATCGTGGACCAAACAAAAAGAATTCCCCAATCCAAGCAGGCCTTAGTCTTAATAAACAATGCGGCTTCTGTATGCTTGCTTATTAGTTTTGAATGGTAAGTAGATAATTGTCAACGAGTAATCAGTTAGTTTCGTTCTGAGTACATAAATTTTGACCTATTAGACACTAATTGGCGTACTTATTAGGTTCAGATCTCAGGTGCATGTGTCAAGTAACACTACCGATCTAAGGGATTAGGCTCGTCGTAATGGGAGTATCATATAGTAGTATCATGCATATGATAATAGTGTATGATACTACTTCTATAATGTATAATATATCTACTCCTAATGGAGCAGTTGGTAGTCTTCGCCGGTCAATTTTCGTCCCACCTCTCCTGGTTTTTTTGGTACTTCGTCCCACCTCCCGTTTTCCACCGATCCCCCGCATTTGACCTCCCAACTGATAAAAAAAACATCAAGATACAACTACGGCCATCCTGAACCGCGCCGGTTCACAAATAGAAAAAAGACCTCAAACGATCAATCACGGTTAACCTACGAAATGACGGGCTGATAGATCTGATCGTCTTGACCTCGATCCCATTGCGAGCCGTGGTCATTCGTCCCCACCCCTCAAACCCTTGGCCGCCGTCACAAACCCTGAAACCCTTGTCCGCCGCCACAAGCGCTCATACCGCAGGTCTCTTTCACAGCCTGCAGTCTTATCCTGGCGACGACGCCGTCCGAGTGCAAAGACAGAAAGATCTCACGTCCCCGATCCGTCGCTCTTCAGCGGAACTGCGTGCGATCCAGTCGCCGCCGGAGTGGCGATTGCAAAATCAGGTGTGGCGTTTATATATTCCTACCTTTACAAATACTACTCTTACAAATCTGCATCTCTGATCGGTGCCGTTGTCGTACTGCACAAAATCTGGCATTGTGATATTGGTTCGGTACCGTGGTCATACTGACTCTTACAAATCTGCATCTCTGATCGGTGCCGTGGTCGTACTGCCCAAAATCTGGTATTGTGATCTCGGTTCGGTACCGTGGTCATACTGTGCCATACCTCTTGCTCACATTTTATCAGCCCTAAATTCTTGCAGATCGTGATTCATCTCATTGCAAGGAACTCAGTTTTCGTGCGGGGACGGCTCTCGGGGATGGTGTCATCAGCAGCAGCATCTGGAGGTTAGTTGACACAAACAAAAGGTAGTTAAGACGCTTGAATCTAATTGGTGACATGCAAAGGTTAAGGTTTCTATGCCAACAGGAAATAGTCAATGTTTCTATGCATCTGGAGGTCAGATGGTTGAAAATGATTGAGTGCAGCTACAGGCTGGATGAATAAAATCACTTCGAATGGGGAATAATGTCATACTCCCATATGAACCACCGTTTTGAATGGGAAATAGAATAATTCATGAATGTTTGCCGAGGCCATACCTGTTTATCACTATTTGACAGCCCCAAATGCTTGCAGGTGGTGAATCATCCCATTGATGGTTTAAGTATATTCATCAAGTGGCAACAGGCATCGGGGACGGTGTCATCATCAGGAGGATCTGGCAATCGCATCGAGTTTGCAGCTCACAACTTCAGAGGATCTCCATTTTCCAGCCTCGAAACAGCATAACATGCAAACAGTGACACAAACATAAGGTAGTTATAACACTTGAATCTAATAGGTTCCATGCAATAGTAAACAATCAAGGTTTCTATGCCATCAATATATAGTCAATGGCCTTATGCCAATGTGATCATCAGGTGGTTGAAATTGATTTAGTCCAACTACAAATCCTCCCATCAATGAAATAACACCATTTTTTTCCTCGTTTGTGGCCATAATTTTTTTCCTCGTTTCACTTGCCTTTTCGAACTACTAACAAAAACATGGTTTTTTTTGTATCTGGTCCAGTATATGCTGCAGGATGATGCATGTTCAAATTGCAGCACTATCAAATAGATTGTTCTGGAAGCCACTTGACCTCCCACTCTTAAGTCAATGCACACAACCTGTTCTGGTGCCAATTATATAGACTCATGCCAGCTTACAATATATTCTCATTGCCAATACAGCAGATAACTGATGTATAGCATCTACAATCCCTATAATTTAAATCTAGGATCGCTACTATATTGTCAACGCACGAGAAGTTAAATGAGTCCTCATCCTTACTTCACATAAGGCAGGTGTCTTTAATTGTCAGTTGTGTGTAATTTCATAGGTACACATGGGTAATTCAAGAAGCAGGGCGGTTGATCAGCTACCAGAAGAGGACGTTTCTACAGGTATGCTGCATTTCTATGAGAAAGTACTACACATGGGTTAACGAACATTCGCAAGCTTTTATTAACATGGTTTAAAGCCCATTAAAAGCGTGATAACTGTTGAAGTTAATTCTACGGGCATGCTTTAACCTATCATTATCTGCTAGCATGAGTGCCCGTGCGTTGCCATATTCACATAATTAATGCATAATGCTTTTCAGTCCTTACAAGATCTACAGTAGTTGAAGATAACAATGCAAGCATCTTACCCATAGCTCAAAGTGGTGTCGACAATTCAGCTACGGTTACAGGTATAGAGCTTGTGTGAATATTGTTGGGAATGTTGCCATGTAGATACGACGTTTATATCATTGTCCTTATATTCATGTTGGTTGTCACCCTACAGATGGAGAGCATAAAGAGGATTCATTCACAGCTCCGAATACCAATGATTTGGATTTTAGTTTAAATGAATATGGTACTCCCTCAGCCTCATTACAAATGTCAAGATTGGTATAACCATTTGTTTGGAGTGTATATTTCATTGATTTTTTTATTTACTGGGTATCACTATACAGATGGAACAAGTTCGCAACGGATTAAAGACCTTCATGATGGTTCTTTGTTGGGTTCCAATCATCTAATTCTTGATTGTCACCCTACTATTGGTAACAACTCATACCTATTTCAGATTCTAATATTTAACTTAATGGAGTTCACTTTCATTAACAACATGTGCCTATTCTGATATATTGGTGGTCTACAGAGGGTGAACATCCAAACGAATATATCAATGGTGGGACAAATCTATCAGGTATTCCCACGGATGCATGTCTAACATCGATTATGACCTTATGTACAGATGTTGTGAGAAAGCATTATGGTCTTTCTGTTTTATATTTTTGACATGCTGCAGACGAAATCAGATGCGGGAATCAAAGTGATATATCAAAGGAATCTGACAACACACAAATGTTTTCTGCTAAGGATATAAAAAAAATCCAAGACGTTGTGTTACAAATAGAGG
Organism: Aegilops umbellulata; assembly: GCA_032464435.1. Taxonomy (NCBI): domain Eukaryota; kingdom Viridiplantae; phylum Streptophyta; class Magnoliopsida; order Poales; family Poaceae; genus Aegilops; species Aegilops umbellulata. Next base: position 653,765,694 of record CP136057.1, read on the forward strand.
ATCAACAGCGCTTCTTGTCGAAATCTGGTAATTTGTTTAACTGCAGGTTGATGAATAATTGTTAAGGCATTTAAGTAGTGGAACTGTTTTCTTATATTTTGCTATATGCAATGGCTGTTTTTATTCACTAACTACCGTATGTTTAATATGCGTTGTAGACCATAAGGAACTTAACAAAGCCTTGAGGCGGGAAACTTATCGCATTAGCAAAAAACAGGGTTTGAAAATACAACAAGTCGATGGCCACAACGTTGAACGTCGTGCCCTAGGTGATATCACGAATGTTCGTCAACCTAAACTTGTGATCTCGGGTACATCAGGTAATCATTGTTTATCTATTTGTATGCGTGGCTTCCCCTTGGTATAACATAATATAAAACTGACCTAACGTTCTGAATCAGATGACTTGAATGTCACAAACGATAATGCTGCACTAACGGAAGAAGATCGCAAAAGAGCCCATAGAAACGCCCTGAGGAGAGCGACTTATCGTAGGAAAAAAGAACTTGCTCTCGAAGAAGATAAACTCCGCGCCATTAATTTGCATGGTAAGAATCAAGTGTTCTAACCATTTCCGTTATTATCTTCAAGTCATTTCTTACCAATTAATTTTTGTGTAACATTTATTAACCATGTTTAACCAGACAACGCAACTAGCTCTGCCTATACAACATTATTATCGCATCCTGATTCAGCATTTACTGCTACATCTACTGAGACATATGGTCTGGTTAACGACAATGATCAAAATGGTAATTGACTTGTTAATAATGGATTCAACAGTGTGGAAATATTAATTTTTACTTTCTACATTTAAACTATGACCTCAATGACACCAGACATTGACGAGAATATACTTGAAGAAACATGTCTGGTAACCGAGGAAGATCGCAAGAGAGATCATATAAATGCACTTAGGAGGGCAGCTTATCGGAGGAGAAAGGATAAGTTAGAAGCAAGTGAAAATCTACGGATGCTATCTAATTCAGGTAAATATTTATGTTATTAATTCAGGGCGTTTAATAATTGTCGTAGACACAACTTAATGTAGATGATGCAAAAACCCTAGCGTCATATGCTTGATCTTAATGCAAATTAATCATTGTTGGGCCCGAAAGAATGTTCTGTTATTCATTTCTCACTAAAACAATATTTTCCAATGACAATATTACCCCCTCACTAATGATGCTTGCACACATTATTTTAAAAAAGCCACGGCTGATAGCCCTAACTATACAGACACATTCCACGATGATGCAACATTACCCCCTCCGTCATTAGACGCCTCTGGTGTTACCCATGACAACGAGGGATCTAAGAGGATACAGAGAAACTCTCGTAGCCGAGCATGTTATCACAAGAAAAATGAAGAACTAACGGTTGATGATAGATATGATTTGAATGAAAAGATACAAGGGAAGCGCGTGCAGCGCCGCAAAAGCAGGTCGGTGATTGAGAAGGGGCAGTCAAGTGCCCAAAGGAAGGCCTCTTACGCTAAAAGGAAAAACACCCCGTGCAAAGAATCTCTCGCACTCCCGCGTCCAGACATTACTAACTCAACAGCTGATAGTCTCGCAATCCCCCTCTCTCGGGCTGCCGACGATGATTCATCGGATGGCGACCCTCCCCCTGGCATGCCGAATTACGGTGTTTGCACCCCTGGTATGTAATCGATATTCTTCGGTTCTGATGCAACTTCTCAGCAACCTTATACTGACCTGATCCGGTCTTTGTCCCTGACTGTTCAACTATAATGCAGACGACATCAATGTGTTCCCAGAACCCATCATGGGCGATGAGCCGACACCAGCCGAATTGATGGATGAGGAGTAATACATGTATCGTGACCAAGCTATGGTCAAGTCTGTTTTAGGAAGGCTGGAATCTTCATTGTAATTGTAGTACTATGTCAATATTATTTTCATGATCATGTTTCAATGAATTCCTGTAGGATCTGATAATGATGCATTCGAGGATGACGATGAAGCTAGCATGACGTCTTTTATATCTGGCGAGGTTGATCCATTAGACTGTGTGTACACAAACATACCAGACAACACCCACATCCTGAAGCTCGACACAAACTGCAAACACTGCAAGGCCAGAAAGTTTGTTTCTGAGACTGACGGATTCTGCTGTCGCAATGGACAGATCGAGCTTAAACAACCGGAACCAATCCCAGAGCTTATGAGGCTATGGTCCAGCATGGATGCAGATTCCAGACATTTTCGTGAGAACATACGGTTCTTCAATGGGCATTTCGCCTTCACAACCATTGGCGTCAGCCTTGATGAGAACTACACAAACATGAAGTCTGGGGTATACACATTCCGGGTACACGGAATCATCTATCACAATGTGCATTCGTTCGGGCCTAGCTCACATCCAGAACATCTGCAGTTGTACTTCTATGATGACGACCCAACCATAACCCATCGTAAGGCGGCCACAAAGCAATTAGATCAAGAGGTCGTGAAGAAGTTAGTAGACATACTTAAAGAGAACCCTTACTCCCAGCAATTTAGGAGTTTGGGTGCACACAAGGACAACCTTGATGATTATAGGATAGACCTGAACACCGATAAGAGGCTTGACCAAAGAAAATATAATAGACCTTTGTCATCTGAGGTTGCTGCAATTTGGGTTGAGGGCAGCGACCTGGCAAAAAGGTTTGACCGTAGGATAACACTTTATGGTAACAACAACGAAAGGCATAGCATACGCGTGTCATCCGGAGCATATGACCCGTTGTCTTATCCCCTATTCTATCCAAGGGGCGAACTAGGTTGGCATCCGAAACTACCTAAACGTAATGTTCCTTGGGAGGCTGTACTACATCCTCAACGTGTCCATGATGATGATGAGGATGCAGGTATGACATCTGTGTACCTTTTTGTTTCAATACAAAAATTATTTCTAAAGGTAGTCATTGTTTTGATCCTATACTATCGTGTGCAGAGGGAAATAGCAGGTTGTGCGTCTCCGTCAGAGACTACTACTGTTATATGCTGCAGACACGGCCTACAATCTTCAATCCCATACTCTGTGGAGCACGACTGCTGCAGCAATGGGCTGTTGACATGTACGTTAAGATTGAGAGATGTCGGTTGAGGTGGTACAGGAAGAACCAGACGCAGATTCGTGCCGACTTGTATAAAGGAGTGGTTGATGCCATCACTTCAGGGGAGACGCGGGCAAGCGCTGTTGGGGTTAGAATAGTGCTCCCTGGAACATACCCTGGTGGCGACCGCGACATGAAGAAGAGACATATGGATGCCATGGCAATTGTCCATACATACGGGAAGCCAGACATCTTCCTCACCATGACTTGCAATCCTAAATGGGACGAGATAACAAACGAGTTGCTGCCTGGTCAGACGGCACAAGACCGACCTGATATTGTGGCTCGTGTGTTCTATGGCAAACTAGAGCACATGAAGTACATGTTGTTCAAGAAGCATATCCTGGGTGTTGTAGTTGCTTACGTATACGTAGTCGAGTTCCAAAAAAGGGGCCTCCCCCACGCACATTTTTTGTTGATCATGGACTCAACATATAAGCTTATCGTCCCGGAACAGTATGACCGACTCATTTCCGCGGAGCTCCCAGACAAGCACAAGTATCCAGAATTGTATGCAATGGTGGTAAAGCATATGATGCACGGACCATGTGGTGCTCTCAACCCGAAGAATGTTTGCATGCAAGAAAGCGGTTGCAAGTGCAGATATCCACGGCCGTTCAATGAGAACACAGCACAGGGGAAGGACTCATACCCAGTGTGTCGACGGAGAGACGATGGAAGACGTGCTAAGGTCAGAGGGAAGATGCTGGACAACAGATGGGTTGTGCCTTATAACCCATACCTACTGCGGATGTTCAATTGCCACATCAACATTGAGGTATGCTCTAGCATAAAGGCTGTGAAATATCTTTACAAGTACATTTACAAGGGCCATGATAAGGCTTCTTTCAGCATCGATCAGCCCGACGCCGATGGTAACATTGATGAGATCAAGAGGTACGTTGACGCTAGGTGGGTCACACCTCCGGAGGCTATGTGGAGGATATTTGGCTTCCCACTTTGCGCCAATTACCCGCCTGTCTTGCAGTTGCCCCTTCATCTCCCTAATATGCACAGGGTTGCGTTCAATGCGCAGGCTGACTTGAAGAATGTTGTAGCCTCCGAAAATGCTTCAAAATCCATGTTAACGGAGTATTTCAAGGCTAACCTGGAACACCCTCGGGCTAGGCATATATTGTACAAGGATTTTCCCGGAAGCTTTACGTGGCAGAAGAAAAAGAAGTATTGGAAGCCGCGGGTAGAGCGTTTTCAAATTGGGCGCATAATGTCTGCCAATCCTGCCGAGGGGGAGCGATACTACCTGCGGGTGTTGCTTAACCATGTTACGGGCAAAACATCCTTCGACGACTTGCTCACCGTGGATGGCGTGCTATGTGGGAGCTTTAGAGAGGCTGCTGAAAGGTTGGGACTCATCGAGGCAGACAACACGCTCGACGACTGTCTTAATGAGGCTGAGCAGTGGGCGATGCCATGTTCACTTAGGAGGCTCTTCGCAACCATCTTGGTGCACTGCGAGCCAGGCGATGTGCGTGGATTATGGGATCGGCACTTCGAGCCTATGTCAGATGACTATCGTCGATCACGCACGTCCACTGACGAGGTGGAGCAGATGGTGTTGCTTGACATTAGGGGAATGTTGCAGTCAATGGGTAAAGACATTGTTGATTTCGCTCTTCCAATCATAGATGATGCGTTTGACCCTACAGAGGGCGAGGCAAGAGAGGTTATCGAGGAATCAACCGTTGAGTTTGACATGGATGACACAAAATTGGCATCTTCACTCAACATGGAGCAGAGGGCCGCATACGATGAGATACTAGCTAGGGGCTGTTGAACGCGGTGATGGGGTTTTTTTCTTTGTTGATGGCCCTGGAGGTACAGGTAAGACCTTCCTATATAGGGCGATGCTTGCCAATGTGAGAAGCCAGGGCAAGATTGGTATCGCTACCGCGACGTCCGGCGTCGCCGCTTCTATCATGCCTGGCGGCAGGACTGCCCACTCCAGGTTCAAGATCCCATTGAGTTGCGATGATGGAGCCTCTTGCAGCTTCACCAAACAGAGTGGGACCGCCAAGCTGCTACGGATGGCCTCCTTGATCATATGGGACGAGGCCAGCATGACAAAGCGACAAGTGGTTGAGGCATTGGATAATAGCATGCGCGACATAATGGGAATACGCGACCGACCCTTTGGAGGAAAGACTGTTGTTTTTGGCGGGGACTTTAGGCAGGTTCTTCCGGTTGTCAGAAGGGGGTCGCGGGGCCAGATAATTGATGCAACCCTCCGAATCTCTCATCTATGGAAGGGCATGCGTCAGCTTCGGCTCATCACCAACATGAGGGCTCATAATGACACGTGGTTTGCCGATTACTTGCTAAGGGTCGGCAATGGCACTGAGGAAGTTGATGATCAAGGCAACATAGTACTCCCTGAAGATATTTGTCTGCCGTCTACAGGCGAGGTTGACGACCTGGAGAAGCTTATTGAGCACGTATTTCCGAGTGTAGACGACAACATGGCTGATTCGAATTACATGACATCTCGAGCAATCCTTTCGACAACTAACGACAATGTAGACAAAATAAACATCCGCATGATAGAGCGTTTTCATGGAGATGAAGTAATCTACCATTGTTTTGACAGTGCGGAGGATGACCCATATGGCTACTATGCTCAGGAGTTTCTGAATGGATTGACTCCTAACGGTCTTCCTCCGCATGCTCTAAAACTAAAGCTGAACTGCCCTGTGATACTTCTAAGGAACATTGATCCATCTAATGGGCTTTGTAATGGCACTAGGCTTGTTGTTAGAGGTTTTGAGAGGAACACCATTGATGCAGAAATTGTGATTGGACAACACGCTGGCAGGAGGGTCTTCCTTCCTCGAATACCTCTCTGCCCATCTGAAAATGATATGTTTCCGTTCAAGTTTAAGAGAAAACAATTTCCTATAAGGCTTAGCTTTGCTATGACCATTAACAAGGCTCAAGGGCAGACCATCCCGATTGTTGGTGTCTACCTACCCAATCCCGTGTTCTCACATGGTCAGCTCTATGTTGCTTTGTCTCGAGCCACCGCGAAGAGAAACATAAAGATACTCATTCAGAAGGAGAAGCCGAAGGAGAAGACCAACAAGCATAAGGACAATCCAAAAAAGCGTAAAAGAACTAGCGTGTCCTTACTGACCTCGATGAAGAACATCGTCTACAAGGAAGTCCTTACAGGTCGAAGACCCGTTAATATCAAGGCAGGTTTTGTGATGACGTAGCAATTACTCATGCGATTGTCTAGACATGATGTAATTCGTTTTTCTACATGTATATTTTAATTTGTTATTTTGATAGCTGGAGGTATATTCGATCATCGCAAGATACGCACTGCAGTTCAATAATCAGCCGTCATATTGGCACCATCATCGCTGTTATGTTTTTTCTACTACTGTTGTTTTTATGTCAGTGTACATGTTACACAGCGTACTATTTAGTGTGTTAGCTGCCATCCAGATTTAATGATTGGCCTACTAAATTCATTGGACAAGCAAAGGGTCTTTTTTAATTAAGGCAAGTTATCATACCCGTTCTTATTTATTTTGGGTATTTGATACTATGCTTGACTGTGAATTTATTGGCGTCCTTATTATCTATCTATTATTCTGGCGTCCTTATTATCTATCTATTATTCTGGCGTCCTTATTATCTACATATTATTCTGATATGTCACAACTAAAAGATTCAGAACGGTTTGAATTATAAGACGAACACACGAATAAGGGAAGTTTGTCCAACTTTTGAAATTATATTTTGCATATGTACTTTTAATAATTAATAAAGTGCGTGTAATGCCATTTTCTAGTAAGTTTAAATACCCATTAGACTCTGTAGTTTGTGGCAATGCAAATGTCTGTTTGCTGAAGTGTGCAATTTTCGTCAAAAGTTATATTACCAGTACTTTCACCCAGCTATACTAATTAACTAACATTTCAATTCAAGTTACATATTACTCTTTTCCATTGGTTCATTTACGTTTATGAGTTTACTATTGACTCGACAGAAACAGTTCTCAACTATAGATTTGTACAAGGCTGCATTAATCTGGGACCTGGCGAGGATTGCTTCAGGGAGCAAGCATCGTTTCATGGTTTTCTGGTCCATGAGAACTTGTGCTAGGCTGATATCGAGCATCGTGTGATGTGAAGCCTGCGTGGGATAGCAAGGATTCCACGAAGATGGCTGGTTGGTCTGAGGGTGGTCGACTTATAGTTGACCATGCCATGACTATTTGCTGTCCTGGCATCAAATAATGAAATGTTCATCGAAATGTGTATCCTTTTCTAGCTGCCATGTAATACTAGGAATCTCTTTTTAGCTTTTGATGAGAGCATGCACTAGATTTATATGGAGCTCCAAATCCATGCTAAATAATTAAACTGCAGCAAAATGAAACTATGAAAGAAATTACTATAGTTAGTTTTATAAAGCCTAAAAGATATCATTGGAGGACTTTTTGATGGATTTTTTATGTTGCTAATACTTTGTGACCTGTTATTTAGCATGCAGGTTATTTTTTATTGGCATGTTTAAAACATAGTCTCAAACCAAAATTATAAATAATTTAATTTTACAAGACGCAGACTTATTAATATATATCCAAAATATAAAAGATGCAGATGTGCAGATATAATATCCGAAAACAAAAAATATATTATCGGAATACTTAGTATTAATTACGGCATGTGATCATATCCGGTCTTTACAAAATGGCATGTTTAATATTTTTCATTGTAATCTAATACTTGGTTGATCACGCAGAATCACAAACATGATTCCAGTGAATATATAGTAATTGTAATCATATAAGTTGATTCATTTTTTGATTTTGTAATTATTGTTTCCTTATAAACATCTATAAAATGCTTCACCCTCTAAACAGCCAAACCCGAACCATACCGCTCTTGCACCCTTGCCACTACACCTATGTTTGACATGTCATCATCCAACAGCATCGATGGCGCTGATGATCATCAACAAGAACAAGAAGATAAGAAGGAGCTGCACCCTGATGAAGAACCCAACAGAGATGGGACTATTGGTGAGGGATCAGCACCGAGATGTAAGAAACTAAAGAAGAATGAGCATATCCTGCCTGTGCAATTCCCATCCATGCTTTCGTCGAACCATTTTGCTAACCTAATCCGACGTCGTGAGGTGCATCACATCCCTCATGCACATCTCCCCTCAGGCTGGGATATCCAGCGTAACACAGGGTCAAGTGCAGCGAGGAAAGACGTTTGGGGATCCAACAATTATGAGATTCTACATGCACAGAAGCATACTAGCATGTTGGTGCAGGTTTTGATTGAACACATAAATCTTCTGACAAAGTTGGTCGAGAAGCTTATTCAAGAGAGGGACAAGAAGCCACGACCAGCTGACAAGGACGAAGCATAAGCAAATTTACAGTAATGTTGACATGATATATTGTTTCTTTTATCATCCCGTGTAACCGTTCGGACTTGAACAATAATAAAGTTTGCTTTTCAGTTCATTTATGGATGCTACGTGTGTCCTAAGTATGCTCAATGACAAACCGATTTTCCCTTAATTCTTATTTATAATTCCCTAATTACGCTCTAATTTCTTAAACTAATTATACACGATGATAGCGTGACCAAAAAAACAGCTTAATTTCATAATATAATTTGTCACGCTAACTCTTAGCCGAAAGTTCTAATTGCAGGCATGCACACTATCTCTCCCGTCTCTCTATCGGCACCTTCATTTGTACCTTCATTTGACATTTAGATAGTCATGATGAAAAATAATAAACAAGTCTCTCCCGTTGTGCAATTATATTATTTGATATAGATGATGATTGTAAAGTTATGTATTAGGCACGATATATCATTTGTCCCATAGCTACGCACGGGCAGATACCTATATCAAAATTTTATATATCATCAAGTTAATGAAAAAAAGAAATATATTATAATTAATTAATATATTAATGTGAATCTAAAAAAGGTTAATAAATATCCATAAAAATGAAAGTATGTTTATCAAAGGCAAGTGATAAATCACATGCGTTTTCATAGTCAAGTGATCATAATTTTAATCATACCGAATATCATGGACCGATTTTGTTATGTATGTTTCCTTGTTTAATACATCCCGATTTAATAGGTTGCCGAATATTACATATCTGAATATAGATAATTCACCCATGGGGGCCTAGCCAGCCAAAACCAAATTTTCATCACTTTTTCATTTTCCCGCCGCCCACCATCCTTATATAAATAACCCCCGCTGCCCACAAATTGTCTATACAGCAAAAGTCATCTCCTCCACGATGACCATGGTGATCTCATACGGATCGATCACATCTAAGAGGTTGGTGGCGCCGGCGCCAGCTCCTGTCACCAGTACACTCATCTCCCCTCCGATGAACAGGCAAGATATAATAATCTTTTAGTACGTCTATTTGCCATCACTATATAACGGGTTTTTCTATTGAAATCATCACCATTGTTTTGCCACTTGTTCTTTTATCTAAAAAGATGGATCACATGGGATACACTATAACATATTAATAGGCTTGGCCATCAAAACATCTATTGTCGGCTTCTTTTCATCTTGTATATTTGTTAAAACCAGATGGACAGTTAGTCTGAATTACATATACTTTTTTTCTTCATCGTGTACAAATCAGATGTAGCAAGCACTAACACAATGACCTGAGTATATTACTATTTTATTAGCATTCATTTATATAGTTCCATAAGTTATTAGATTGATGGTGTGGCTGTAATCTCATTGGGGTTGTTTCTTATAACCATTGGGTACTGCATGTTTTCAAAACCATATTTATCCCATATGCAATAGTACTGATTGCAAAGAAGGCACCTGTATAGAACATGAATAATATGTATAAATTTCACATGATTAGTGTTTGGCCACTAGAATGTTATGCTGCTTGTCTGCTAAATTTTGTGCTCCACATGGAAATGCATTTTACCTGATCCTTTTGTTTTTTTATACGCACAGGAACATGAATTTTCATCACGTCCAAATGGAACACATTTATCATAATTGCTGGATTATTCAAGCTAGGGTCATGTGGAAGGCTCACATCAAAGAGAATGGAATGGGAAACTTGTACCTTCAGTGCATACTACTCGATCGGCATGTAAGAATACTTTATAGACAATATATTGTAAATACAAATTTGATATACATGTTTATTTGCTCATTGTTGTTATGTGTCATGCCAGGGAACAAAGATGGAAGCGATTGCATACAACAGCCAGGCAATCCGTTTCAACAGTGTGCTAGAAACCGGTAGGACCTATGATTTCAATCGCGTCGGGTTTAACCCCACAGAAATGCCAGATGGTCATTTCTGGTACCTAGCCATGGACTTTGTCGCCACGCTAAGTTCTACGACCGAGGTTACGATGTCGGCGTAGCAGATAACGTTGACAATTTGCCCACCGTGCTTTCCACAGTTCGCAAAAATCTTTGAGCTACGGGACAAAACCATCACGGGTGCATCATTTAGTTAGTTGATTGTGCATATTAATCCATACAACTCAAAGTCTCATTGTTATTTAAATTTTGCAGATGTGGTTGCTATCCTTGCCTATGTTGGTCCGATAGAATTTAAGTGGGATGCAATATATAGGCGCCACGTCCCTTCTCTCGAAATTGGCCTCATGAACTTTCAGTAAGCGCCAATTATAATATGAGTTTATCATATGCTTATTTATGCAATTCTATTTCTGCAATGATACTCACATTTGTATTTGATTATAGACGGCAGATAATTTTCTTACGTGTACGTGAAGAACATGTTGGGCCTAACTTCTGGCATTTGCAATGCACTGACAACCTGTTCGAGAAGTTAGCTGTAACTTATATACAGGTAAATCAGAGGCATCGTTGCTTGCAAACTATGAGGGAGAGCACATTCTTCTTCTCTCCCAACATTAATTATGATCATCATTATCTACAAGGTAGGGGATGCGTTCTATTTTTAGTTTGTTTTCAATAAAATTTTTCTGTAATACTATGTCACTACTATATAACACTGATTGTTTTCATAGATATCCATGAAGCCAGTCTGACGACACTTGATGAAACACGTGCGTACGTCAATCGTGTTGTTCAAGGTGGTTAAGCAAATGGACGTCAGAAGTATCATAGCTGCAATTAGAGCATCCTTGAGGGTTTTGGATGACTGACTATGTACTGATGCATAATCTAATGTCGCGAATAAATTGCTTCTACAGTTTTGTTATGGATTTAATTGAGAATTATCATTTTGGCATTATGATTAATGTATTATACATATGTATACCTTCATATTACGCAATGTTCAATATTTCGTCTTACGCTGTCGTCTTTTTCCCGTCTCTCCCCCACCATTTCTTTTTTCACACAAGCCGGGAAAGGTAACATCACACGCACGCAGCTGTTAGTTTATTTGAAAAACTGACTTAGTCCTCTTTCCCTCGTGCGATCCCAACACAGGCATGATCCTGGGATAACAACACGTGCACCCACGCCTCCGCCGACGCATGTTTGGCCCCAACCGCCCGAGTCCTCTGGTAAACTCTAACTGTCCTAAGTTGCGATTTATCCTTTTGGCAATATGAATAATGTATTGGATTATATTTATATGCAGTTAATAAAATATTTGATGGGTCGCTCTAGCTTCCCATTCGCTTCAATGTTGACTGCTTGTTTTCATTCTATCTATTAATTATGACTTATATGTATATTTCGTACTACAATACCCGTGCGGTCAGGAGCAGGTTTGTTGCTTCAGGTGAACCGTAGGCATTTTGTAATGAACCTTGGCAGGTTCAGTCTGCAAGTGAGGTTTACAGTCAAGCCTCACATCATATACTAACTCGTATCGTGTAACTCCATCCATACACACACTGCTATACGATACGAGGTTTACTTTGGCGGCCATCCTCACATGCAATCTATGGAATAGCCGAATTTAAAACATGCTGGATATAATGCACGTACCTTCAATTGCATTTGATCTTCAAGTTCGCACGTGATCCACATATCTGTGTCATGCTGATGATGTCTCTGATAACCAGCTTATTATATTGTATGTGTTCCTGAATAGAGTAACAAACATAAGCCCCCGCCAAAGGGTTTTCTTATTGACTATATAAAGTACAAGACGGTGCCAGCATATTTCGACAAACAGTATACGTTACCAACATTTTCAAAATTCAGGTGGGGGTGGGGGGGGGGCTTGGGGGTTGGGGTTTGTGATAGGAAGAAAACGATTGTGTTGTATGGATGAACATTGTGTTGTATTGGAGGAATTATTAAATGAAAGAAAGAGTTGTCAGCTGATCTCATTAGGTTTATTTCAAATTATTTACCTAAATCATGTTTATAGTTTGATGTTCTCTTTCCTCTTTGAACAAGGAAATGTAATAAAAATTTACAGCTGGCACAAATTTGAATGAAGTGTTCATGCATTTGAAGAAAACACCATTCAACATATAGTTTAGAAATTGTCGTGTATTAGGAAATTTTAGAAGTATTTTTGTACTATGTATTACAAAAAAACATGTGTAAAATTATTCTATCATTTCTATAGACACGTTTGCCATGTCTTAAGATATTTATAGACTTTTTTATGCACGATGATTTGCAACACACGTTGAACAGTTTGCAAATAAATGTAGACAAAAATTCATAGTACACGTTAAACAGATTAAATATCCATAAATTACATATAAAGTTTTTTTGGTCATAGAAGGCCGGTTTATTTATATTATTTTTTTCAGAAATATATGGCACACCTTCTACTTAACGTAGAAGGATAAGATCCGTCCGCAGCTGAAAATATTTTATACTAGGAAATGAATAATATAGACATGCACGGATGGAATGATATGGGGCACCTTCCATATGCCTTAAGGTACCATGTGTTGTGACACTTAATGCATCCGATGCTGAGAATCAGGCGTAATTAATAGTTTGCTTATTATTTGGCTTTCAAAAACGGAAGTTGCTTTATTATTTGTCAGGCTCATATGTCTATATGATGCAGCTGCCATACAGGAACTGATCCCTTCATAGAACCTCCGACGAGCTCCTGTTTCAACACCCACCCCAGTCTTCACCAATTTTCGATCTCTCACGACTCTCATCAATGGAGGTTGTGCATGAGCCAGTGGATGTTCAGCTCGCACCACAGGTGGCTTTGCCCGCCCCTCAGGAGGCTGCGGGCAATGTGAATGCCCTAGAAGATGCCGTTGAATACATTTTTCAATTTATCACTGTTGTCCAGGACGATGAGGCACTAAAGTAAGTTACACTGCTCTTCATATTACTGTCGTACACATCAAGCTAGATATCAGTTGGGCAACACAGCAGGCTAGACATAATTAACCATGATATTCCACTATATTATGTTTGGTTGTCTAGGTGTTTTATATATTTTAGTGTATATAATTATGGCACTGTTGCACCTTTGTTAAATATTGTATGTGTGCCTCTGTATCACACCATTTTACCTATGGTACATGTGCCCATGTTATTTTTATACCTCTATAAGATTATTAAAGATAAAATAGCTACCAGGTTATCACAAAAGAGGTACCGTGTTTTAAAGCAAGTAATTTTGATTCACTGCTTTACATTATACAAAATAGTTAGTCTAAATGTGATACATAGATGGATGGATGTGATTTGGTAAAGATTGGTCTGTATTTTTTGGGCAGCACAGTCTGGATTAGAAGCGAGCGACCATATCAGATTGAAATCAGCCTACGGATGCTCCAGGAAACAATTAGCCTTTTTGGAATAATTCATCCTGAGTGCTTCAATCTTGCAGTTCGTAAGCTTGCAAGCACTGAAATAGAGAGCACTGCAGGTACTAGAATGCTTGGAAACAAACATTTTTTCGACTTGCAGTTTCATTCTCTGGCACGGTCCCTCAGACACTCTTCAATGGAGCAAGAAACACGCACCGCGGTGCTGATTGACAATGCCATTGTTCGGCCATTTCCTAAATATGATGTGTTCATCTCTAACATTGTAAGATACTCATTTTTATAAAGTAATTTGCTTGTTCTATTTTGTACTAACATGTGTCTATTTACGACAGTATCTACTACCATTTGTTGCCGTGGATTCTTCGTATGGACTACTTGTAGTTGACATGGAATATAGGAGGGTTCTCCCAATTGATCCATCAATCGACGTCTATGTTGGACCATACAACTTTCATAACACTGAAACGAGGAAGGAAATCACAATGTTGAAACAAGAGTTCAACAATGTGTTGCCGATGAGGATCCATGGTTGGAATACGAATCTCATGAACTGGTCAACGCACTCCATCGCTTCAAATGGCAGGCGGTAATATAGTAAATCGATCACACGCGTTATAAGCAGACCGCTATAGTTTTAATATAGTTACTTTTCTTTTGTAACAGCAACGACTCCGCTTTCCTTGTCCTACAGGAGATGGCCCACCAGAATGGTACTACTGATTCTGGTAGGAAGACAACTCACGTTGATGTTCCCAGCAGGTTTATTGTTCGATTTGCATACCAGCAATTTATAAATTAATATTTTTCGATATTCTCTAGGATTCAATACAGCTCAGAAAGAACCTGCTGGTCCAGATGCTGACGATAAAAAAACAATGAAGCAGCTGGAAACATACCAGATGAAATTAAAGCGGCATTGAGGGTTTTAAACGACTGAATATGGTCCATTGCATTTTCGTATGTCGCAAATAAATGGCAATTACATCTTTGTTAGGGATCGTATTGAGAATTATCTATTTGGCAATACAGAGAAATATAAAATTCATTGGATGGTATATATAGGTTTAAATACTTTGTTTTGTTTTGGATATATTAAACATTTGTTTTCCGACGCACCCTATAACTCAAAATATCACGTCAATTATAACAGTAAAGTCATGAACTACATAATTGGCAATACGAACTATATATAACTAACACGTCACTGCCAACTTATCAACATCAGCGCTATAAGAAAAGCGGTTGTCGTAAATCACGACGCTCAGCTCCTTTAAGTTTAGTATACAGAGTGATGACAACAAAGTTAAGGCGATAAATGACAACTGTCCCCACACAGAAACCTTGGCTGATTTGACACACCAGCCTTTGCAGCTAAGGCCACAAGTTATTGAGGAAGGGAATATAATACCCATCAGGGCCAGAGGCCTCCTTCGGGTTGGCAGAGTTAATGACCTCATTATCGGTGTTTTAGATCATGTTACATTTGTCCCATAGAGAGGGAGAGACAGATAGACCACCCTCCTGCTTAGCCCCGAACATAGAAGAGAATAATTCCACAATGTGGGATATGATGAGGGATTGATCCAAAGCCCTAACGGCATTAAGGATGAGGCTATCTAAAACTTCTTCTTCTTCTATCATTCGGGATTCCCCTTTAAGAGTCCAATTGAGGGTACCACGCTGACGCCAATATATCTCCTCCTGCTGATGCAGCTGCACCAGAGCGGCTTCAAGGTTGTATCGGACTGACCAATCATTTTCCGAGAGGCCTATCGCATGTGCTAAAAGGTCCAAGCTCGCGAACTTCGCCTCTAAAGAATTTTCTTCACTGCGGGTCTCTGCTGCTCTGTTAAGAGACCAGCCCCTAATAAACTGTCGAAGCTCATACGAGCATTTGTGCCAGTCATCCATGGCCCGAAACTATAAATGTGAAGGGATAAGAAGTATAGAAGTCTTGGTAAAAAGAATATTGATGAAGCCCTCCACTAGAAGCCAGGAAGCATCAAACTGGAATCACGAAGAGGTCATAGGTTGGTTTAAGCCAGCATCCAAAATGAGGGGAGCTGGAACTATATGGGTTTGAATACTTTTTTTTGTTTTGGATTTATTAAATATTTGTTGGTGGACGCATCATATAACTCAAAATATTAGATCAATTATAACAGTAAAGGCTTGAACTACATAATTGGCAATACGAACTATATATACCTAACACATCAATGCCTACTTATCAACATCAGCGTTAAAAGAAAAATCTCTTATCGTAAATCTATGGGTGATGGAAAGTATGTACCTTAAATTCAAAGCTTATTGAAAATCAACAATTATTTCCTGCATGCTTTACCTGCAAATTAAAGTGGAGCTTGACCCTATTATCATGTTGTAATGGACTGAAGTTATCATAATGTTGTGGATGTTAATCTTACATGAGAAGGCATCAAGGCTCCCCCTGATTGTAGATTCACCAAGGTTTTGTTGATAAATTAACACATTTACACTAAAAACAGGCATATGTAATACGATATATTAGCATAAAGGAAATCCCATGTTACCATGAGCACGACGAGTTCAAGAAAGCAGAAAATATGACATACCAGTCGAAATAGCTTCATGCTTAATGTCAACTCATACACATAACAACCAGAACAGATGTGTGTCTAGAAGCTTAGCTTCATAATAAAATCTGTCAAATCAAAACATCAAAAGGTAACTACAATGAATTTATATACAGTAAACCAAAACAGAAAAATAAAAGGCCAAAGCATTATTGTTCAGTAATAAAATAAGTGAACAAACAGTTCATTTTAACTTCACCGTTACAACTTTAATATTTTAATAGACAAATCACAGTTAATAAGGCCTCATTATTTTATTTGTCTTGGATAGAAAAATAAGATTGTATTAAATCTAGAGATATGATTACCCTAATAATGATATAATGCTTGTACATACAGACGACCACGGGGAGGAGGAAAAGGAAGTTTCTTTTATTTCCCTTTCTGTTGTATTGACAAAACAAGTGTGATAAAATAATGGAATCAGGAATATATTATCTGATACTGGGACTAAGATCAGATCTGTCCACAAGTAAAAATATTGTATACATGGAAATGAATAACTGCTTTATTTAAACGACGCTGATAATTTGGAAGGGAATATCAACTCTCCAAATTATTAGATGTCACGGTAACAAAATGATAAACTCCATCTGCCTACTATTTAACCACCCACACAAGTTCACATATATCCCATCAGCAATTTCCGATCGAGAACTAAAGAACTAATTTTCTATCCAATGGAGGCGATCATTGGGAACGCTGCGCACGCACCCGAAGAGGGTGCGCCTGCCGCCCAGGAGGATGTTCCCGGTCCCCAGGAGGATGTGCCTGCGCCCATGGATCTTTTGCCCCCACCAATGCACGCCGTGGAAGATGCACTCCAATACATATCTCACAGTATCATGGGCATTCGTGACGAAGATACATTAAAGTAAGTTGTCTTATTATACATTATTTTGCTATATACCAATCTTGTTTGAACACTCTTTTACACAGCTAGGAAAGTTAGCTAAATGGGCAATCCTAAAATATTCATAGGTATATGTCTACGTTTTTAGTTGGATCCGACGTTACATGTACTATGTCATGTAAACAACATGAAAACAGTTTATAGATTCGATACATGTAGATACATCTAGGTGAGGACAATCTGACCTCGTGCAATGTCATGAATTCGGTTTATAGGTTAGTATAGCCAAAGTTAAACTAGAACATGACCATTGAGGTCTTTTCCTAAATGTTGTTTGGCATTTTTTTTCCAGCTCAATATGGATACGAACCTCCTGGCCGTACCAGATCGACATCACCCTCCGAATGATCCAGGACACCTTTTTTTTCATAAAAAACTTCATCCTGAATGCTTCAACCTTGTTGTACGTAAGCTTGCGAGCGCTGAATTAGAGAGGACCGCAGGCACCAACTGGGTTGGGAGCAAACATTATTTCGACTTGCAGTTTCATTCTCAGTCACAGGCCCTGAGGTACTCCTGGATGACTCTAGGAGAGCGTATCACGACGCTGATTAACTATGTTGTGGCCCAGCCTCTTCCTAAATATGATCTGTTCAAATCTATAATTGTAAGACACGCTCTTTCTTAAGGTTAATTTTACTTATTATCTTAAGACATGGCAAATATCTTAAGACATCTCAATTGAAACCTGCCACAGTATCTACTACCGTTGAAACTTTCGGATTCGTCGTACGGGTTACTTGTAGTCAACCGGCTGAGGAGGAGGGTTGTCGTGATGGATCCATCCTTCAACACGTTTGATCCTGAAGATAGCACTCATAACATTTTGATGAGGAAGGAAATCACACTGCTGAAGGAAGAATTCAACACTGTGTTGCAGACTAGGATCGCTGATTGGAACACCCAAATAATGGATTGGGAAGAAGAGTCCATGTCCTGTTCTGCTCGTCGGTAATCTACTAAATTGATCGCATACATATGATGCAGACCATTATAATGTTTAATATTTTTTTTGACGCAGCAAACACTCCAGCTTCTTTGTGCTACAGGAGATGGCCCACCAGATTGGTCGTTTACGTAGCATGGGCTGGATGAACACTACCGTAAGTACTTAAATTATGAGTTGATGTTTGCTAATTATTATCCAACCAGTTTATTAAATGGTTGAGTTTTTGCGCCTTTCCTAGGATACAATTCAGCTCAGACACCATGTTACGGTCCAGATGTTAATGTTCAAAGACAATGAAGTTGTTGCAAACATCCCGCCAGAGATTAGAGCGGCTCTGAGGGTTTTAAGCAATTGAAGATGGACTGATGCATGCAGATATGCCAATGATATTTTTCTATAATTCAGATCTGTTTTGCATCGATTTGACAATTATTATTATTTGATATGAAAACTTAGATAATAACTGTATGGGGTCTTCTATAGACGTATGTTCACAAATTTTAGGATGTTTTGGTATTATCAAACTATTCAAACTATATGGTGTTCTGGTATTATTGAAGTTTGGTTTTATTACCATATTGTTGGATTATTAATTTATTTTGTTGCAACATCATGAATGAATCATTCGGTTGTTTGCCATGAATGAGCCGTTAGCCCCATCTGTGCAAGTTGTACATGGGTAATAGGGCTTGACGCTAGATGAGATGAGTCGCCAGGGTTTAATGTTTTTCCTAAACTAGGCAAATGCATGTGTGTGCACAGGATATTTACATCCTTCGGCAGCAGCATTGTGCCTCCAATTGAAGGAAATATGCCCTAGAGGCAATAATAAAGTTATTATTTATTTCCTTATATCATGATAAATGTTTATTATTCATGCTAGAATTGTATTAACCGGAAACATAATACATGTGTGAATACATAGACAAACAGAGTGTCACTAGTATGCCTCTACTTGACTAGCTCGTTAATCAAAGATGGTTATGTTTCCTAACCATGGACAAAGAGTTGTTATTTGATTAACGAGATCACATCATTAGTTGAATGATCTGATTGACATGACCCATTCCGTTAGCTTAGCACCCGATCGTTTAGTATGTTGCTATTGCTTTCTTCATGACTTATACATGTTCCTATGACTATGAGATTATGCAACTCCCGTTTGCCGGAGGAACACTTTGTGTGCTACCAAACGTCACAACGTAACTGGGTGATTATAAAGGAGCTCTACAGGTGTCTCCAAAGGTACATGTTGGGTTGGCGTATTTCAAGATTAGGATTTGTCACTCCGATTGTCGGAGAGGTATCTCTGGGCCCTCTCGGTAATGCACATCACTTAAGCCTTGCAAGCATTGCAACTAATGAGTTAGTTGCGAGATGATGTATTACGGAACGAGTAAAGAGACTTGCCGGTAACGAGATTGAACTAGGTATTGAGATACCGACGATCGAATCTCGGGCAAGTAACATGCTGATGACAAAGGGAACAACATATGTTGTTATGCAGTCTGACCGATAAAGATCTTCGTAGAATATGTAGGAGCCAATATGGGCATCCAGGTCCCGCTATTGGTTATTGACAAGAGAGGTGTCTCGGTCATGTCTACGTAGTTCTCGAACCCGTAGGGTTCGCACGCTTAACGTTCGTTGACGATATAGTACTATGAGTTATGTATGTTGGTGACCGAATGTTGTTCGGAGTTTAGGATGAGATCACGGATATGACGAGGAACTCCGGAATGGTCCGGAAGTAAAGATTGATATGTGGATAGTAGTGTTTGATCTCCGGAAAGGTTCTGGAATCCATCGGAAGGGGTTCCGGATGTTTCCCGAAATGTTTGGGCACGAGAACACGTTATCTGGGCCAAAGGGGAAAGCCCACGAGGCTTTTGGAAAGTGCAAAAGGAAGTTTTGCGGAGACCAGAGGCTAGACGCCAGGAACCCTGGCGTCTAGGGGGTAGACGCCGGGAACCCTGGCGTCTAGCCCTGGAGTCCGAGAAGGACTCTTGCCTTTTGGGTGAAACCGACTTTGAGGAAGTTTTTGCTCCAAGTTTCGACCCCAGGGCTCAACATATAAATAGAGGGGTAGGGCTAGCACCCAAGACACATCAAGAAAGACCAAGCCGTGTGCCGGCAACCCCGTCTCCTCTAGTTTATCCTCCGTCATAGTTTTCGTAGTGCTTAGGCGAAGCCCTGCAAAGATTGTTCTTCACCAACACCGTCACCACACCGTCGGGCTGCCGAAACTCATCTACTACTTCGCCCCTCTTGCTGGATCGAGAAGGCGAGGACGTCACCGAGCCGTACGTGTGTAGAACTCGGAGGTGCCGTGCTTTCGGTGCTTGGATCGGTCGGATCGTGAAGACGTACGACTACATCAACCGCGTTGATATAATGCTTCCGCTTACGGTCTACGAGGGTACATAGACAACACTCTCCCCTATCGTTGCTATGCATCACCATGATCTTGTGTGTGCGTAGGAAATTTTTGAAATTACTACGTTCCCCAACACCAATTTTGTTAATATGTATACTACTCTTAACCAAATGAACATTTTATTTTCTATGAGCACCCCATTATGTGTACCAAGATTAATTGGTGCCACCAGATTATCTAACGGCCTAAAACGGAGGTTATGATTGCACGTAGCAATTAATTGACGGACTATACTCTGCCGAGCGGACTAATATTCCCCCCTCGTGCCACGCTCCATTCACGAAAAATTCTGCCGAGATCCCCGTGCTCCTCTCCCTCACGTAGCTTTGTCCCTCAAAACCCCCACTGGTTTCCAGCGCCTCCAACCACAGCTAACTCTCGCCCCCAGCTCTCAGGTCACCTACGGCAAACCGAAGAAGGATGTGGAGGCGGACGTGGGTTAGATATAGTTCATGCGTGTCTTATGTATGCGATCGGTCGTTGATGGGGCGGGGGTGACGCATCAGGAGTTATCCATCTTCCTCCATTATCCTATACCACTCGATTGCCGGTACCATGCGCCTCTACCTAGCCCTTTGATGTTACCTCTGCCATGCTAAGAATTTGAGATGTGCATGAATACTGTAAGGAATAAGATAACGAGCAAGAAGCCGAGGTAGTGGATTCGGCATCTCGGTCGAGAGTAGGTCTTAGCCACGCTTCATGGTGCATGTGAAGATAAATTCAGCCATTACCTCGGACAGGCTTTGTTCCGTCGGCGGCGCGTGAGATAGTATATGGTAGGAGCGCGCGGCCGGCCTGCTGTACGCATACGGTGCCTTGGTGTGCAGGGGCACGACTGCGCCCGAGTATGGAGAGGGGTTTCCTTTAATGGCTTGAAGCAGGCGTGTTGTCTTGGTGCCGGCTTTGATCTGCTGTGCTCACGGAGGATGCAGAGGGGTTGGCGGCTTTGGCGCTGGGAAGAGGAAGCTGGTTGTGCTTTCTCTTGTGTTTCAGAGAATATATTGTGCAACCTGTACTAATCCTCTGTGTCTTCCTGCTAATTCCTCTGTCTATGAAAGTTAATTCCTGACTATTTGTGTGCACGGATCGAAATAACGGTAGCAAGGAAAACTAGGAATATGTGGGACCATGATTAAACTCGATCTTTTTGTCTCCCTCTCAAGTCTCAGTTTGGTTTGTACACCATATATGTTGGAGCTAATGTTGATGTGTAGTGATTTATCATCCATTTGATTGAAAGTTCAGGTGGTCTTGGGGACCTCTATGTGGCAGAAGATAGAGAGTTGGTGCCTTTTTGTTGCAAATATTTATAGCTTTCTAGGTAGTTCTCAACTTGATGCAATATTAAGTTGTTGTATGTGGTCCTAGGCTCACAACAAATGTTGAATCATAGCAGTGAATGCATGTTTTATTCCATGTATAGTACGTAGCAGAAGTATAGCTTACTATACTTGTATAATTACTACAACTCCCACATCAACGCACGGGCAGCCCTAAATAGTAAAGTCCATACACGATATTGCAAAAGATCCATAAAGTCATTGATTATATTTGGCAAAAATAACTATATGTACTTATCATGTCAATGCCTACTGAACAACATCAGCGCTAAAATAAGTAGTTGATTTCATGCATGCAGAATTAGTATTGGTTACCTTTGGCATTGGGAAACCATGGAGAAACTCGAATTGAAAGCATTCATCGAACTTGTGTGGTCTCTCAGATATTACAACTGCAAAAAGTAAATTGAGACTGTACATTACTACCATAATATGGAATGAAGTATTAGTACAGACTGTTAAATCATACAAAAGTATCTAAGCAGGAAAATGTTTATTGTTCATGCCGTGAATTTATTTTTGTTGTAGCTAAACTTTGGCATGCAAGCAATGAAAATCTTTTTATTTAATTATTACAATAATTTAATTCTTTAGTAAGATATGATTTTTTTACATCTTTTCTTATTTATTAACAGGTGTGCATTTGATGGAAAAAGGAAACAGATCTGCAGCATCAACAATGGTATATATGGTAGAAAACAAGGTTATATATGGTATAACTATATTCAGCCATGATCTGCTACCCAGTTATTCTCCGCATGTCCTACCTATATATGTTAACCTTGTCTGCCATCCGTCCTCCCCCTCCTTGTTGTTCGTTCGGCCATCACAACAGCAGACCTGGAGGAAAATTACCCAAGGAGTACCTTGTGTAAGCAAGGACCATCTAGAAGGCGAGTTCCTCTAGGTACGAACAATTTTGGATCTTTACCTTCTTTAAAATTGTAATAGTTGTTATATTAGTATGTTTTATATTGCATTTTATGTATGTTCACCTTCAAAATTATAGCATGGATTCATAACACGTGATTTTCTGAAGCACATTTTATATCAATAAAAGCATGCATGCAATTCTTAACATGGCAGACAACAAACAAATAAACAAACACTTATGAAAATCTTGAAATTATGACTGTCAGGACAATAAGTCCTTTCATGTAATAAAAGCCCTGTGCGTTGCACCGGGTCTACAAAATGTAAATGTATGCTTACACAGTTCAAAAATACTACGAACAATCATCATTGCAATCAGCCAAACAGCCATATCAGAACAAATAATTCAAACATTTTTGGTTAAAAATATTTGTCAAATATCTAATATCTTTTAAGTTTGCAAATCCCGTACCATTCATAGGAAACATACACATGGATATGCTCTTACTGGATTTTCCACATGGCAAGTTGAAATAATTTTTGTTGTATCAAAAGTATTGTGATAATATTTAAGATCAAACTTGATGAATGATTTCGGATTAAGTAGTTAACAAGACAATACAAATAGATCTCATTGTTGCATACCTAAGGCTCAAACCCAATAATACACATGCACCCATAGTGAACAATAACCAGATAATTCATGTGCAAAATCATTCAAAAACATTGGCTGCATGTTCTCCATTAATAATTCACAACCAAGAGTCAAGTCATGTTCGTATGTAAGTTTCATAGCTTCATATATA
The DNA here is from genome assembly GCA_032464435.1 of Aegilops umbellulata. Taxonomy (NCBI): domain Eukaryota; kingdom Viridiplantae; phylum Streptophyta; class Magnoliopsida; order Poales; family Poaceae; genus Aegilops; species Aegilops umbellulata. Next base: position 653,789,520 of record CP136057.1, read on the forward strand.
TTGAGCCTTATCTGGAAAAATAGTTGGAAATTAATAAGTGAAATTAAATTGATGGTCATGGTTGGCTGTCAATTAGTGTCAGTTTTGGCAGGCAATTATACAACTAACCATCGAGAAACGAAATTGCTACTTAAATTCATTGCTGCTTAGAATAATAGATCCATTATATAGTTTACAGAAGCTTTTAGAGATGAAGACTCATCTTAGTATAGTCGTAGGTCCGGCCATGACAGCGTTGGGGACTTGGTGACGACCTAGCAAACCACGCCATGCCTGGTAAACACTGCAACATATCAATTTCCTATGTGTGAACTAATTATCCATAACTACCTTAATTAAAGTATTAGTGACTTAGCTCAAAAACTAAAAAACATTATCCATACCCCACAAAAGTTCCATCTACAAATAAACAGCCAAACATCCATTGACAACCACAGTGCTAACAAGTATCAAAATGCGCACACCTCATAGCAGATCACATTTATGCTATAAATATATATATGATTGAGTGGAATAGTTAAGAGCTCGTGAAAAAGGAATACTGAACATTCCAGTTTTGTATTTGATGAGCAATATGGAATGTGATGAGCAATAACAACAGCATACCTATAGCTCTCGTTCTTTCTTAGTTTTACATATTGCCCGGACCTATCCAGTATATATGTATTGTACTGCCACCATCAGTTATATATTGGCTACTTCCTAAAAAATATGTGTTAGTGTTGGTTCACTAATAACATGTATGGCAAGCTGTTTTCATGCATCCAGTATTAGTATTGGTTACCTCTGGCATTGGGAAATCATGTAAAATATGGAATTGAGATCATTCATTGAACTTGTGTGATCTCTCATATATTACAACTGCACAAAGTTTTTGTAGACTGTACATTACTACAAAAATATGAAATTAAGTAATATTACAAAAATAGCTAAGCAGGAAAAAGATCAGTGTGCATGTCGTGAATTCGTTTTTGCGGTAGTTAAACTTGGCATGCAAGCAATTAAAAGTTATTTATTTAAATAATACAAAATTTTAAGTCTTTAGTAAGTTCTGATTTTGTACATATTTTCTAATTTATTCCCAGGTAACCTTTAGTTTGAAGAAGGAAATAGAACTGCACCTTACAGGTATATATGGTAGATAGTTTTTAAGCCATGTTATTCTATCCAGTTATCCTTTGCATGGCCTAATCTACCTTTCCCTTCGGCCATCACAACAGCCAGACCTGGAGGAAAATTTCACAAGGAGAACCTTGTGTAAGCAAACAGCATCTAGGAGGTGAGTTCCTCTAGGTATGAACGATTCAGGATCATTAGCTTATCTTAAGGTATAAAAGTTGTTATATTAGGATCAAGTTTGGTTGATGTATAGTATCGAAAGTATGTTTTATCATTCATTCTCTGTATGTTCACCTACAACATTATGCATGCAAATCTGAACACATGATTTTTTGAAGCACATTTTATGGCAATACAAGCATGCATGCTATTATGAACATGGCAGATAACAAACAAATAAACAAACACATTTCAAATCCTGGATACCAGTAAAATTCATTAGTTCCTTCTCTTTGTTCAGTTTGTGGTCTTAAAAAGATTTGACCAAACAAAAATAATGTCTGGAAGTATAATGGAAGAAAGGTGTCTTGTAAATATGGCAGCAAATTATCATATTGATCATGTACATCAATAAATAAATGCATACCAACCAGCTTAGCCTATAACTAAATGCATATCAATCATGTACACCAAATAAGAACACTTATCTTCTTTCTGGTGTTGCTGAGTATTTGCATTTAGTGAGCATCACTGGTAGGCCTCAAGTGTCCCATAGATGTCCAGCATCAGTAGATAAAAACATGCTTAGTCAGATTGACGCTCAAAAAACTGCCCTTCATGCTGAAAAGGCGGCAATATGCTCCATGAGTTAGTGTCGCAATGGCAATAAGTAAAAGCTACGGTCAATCCCTAAAAAGTTGTTCCTTTATGTTCATAAGCAAGTCCTCTGCATTGGGCAACTATATGTCGCATTATCAAAAGTCACAGATATAGAAGTATTAAAGGTGTTGATCGACGACACGGAGTGCCCAAGCAAAGATAGTGCAATGAATATATTAAACACATAGATTTTTAATTCTTTTTGTTAGAAGACAACATTCCATATTCTAGATAAGAAACCATATATGTAACTAATTCACACACTTCGCTGTTGTGTGTGCACCATATAACCTTGTGTATGTTGACCATATAGCATTGGGTATGTTCACCATATAAGACGCAAGAAGCCGACAAGAAAACTAGCCACACCTAAATAACTGAGGTACAAAAATTAAACTGCAGCTAGCCGCATGCATGTTTCACACTAACGTGATGCTTTTGCTACATACCTCATTAAAAGTGCATGTAAACCACCTTGTTGCTATGTCAGTCAATACTTAGATGTAAGGGTCTATTGCTAGGTTCAGTTAGACTTAATGCAATTGTATCTTAATTTGATTTCAAGCTTGGAGCTATTTTTTTAATCAAACCTCCAAATTATGCATAATAAAGAGTCTGATCAAGTAACTAAACTGTCCTAAATACTTAGCAAAGTGGGCCAGTTCGCATCTGTAGCATCATAAATTATAAAAATAGTAAGAAAATAGGATAAAATACTAAACAAGATTAAAACATGCATGTCCCCAAGACAAGAAAATGGAAGGTATTACGTAGGTACACTGCATGACCGAGATTGTATCTACCAGGGGAGTATTTGTAGTAGCTTGGGCAATCGTCAGAAGAGTTGACCATGCGCAAGCAATCTGAAAACACTTCTCGATCGATTGATAGTCTCAAATCCATCTCTCTTCTTCTAAAGCTAACGTAGTAGCAGTACACGCTCAAGTAGCTAGCCCTAAATTACAGCAAACCGCGGACCTCCGGCCATTAGAGGGGATGGGGGAGGGGGGAGGGTCCGTTTGTCTCACCTTGCCGCGGAAGTGGGTGTGGGGGGAGGGGGGGCGGCGGTTTGGTTGCGGAAGACGGCGGAGCGTTAGATGATGTAGACCACACGCTGCACCACCGTGACTGCACCTCGTGGTGGTGCTTCTTGCCGGCGATGAAGATGACTGGCTGCACCACCGTGGCCCGTGCGTATGCCGTCAGGGAGCCGCCTCGAAACAGAAGGCGAGGAGGAGATCAGGCAAGGGAATCCACAAATGGAAGAAGTAGAGGAGGAAAGGGTTCGGACCAACATACCGTAGTTTCTGCCGTTGCAGATCGAAGCACCAGCAACGAATCTTGAAAATCTCCCCGCGCGTCGGCCCACCTCCCCGCTTCGGATCGACCTTGAAATCGCCGGAAACCAGCAACGTGGCGGATCTGAACGGACCGCCACCGGATCCAGCACCCGCGCATGCGCGATGAAGCTTGATGCGTGCGTCCCCTCAGCCGCACACGGCTCGTCGGAGACGCAGCTGTCGCCGGGCGGAGTCTTGGTGGTTGCGTTCAAGGCGAGGTGCGCGGTGATGCGTCGGGGGTGAGGTGAGAGGGCGATAGGTTGCCACTGAGTGGAGAGGAGAGGGCCTAATGCGGCGGTCGCCGGGCGAAGCCGCGCGGACGCCAGCCCGTGGACGCACGCGGCGACGCGGCGGCGGAGGGGAAACTGGGGCGACGGGGGAGTGAGTGGAGGGGAGAGGAGTGAGTGGAGGGATTGGATAAGGTGGGCGGCAGGGTAGGTGGAGAGGCGGGGAGGTGGGCCGACGGGCGGGTAGGTGGAACGCCAAGCGCGGCCGCAGCGGGGGAGGTGGGCCGTCGCACGGCGGCCGGCTGGGCACGCAAAGGCTTCGTCCCGACTCGGCCGGCCCAAAATATTTTTCTTTTTTATTTATTTTTCTTTCTTTTCTCCTTCATCACCTTATTTCTCTTTTGAAAACATGAATGCTTTTGAAAATAGATAGCAAAAATGAAAAAGCGAACAAATTTTGCAAACCTATTCTTTTTATGAATTTTGAGAAAAAACTTTTTAAAAAATAAAATAATTGATAAATTTGAAAAGTTTTTTGACCACAAACAGTTTTCGAATATTTAAAAAAACATTCGAAAATGACATCCATTTTTTAAAAAATGAACAATTTCGGAAGTGTGAACAGTTCTTTACAAGCACAAACATGTTTTGAATATTAAGAACAAACTTTGAAAATCGTAACCTTTCTAAAAAATCCATAATATTTTCATAAACGTGAACAAGTTTTTAAGATATTAACATTGTATTGAATTTGAGAACTAATTTCAATAAAAATAACTATTTTTTAAAATCCAGGTCACCTGTTAACGATGACAGACCGCACTGAAACACCGCGAGAAGAGGTGCATATAGTTAACCTTACTCTGTATCTATGTTATATACGATAAAATGAATGGTGTATTTATATTTTTGTTTTTTCAGGATATAGTATACATGGATATGGACTCTGGAGATGCACGGAAAGAATACATTGAGGGTTCAGATGCAATGTCACTGCAAGGGGCTGGAAAATCACAACATAATCACGTCGAAGAGGTTATATCTCATAATAAACCAAAAAAGGATGCTAATTTACATGTTATCCCACAAGGTATTATTTTATATTATTATCAACATTTTTTGTGATATTGTCTTTTGTATTCAACTAATTTGGCTTTTATTGTTTAATAAGCTGGCTCACTTTTTTATGAATTTCATAGACTATGTTTGTACCCCTAGAGATATTACAGTCATCGAATCAATCAAGTATGCCCCTAAGAATACCCAGTTTGTGGACATTGGAGATGCCTTGTTAGCAACTGACGATTTGGAATGCCTTATTAAAAATGACATGTTCTTACATGATGGTGTAAGACCAATTGCATAATCTTTGTAATTAATTGATTATATATAATATCATAATGTATAAATATAATTTAAATATTGTTTGCAGGTGATAAATGCTTACATATATTGCATGCTTGCTCATGAGCATTTACAAGACAGGGCGGGTGAAAAGGTACACATTATTAGCACGTTTGTATCCGGCCAGATAAAAGAAGACGGGGAAAGAGACATAGACCCATCAAAATATCGTCGCATCGTGCGTCATGTTAATAGTTATCTACAACAAGATATGGTTAGTTTTTGTCTCGTAATCCATGCATATAATTATGGATTGTTTTTATTTATTTCATATGTTTAATGATTTATTAATAACTATATCTAATTGTGACTGTGACTTGTATCTTATTTATACCAGTTGTTCATTCCGATTAACATGCCGGGCTACCATTGGTATCTAGCAGTTGCCAACGCCAAAAAACAAGAGATCCAAGTATTGGACTCACTTGGTGAGAATGTCAAACGCAATGACCTTGCTACTACGGTAACTATCTATTTCTTTTCTCATCTTAGCATTTATTTTGTTTGACTTTATCCTTAACATTTCTCGTATATACATAAAAGTTATTAGGGCTCGAGAAATGGCTGAAACTTGCAGAGCATAGTCCGGAGTTTATCAAAGGTCATAAGTGGCCTGATCTCAATGTTACAAAATGGACGGTTGTAGAGCAAATTCAGGAGGCAATACAAACCGATGGGTAAGCACTTGTTTCAATACTTTGTTTTCAGATTCATCTGTGTGATATTCTAAAGCATTATTTTATAATATTATAGCGTATCATGTGGATTGTTTATGCTAAATTATATGGAATACTGGACACCACATGGTCTGTCAGACCAGTTTACGCAGGTATTTCGGTTTTATACATTATCTCATGATGTTTTATCAAAATATCTTATAAATTGTTTTCAATTTTTTTTTGTAGGACGATATGAAACATTTTCGATAAAAATTAGCAATTATTTTGCTCGATTCAGAGCTTAATAAGTTAAAAGGATGTCCCGTGTACCATCAACCTCTTAGCGAAGAAACTTGTCTGCTTCATGCTAATTCTGATCTTGAGATCCTGGATAATCCATCTGACGTTGTCGAAGAGAAACGTCCCGCCCCAATCACTATCATTCCCACGGACCAACGTGAAATACTTGCCGGCCTCTGTAGCTACATCATGTCGATCAATGATGCTGGATGTTTGGAGTAAGTATCATGTATCAATATTTAATGTGCGGATGTATATTATTGTTCTTCTTACCATCCAAATTACAGGAAGGTGTGGGTCCGGAGCTCCACACCCGATCCAATGAGCTTAAGTCTTAAGAAACTTCAGTGCATACTTAACATGGAGCAGCCCATGGACAATGATTGCTTCAACACCGCCGTGCTTATGCTGGCATGTGACGAGGGAGTATTGTTCACAGACCCTCCTATACACTACATGGATCTACGATTTTGTGTAAGTTACCATAACTCTTCATTCTAGGTGCCATTAGTATCAACATGTTGAAACAACATTTTTTTTTCTACTTAGTCCATGCTGCTAGAGTCAACACGAGGTCAGAAGTTTTGTGAGAAGGAAACTATCCAGACGTTGGCAACATTATTTGATAGCTGGCCTGGGATGGAGACCGACATCTCATCTTGCAATAAGGTAAATAAAATATTTTGACCATTGTTATCATGGTTTGTTTTTGTTTCTAATAGCTCCACTTGTAGATTTATCTTCCCTATGCATCCATCGGCCGATACATCCTGTACATCATCGACAAAGAGGCACGTCGTCTACATATTATGGATCCTATTCATTCATCACAATTGTCAGAGGATAAAAACTTGAGGCATTCACTGAAATTAAAAAGTTTTTCAAGGATTTCAAAGAAGCACTCGATATAAAGCTGTCTGGGTGGAATTCTGATATATCTAAATGGCATCGTTTATTTCCGGCTGGTGTTCCAACGAGTATAGACGGGTAATGAATTCATAATAAGAATATTTACTTTTCGTATCATTATATTATTTATAATATTAATTGAAAGTTTTCCAGGAATGTGTCTGGCTATTATGTTTTTCATTTTATGCTCTGGTGGAACGGTAAAGAATTGGTCAAGCCGGTTTGCGCGGTGAGTATTGAGGGTTACATGTTTTAAGACCTTCTCCGTGAATTTTTCATATTAACTACATTTATTTTTTCTGCAGGATGGGTATGAATTGAGGAAGCAATTTTTATTAAACTTGCTAAAACATCGCGGGAATGAAGCTACAGGAAACTTTCCTGATATTGTGAAAGAATTTCTTAAGCGCATCATCTAGATATTAATATTTTTGTAATAGATGTTAAGTTGTAACATCACTCAGCTTGTTACATTGCAATAATGGACTTCAGTTTGTGTTATATTGTTTGTATGTGTGGGTTTTAACATGTAACTCTGATAAACTATTTCAAGAGCCCGTGGCAACGCACGGGCACTCTACTAGTCATAAATTAGTATTTTAGTTTGCCTTACTAATTGTCATGCATGCAAAGTAGTACAACATTTAATATGATACGGTATCATGATATGATACCACATCCTCTCTTTCCTCATTTAATTGTGTGCCACATCATTCAAAAAGTCTAGTTGGCATGCATGATACCACTTATGATACTCCAATTACAACCGGCCTAATTAAACAAGCAATTCCTGCTCTTATGCATGTGAATTTTGACCTATGCCATCGTTAGTAATGTTGCTCATATGTTATGTTGTCGTATTGTCCTTTCTCTCCTACTCCTGTATGGCAGGCGGCGGCTAATTTATGATGAGCAAAAGTGGTAATTATTGATGAGCAAAACTGCAAACTACACACTGGCTTAGTGTTGGATTTAGATTGTTTGAGTACACATTAATTGGCCTAGTAATTAGATCCAGATCTCATTTGTATTTGTTGATAATGCTACTGATCCAAGGGATAATGGAACAAGCGACCCCTGCTCTTATGCATGTGAATTTTGACCTATGCCATTGTTAGTAATGCCGCTCTTGTGTTACGTTGTTGTGCGTTGTCTGTTTCTCTTATTTTTGTATGCCAGTTAGTTTATTGCTTAAATGGCAGGCGTGGCAATTTTCATGGAATTAACGTGCATTCATTGTTAACAATTCAAGGATGAAGTTAGTCTTGTAGCATTTCTATTCAAGGAAATGAAGCCAGTGGTTATGATCTCCTTGGCACACAACCTTAATTTGTTATCTCAGCTGTGGCCAGTGCTAATGTATTGCTCAAGGTATGCAGTGCCCAGTCTTTATATATGATGTAGCCCCTATTTTTGCAACTCTGTGATATCCTTGTTTCATCGATCTTAATTAAAATATGCTAGGGAAATACTCCCTTCGTTTTTATTTACTCTGCATATTAGATCTGACTGAAGTCAAACTTCATGAAGTTTGACCAAGTTTAAAGAAAACAATATAAACATTTACCATAACAAATATATATGATGTGAAAGTACATTCACCAATGAATTTAATGGTATTGGTTTGTTATTGTATATGTTAATATATTTGTTTATAAACTTAGTCAAAGTTTGCAAAAGGTTGACTTGGACCAAAGCTAATACCCGGACTAAATAAAAACAGAGGGAGTAAATAACTAGTTATCAGATTCGTTATGTGCTTTTATTACAAGAAAATAGTATAGTTACAAATGTTTCATATTCTAGTGACGCTATGTCTTGCTGCTCTTGTCTACTGAAATTGCAAAATGAGTTTTGGGCTGCTCCAAAGCAGAAATGGTTGTGTTTGCATGAGGAAGTCACTAAATCGTACCTAAGCCTAATTGCAGGGGTCAGTTTTTGTCAGTAACTAGGCACCACGTGTTACATTGTTTGAACTGCACGCCTCTATGTTGCTACTGGACGTGCATGCCATTTACATTTTCTTGCACTACTGATATTTCGTCAAGAAAAATATCAAGTTCTCAGTCTGTTGTATAAGAATGTCAAGGGAGCTTTTGGTAGTTGTAGTGACTTTGTCAGATTTATTCTGAATATGTTCTATTATACAAGGGTAACTATATACAGACACCTGCTCATTGTTCCTAAAATTAAAATGGTGGCACCCTGTTGTTAAATCTGTTGATTAAAATGTCATTAGCAATTGTCCTCTGATTACACTCGGTGTCCTCTTCTGCAGATGTCTCACAGAATATGCAGAGCAAGATGTGCTTTGTTTTTTCGGAAAGGCGTGCTCTGCGTTTTTGCTTAATGCAGCCACAAATTCCATGTGGTCTGCATCCCCGGTAAGTAAGGTTTCCTTTACATTGTGGACAAAATGTTTCAGTTTGATAAATTTGTCATCCCTTGTACAACTCCCAGCCACCGGCTGTAGAAACACCACATCGTAGCTGTAGACGTCGACCTTCGCATCTATTGGCAGATTCAGAGTAACAATAGCATTGGATATTTACCTAACAGTCGTGCCCCTGGAATTATCATCGGGAACAAGATCTCAACAGCGGGCGATGTCTATAGCAATGGAACTATCGTCCTAGAAATGCTCACGGGGAAACGCCCAACAGATGTGTTGTTCAAGAATGACCTGAGCCTTCAGAAATTTGTGGGAAATGCATTCCCTGAAAAGATCTGTGATATACTTGATCATAATATCATCATCCCGAGTTTTGAAGACGAAGGCGTGGACGATGGAAACCATGCGATGGTGGGGATTCTGAACTGCATTATGCAGCTTGTTCAGCTTGGTCTCTCATGCTCCACGGAGACACCAAAGATCGACCGACAGTGCCAGACATTTATGCAGAAGTCTCCACAATCAAACAAGAATATTCAGCGTTGTGTGTCAAGGAATAGGACACTTTTGTTTTGTTCATGTGTATGTCACCACTCACCAGTGAGTTGTAGTCTGTGCTTAGTTTTCTCAGGTGGACTGGAAGATATCTTCCTGAGAATCTTCCTGAGAGGGCTTTATGTTGGGCTTCTTTGAATTTTTGTTGTAATGCTGATACTTCATCAAGAGAAATGCCGATCCACTGTGTGATAAAGTGCGGACTGAGAAACATGTTCTCAGTCTGCAGCATAAGGATGACGTTGTCTGGTTTGTTCTGAATGTGTTTTACTATACAAGAGTAACTATGTTCAGAGACCTGCAGCTCACTGTTCCTAGAGTTAAAATGGTGGCACTGTGTCATTAAATCTTATGTTTTCATTCATGATTGTCATTGGCAGCTGTCCCCTGATTACACTCATGATATTACAGTGTGAATTGCTCTGTGAGAAATCTGTTTTGTCTAGCATCAGGGGCACAGAAATATATTCATTAGCCTGGCGTGTTCTGAATTTCTGAGGGCGATGATGGTAGATTTGGCAAATGGAAACATGCTGCCGTTTCAGGCAAAAGATTTGGCAAATGGAGACATGCTGCCGTTTCAGGCAAAAGATTCACCAGTGTTGCTTGTGGCTTAAAGGGTAGTATGTGGCACATAAATTAGTTCAGATCAATTTAAGTCCAATTCAACAAGGTACCTCGGTATTGCTTGTGGCTTAAAGGGATGCTTGGCGATGCCAATGTGTCCACGCCCGGTAAATTAGTTCAGATCTTGGAATTCAAGAAGCAGACTAGGAGTAGGGTGCAGCCAGGGTTAGGCAATCTGTCAATTTAAGTTCAATTCAGCACGTACATTTATCAGGACCCAGAATCTAAAATTACAGGTTACCCAATCGATTCGGAGAGGAACAGGAGCAGCTGAGCAGTGCGAGCAGGGAGCTCGACCCGGCGCTCCTCCGCGGGCGGACGAGGCAGCTCAGGCAGGGGGTGCTCAACTCGTGAGCGTCGAACCTGGAGAAGCTCCTGGACCTGGTGGAGAAGAGCTGCCACCAAACACACAAGGAGACGATGATCCACAAGGCGGTGTTGAAGGCCTTTTTTTTTGGGGTACCGCGAGAGGTGTTGAAGGCCTGATTAAGGCGCAACCACATTTTGAATGGAATGGCCTCCTTTACTGCTCCGTGCTGACCTCCTCCGCTCACCGATTTTTCTTTTGCTAACTAAAATCCCATGTCCTGATTTTCTGTTTCGCCTGAGTCCTCGTACAATGCAAGGTGCTGAGAGAAATAAACTAGACTTTCTTGAAGCACCGGTGCTTATTTGTACAGGTTAGACGTCTCTTCTATAGAAATAGGCACTGGTGCTTCAGAAAAATCCGGTTTATTTCTCTAAGCACGTCCAATCACTTAGCATTGTACAAGGTCTAACATTCACAACCCGAAAACAAAAGGTCAAGGAACACCCACGCACGCAAGCCCCAAAAACCACAAGCGGGAGAGAGGAAGGATTTTTTTTTAATCGTCAGCCCGCGCTGCCGCATCCGCTGGGCCCCCCTGGCTACCTTGTTGTCCTCTTTCACTGTCGGAGCCGTCGGGATCCTCTGCAGGTAGGGTTTTGCTAGGCTTTCCAAGAGATTGATCGATGGATGGTGGGTGGCAAATCGGTGGCGATGGGTCTAGAGACGCGGATGCCCTGCACAGCGCGGCGTCGGCGGCAGCGACACCACTGGGAAAGGATCCCCTTGTTTGTCCAAGACCCCGTTATTGTTCTCCCCTACCCCTCTCCCAATTCGAGAGCCATCGTCGCTCATCTCATGGCGTCTCTTCCTCATCGCCGCCGTCCATGGGGAGAGTCCACAGTCAAAGGTCATCGTACACAGTCTTCGCCGCTTCTTGCAGAACCGCCACTCCCTCCACCTCTAGGAAAGCATTGATGCCACAACTGCTGCTCCACAGGTAGCTTCCCTCCTCCATGGCGTAAATTGTACACAAATGGATTAGATTATATCTAAGAACTTGTACTTGGTCTATCTGCAGAGGCAGAGGACAGAGATGCTTTTTATGATGTCATCTAGACCGGTCCCATCATGGATGGCAGTGTACTCTTTAAATAGTAGTTTTGTAATCTTAGGCTGGACTCTTTTTTATTATTGATGTAAGACGATATTTAATTTTTGATTGTGTTGAACGTGTCGGCTATGTGCATCGTGTTATGCACAGGACGCGATTCGCTCAATGCAAATGTATCACCTTGATATATCGGTTGAATGAAAATGTGCTTTATCCCCCACAAAAAAAAGTGCTTTATTGAAAGAAAGAAGTAATACATGATGACTCTTGAGGAATTTGCTTCTAGAATTACAGACATAGCTCCTAAGTGAATGATCCCGAATAACAACATCGAAGCGTGTCATGATCCTTGATGAACTTGAAGTGTATGTTATTCCGCAAATCTTGCCTTGACTCTTCAGCAATTTGCTTCTATTCATAATTATTCTAAGTGAATGCTCTCGACTAGCAATATCATAGTGTGTGGCATGATCAATCTTGACGAACTTGAAGTGTATGTTATTCTGCCGCTGCTGCCTATGCAGCTCCTTGGCGAACGACAACACGCTAACCAAATTGATGCACCCATCTCCGTCGCCATGCACGATCTCCGGGGCGACGTCAAAGTTACCTTCCCAATATATCGCCTGCTCCATCGTTTGTACGCCGGCCCCATTGAGGTATGTTGTTGGTACCATTGGCGCGTCAACCCTCAGCATTGTCGGAAGCACCCGTTTCGTGAAGGGCACAACTTCATCGGTGCTGTAACCGAGGGCCGCAAGAAATTGCGGGTAGTCGTATGACGAGTAGTTCCTGTTTTTGGTGATCACGAGCGGCTTTTGACCAAAAACAGCAGGAGATGGCAGGGATAGAAGGGGGACTCGCGAAGGTCCTCCACATCTGCCGCAATGCAAGCGGGTGAACGGTTGGAAAATCAATGACATCCTCCGGTCCGGATGCAAGGTTCGAGAGCACATGCGTGAAGCCCGTCGGAGGTGTGGGTGAGATGGCAATCATATGCTTGATGAACTTTTGCCTCCATGGAAGGGAAGTCGAGTTTAGAAAATCGAGGGCGACCCTGCCACCAAAGCTATGGCCAATGAGGATGACCGGCTTGTTCCCGTTCTTCTCACTTGCAAGCTGCACCAGATCCTTGACACGAGCATAGTAGTCGGAGTACACCTGAGATGGCTGGCCGGGCGGTGGTGGAGCATGGCGTAGATCGTAAGGAGCTCCAAAAAGAGTATCTTTGTCACGATATCCTACTACTTCCAGTTCTTCGCGGAGCCTTATCATACAAAACATGTTATGCCTGGACATGCATGGCAAACATAATGCAGTAAGTGCCAATAGACTGATCTAGAATAGGGTGCAAGTCATGATATGTAAAGCTTGACCAAAATTATGGAGAAAAATATGAGATCTAATTGAATACCATGAGCTACATCGTGAAACATAGTTTTCTGTTACACTCCCTTCGTATCAAAATAAGTATTTTAACTTTAGTACCATTTTATTTATGAGAGACGTGATTCAGGACCATGGTTCACCTGAACCTATGGTCTATGCCGTACGATTTAACATCCTACTACATGTGAATCTGTGACATGCATGCCAACTGCATTTTTTAATCAACCATGCATGGATTCTCATGAATAGTGTCTAGAAATCAATGGTGTTGAGCGTAGGTTCGCCTCAACCATGGTTCCGTAAAACATTTTCACTTTATTTATTAAGCATTTTTAGGGTTGATATTTTTCTATGTAACGCTGGCTAAACTTTGCAAAGTTTATATATCTTTATATATTATTTAAAAGGATGTACGCACTAGAATTGGGATCCGAGGAAGTAAACTACAAGCTTACACGTCATTCTTGGAGGTGAATCCGTATGCGGAGCCGAAGCCCGGCACGCGGGTCTCGACGCCGGGGAGGTTGCGGTAGTCGTCGAGGGCGGGGTCGAAGACGAGGGTCATCTGCTCCTCGAAGCACGGGACGTAGTCGTGGCGGAGCAGGTCCCATGGGTTCTTCCACAGCGGGAACCATCCCTTGCCCTTGAGCGCCCCGCAGCGCGGCAGCGACGGCGTGTAGGCGTCGGTGAGCCGCACCTCCAGGTTGGGGCAGCTGAAGCCGGGGAAGAGGATGATGGGGTGGTAGACTCGGAGCTGCTCGGTTGCGCCGCCGCGATCACTCGGCGGCGGTGAGAGGAGGTACTCGCGGAGGGGAGGCGGCAGGAGGAGGAGCAGCAGAGGCAGTGACCGAAGGAGCGCTGCGTTCATCGCCATGGGATCGGATGGGAGTACTCGGTGATGGCCTTCTATATGGAGAGCATATGTAGATCTCCATGCCATCACAGAATTAACAGGGACATGATGCACGTCCGCGTCAGAAACCAGTCCACGTGCTTCTCGTGGGTACTGTGCACGCACTGCTCACACTCCGGTGGTAGATGCCATGTGCGGCTGTGCTTGGTCGCGGCAATGTAGCTAAGATATTTGTGCTGTGACTGAGTTTGCTTGTTTTTTTATTTTTTATTCTTTTTGCGAATGACTGAGAATTAAATCCGGCACATGTACAATGATTGATAAAATAGTTTTATCTTAAATTTTGCATGTAATTTAGAGATGATAATTTTTTTTGTCTACAATGGGTCATCTCTTAGTGGGAACCGCTACGCGTCCGCCGGCGGATGTGTTAGAATCATCCGCCGCCCGGAGAGCTATTGGATTAGCCACCTAACAGCCGTCGGATGCAACCACCGCCCACAACTGACCAGGTCGTTATTTCCTGCAACAGCGGCTCTGTTTCAGAAACAGAATCCCCTGTCCGCCGTCCACCAGGCACAGCTCCGCCCCAGCGCGGCGGCACTCGCCACCACCGCAACAAATTGCTGCCGCCGGCGCGCGGGGGCACCTAGTCCTTCAGCGTGAAATTCCTGCAACAACATGGCGCACCACATCGCGCGGCAGATGCTGGGATCCGACGCAGATCGAGCTCATCGGGGCCGCCTCGTGGAGAACAGCCGCGGCTGTCGTTCTCAGCTCCGACCGCGGCCACGGGGCTTCCTCCGCGAGCTGCAGTATCATCCTGGTTCACCAACCCTCCGGTTGTGTTTCCTGAAACAACTTCTACCAGATCAAATTAGGGCAGCTGGGTGAGTTTCCTGACTCTGAAAAAACATGAACACTTGTGTGTCTCTGAAACTCGTTGAAAACCTATGTATCAGAAACATAGCTAGAATTTCCTATTTGTTTCATGTGTGTGGCAGCTAGAAATTCAAATTTGTTTCGTGTGTGTGAGTCTCTGAAAAAACATGAACACTTGTGTGTCTCTGAAACTCATGGAAAACCCTATGTATCAGAAACATAGGTAGGACTTTCTATTTGTTTTATGTGTGTGGCAGCTATAGAAATTCAAATTTGTTTCATGTGTGTGAGTGGAACCAAGACAAATACCAAGCACACATGTGTGCTTGCTCTATATCTGCAAAACATGATCCTCTCTGTTAGTTGATATTTATCAACCTATGATACGATTTTGAATGTGTGTGCTTATGTGAGAAAAGGCCATTGACTGAAAATTTGTGTGCAAATGAAGCTGAAAAACTGTTGATACATGTATCTGTGTACCTGAATTTCTGAAACAACAAATATAACTGTTGATAGCAACTATAGGAAAATAATACTTTCAACCAAGACCTCTCTATTTACATGAAAAAACATGTGCCTTATTTCAGGGAGCTGGTGCTGAAGGGGAAGAGAGCTATGTCCAAGAGAACTTTTCTGTCGATAATCATGAAGATTCAGAGGGATTGTTGCATGCTGATGATGTGATGCAAGATGATTCAGATGACGGAGATGTTTCATCACAACCACTATCGCCCTATGTTGGCATGGTGTTTGACACATTTGAGGATGCCCATAAATTCTACAATGACTATGCCTTCAAGTTGGGATTCGGCACACATATATCTTCTACAAAGTACAGCCAAAAGAGAGGACAGAAGCAAGAGGATGCAATAATGATTAAGAGGGTCTTTGGGTGTGTGCACGCTAGAAAGCCCGATAAACCGGAAACAAGTAGCACCTCAGAGAGCATTGCAACAGACACAAGCAACTCCAGCAGGCGCCTGGTGCTGAAATGGATGTGACAAGAACGCGTCAGAAAAACAGGATTCTCCGTCATGATTGTAAGGTACACATGATTGTTGGGATTAGGGAGGGGAGATTGACAGTCACTTGCTTTGTTGCAGAGCATACACATCCACTGATGCAACAACCAGAGCGTGTTAGATACTACCGCTCGCACCGCAAAATACCTGCTGAAGATTACGAACTCTTGTTGACGTTGCATGATATTAACCTGTCAAATTCAGATTGCATGAGTTTCCTTTGTAGGATACATGGAGGTGACCCTAGGATACTGTCGTACATGAAGAGGGATGTTGAGAATGAACGTGCAAAGCTTCGGAAGCGATAACACAACAGGACATGGATATGACAGTGAAGTACTTTGAGAGGAGGAAGGCCGAGAATCCAGAGTTTTTCTTTGCGAAGCAAAAAGATCCTGCCACGAACTCTGTCACCGCATTGTTTTGGGTTGATGGGAAGACAAGGGCGCTGTACCCGAAATATAAAGATTGTGTGTTCTTTGACACAACTTTCTGCACTAACAGATACAACATGCCCTTTGGTTCTATAGTAGGTATCAACAACCACCTCCAAACCATTTCACTCGGGTGTGCTTTGTTGCCGGATGAGACTATTGAAACGTTCAAGTGGGTCTTTGAGCAATGGATGGTTGCAATGGACAATGAGCATCCAAAGAACATAATGACTGACCAGGACCAAGCAACGGCAACAGCTATAGAGCAGGTACTCCCAAATACTTGCCATAGGTGTTGCAAGTTTCATGTGTTTAGCAACGCGCGTTCTAAGTTGGCGAGGCTGCTTAGAGATGAGGCGTTTGTAGATGTGTTTTACACTTGTATCAACAACTCTGAAACGGTTGAAGAATTTGAGGAAACATGGCAGCACATGTTGGAGTGTTTCGAAGTTGCTGAAAACAAACACTTGAAGAACATGTGGCGAACAAGACATACGTGGGCTCCAGCGTACTTCAGGAACAATTTCTTCCCGTTCACAAGCACGACAGGCAGGTCCGAGGGGCTGAACTCATATTTCAAGACAATGGTTCGTCCAGCTGATTCTGTATGGAGGTTTGTGCAACAGTATGAACTGTGCCAGGAAACTGTGCTTGATCGCGAGGACAATGTTGGGTTCACTGGTGAAACGACTGCTCCTCCACTATACTCTCGGTAGGCCAACTTCACTATACCAAAGCAAAAAATCCAAAAAAAATGTTTTTTCATGATTTGTCTTGAGAACTTTGCTTCCTTTTGTGATTTTGCAGATACAATATTGAGCGCCAAGCTGCTGATTGCTACACACGCAACGTCTTTGGCAAGTTCCAGAAACAAGTGACTGCGTCTACGGGCTACATTATCAACCAAGATGCTGAGTACCAAGGGCGAGGCCTCATGTTCAATCTAACATCAAGCTTATATGAGAACCCAAAGCTCTTCTCTGTGCGTGTTATGATGGATGAAGGGGTGTTCCAATGTAGTTGCCACTACTTTGAGATGAATGGCCTGGTTTGCGCCCACATTGCCACTACTCAATGTGCAAGTTATTCCACAACAATACTTGTTGGAAAGGTGGTCTGAAGCAGCAACAACAAGCATGGCCAGAACTGGGCGATTGCTGGAATTTGGGCACCCCTCGACAAACACGCTCAAATACAACTCCTTGTGCCGAAGGTTGACATGGCTCGCCTCTGATGCATGTTGCAATGATGATGCATACAAGATATTAGATGAAGCAATAAAAGTTCTTGAGCCTGCCATAGCAGCGGCGAAAAGAGGGGTACTGCCAGAACAACAAGCAACGCAGCGTAGTGAACCACCAACGCAACCTACTGCTGCAACGGGAGCGTTGAGTGATGGCCTACCACAGCCTCAAAGCACAGAGATGCTACGAAACCCAGCTCGTGTCCCAAAGAAAGGCCGGCCAACTGAAAGAGAGAAGAGGAAGAAGACTCTGGTGGAGCAGCTAGATGATAAGCAGAAGAAGAAGTCAAAACAAGAAGAGAAGAAGCCAATGGCAGTAGTGAAGCCAAAATCTGAAAAAAGAAGTATTCGCTGCAAGTTCTGCAAAGAAGAAGGTCACAATGTGCAGACATGTGGACCCCTAAAAGCTGCAACAGAGGCGGCGACAACACCGCCTACATGTCAATTCTGCTCCGAGGTGGGGCATACTGTACCAACTTGTGCATACTGGAGAGCCATGATGACAAATGATGCAAGAAATGCCCAAGCAACGCAACTCAACCTCTAGGAAGAAAAAAGAGAGAGAAAAGACTTGGGAAAGTTCTTGGTCCTGTTGAAGGATGTTTTGCATTTTCTTTTTAGACTCACTACATGTGATTGAGCAAAAAACATACATAAATACTCTTTTTTGCAACCTTGGTGATGTATTCAAGTTCTATTCCAATTTGAGACATACAAAAAGATAGCTCACATTTTTGTTACAAGATATGTTATGTGTGTCCTGGATTTGAGACATACAAGGTATCTCACACTTTGTGCCGTAGTTTTGAGGTCTTTGCCATATTTCCAGTAATGCTTTGTTTTGTGAATGTACCATTTGCATATACATAAAATGTACCATTTGTTTCAAGTTGCGACATCATGTTTCCGGTGCTTGCAAAAAAAGCTATTGTATAGATGGATGCTTCTACATGGCATGTGTTGTTATGGGTAGGACACCTTATTTCAGAAAACCAGTAAGCAAAAAAATGCAACATGGATAGTTCACATATCTGCATGGATAGTTCAAAAACACTAGTCATTTTCATTCATCTCTGCATCCGTCTCTAGTTCACATTGATAGCACTCAAGTTCACATTGATAGCACAACATGGGTGATGCTCCAGTATTTCAAAATAAAAAAGAGGAAAAAAGGGACATGCCCCAGCATGATACATGCTCCAGCTTGGGTTCCACAAAAGATAAAGTAGATGGTTAACAGCATCTTGCTATTTCTAGTTACACAAAAATGATGTAGCGCATACATTTGTCCACAAAAAAGCAGCCTAAAACTATCTAGCAAACACTTTGCTCCAATTGACATCTTCTACGAGCTACTCAACAGTTTCTGAAACACTTCGGCTGAGTTGAGTGTGTTGTGAGGGTGCTTAAAAAGCTTCGCTGCAACAAATGATCGGAATTTGAGCAACGACCTCGTGTCCTGGGCATACAACAAGGGAGCTTCGTAAGTTAGTTAGGAGAAAAATTGAAAAAACGTGATTACCATTAGAAAACTAGCAAAAATGGAAACAACAAGTGCTCCAAAAACAACAAGTTATTTAGCTAGTAGTGTTGCATAGCAAAAAGGGAATACCGCGCTGAATGGTCTCATCCCCCTGCCAGTTAGATTCTCCATGTATAGAATAGCAAACAACCCACAATCAAACCTGCAAAAATAAAAAAAAAGTCACAAAATACATAAAAAATTCTCACTTGACAACAAAACATAAAAAAGTTGTGGATGGACACATGAAAAAGAAAGGAAAATGGTCAGAGAACAATACGTTGTTGACTGTTGCGGGTACCCATTCGGGCTGAGACGATCAAACTTGTCAAAGTCAAGGTTCCATGGCTTTTGTTCTCTGACCAAAGTCTTGAAGTTGGCTATCTACAAAATTTGATATTGCAAAAAGATGGATTACACTGTTGTATCTTCTATGATTGGTACCACAAACAACAAAATTTATATAGAGAAAAAATGAAAAAAAAGAGAAAGTAAAGAGGTGTAGCGTCCATACCAGATTGCAACATGGCTTCTCAAGGATGCTGACATAGTCAGGGTCATCACCCCTCGAGTCAAAGATGTTGAATTGCTTGTGCATCAAGTTTGCAACCACAACTGCCCAGTGTCCGTCCTTGACAATGGTGAAGAACAACTGCAAAATTAAGAAACAAAAAATAACTTCAGAAAAACAGAGCATGTTGCACTAGGATAGCTTTGATGCAAGAACAAAAAGTTTTTTGCTTGATCAGATTTCATGATGTTGTTTCTTTCACAGGCCCTCTCAAGATCTTTGCTGCAAGAACGTGTCTGAAATGAGCTTGGGTCCACGGCAAGCTTGGACTAATGCAAAGAAGAAGGTATTGGTTAGAAAGATATGGAAGTTGTGGGCAGAAACTCTATTGTGAAAAAATAAAAATGCATAGTTGACTCACGGCTGTATGCGGTGAGAACGCAAACTTCCTAGGTTTGCTTTTGCTATACATGTGCTCGATGTTGAAGCTTTTAGCATAAAGTGACATGACCTCATTGTTCAAATGTTCTCGCTTTTTTAGCCCATTGTTGAAATGCTTGAAAGAAACATCAAACCCACCTATCCTAATGAATGGAGGACTGCATGTTGCAAAAAAACAGTGGCTCGGTTAGTGGCAAACAAGTGGATGGAACGAACAATGTATCAACACAATAAAGGGCTAAACCACACTTACAAGGGCTCGCCTTCTGGAGGGTCCTTTATGTGGTAATTTGTGCAACAGTATTGCTTGTATATGGCATCGTCGGAAGCCTTAACTTTGATCTTCTTCATCCTCTTCAGCTTCGGTGCGTTTTCTGGCGATTTTGCAACTCTCTTGAGTGTGGGCTTCTTCGCATCACATTTTCCCCCGCTACTCACTTCAATCACCACCTCCTCTCTTGTCTCAGCTACTCCTGCTTCTGCCCCACAAATGAAAAAGAAAAAGGAAACAGAAACAAGATGAGAAAAAAATGGTTTGGAGCATGGAAGTGCTAAGTTTCTGTAAACAAAACAAAGCATGGGTTGGAGCTCAAAGTAGTTGGGGAGAGATGAGTGCAATAACCTGCAGGGCCTGTCGGAATTGGAGGACGTGTTTCGATGGGAGTCACATCATAAACTGGCCTAGCTGAGGTAGCCGGAGATTCACCAAACAAAGGGCTCCTCGTACGGATCGACAAGAAGGAGTCCAAATCTGCAACAGAAGTTTTTGCACGGGATGTACGAACTTGAGGAAACTCCTAAAATAGTAGATCATCATCACTCCCCGGTTCAAACAATCCAAAAGAAGGTCCATCTTCAAGCGTGCCTGGCCTCCTCGTCAGATTCACATGTGCGAAGCTTGGGCTGCGAGGAGGCTTAAATTTAGTGTCGTTTACCTTGCTGCCTGAGTCTTCTCCCCTGCCATTGCTCTGATCATTGCCGTTGTTTTGACCTACTTCCACTTCTGGTTGCTTGGGCTGTTGCGGAGATGGTACAGTGGCAGTGGCTGGTTGCTTGGGCTATTGTGGAGATGGTACAGTGGCAGTGGCTGGTTGCTTGGGCGGAGATGGTACAGTGGCAGTGGCTGGTTGCTTGGGTTGTTGCTTGGGCTGTTGCGGAGGCAGTATAGTGACAGGATGAATGTTGGGCTGCTCCGGATGCTTGGGCTGTTGCGCAAAAGGTTCAGTTGCAGTCCCATCAGACATGCCTGCAGCAGAAGACCCCCCTGGTACACTGAAAGTGATGCCTTTGTTGGGGAATGTTGCAGAAAATTAAAATTTTACCTACGGTTTCACCAAGATCCATCTATGAGTTCATCTAAGCAACGAGTCATGGGAGATATATTGCATCTACATACCACTTTGTAGATCGCGAGCGGAAGCGTTCAAGGAACGGGGATGAGGTAGTCGTACACGACGTGATCCAAATCACCGGAGATCCTAGCACCGAACGGACGGCACCTCCGCATTCAACACACGTACGGTCAGCGTAACGTCTCCTTCTTCTTGATCCAGCAAGGCAAAGGAGAGGTTGAGGAAGATGGCTCCAGCAGCAGCACAACGGCGTGGTGATGGTGGAGCTGCAGTACTCCGGCAGGGCTTCGCCGAGCTCTATGGAGGAGGAGGAGATGTTGGAGAGGGAGAGGGAGGCGCCAGGGCTGGGGGTGCGGCTGCCCCCCTCCCCTCCCCCTTTTATATAGGCCCCTGGGGGGCGCCGGCCCTGGGAGATTGGATCTCCCAAGGGGGGCGGCGGCCAAGGGCTGGAGTGGCCCCCAAGCCAAGGTGGGGCGCCCCCCACCCCTAGGGTTTCAACCCTAGGCGCATGGGGTGGGCCTAGGGGGGCGCACTAGCCCACTATGGGCTGGTTCCCCTCCCCACTTTGGCCCATGGGGCCCTCCGGGATAGGCGGCCCCACCCGGTGGACCCCCGAGACCCTTCTGGTGGTCCCGGTACAATACCGGTGACCCCAAAACTTGTCCCGATGGCCAAAACAGCACTTCCTATATATAATTCTTCACCTCCGGACCAATCCGGAACTCCTCGTGACGTCCAGGATCTCATTCGGGACTCCGAACAACATTCGGGATACTGCATATACATATCCCTACAACCCTAGCGTCACAGAACCTTAAGTGTGTAGACCCTACGGGTTCGGGAGACATGCAGACATGACCGAGACGGCTCTCGGGCAATAACCAACAGCGGGATCTGGATACCCATGTTGGCTCCCACATGCTCCACGATGATCTCATCAGATGAACCACGATGTCGAGGATTCAATTAATCCCGTATACGATTCCCTTTGTCAATCGGTATTTTACTTGCCCGAGATTCGATCGTCGGTATCCCAATACCTCGTTCAATCTCGTTACTGGCAAGTCACTTTACTCGAACCGTAATGCATGATCCCGTGATCAAACACTTTGATCACATTGAGCTCATTATGATGATGCATTACCGAGAGGGCCCGGTGATACCTCTCCGTCAAGCGGAGTGACAAATCCCGGTCTCGATCCGTGTCAACCCAACAGACATTTTCAGAGATACCCGTAGTATACCTTTATAGCCACCCAGTTACGTTGTGACATTTGGCACACCCAAAGCACTCCTACGGTATCCGGGAGTTACATGATCTCATGGTCTAAGGAAAGGATACTTGACATTGGAAAACTCTAGCAAACGAACTATGCGATCTTATGCTATGTTTAGGATTGGGTCTCGTCCATCACATCATTCTCCTAATGATGTGATCTCGTTATCATTGACATCCAATGCCCATAGTCAGGAAACCATGACTATCTATTGATCAACGAGCTAGTCAACTAGAGGCTTATTAGGGACATGTTGTTGTCTGTTATTCACACATGTATTACGATTTCCGGATAACACAATTATAGCACGAATAAAGACAATTATCATGAACAAGGAAATATAATAATAATGCTTTTATTATTGCCTCTAGGGCATATTTCCAACAGTCTCCCACTTGCACTAGAGTCAATAATCTAGTTACATTGTGATGAATCGAACACCCATAAAGTTCTGGTGCTGATCATGTTTTGCCTTAGGGAGAGGTTTAGTCAATGGATCTGCGACATTCAGATCCGTGTGCACTTTACAAATTTCTATGTCTCCATCTTGAACATTTTCACGAATGGAGTTGAAGCGACGCTTGATGTGCCTGGTCTTCTTGTGAAACCTGGGCTCCTTGGCAAGTGCAATAGCTCTAGTGTTGTCACAGAAGAGTTTGATTGGCCCCGACGCATTGGGTATGACTCCGAGGTCGGTGATGAACTCCTTCACCCAAATTGCTTCATGTGCTGCCTCCGAGGCTGCCATGTACTCCGCTTCACATGTAGATCCCGCCACGACGCTCTGCTTGCAACTGCACCAGCTTACTGCCCCACCATTCAAAATATACACGTATCCGGTTTGTGACTTAGAGTCATCCAGATTTGTGTCGAAGCTAGCGTCGACGTAACCCTTTACGACGAGCTCTTCATCACCTCCATAAACGAGAAACATTTCCTTAGTCCTTTTCAGGTACTTCAGGATATTCTTGACCGCTGTCCGGTGTTCCTTGTCGGGATTACTTTGGTACCTTCCTACCAAACTTACGGCAAGGTTTACATCAGGTCTGGTACACAGCATGGCATGCATAATAGAACCTATGGCTAAGGCATAGGGGATGACACTCATCTCTTCTATATCTTCTGCCGTGGTCGGACATTGAGCTGAGCTCAATTTCACACCTTGCAATACAGGTAAGAACCCCTTCTTAGATTGATCCATATTGAACTTCTTCAATATCTTATCAAGGTATGTGCTTTGTGAAAGACCTATGAGGCGTCTTGATCTATCTCTATAGATCTTGATGCCTAATATATAAGCAGCTTCTCCAAGGCCCTTCATTGAAAAACTCTTATTCAAGTAGGCCTTAATGTTGTCCAAGAGTTCTATATCATTTCCCATCAAAAGTATGTCATCTACATATAGTATGAGAAATGCTACAGAGCTCCCACTCACTTTCTTGTAAACGCAGGCTTCTCCATAAGTCTGCGTAAGCCCAAACGCTTTGATCATCTCATCAAAGCGAATGTTCCAACTCCGAGATGCTTGCACCAGCCCATAAATCGAGCATTGGAGCTTGCACACCTTGTCAGCATTCTTAGGATCGACAAAACCTTCCGGCTGCATCATATACAATTCTTCCTTAAGGAAACCATTAAGGAATGCCGTTTTGACGTCCATTTGCCATATTTCATAATCGTAGAATGTGGCAATTGCTAACATGATTCGGACGGACTTCAGCTTCGCTACCGGTGAGAAAGTCTCATCGTAGTCAATTCCTTGAACTTGTCGATAACCCTTAGCGACAAGCCGAGCTTTATAGATGGTCACATTACCATCCGCGTCTGTCTTCTTCTTAAAGATCCATTTGTTTTCTATGGCTCGCCGCTCTACGGGCAAGTCAGTCAAAGTCCATACTTCGTTTTCATACATGGATCCTATCTCGGATTTCATGGCTTCCAGCCATTTGTCGGAATCCGGGCCCGCCATCGCTTCTTCATAGTTCGAAGGTTCACCGTTGTCTAACAACATGATTTCCAAGACAGGGTTGCCGTACCACTCTGGTGCGGAACGTGTCCTTGTGGACCTACGAATTTCAGTAGGAACTTGATCACAAGCATCTTGATCATCATCATTAATTTCCTCTCTAGTCGGTGCAGGCACCTCAGAAACGTTTTCTTGAGTTGCGCCATTTTCTGGTTCAAGAGGTAACACTTCATCAAGTTCTACTTTCCTCCCACTTACTTCTTTCGAGAGAAACTCTTTCTCTAGAAAGGATCCATTCTTGGCAACAAAGATCTTGCCTTCGGATCTGAGGTAGAAGGTATACCCAATAGTTTCTTTAGGGTATCCTATGAAGACGCATTTTTCCGACTTGGGTTCGAGCTTTTCAGGTTGAAGTTTCTTGACATAAGCATCGCATCCCCAAACTTTTAGAAATGACAGCTTAGGTTTCTTCCCAAACCATAATTCATACGGTGTCGTCTCAACGGATTTCGACGGAGCCCTATTTAAAGTGAATGCGGCAGTCTCTAAAGCATAGCCCCAAAAAGATAGCGGTAAATCGGTAAGAGACATCATAGATCGCACCATATCTAATAGAGTGTGATTTCGACGTTCGGACACACCATTACGCTGAGGTGTTCCAGGCGGCGTGAATTGTGAAACTATTCCACATTTTCTTAAGTGTGTGCCAAATTCGTGACTCAAGTATTCTCCTCCACGATCTGATCGTAGAAACTTGATTTTTCTGTCACGTTGATTTTCAACCTAACTCTGAAATTCCTTGAACTTTTCAAAGGTCTCAGACTTGTGTTTCATTAAGTAGATATACCCGTATCTACTCAGGTCATCAGTGAGGGTGAGAACATAAGGATAGCCACCGCGAGCCTCAACACTCATTGGACCGCACACATCGGTATGTATGATTTCCAATAAGTTGGTTGCTCTCTCCATTGTTCCTGAGAACGGAGTCTTGGTCATTTTACCCATGAGGCATGGTTCGCACGTGTCAAATGATTCATAATCAAGAGACTCTAAAAGTCCATCTGCATGGAGCTTCTTCATGCGTTTGACACCTATGTGACCAAGGCGGCAGTTCCACAAATATGTAGGACTATTGTTATCAACTTTAACTCTTTTGGTATTCACACTATGAATATGTGTATCATCACGTACGAGATTCATTAAGAATAAACCATTAACCATCGGAGCATGACCATAAAACATATCTCTCATATAAATAGAACAACCATTATTCTCGGATTTAAATGAGTAGCCATCTCGAATTAAACGAGATCCAGACACAATGTTCATGCTCAAACTTGGCACTAAATAACAATTATTGAGGTTTAAAACTAATCCCGTAGGTAAATGTAGAGGTAGCGTGCCGACGGCGATCACATCGACCTTGGAACCATTCCCGACGCGCATCGTCACCTCGTCCTTCGCCAGTCTCCGTTTATTCCGTAGCTCCTGCTTTGAGTTACAAATGTGAACAACTGCACCGGTATCAAATACCCAAGAGCTACTACGAGTACTGGTAAGGTACACATCAATTACATGTATATCACATATACCTTTTGTTTTGCCGGCCTTCTTGTCCGCTAAGTATTTGGGGCAGTTCCGCTTCCAGTGACCACTTCCCTTGCAATAAAAACACTCAGTCTCGGGCTTGGGTCCATTCTTTGGCTTCTTCCCGGCAACTTGCTTACCGGGCGCGGCAACTTCCTTGCCGTCCTTCTTGAAGTTCTTTTTACCCTTGCCCTTCTTGAACTTAGTGGTTTTATTCACCATCAACACTTGATGTTCCTTCTTGATTTCTACCTCTGCTGATTTCAGCATAGCATATACCTCAGGAATGGTCTTTACCATCCCCTGCATTTTGTAGTTCATCACAAAGCTCTTCTAGCTAGGTGGAAGCGACTGGAGGATTCTGTCAATGACCGCTTCATCCGGGAGATTAACTTCCAGTTGAGTCAAGCGGTTGTGCAACCCAGACATCTTGAGTATGTGTTCACTAACAGAGCTATTTTCCTCCATGTTACAGCTAAAGAATTTGTCGGAGACTTCATATCTCTCGACCCGGGCATGAGCTTGGAAAACCATTTTCAGCTCTTCGAACATCTCATATGCTCCATGTCTCTCAAAACGCTTTTGGAGCCCCGGCTCTAAGCTGTAAAGCATGCCGCACTGAACGAGGGAGTAATCATCGGAACATGAATGCCAAGCGTTCATAACGTCTTGTTCTGCAGGGAGAACAGGTGCGTCACCCAGCGGTGCTTGTAGGACATAATCTTTCTTGGCAGCTATGAGGATGATCCTCAGGTTCCGGACCCAGTCCGTATAGTTGCTGCCATCATCTTTCAGCTTGGTTTTCTCTAGGAACGCGTTGAAGTTGAGGACTACGTTGGCCATTTGATCTACAAGACATATTGTAAATGTTTTAGACTAAGTTCATGATAATAAAGTTCATCTAATCAAATTATTTAATGAACTCCCACTTAGATAGACATCCCTCCTCTAGTCATCTAAGTATAACATGATCCGAGTCAACTAGGCTGTGTCCGATCATCACGTGAGACGGACTAATCAACATCGGTGAACATCTTCATGTTGATCGTATCTTCTATACAACTCATGCTCGACCTTTCGGTCTTCTGTGTTCCGAGGCCATGTCTGTACATGCTAGGCTCGTCAAGTCAACCTAAGTGTTTGCATGTGTAAATCTGTCTTACACCCGTTGTATGTGAACGTTAGAATCTATCACACCCGATCATCACGTGGTGCTTCGAAACAACGAACTGTCGCAACGGTGCACAGTTAGGGGGAACACTCCTTGAAATTATTATGAGGGATCATCTTATTTACTACCGTCGTTCTAAGTAAACAAGATGCAAAACATGATAAACATCACATGCAATCAAATAATAAACGTGACATGATATGGCCAATATCACATAGCTCCTTTGATCTCCATCTTGGGGCTCCATGATCATCTTGTCACCGGCTTGACACCATGATCTCCATCATCATGATCTCCATCATCGTGTCTCCATGAAGTTGCTCGCCAACTATTACTTCTACTACTATGGCTAACGCGTTTAGCAATAAAGTAAAGTAATTTACATGGCGTTTCTCAATGACACGCAGGTCATACAAAAATAAAGACAACTCCTATGGCTCCTGCCGGTTGTCATACTCATCGACATGCAAGTCGTGATTCCTATTACAATAGCATGAACATCTCATACATCACATATAGATCATTCATCATTCATCACAACTTTGGCCATATCATATCACAAAGCACTTGCTGCAAAAACAAGTTAGACGTCCTCTAATTGTTGTTGCAAGTTTTTTACGTGGCTGAATTAGGGTTCTAGCAAGAACGTTTTCTTACCTACGTAAAAGCCACAACGTGATTTGTCAACTTCTATTTACCCTTCATAAGGACCCTTTTCATCGAATCCGCTCCAACTAAAGTAGGAGAGACAGACACCCGCCAGCCACCTTATGCAACTAGTGCATGTTAGTCGGTGGAACCGGTCTCACGTAAGCGTACGTGTAAGGTTGGTCCGGGCCACTTCATCCCACAATACTACTGAAGCAAGATAAGACTAGTAGCGGCAAGAAAGTTGACAACATCTACGCCCACAACAAATTGTGTTCTACTCGTGCAATAGAGAACTACGCATAGACCTAGCTCTGATACCACTGTTGGGGAACGTTGCAGAAAATTAAAAATTTTCCTACGGTTTCACCAAGATCTATCTATGAGTTCATCTAAGCAACGAGTCATGGGAGATAGATTGCATCTACATACCACTTTGTAGATCGCGAGCGGAAGCGTTCAAGGAACGGGGATGAGGTAGTCGTACACGACGTGATCCAAATCACCGGAGATCCTAGCACCGAACGGACGGCACCTCCGCGTTCAACACACGTACGGTCAGCGTAACGTCTCCTTCTTCTTGATCCAGCAAGGCAAAGGAGAGGTTGAGGAAGATGGCTCCAGCAGCAGCACGACAGCGTGGTGATGGTGGAGCTGCAGTACTCCGGCAGGGCTTCGCCGAGCTCTATGGAGGAGGAGGAGATGTTGGACAGGGAGAGGGAGGCGCCAGGGCTGGGGGTGCGGCTGCCCCCCTCCCCTCCCCCTTTTATATAGGCCCCTGGGGGGCGCCGGCCCTGGGAGATTGGATCTCCCAAGGGGGGCGGCGGCCAAGGGCTGGAGTGGCCCCCAAGCCAAGGTGGGGCGCCCCCCCACCCCTAGGGTTTCAACCCTAGGCGCATGGGGTGGGCCTAGGGGGGCGCACCAGCCCACTATGGGCTGGTTCCCCTCCCCACTTTGGCCCATGGGGCCCTCCGGGACAGGCGGCCCCACCCGGTGGACCCCCGGGACCCTTCTGGTGGTCCCGGTACAATACCGGTGACCCCAAAACTTGTCCCGATGGCCAAAACAGCACTTCCTATATATAATTCTTTACCTCCGGACCAATCCGGAACTCCTCGTGACGTCCGGGATCTCATCCAGGACTCCGAACAACATTCGGGTTACTGCATATACATATCCCTACAACCCTAGCGTCACAGAACCTTAAGTGTGTAGACCCTACGGGTTCGGGAGACATGCAGACATGACCGAGACGGCTCTCGGGCAATAACCAACAGCGGGATCTGGATACCCATGTTGGCTCCCACATGCTCCACGATGATCTCATCGGATGAACCACGATGTCGAGGATTCAATTAATCCCGTATACGATTCCCTTTGTCAATCGGTATTTTACTTGCCCGAGATTCGATCGTCGGTATCCCAACACCTCGTTCAATCTCGTTACTGGCAAGTCACTTTACTCGTACCGTAATGCATGATCCCGTGATCAAACACTTTGATCACATTGAGCTCATTATGATGATGCATTATCGAGAGGGCCCGGTGATACCTCTCCGTCAAGCGGAGTGACAAATCCCAGTCTCGATCTGTGTCAACCCAACAGACATTGTCAGAGATACCCGTAGTATACCTTTATAGTCACCCAGTTACGTTGTGACGTTTGGCACACCCAAAGCACTCCTACGGTATCCGGGAGTTACATGATCTCATGGTCTAAGGAAAGGATACTTGACATTGGAAAACTCTAGCAAACGAACTATGCGATCTTATGCTATGTTTAGGATTGGGTCTCATCCATCACATCATTCTCCTAATGATGTGATCTCGTTATCATTGACATCCAATGCCCATAGTCAGGAAACCATGACTATCTATTGATCAACGAGCTAGTCAACTAGAGGCTTACTAGGGACATGTTGTTGTCTGTTATTCACACATGTATTACGATTTCCGGATAACACAATTATAGCACGAATAAAGACAATTATCATGAACAAGGAAATATAATAATAATGCTTTTATTATTGCCTCTAGGGCATATTTCCAACAGTCTCCCACTTGCACTAGAGTCAATAATCTAGTTACATTGTGATGAATCGAACACCCATAGAGTTCTGGTGCTGATCATGTTTTGCCTTAGGGAGAGGTTTAGTCAATGGATCTGCGACATTCAGATCCGTGTGCACTTTACAAATTTCTATGTCTCCATCTTGAACATTTTCACGAATGGAGTTGAAGCGACGCTTGATGTGCCTGGTCTTCTTGTGAAACCTGGGCTCCTTGGCAAGTGCAATAGCTCTAGTGTTGTCACAGAAGAGTTTGATTGGCCCCGACGCATTGGGTATGACTCCGAGGTCGGTGATGAACTCCTTCACCCAAATTGCTTCATGTGCTGCCTCCGAGGCTGCCATGTACTCCGCTTCACATGTAGATCCCGCCACGACGCTCTGCTTGCAACTGCACCAGCTTATAGCCCCACCATTCAAAATATACACGTATCCGGTTTGTGACTTAGAGTCATCCAGATTTGTGTCGAAGCTAGCGTCGACGTAACCCTTTACGACGAGCTCTTCGTCACCTCCATAAACGAGAAACATTTCCTTAGTCCTTTTCAGGTACTTCAGGATATTCTTGACCGCTGTGTGGTGTTCCTTGTCGGGATTACTTTGGTACCTTCCTACCAAACTTACGGCAAGGTTTACATCAGGTCTGGTACACAGCATGGCATGCATAATAGAACCTATGGCTAAGGCATAGGGGATGACACTCATCTCTTCTATATCTTCTGCCGTGGTCGGACATTGAGCTGAGCTCAATTTCACACCTTGCAATACAGGTAAGAACCCCTTCTTAGATTGATCCATATTGAACTTCTTCAATATCTTATCAAGGTATGTGCTTTGTGAAAGACCTATGAGGCGTCTTGATCTATCTCTATAGATCTTGATGCCTAATATATAAGCAGCTTCTCCAAGGCCCTTCATTGAAAAACTCTTATTCAAGTAGGCCTTAATGTTGTCCAAGAGTTCTATATCATTTCCCATCAAAAGTATGTCATCTACATATAGTATGAGAAATGCTACAGAGCTCCCACTCACTTTCTTGTAAACGCAGGCTTCTCCATAAGTCTGCGTAAACCCAATCGCTTTGATCATCTCATCAAAGCGAATGTTCCAACTCCGAGATGCTTGCACCAGCCCATAAATCAAGCGTTGGAGCTTGCACACCTTGTCAGCATTCTTAGGATCGACAAAACCTTCCGGCTGCATCATATACAATTCTTCCTTAAGGAAACCATTAAGGAATGCCGTTTTGACGTCCATTTGCCATATTTCATAATCGTAGAATGTGGCAATTGCTAACATGATTCGGACGGACTTCAGCTTCGCTACCGGTGAGAAAGTCTCATCGTAGTCAATTCCTTGAACTTGTCGATAACCCTTAGCGACAAGCCGAGCTTTATAGATGGTCACATTACCATCCGCGTCTGTCTTCTTCTTAAAGATCCATTTGTTTTCTATGGCTCGCCGCTCTACGGGCAAGTCAGTCAAAGTCCATACTT
The DNA here is from genome assembly GCA_032464435.1 of Aegilops umbellulata. NCBI lineage: Eukaryota > Viridiplantae > Streptophyta > Magnoliopsida > Poales > Poaceae > Aegilops > Aegilops umbellulata. Next base: position 653,821,158 of record CP136057.1, read on the forward strand.
CGTTTTCATACATGGATCCTATCTCGGATTTCATGGCTTCCAGCCATTTGTCGGAATCCAGGCCCGCCATCGCTTCTTCATAGTTCGAAGGTTCACCGTTGTCTAACAACATGATTTCCAAGACAGGGTTGCCGTACCACTCTGGTGCGGAACGTGTCCTTGTGGACCTACGAATTTCAGTAGGAACTTGATCACAAGCATCTTGATCATCATCATTAATTTCCTCTCTAGTCGGTGCAGGCACCTCAGAAACGTTTTCTTGAGTTGCGCCATTTTCTGGTTCAAGAGGTAACACTTCATCAAGTTCTACTTTCCTCCCACTTACTTCTTTCGAGAGAAACTCCTTCTCTAGAAAGGATCCATTCTTGGCAACAAAGGTCTTGCCTTCGGATCTGAGGTAGAAGGTATACCCAATAGTTTCTTTAGGGTATCCTATGAAGACGCATTTTTCCGACTTGGGTTTGAGCTTTTCAGGTTGAAGTTTCTTGACATAAGCATCGCATCCCCAAACTTTTAGAAACGACAGCTTAGGTTTCTTCCCAAACCATAATTCATACGGTGTCGTCTCAACGGATTTCGACGGAGCCCTATTTAAAGTGAATGCGGCAGTCTCTAAAGCATAGCCCCAAAAAGATAGCGGTAAATCGGTAAGAGACATCATAGATCGCACCATATCTAATAGAGTGTGATTACGACGTTCGGACACACCATTACGCTGAGGTGTTCCAGGCGGCGTGAATTGTGAAACTATTCCACATTTTCTTAAGTGTGTGCCAAATTCATGACTCAAGTATTCTCCTCCACGATCTGATCGTAGAAACTTGATTTTTCTGTCACGTTGATTTTCAACCTAACTCTGAAATTCCTTGAACTTTTCAAAGGTCTCAGACTTGTGTTTCATTAAGTAGATATACCCGTATCTACTCAGGTCATCAGTGAGGGTGAGAACATAAGGATAGCCACCGCGAGCCTCAACACTCATTGGACCGCACACATCGGTATGTATGATTTCCAATAAGTTGGTTGCTCTCTCCATTGTTCCTGAGAACGGAGTCTTGGTCATTTTACCCATGAGGCATGGTTCGCACGTGTCAAATGATTCATAATCAAGAGACTCTAAAAGTCCATCTGCATGGAGCTTCTTCATGCGTTTGACACCTATGTGACCAAGGCGGCAGTTCCACAAATATGTAGGACTATTGTTATCAACTTTAACTCTTTTGGTATTCACACTATGAATATGTGTATCATCACGTACGAGATTCATTAAGAATAAACCATTAACCATCGGAGCATGACCATAAAACATATCTCTCATATAAATAGAACAACCATTATTCTCGGATTTAAATGAGTAGCCATCTCGAATTAAACGAGATCCAGACACAATGTTCATGCTCAAACTTGGCACTAAATAACAATTATTGAGGTTTAAAACTAATCCCGTAGGTAAATGTAGAGGTAGCGTGCCGACGGCGATCACATCGACCTTGGAACCATTCCCGACGCGCATCGTCACCTCGTCCTTCGCCAGTCTCCGTTTATTCCGTAGCTCCTGCTTTGAGTTACAAATGTGAACAACTGCACCGGTATCAAATACCCAAGAGCTACTACGAGTACTGGTAAGGTACACATCAATTACATGTATATCACATATACCTTTTGTTTTGCCGGCCTTCTTGTCCGCTAAGTATTTGGGGCAGTTCCGCTTCCAGTGACCACTTCCCTTGCAATAAAAACACTCAGTCTCGGGCTTGGGTCCATTCTTTGGCTTCTTCCCGGCAACTTGCTTACCGGGCGCGGCAACTTCCTTGCCGTCCTTCTTGAAGTTCTTTTTACCCTTGCCCTTCTTGAACTTAGTGGTTTTATTCACCATCAACACTTGATGTTCCTTCTTGATTTCTACCTCTGCTGATTTCAGCATAGCATATACCTCAGGAATGGTCTTTACCATCCCCTGCATTTTGTAGTTCATCACAAAGCTCTTCTAGCTAGGTGGAAGCGACTGGAGGATTCTGTCAATGACCGCTTCATCCGGGAGATTAACTTCCAGTTGAGTCAAGCGGTTGTGCAACCCAGACATCTTGAGTATGTGTTCACTAACAGAGCTATTTTCCTCCATGTTACAGCTAAAGAATTTGTCGGAGACTTCATATCTCTCGACCCGGGCATGAGCTTGGAAAACCATTTTCAGCTCTTCGAACATCTCATATGCTCCATGTCTCTCAAAACGCTTTTGGAGCCCCGGCTCTAAGCTGTAAAGCATGCCGCACTGAACGAGGGAGTAATCATCGGAACGTGAATGCCTAGCGTTCATAACGTCTTGTTCTGCAGGGAGAACAGGTGCGTCACCCAGCGGTGCTTGTAGGACATAATCTTTCTTGGCAGCTATGAGGATGATCCTCAGGTTCCGGACCCAGTCCGTATAGTTGCTGCCATCATCTTTCAGCTTGGTTTTCTCTAGGAACGCGTTGAAGTTGAGGACTACGTTGGCCATTTGATCTACAAGACATATTGTAAATGTTTTAGACTAAGTTCATGATAATAAAGTTCATCTAATCAAATTATTTAATGAACTCCCACTTAGATAGACATCCCTCCTCTAGTCATCTAAGTATAACATGATCCGAGTCAACTAGGCTGTGTCCGATCATCACGTGAGACGGACTAATCAACATCGGTGAACATCTTCATGTTGATCGTATCTTCTATACAACTCATGCTCGACCTTTCGGTCTTCTGTGTTCCGAGGCCATGTCTGTACATGCTAGGCTCGTCAAGTCAACCTAAGTGTTTGCATGTGTAAATCTGTCTTACACCCGTTGTATGTGAACGTTAGAATCTATCACACCCGATCATCACGTGGTGCTTCGAAACAACGAACTGTCGCAACGGTGCACAGTTAGGGGGAACACTCCTTGAAATTATTATGAGGGATCATCTTATTTACTACCGTCGTTCTAAGTAAACAAGATGCAAAACATGATAAACATCACATGCAATCAAATAATAAACGTGACATGATATGGCCAATATCACATAGCTCCTTTGATCTCCATCTTGGGGCTCCATGATCATCTTGTCACCGGCTTGACACCATGATCTCCATCATCATGATCTCCATCATCGTGTCTCCATGAAGTTGCTCGCCAACTATTACTTCTACTACTATGGCTAACGCGTTTAGCAATAAAGTAAAGTAATTTACATGGCGTTTCTCAATGACACGCAGGTCATACAAAAATAAAGACAACTCCTATGGCTCCTGCCGGTTGTCATACTCATCGACATGCAAGTCGTGATTCCTATTACAATAGCATGAACATCTCATACATCACATATAGATCATTCATCATTCATCACAACTTTGGCCATATCATATCACAAAGCACTTGCTGCAAAAACAAGTTAGACGTCCTCTAATTGTTGTTGCAAGTTTTTTACGTGGCTGAATTAGGATTCTAGCAAGAACGTTTTCTTACCTACGTAAAAGCCACAACGTGATTTGTCAACTTCTATTTACCCTTCATAAGGACCCTTTTCATCGAATCCGCTCCAACTAAAGTAGGAGAGACAGACACCCGCCAGCCACCTTATGCAACTAGTGCATGTTAGTCGGTGGAACCGGTCTAACGTAAGCGTACGTGTAAGGTTGGTCCGGGCCACTTCATCCCACAATACTGCTGAAGCAAGATAAGACTAGTAGCGGCAAGAAAGTTGACAACATCTACGCCCACAACAAATTGTGTTCTACTCGTGCAATAGAGAACTACGCATAGACCTAGCTCTGATACCACTGTTGGGGAACGTTGCAGAAAATTAAAATTTTTCCTACGGTTTCACCAAGATCCATCTATGAGTTCATCTAAGCAACGAGTCATGGGAGATAGATTGCATCTACATACCACTTTGTAGATCGCGAGCGGAAGCGTTCAAGGAACGGGGATGAGGTAGTCGTACACGACGTGATCCAAATCACCGGAGATCCTAGCACCGAACGGACGGCACCTCCGCGTTCAACACACGTACGGTCAGCGTAAAGTCTCCTTCTTCTTGATCCAGCAAGGCAAAGGAGAGGTTGAGGAAGATGGCTCCAGCAGCAGCACGACGGCGTGGTGATGGTGGAGCTGCAGTACTCCGGCAGGGCTTCGCCGAGCTCTATGGAGGAGGAGGAGATGTTGGAGAGGGAGAGGGAGGCGCCAGGGCTGGGGGTGCGGCTGCCCCCCTCCCCTCCCCCTTTTATATAGGCCCCTGGGGGGGCGCCGGCCCTGGGAGATTGGATCTCCGAAGGGGGGCGGCGGCCAAGGGCTGGAGTGGCCCCCAAGCCAAGGTGGGGCGCCCCCCCACCCCTAGGGTTTCAACCCTAGGCGCATGGGGTGGGCCTAGGGGGGCGCACCAGCCCACTATGGGCTGGTTCCCCTCCCCACTTTGGCCCATGGGGCCCTCCGGGATAGGCAGCCCCACCCGGTGGACCCCCGGGACCCTTCTGGTGGTCCCAGTACAATACCGGTGACCCCGAAACTTGTCCCGATGGCCAAAACAGCACTTCCTATATATAATTCTTTACCTCCGGACCAATCCGGAACTCCTCGTGACGTCCGGGATCTCATCCAGGACTCCGAACAACATTCGGGTTACTGCATATACATATCCCTACAACCCTAGCGTCACAGAACCTTAAGTGTGTAGACCCTACGGGTTCGGGAGACATGCAGACATGACCGAGACGGCTCTCGGGCAATAACCAACAGCGGGATCTGGATACCCATGTTGGCTCCCACATGCTCCACGATGATCTCATCGGATGAACCACGATGTCGAGGATTCAATTAATCCCGTATACGATTCCCTTTGTCAATCGGTATTTTACTTGCCCGAGATTCGATCGTCGGTATCCCAACACCTCGTTCAATCTCGTTACTGGCAAGTCACTTTACTCGTACCGTAATGCATGATCCCGTGATCAAACACTTTGATCACATTGAGCTCATTATGATGATGCATTATCGAGAGGGCCCGGTGATACCTCTCCGTCAAGCGGAGTGACAAATCCCAGTCTCGATCTGTGTCAACCCAACAGACATTGTCAGAGATACCCGTAGTATACCTTTATAGTCACCCAGTTACGTTGTGACGTTTGGCACACCCAAAGCACTCCTACGGTATCCGGGAGTTACATGATCTCATGGTCTAAGGAAAGGATACTTGACATTGGAAAACTCTAGCAAACGAACTATGCGATCTTATGCTATGTTTAGGATTGGGTCTCATCCATCACATCATTCTCCTAATGATGTGATCTCGTTATCATTGACATCCAATGCCCATAGTCAGGAAACCATGACTATCTATTGATCAACGAGCTAGTCAACTAGAGGCTTACTAGGGACATGTTGTTGTCTGTTATTCACACATGTATTACGATTTCCGGATAACACAATTATAGCACGAATAAAGACAATTATCATGAACAAGGAAATATAATAATAATGCTTTTATTATTGCCTCTAGGGCATATTTCCAACAGTCTCCCACTTGCACTAGAGTCAATAATCTAGTTACATTGTGATGAATCGAACACCCATAGAGTTCTGGTGCTGATCATGTTTTGCCTTAGGGAGAGGTTTAGTCAATGGATCTGCGACATTCAGATCCGTGTGCACTTTACAAATTTCTATGTCTCCATCTTGAACATTTTCACGAATGGAGTTGAAGCGACGCTTGATGTGCCTGGTCTTCTTGTGAAACCTGGGCTCCTTGGCAAGTGCAATAGCTCTAGTGTTGTCACAGAAGAGTTTGATTGGCCCCGACGCATTGGGTATGACTCCGAGGTCGGTGATGAACTCCTTCACCCAAATTGCTTCATGTGCTGCCTCCGAGGCTGCCATGTACTCCGCTTCACATGTAGATCCCGCCACGACGCTCTGCTTGCAACTGCACCAGCTTATAGCCCCACCATTCAAAATATACACGTATCCGGTTTGTGACTTAGAGTCATCCAGATTTGTGTCGAAGCTAGCGTCGACGTAACCCTTTACGACGAGCTCTTCGTCACCTCCATAAACGAGAAACATTTCCTTAGTCCTTTTCAGGTACTTCAGGATATTCTTGACCGCTGTGTGGTGTTCCTTGTCAGGATTACTTTGGTACCTTCCTACCAAACTTACGGCAAGGTTTACATCAGGTCTGGTACACAGCATGGCATGCATAATAGAACCTATGGCTAAGGCATAGGGGATGACACTCATCTCTTCTATATCTTCTGCCGTGGTCGGACATTGAGCTGAGCTCAATTTCACACCTTGCAATACAGGTAAGAACCCCTTCTTAGATTGATCCATATTGAACTTCTTCAATATCTTATCAAGGTATGTGCTTTGTGAAAGACCTATGAGGCGTCTTGATCTATCTCTATAGATCTTGATGCCTAATATATAAGCAGCTTCTCCAAGGCCCTTCATTGAAAAACTCTTATTCAAGTAGGCCTTAATGTTGTCCAAGAGTTCTATATCATTTCCCATCAAAAGTATGTCATCTACATATAGTATGAGAAATGCTACAGAGCTCCCACTCACTTTCTTGTAAACGCAGGCTTCTCCATAAGTCTGCGTAAACCCAATCGCTTTGATCATCTCATCAAAGCGAATGTTCCAACTCCGAGATGCTTGCACCAGCCCATAAATCAAGCGTTGGAGCTTGCACACCTTGTCAGCATTCTTAGGATCGACAAAACCTTCCGGCTGCATCATATACAATTCTTCCTTAAGGAAACCATTAAGGAATGCCGTTTTGACGTCCATTTGCCATATTTCATAATCGTAGAATGTGGCAATTGCTAACATGATTCGGACGGACTTCAGCTTCGCTACCGGTGAGAAAGTCTCATCGTAGTCAATTCCTTGAACTTGTCGATAACCCTTAGCGACAAGCCGAGCTTTATAGATGGTCACATTACCATCCGCGTCTGTCTTCTTCTTAAAGATCCATTTGTTTTCTATGGCTCGCCGCTCTACGGGCAAGTTAGTCAAAGTCCATACTTCGTTTTCATACATGGATCCTATCTCGGATTTCATGGCTTCCAGCCATTTGTCGGAATCCAGGCCCGCCATCGCTTCTTCATAGTTCGAAGGTTCACCGTTGTCTAAGAACATGATTTCCAAGACAGGGTTGTCGTACCACTCTGGTGCGGAACGTGTCCTTGTGGACCTACGAATTTCAGTAGGAACTTGATCAAAAGCATCTTGATCATCATCATTAATTTCCTCTCTAGTCGGTGCAGGCACCTCAGAAACGTTTTCTTGAGTTGCGCCATTTTCTGGTTCAAGAGGTAACACTTCATCAAGTTCTACTTTCCTCCCACTTACTTCTTTCGAGAGAAACTCCTTCTCTAGAAAGGATCCATTCTTGGCAACAAAGGTCTTGCCTTCGGATCTGAGGTAGAAGGTATACCCAATAGTTTCTTTAGGGTATCCTATGAAGACGCATTTTTCCGACTTGGGTTTGAGCTTTTCAGGTTGAAGTTTCTTGACATAAGCATCGCATCCCCAAACTTTTAGAAACGACAGCTTAGGTTTCTTCCCAAACCATAATTCATACGGTGTCGTCTCAACGGATTTCGACGGAGCCCTATTTAAAGTGAATGCGGCAGTCTCTAAAGCATAGCCCCAAAAAGATAGCGGTAAATCGGTAAGAGACATCATAGATCGCACCATATCTAATAGAGTGTGATTACGACGTTCGGACACACCATTACGCTGAGGTGTTCCAGGCGGCGTGAATTGTGAAACTATTCCACATTTTCTTAAGTGTGTGCCAAATTCATGACTCAAGTATTCTCCTCCACGATCTGATCGTAGAAACTTGATTTTTCTGTCACGTTGATTTTCAACCTAACTCTGAAATTCCTTGAACTTTTCAAAGGTCTCAGACTTGTGTTTCATTAAGTAGATATACCCGTATCTACTCAGGTCATCAGTGAGGGTGAGAACATAAGGATAGCCACCGCGAGCCTCAACACTCATTGGACCGCACACATCGGTATGTATGATTTCCAATAAGTTGGTTGCTCTCTCCATTGTTCCTGAGAATGGAGTCTTGGTCATTTTACCCATGAGGCATGGTTCGCACGTGTCAAATGATTCATAATCAAGAGACTCTAAAAGTCCATCTGCATGGAGCTTCTTCATGCGTTTGACACCTATGTGACCAAGGCGGCAGTTCCACAAATATGTAGGACTATTGTTATCAACTTTAACTCTTTTGGTATTCACACTATGAATATGTGTATCATCACGTATGAGATTCATTAAGAATAAACCATTAACCATCGGAGCATGACCATAAAACATATCTCTCATATAAATAGAACAACCATTATTCTCGGATTTAAATGAGTAGCCATCTCGAATTAAACGAGATCCAGACACAATGTTCATGCTCAAACTTGGCACTAAATAACAATTATTGAGGTTTAAAACTAATCCCGTAGGTAAATGTAGAGGTAGCGTGCCGACGGCGATCACATCGACCTTGGAACCATTCCCGACGCGCATCGTCACCTCGTCCTTCGCCAGTCTCCGTTTATTCCGTAGCTCCTGCTTTGAGTTACAAATGTGAGCAACTGCACCGGTATCAAATACCCAAGAGCTACTACGAGTACTGGTAAGGTACACATCAATTACATGTATATCACATATACCTTTTGTTTTGCCGGCCTTCTTGTCCGCTAAGTATTTGGGGCAGTTCCGCTTCCAGTGACCACTTCCCTTGCAATAAAAACACTCAGTCTCGGGCTTGGGTCCATTCTTTGGCTTCTTCCCGGCAACTTGCTTACCGGGCGCGGCAACTTCCTTGCCGTCCTTCTTGAAGTTCTTTTTACCCTTGCCCTTCTTGAACTTAGTGGTTTTATTCACCATCAACACTTGATGTTCCTTCTTGATTTCTACCTCTGCTGATTTCAGCATAGCATATACCTCAGGAATGGTCTTTACCATCCCCTGCATTTTGTAGTTCATCACAAAGCTCTTCTAGCTAGGTGGAAGCGACTGGAGGATTCTGTCAATGACCGCTTCATCCGGGAGATTAACTTCCAGTTGAGTCAAGCGGTTGTGCAACCCAGACATCTTGAGTATGTGTTCACTAACAGAGCTATTTTCCTCCATGTTACAGCTAAAGAATTTGTCGGAGACTTCATATCTCTCGACCCGGGCATGAGCTTGGAAAACCATTTTCAGCTCTTCGAACATCTCATATGCTCCATGTCTCTCAAAACGCTTTTGGAGCCCCGGCTCTAAGCTGTAAAGCATGCCGCACTGAACGAGGGAGTAATCATCGGAACGTGAATGCCTAGCGTTCATAACGTCTTGTTCTGCAGGGAGAACAGGTGCGTCACCCAGCGGTGCTTGTAGGACATAATCTTTCTTGGCAGCTATGAGGATGATCCTCAGGTTCCGGACCCAGTCCGTATAGTTGCTGCCATCATCTTTCAGCTTGGTTTTCTCTAGGAACGCGTTGAAGTTGAGGACTACGTTGGCCATTTGATCTACAAGACATATTGTAAATGTTTTAGACTAAGTTCATGATAATAAAGTTCATCTAATCAAATTATTTAATGAACTCCCACTTAGATAGACATCCCTCCTCTAGTCATCTAAGTATAACATGATCCGAGTCAACTAGGCTGTGTCCGATCATCACGTGAGACGGACTAATCAACATCGGTGAACATCTTCATGTTGATCGTATCTTCTATACAACTCATGCTCGACCTTTCGGTCTTCTGTGTTCCGAGGCCATGTCTGTACATGCTAGGCTCGTCAAGTCAACCTAAGTGTTTGCATGTGTAAATCTGTCTTACACCCGTTGTATGTGAACGTTAGAATCTATCACACCCGATCATCACGTGGTGCTTCGAAACAACGAACTGTCGCAACGGTGCACAGTTAGGGGGAACACTCCTTGAAATTATTATGAGGGATCATCTTATTTACTACCGTCGTTCTAAGTAAACAAGATGCAAAACATGATAAACATCACATGCAATCAAATAATAAACGTGACATGATATGGCCAATATCACATAGCTCCTTTGATCTCCATCTTGGGGCTCCATGATCATCTTGTCACCGGCTTGACACCATGATCTCCATCATCATGATCTCCATCATCGTGTCTCCATGAAGTTGCTCGCCAACTATTACTTCTACTACTATGGCTAACGCGTTTAGCAATAAAGTAAAGTAATTTACATGGCGTTTCTCAATGACACGCAGGTCATACAAAAATAAAGACAACTCCTATGGCTCCTGCCGGTTGTCATACTCATCGAAATGCAAGTCGTGATTCCTATTACAATAGCATGAACATCTCATACATCACATATAGATCATTCATCATTCATCACAACTTTGGCCATATCATATCACAAAGCACTTGCTGCAAAAACAAGTTAGACGTCCTCTAATTGTTGTTGCAAGTTTTTTACGTGGCTGAATTAGGATTCTAGCAAGAACGTTTTCTTACCTACGTAAAAGCCACAACGTGATTTGTCAACTTCTATTTACCCTTCATAAGGACCCTTTTCATCGAATCCGCTCCAACTAAAGTAGGAGAGACAGACACCCGCCAGCCACCTTATGCAACTAGTGCATGTTAGTCGGTGGAACCGGTCTAACGTAAGCGTACGTGTAAGGTTGGTCCGGGCCACTTCATCCCACAATACTGCTGAAGCAAGATAAGACTAGTAGCGGCAAGAAAGTTGACAACATCTACGCCCACAACAAATTGTGTTCTACTCGTGCAATAGAGAACTACGCATAGACCTAGCTCTGATACCACTGTTGGGGAACGTTGCAGAAAATTAAAATTTTTCCTACGGTTTCACCAAGATCCATCTATGAGTTCATCTAAGCAACGAGTCATGGGAGATAGATTGCATCTACATACCACTTTGTAGATCGCGAGCGGAAGCGTTCAAGGAACGGGGATGAGGTAGTCGTACACGACGTGATCCAAATCACCGGAGATCCTAGCACCGAACGGACGGCACCTCCGCGTTCAACACACGTACGGTCAGCGTAAAGTCTCCTTCTTCTTGATCCAGCAAGGCAAAGGAGAGGTTGAGGAAGATGGCTCCAGCAGCAGCACGACGGCGTGGTGATGGTGGAGCTGCAGTACTCCGGCAGGGCTTCGCCGAGCTCTATGGAGGAGGAGGAGATGTTGGAGAGGGAGAGGGAGGCGCCAGGGCTGGGGGTGCGGCTGCCCCCCTCCCCTCCCCCTTTTATATAGGCCCCTGGGGGGGCGCCGGCCCTGGGAGATTGGATCTCCGAAGGGGGGCGGCGGCCAAGGGCTGGAGTGGCCCCCAAGCCAAGGTGGGGCGCCCCCCCACCCCTAGGGTTTCAACCCTAGGCGCATGGGGTGGGCCTAGGGGGGCGCACCAGCCCACTATGGGCTGGTTCCCCTCCCCACTTTGGCCCATGGGGCCCTCCGGGATAGGCAGCCCCACCCGGTGGACCCCCGGGACCCTTCTGGTGGTCCCAGTACAATACCGGTGACCCCGAAACTTGTCCCGATGGCCAAAACAGCACTTCCTATATATAATTCTTTACCTCCGGACCAATCCGGAACTCCTCGTGACGTCCGGGATCTCATCCGGGACTCCGAACAACATTCGGGTTACTGCATATACATATCCCTACAACCCTAGCGTCACAGAACCTTAAGTGTGTAGACCCTACGGGTTCGGGAGACATGCAGACATGACCGAGATGTCTCTCGGGCAATAACCAACAGCGGGATCTGGATACCCATGTTGGCTCCCACATGCTCCACGATGATCTCATCGGATGAACCACGATGTCGAGGATTCAATTAATCCCGTATACGATTCCCTTTGTCAATCGGTATTTTACTTGCCCGAGATTCGATCGTCGGTATCCCAATACCTCATTCAATCTCGTTACTGGCAAGTCACTTTATAGCCACCCAGTTACGTTGTGACGTTTGGCACACCCAAAGCACTCCTACGGTATCCGGGAGTTACATGATCTCATGGTCTAAGGAAAGGATACTTGACATTGGAAAACTCTAGCAAACGAACTATGCGATCTTATGCTATGTTTAGGATTGGGTCTCGTCCATCACATCATTCTCCTAATGATGTGATCTCGTTATCATTGACATCCAATGCCCATAGTCAGGAAACCATGACTATCTATTGATCAACGAGCTAGTCAACTAGAGGCTTACTAGGGACATGTTGTTGTCTGTTATTCACACATGTATTACGATTTCCGGATAACCCAATTATAGCACGAATAAAGACAATTATCATGAACAAGGAAATATAATAATAATGCTTTTATTATTGCCTCTAGGGCATATTTCCAACAGCCTTCACCTTCGGCTCTCTGTCCATGAATGCTGCACTCAGCTTTGTGTGCCTCAGACAACATTAGGCCCATTCGCTTGCAGTACATGCCTTCCAAGACCCTCCCAAATGAGCTGAATGCAACATTAAGTTCTCTGGCATGGAGCTCTTTGTGCTTGTTAAATATGACTTGCATCTGTGGGGGCAACTGCGATGCACGGAAACAATGGCATTAGATTGGCAGGGACAGTAGTTTGTAACATGCTAGTGAAATGAATGTGCAAAAAATATGAAAAAGGAAAAAGGAAAAAATGAGTTGCGAGAAAAAAAAACCACCTCTAACTCCTCGATTGTTGGCAATGCATGGAGCCACTCCTCCAAAGAGCCGCACACGTCCTCACCACTCTCCGTGTTAGATGGAGGCGGCTCATGCACATGCTCTGCGCTCCCATTGGTACCCCCTGTACCGGCGTGAGGTGGGCTTTGAGAACCCGCATCTGCTCCCACATGTACATTTGCTTGCATGTGGGAGCTCTCAGGCACATCTGGAGTGTGTGTTGCGCCCCCAACAGCACCTCCTTGGTCGCTGATTTCCGGCAATTCCTCTGTGACATGTTCACTGGCAGCTCCTTGGTGATGCTGATCTATATATGACATGAACTCAACTACTGCGTACGGTGTACTGGTCCTGAACTGCATTACAAAGATGAGAAAAAATTTAAGAATTGCAACAGACAAATGTCTTCTATATAAAAACAAAAAAAGCAAAGTCTTTCAGTTTCAATCACTTACTGGATGCTTGCCAAACCCATCATCCAGGGTGTCCATTGCGACAACAGCATAAAAGTCCATTTCATGAACAAAACAAGCTCTAGGAAGCGAGTAGTTGATGGTGTGATCAACTAAGCATCCTCTTGGCGCATCAAGATGGTCCATGTAAATTATCTGCAAAAAAGACACAAAAAAGAAAAGAAAACATCAGCGCCTCAAGAAAAAGATTTGTTGTTGCGAATAAAAGGAGTGGGATGTTACAAGAATCAAAGGGGGTGTACCGGAAGCATTGGTAGACATCCACCGATGAGAAATTTCCCTCTACCCTCATTCCTCTTATCCTGGTATTTTTTAACTTCTCTCGTCACATCACACAGGATATGCTCATCCCACTCGAACTCATGGACCATACTCATATCTCGTAGGGTGTAAAGATAATCTAGGGGGACCATGTTTCCTGTCCCAGGAGCTAGGACCAAAGCCAGGCACAGTAATACCCATGACCTCTCGATGGTGTCATCATCATCTGCTTTTGATAAGACGGAAACTGCGGTGGCTATCGGAGCCCTATCCCCGCCGCCCAGATAAACTTCACGGAAATCAGCTTTGCCCCTCTTCTCAAACTCTATCGGTCTACTACCAGATGGTACATTGAATATCTTCTTAACCATGTCTTTTGAAAAGTGGATCTGCTTGTGGTCATTAATCCTGCAATTCACAAAAAAAATCAGTAGATGTTGCGAGAATAAAGAAAATAAAAGGTGTTATGCAACAGAAAAGAAATACAAAAAAGCGAAGATTACATACTTCAGCACACGATTCTTAGGGTCAATGTTCATAACAATGAAATCAAGAAGCTCTTCAGGAGGAGGGACCAAAGGAGATATAAACAGCAAATCCCCGAAGCTGGACTTGCTTATTACATCTCTCTTTTTCCCTTTGATTTCATTGGCTATTCCGCGCAGCCGCTTTGCCGACCAACGAGTTTGGAAGATAGGCATGCTGCAAAACAAGAGCAAAAATCAAAACATGGAAACTATCAGCAATGCATATCTACTTATCAGAAAATGAAAAGTATTGAAGCAAAAAAGTTAAAGATTCCTGTAGTTTCAGAAACATAAACTACAGACATAACCTACTAACTAGTTTCAGAAAGGTAAGTTTCTCTGGAAATATCATTGTGGTTCACAAACCCCCCGGTTGTGTTCCCTGAAACTACTTCGACCAGATCAAATAACCCTACACCCCTATCTCCTTGCTGTATCTCTGCAACATGATCTCCTGTGTTACTTGTTGTTTATCAACACAAAGAAACACATAGCTATTTGCAGTCGGTTGAAGGTAAGTTTTTCCCTTCGGGTTTGAGAGAACATCAGCTAAATCCAACTAAATTTAGATAAACATGTCATGTAAGCATGAGCTAAAATTCAGAGAAAAGTATTGAAACATGACCTACATTTCATAGAAAGTATTGAAAAACAGTAACTAAATTTCAGAGAAAACATATCTGTAGTTTCAGAAGCAAAAACTAAATTTCCTGTGCTATAAGCTAGCAGTACAAAAATTACCGAAGCATAACCTACACTAATGCATCACTAATTCCTACAGAAACTTCTCTCTCAACATCAAATTGGCTACGAAAACTTCTCTCTGAACATCAAAATAGTGTATCACTATATTCAAAACAAAAAGTTACAAAAAACTTTGAGCTGCAAAAATTCAGAGATTACCTACTAGCCAATTTGAGCTACAAGAACCTAGAACACGAAGGGACAGAAGAACCTAGAACATTCAGAGATTACCTACTAGCACAACAAACGAATAGCATACACGGAGCACCTACAACCAATTTGAGCTACAAAAATTCCAATAGCACATCACTATAACGAGCCAATTTTAGCTACAAAGGAATCAGAAGTTTCTGCAACAATAGATCTGAGAAATCCCAATCACCTGCTACAACTACACATCTACAATCCAACACCTACATCGGTGGCGCCGACGAGGGCGTCTCCCTACAACAGAGCACCTATGCGATGAGGCGTGCAGCCGCAGAAGCCGCCAAGCAGAGGAGAACCATCTCAGGGCCGACCAGAAATGGGGGAAAGGAGCACGCGGCCGTACCTGCTTGTGTCATCGGCGGCCACCGCCGACCCCGAAGCGGTCGTCGTCACCACCGCGTTGGATGCGCCCGTGTCACTGCGCACCGTGCGCCGTCGCTGCACACCGTGCGCTGTCGCCGCCCGCCGTCGCCCTACCAGATCCCACCACCGTCGCCCTAACAGACACAACGGAGCTGCTGGAGCACTGCGAGAGCGTTACAGCTGCATAAATGATTCCTGAAACAGCCGCCCAGTTTCAGAAACGTCTGCGCGTGACGCGGAAGCGAGGAACGCTCTCGTCCGTCTGATCAACACACGATCCGACGGACGCGGAGCCGGCGGACGCGCGAGCGTTATCAGTCGGTTGAAGGTAAGCTTTTTCCCATCTCTTAACCTTATCTTCCATAACTAGATATTCCTAAAAATATGATGAAACATGTTGTGCTAAGAGATCATCTCTTGTCTTCTCTTAAATAAAAAAAGACAAGCCTTTTCTTAAGAGTTTTTTCTCCTCCACTTCATTATTTATCCTACGTGGCACTCCTAAGATAGCATCATTGTACATGCCCTAAGAGCATCTACACAGCCGGGCTCCCCAAACCCTTCCTATATGCTCAGGCGGACGGCCCTGTCACTGACCACCCAAAAAAACGACCCAGTCGGATGCCTCATACCATCCCCAAACGCCCGGACTGACCAACACCCCTTATATCCAGCCTAAACTTGTGGCGGATATGGGGAGGCCCGGGTGAGACTGCCACGTCAGATTCAGCCCACGCTTGCTCACACCGACCCCCTTCACGAACAAAGCCCTAGCCACTCCACTCTGCCCCCAAGATCCCTTCCGGCGATTTCCGGCCTTCTCCGGCATGGCGAACGGCGGATCAGAGTCCTCGGTCACCCGATCTATGGACTGGGACTGTCACAGCCCAAGAATTTGCTTTGTAATTAATTACATTAGTGAGTAGCATCATGCATCCTTTTATTTTCAAAGGAAATTGAAATGAGGGAATTTTCAAAGCCTCAGAAAAATTAAATAAAAAGAGCAAAGAACCCTGGAAATTTTATTCAATTGTTCCAAAATGTTCCCTTACTTGCTTTGAGAAATTTGGCAAGAACTATAATTCAAACCAAAATTTAAGAACATTTTTAAGGAATTATTTTGGGCATTTGAATTTAAATCATATTGTATTTGCATTTGGATCTATATTCATATTAATTGGAATATAAGTTCAAAATCCCTGGAATATTTTATGTGCATTTGGAATTGCCCAATGAGCAACATAAAAATATTTAGAGGCAAGTGGCACTACTTTTCAATTCAGTTTGGATTTAAAACAGTGGCAAAGATTTAAATAAAAACAACAAAATAGAAAACAAAAAGTGGCACTGTTGGCCCAGCCCACCAGGGGCAAGGTTGTCTTCAACCTTGTGCCCACTGGCAGCCTGTGCACGTGCCAGACCGTGTCGCGCTCCCCTTCAACCCAATTTCGCGCCAGGAGATGTGGACGAAGCCCCGCACCGATCCCCTCCTCCTCTGGTCTTTCTCCCCCTCTCTCCCTCGCTTCTCTGCTCACCCGAGCGTAGCCATGGCCATCACAGCTCCCCCGCGTGCCCACCGTCGATGTAGCACGTTGCCACTTTGTCCTAGCGCTCTACCCCGGCGCTTGCTTCGCCTCCGCCGAGCCACGCGACCCGGGACGCACTGCAGCGACGTCCTCGAGCTCCTCTTCAGCCTCGGACGACCGAGACCTTCCGCGCTCGTTCAACACCTCCAACGCCTCCCCTGAGCCGCTAAGCTGCCGTGATGAACCACCATGAGATCCGAAGTAGTTCCCCTCTCTCACTTGTGTATAATCCGTCTTCTAACCACGCTAGCCACCAGAGCCGAAATCTCACCGCCGTCGTTTTAGCCACTGGAGCTTGCGTTCGAGCGCGTCATCGTGTTGAGACCATCTCCAGGAACTCGTAGCACCCACGGGTCCGCCCCTTCCGTGCCCTGTAGCGTTGCCTCCGAGCACGCCCGAACTCCGGCCGCCGCATCGCTCGCCGTTGTCATCACTGTAGGCTACCCCGGCTTCCCTCGCTTGCTCCTCTGGGCGCGGATCAACTCCAGCTACCAAACGTGCCTGCCCACGGATCAACTAGTGTTATTTGCAAAAAGGTAGACTGAGAATTAATGATTTTTGGCACAAACTATAGAATTGTGGTTTCTGCAACTCTATCCTTCAATATCGATGTTTTTGCAATTCACTCCTTTGGTTGCGAACTGATTACCATGCTCAGTTGTAGCGCTGTTCTTCCTTTTAATACTCAACAAAGATGCCACTTCTGGACCTTATTTGACTGAGTTTTTAATTTAATTTAATTTTAAGGAATTTTTATATAGTTTAATAGAAACCTGCTTACGTTGTCAACCATACACAACATGTTTTATTCACAGTCGGCTTGTTATCGTCTAAAAAAAGGATGCCGCTTTTGGATATTTTTTTACTATTTTTTTCATTTTCATTTATTTATTTTGGCATTTTTAGTTTATTTTAGTACTCCCTCCGTTCCTAAATATAAGTCTCTTTAGAGATTTCACAAGGACTACCTACGGATGTATATAGACATAGTTTAGAGTGTAGATTCAATCATTTTGCTTCTTATGTAGTTCACATTGAAATATTTAAAGGACTTATATTTAAAAACAGAGGGAGTAAAAACCATCTTACATTATCAACCATAGGTAGCCTGTGGGCTTCGGTTGATTTTTTGGGTAATATATTCAGGTGGTGGAGGGGCCCCCTCCCCCCGTGAAAATTCAAAAAAAAAACATACGTAGTCTTTTTTTTTTTAGACAACCATACATAGCCTGTTTAAATAACATTTTCATCACACTCGGCCTGTTTTCCATGATGGACCTGAACAACTGCTTAAGAAACAAAACTGGCCCAGTAACGATGAGCTTTTACAAGGTCTGGCCCGTCATATATGCCGGTGAGAGGCAGTTGATTGTGAACCCGGTTCTCGCCGCCGCCTCCTCGGACGCCCGCGCAGCGCCGCCTCCTCGGACGCGTTGATCGGGTGAGTACGCCTTCCTTTAGTTTCTTCTCAGTCATGGTAATGGGAATTGGAGGGTACCAGATCGAACTAACAACTAACTGATTCCATCGGATCATGCCAAGATGTGGTGTTAATTGTGGATGATTCCCACCAAGATGCTGCTCTGTGCGTGATTCGATAGGCCAATCGGTTGGTAGATTGATATCTTGTCTTGTACACAGAAATGGCTCGATTCGTATGTGATTTCTGCATTGATATCTTCAGTATTGACTGAGGCACCTCCCTGGATTCATGCAGCTAACCTGTTTGACGAAATGACGGCGCCAGAATCTACTCCCTGTGGTTCCAAGAGCGCGCGAGGCACCTGCAATGGCGTCGACAGGCTCAGCAGCCTTCCCAGTGAGCTGCTCCACCGCGTGATGTCCTTCCTGCCCACGCCGGAGGCCGTGCGCACAAGTCTGCTCTCGCCGAGCTGGCGCTATCTCTGGGCATCTACGCCATACATCCGCATCGACCACCACGACTTCATGGATGACAACGAAAAGATGGAGAGGTTCGGGGACCGCCTGCTGCTCTTGCGCGACAGCACTGCTTTCTTGGATGAAGCCCGGATCATTGACCACACGGTTGCTAGTACCACATGTACTGTGTGGATTCGTCATGTCATCATGCACAAAGTTCGTCACCTCCATGTTTCCGGATTGGGCCATCTGGATAGCTCAGCCATGCCTCCTTCTAACCACCTCAAAACAATCAGGCTCCAATTTGTCATATTGGGAAATGGGCTCTTGAGGCCGCTCAACTACGACTGCCGAGTGCTTCAACTTCTACAGCTGGAGGATTGCGTTTTGGTTGACCTGAAGGAGATCTCATCCAAGTCACTCAAGGTTCTGCATATCATTAACTGCCTTATCACTGGCAGTCTCCTGATTTGTGCTAGCAATCTTACCCATCTCTCTATCCTAGACATGCATAGTCATTCCGGAGCTATATTAGTCAGGGATCTGTCTTCTCTAGTAACAGCCTTTGTTAGTGTAAGGACAATAGAGGGCCATGTTCTACTTGATGGCCTCTCACATGCCACAACCTTGGAGTTGCATGCACCATTACCTGAGGTACGAACTAGTTCTTTTTCTTTTCACATCCATACACGTTTAGACGAATATCTATATTTGATTCCTTAGTTAGATTTTTCTTATGTAGTTGCTTCTCGGGGTTTAAATCTTAACCTTTTCAGCTTACTTGATTCCCCTCCTACGAGCTGGTATTATTTTAATAAGCTAGCATGGAAAAGGCATGAAATGATCAAACTATTCTACTCACTGTCTTCACCATCATTTTGATTTCATCTGGGATGAACATGAAGCTTCTGTTGCAGAGAGGTTTGTGGATATGCCCAATGTTCAGCAACCTGACAAGCCTAGTGCTGGGCAATTGGTGCATGGCTGGTGATTTCGACGCACTGCTTCGCATTCTCCAGCACTCGCCCAAGCTGAAGGAATTGACTTTTATGCTCGTAAGGGTACTCACTCGAAACCATCTCTAAATACTAGTTGATCTGTTATAAGAGTGGAACCACTTACTGATCCTTCCACCTTAATGTTGAAATTCTACAGGTGCAATGTGTAAGGTGCATGCATTCTGAATCTAGTTTGCCACCATCAGGAGCAGCGTTGAGCTTGGGCTCCCACCCTTGCATCGAGAGTATCAAGATCTGCTGCTCGAAAGAAGATCCAAGTGTCGGCGCGCTGGTGGAGGCGTTGCAACCGATTGCCGGTGATGTGAAAATCAGCATCAGGCGTCTCTATTAATCAAGACATTGTTTTGTTTTGGGCACCTGCCACCTTAGACCAGTGCTGAGTTAATGTGTTGAGATGAAGTGTTCCTGAGGTAAACGTTCAGTAAACCAGAATAGCCAGTTGACTCCGGCCGGCGGCCGCGGAGGAGGCTGGGTCAAGCTCCCTGCTCCTCTATCTCTCGGAATGGATTGGGTAATTAATCTGCAATTTAGCTCCCGAGCCCTCACAGAGACACTATGTGTTGAATTGGGCTTAAATGCATGCTTAGTTTACCTCTTGAATCTCAATATCTTATGCCTGAAATAGCTACATGTTTCCATTGGCAAGCCTAGCATGATTGCCCTCAGAGATTCTGAACATGCCAGGCTAATGAATATATTCCTATATATGCCCCTGATGCTAGACAAATCATATTTGTCACAAAAGATTTCACACTGTAATATCATGCGTGTAATTGGGAGGACAATTTCTAATCACAATTCAGAATGGAATCATCAGATTGAACAATAGGTTGCCACCATCTTAACTTGAGGAACAAAACAATGCGCAGGTGCCCAAGATAACAGTTACTCTTGTACGTATTATACTACAAAAAAATCAGAGTAAATCAGACAACGTGATATCTTGGACATCCTTAAGATGCAGACTGCCAACATGTTTTTTCACACTCTTTTAGCACAGTGTGTGTTGGCATTTCTCTCAATGAGGTATCAGCAGATCATTGTTTTTTTTAAGAACACCAATATGGAGCCATAGAGGCCTCTCAGGAAGATACTCCCTCTGTTCCGAATTACTTGTCTTAGATTTATCTAGATACGAATATATCTAACACTAAAATGAGTCTAGATACATCCGTATCTAGACAAATCCAAGATAAGTAATTTAGAACGGAGGGAGTATCTGCCAACATACTCGTAGCATACATGCGAACAAAACAAAAGCGTGGCTAACAGCAGCAGCGCAAGCGTTAACACAAGAGTAGTCTGACATCAAACATTTGAGTACATAAGTCAACACTAGTCTTGAGTATGAAGAAAGCAACGCTAACCTTTCTTGATATCTATTGATAAATTCGGTAAAAAGATATCAAACACTTCCATTAACGCAGAGCCCATTTGGCCATACATTCTAGTAGGCAGAGATGAACAATTTTACCATTTTGCAGCCCCAATCCTGCACATTTTTTTTGTACTTTTCAGATTCTGAGAGACAATTGGCTAAATAACGCCAGCTGTGCAGCCTACAACTGAAAACTATGTGATTGGGATTTTGCACGTGTCCTGAATTTTTCGAGAGAGGCTGAAATATTTTTTTTCTTATCCTAAACCCTACATGTTTCAGATTATACCCAGGGCCCAGCCCAGCAGTAGCCCACCAAGGTTCCAAGCCCGAGAGTCAGCGCTATGTCTCCCGAGACCTAGGGTGATCTCCCGTAAAGGCGCCTCCTGGCCGGCCTAGGGGCACGGGAGGCCATGACCTCGTCTTTTTGTTTTCATTTTTCTTCACTTTCGTTTGTACTTAAAAATATTTTAAATAAATACACTATAAAAACACTTTCCATAATTTTTTTTGAAAAAATGTTACCCAAGTATTTGGAAAATGTTGAATGTGTATAAAGTTTTTTTTTCTCATGTATAGACAAAATATACAATGTGTGTGAAAAAGGTTGATCATCTATTTAACAAATGTTAATCAAGCATTTGAAAAAACTGCTCAACAAGTATTTAAAAATATTAATAAAGAATTTGAAAACTGTTAAAAGTGTATAACAAAATGTTGATCATCTATAATTTTTTATAATGTATTGGAAAAATAATTATCAAGCAATTTAAAAATGTGAATGTGTAAAGAAAAATGTTGAAAATATATTAAAAAAACTAAAATTTACTTTATTCAGAGAATTTTCAAATTGTACTTCAAAAATGATAATTAAACTTTAGAAAAAATTAAATGTATATAAAAAATATTGACCATGTATGAAAAAATAGTTAATCTTATATTTGAATAAGTGTTCATCAAACATTTGAAAAATGTTAAATGTGCATAGAAAAATATGGACCGTGCATTAAATATATTAATATATATTTGAAAAATATTAATCAAGTATTTGAAAATCTTAAAAATATGTATAGAAATTAATTTATCATGTATTGAAAACAATATAATTTTTATTTAAAAAATCTGAATCAAGCATTTGAATAATTTCTAAAATGTGAAAATAAAAAATATTGGCCCTGTACTAGAAAACTGAGGAAAAAACAAAGAAAAAGAAGAAAATCGATGCTTACCAAGAAAAAGGAAAATCGAAGGAAGGAAATAAAAAAATCATAAAAACCATTAAAACAAAAAAAAAGAATAGTGAAACCCGTGAAAGAAACAAAGAAAAAAGAAAACCAACGAAAACCGTGAAAGAAAGAAAGAAAACTGGTGAAATAAAAAAATACTATAGAAAATCATTGAAGAAATAGAGAAAAACAGAAGAAAATAATAAAAGAAAGTAATAAAATAAAATGAATAAAGCGCCAGAAGAAACCAGTACATCAACCACCACTATAGCTTTCTTATTGCTCGGAAACAGCAAACAGAAAAAACAGGGCGGCCCATTGCTGTGGCGGGGTTGAAAATGTTTCAAGAGTAACACGGACGCAGAGTTTCTCAGTCCGAGTTCAAACGAGCTCGGGTGAACAGTAAAATGGAAAAACATCATAACAAAATTTAAAAAAACTGATTATTTTTTTACAATCATTGAGAAAAGTTTTAAGTGCTTGCAAAAATTCTTCATGGAATCACATTCTAGAAGACGTGGCAAAAAAAGTACAAAATCAATACTCTAAAAATGCTACTTTCAAAATCATTTTGAAGCGCTGATTTTGTGGCTTTTTGCCATGCCTTAAAGAAATTTGATTTCATGAAGAATTCTTGCAAGCATTTGAAAATTTTGTCACAAAAAATTTGAAATTTGTTTGATTTTTTTGACTGTTCACCAAGCTCAGGTCACTTTCGAAGTAACGCTTGCTATAAGCGAGATATAACCCCCTTTGCGTCCTTGCTGCTTACCCCGAGCGTGCATCCCCCGCCGATTCTCCGACCGCCGCACAGCCGCACGGCCAGGCTGCTGCGGCGCCGCCCTGCCCGCACCTCTGCTGCTGGCCCGCTCGGCCTCCGCGCACCGGCGCAGTCCAGGGCACCTCTTGCCCTCGGCGGTGCGTGCAGGCGGCACAGTCCAGGGCACCATGTCCAAGATATGCTTCTCTGTTTCCTGGGGGAGGAGAGGACAACGAAGGGCAAATCATATACCTTGTACACCAAAATAACGGACAATTGCAGATTATCGCTGCTAAGTTGTAGACGATTCAACTTACCAACAGGTGAGGGCCAAACGTGCAATGCAAGTTTGGTTACCCTAACTTCTGTGCAATCTGTTGTTGTATGAATTTATCATACAGTATCGATTACTTGTGCCACTAATGGATTGTCTGCTCTGTTTGACTATTGGTGCTACTCACTGATTGCCCAAAACTTCATGAATTGAAGTATTCAACTGTGTCTCTCTGCCCTTGCTTCTATCTTTTATGGTGTATAGTTCGTGCCTTCCGTTTCAAAAGAGCGGCGAAAGCTTTGCATAATTTTGTTAAATGAACTGGAACAACCAGGGAAAAAAAAGACGCATAAAAGTCTATCCTCCTGGCAAAAGAAAAACCAAAGTTCAAATTATTCGATTGAGTCCAGCCCCATTACACTACACCAAAGAACAATCCCAACAGCTTGCGTCTGCAACCAACAGTGTTAATCTCAACTCCTCAAGCCAAAGGATATCTCGTTTACAAACAGATCATGTAATCGCTATGTGCACAACACCAGCCACATGAAGCATATTTCTCCAGGAACCAACACAATTTCAGATATGATGTGACATTCACTTGCTTGGTGTAGCTAGTCATCAAGCACAAACACCATTTTCAAGGAACGCCAATGAACAGAGACCCAGAGCTTTGCAGAACAACTGAACCCATCTCAAATTAGATTTATATTCATTGAACTTCATAGAATTGCTAAACATTCGAAACTAACATACCAGAAAGACAGAAGCAATGGGCGTTGTGGTGATCTCCTTTGCTAAATTACGGCGCCTCCGCCTGGATGTTGGGGCTTGGTAGCTGGAATGGACCAGATTGTTGGTTAAATTTTGCTTGATATATACTCTCTTTCCGGTCATATTACCAGTAATTTATGTTGTAGTAGATATATATTCACTCCAACAGAACTATCTATGATAGTATGTAGCATAAATGTTTTACAAGATATTACTAGAACTTTTGAGAGTATGACATTACACATGTCTAAAATTATAACTTTTTCAACAACCATTGGCAGTAATATATATTTCCATATTTTAAGCAACACATGAGTTCAAAAAATAATTTAACTGACAAAAAGTCCATTTTCCTTGAACTTTACGTGAGTCCAATTTTTGTCCTAAAACTATCAAACCCTCCAAAATAAACATTGACCATTCCCTTGGACTATAGATTGATTTGAAAGCAGTTTTTGTAAAATACAGTAGGTTAAAGAATGCTAATGGGAATTCAAGTTACAAAGTGGCATACAGGGTATGCATTAAGCAGAATAGCTTAGTCCTAGAGACAAGGCTCTATTTTCAATGTAAACGAGAATTTAGAATAAGTTATACCGTTTTCCACTTTCTATGTACAAGTATATAAATGTAATGTTTTGTACTCTCTAGGGTAGGAAAAGGAGACTAATACATCATATCTAACAGAATACCCTGATGATGTGATACATTGGCTCCAAGTGATGTTACCTCATTGCTAATATACCAATCCATACTTTCCAACCCTTGAAGCATATCAATAATTTTCTTCATTGTAGGTCTTTTGGTACGCTCAGGATTCCCGCAGATTAGACCTATCTGAATGCATCTTGTTATTTGTTGGCAATCCATTTCAAGTGATGTATACCCTGGTTCTTTTTGCAGTGCATTTGTCCATTTCTGAAGTTCCTGTGAAATCAGAACACAAATATGGAATTTACTATACAGTGGTAACACGTGACATGGTCTTTAGGAAAGGGGGCCTCAAAAGTTTATACAGATGTGCCTTACACACTCGATGAATTCCGTGGAAGATTTTCTAATATCATATGGGTAGTCCCTGTGACCCGTTATTACCTCCATGATAATTACACCCAAACCAAATATGTCTGACATAGGTGTGATTATACCTCGTAGGTATTCCGGCGGCATATAACCTCTGCATTAACATGAATGGGTGAATGTAAAGCGTTAGGGGAATGAGAAAACATATTTCATTGATTACTAAAAGCAATGGATTATGAAGAGGTGGTTCACTTACAATGTTCCAATAGTAATTGCGGTGTGAATAGTTTGTTCTTGATCAAACAGTCTTGACAGACCAAAGTCTGTAATTTGGGGTATCATATCTTCATCAAGCAATACATTCACAGGTTTTAGATCCAAGTGAATAATGGGACCATCGGATTGCTCGTGGAGGAACTGTAGCCCATAGGAAATCCCCTCGATTATTTTGAGGCGGGTGGGCCAATCAAGTCCAGAAGATGCATCTGCATTTGTACGTAAAACATGAGAATTTCATAGATGATGTCTTAAAATATAAAATCGGTTATTATTTGTGTGCTCTATATATAGAAAGAAATCAAAATTTACATTATATACTCTCTTTCCTTTTGTTCATATGAACGCAGTTTTTAGGAACTATGATCAAACCACAAAAATTGCAAGCTCAAAGAGAGATGAAAAGTAAGAAAAGAAGAACTATTAAATGCCATACCTGAAATGTACTTATCAAGACTTCCCTTAGGCAAATACTCCAAGCAAAGCAAACATTCAATGTACCAAACAAAAATGAACTTTCCTTCATGAAGTTTACATAAATGTTGTGTCTCATAGCAGTAGCCTAGTAGTCGCACTATATTTGGGTGCTTTAGTTTCATAAGAAGATTAACCTCATTCTCAAATTGCTCATGTGAGCTTGATACTGACTGCACAATCTTCTTCACTGCGACCATTTTCCCGTTTCCTAGCACCCCCTGCTTAAAGACTCTTATTAATGCTATATGTATTTTTCGGTCAATTATATGGTTTAAACTTAAAAAAACAAAAACATATATGCCTTAACATTACCTTATATACCACACCATAACCACCTCTACCAAGTATTCTCTCATTGCAGAAGTTGTTAGTAATGTCTTTCAAATGTTGTAATGGCATATGGTTGAGTGTGGGTGTTGTCTGCATAAAGAAGTTCTTGGGTTAACAAGGGATTGCGCGTATACAATTTCAATAGCATTTTTGGATTAATTTCGAGATTTTTATAAGACAAAAAAATCAGATTTATTCTGGAACTACTAGACGAAACTATGAATTAATATGTAGACTTTTGGAAAATAGAAACAAAGGCAGATTGCAGTGAATTTCCTTCCTTTTCAATGTTGTGCTACAATGTAATTATATTAGAGTACCACCATATTAATTTCATCATTGTAGTGCAAAGATCCCAAATTTGTTGGGATAAGACATGATCCCAAAGTATAATTTATACTCTACTTTGAAACCTATTGCGACGTATTAACTCTAGGCAAGTAAGCCCATCAGATATTATAACAAGGTTGTTCCTACAAAAGAAAAAAAGAAAAAAAGAGGATGAAAAACTGAATCAGTGTGTTCTTTGTTGATTTATAGGAACCACTCTCATTAGTTTTGTTCCCTGGGCTGAAGAACATGTACTCCCTCCAATCCAAATTAATTGACGCACACTTAGTACAACTTTAGTACAAAGTTGTACTAAGTGTGCATCAATTAATATGGATCGGAGGGAGTATATTTTTTGTGTCCCACTGTGATGGTGATGAGGGAATGTTGATTCTCACATGTTCAAAATAGAGAGGTGAAATGTCCATATCCAGATTTGTAAAGTGAAATTTGTGTCCTGGGAATAGAGTTGGGTTTGGAACACACGGTGTGGAGGGTGCACGGGGTCGGATGGGATTACTTGAGTTCATTAGATCAGACAGTACAAAATTTGAGTGTTTTCTAACAAAAAAAGTTGCTCCGGTTCTCTTTAGACACTGTAAAATTATCGAGACGATTATTTGGACATCTCACCATGTGCACTTGAATTTTAAGGAATCTGATTCCAGATTCGTAGGAAGCGGAGTGTGAGTGAGCACGTGATATATGTTGCCAGTCATATGTACTAGCTTAATAGGTGTGTTAACCAATACAAGTTTACACAATCTCAAGTTCAATTTCACTGGTTCTTTGCCCCAATGATCAATTAATCTGATATCTTAAAATATTTCCCACGGTTGAGAGTGAATACCGAACTGCGGATAGTAGACCAATGTTATTGTTTCACTCATCCTAGTGTTAAGTATCAGAATTGCAGATATGTTGTCACAAAAGGAAGATAAAACAAGAGACAAACCTTTAGGACGTCTCTATAGTGGACAAGGACAATGTGCTGGTAAGCCCTGCAAATATGAATTGCTGTCAGGATATGTGAATTGAATTTTACATGTTGATTAACGATTCTTATTTACCCGCCGGGGCCGGGGGGAGACGGGATTTTTTTTCAAAACTAGCACGGTTTTTATAGCAATTTCGAAATCTAGCAGTGCTAACAAGTTTATCGCAGAAATAGCACCCCGTCGGCCTCGCATTGGCCGAAGTACCCTTTTTCGGCCTGCGGAAGCCCGAAGTGAGCTCTTCGGTTAGGCCTGGCCGAGGTGCTCGCGAACTGGGCCGAAGACGGGCCTCTTCGGCCAGCCAGCGACCGAAGAGGTCTTCGGCCAGCCAGCGACCGAAGATGGGCCTCTTCGGCCAGCCAGCGACCGAAGAGGTCTTCGGCCAGCCAGCGACCGAAGAGATATGGATAAGGCTGGCTCGACCGGCTCTTCTTTCTTCTTTCTCTCGCTGTTCTTGCTCTCTCTCTCTCTCTCTCGTTCCTCTCTGTGTACATCGCCCCCCCTCGCTGATCTCTTCATTTCTCCACCTATTTTTGAATCCAAAGCACAGAAACGGTAGATCGTAGCCATCTCCACCGGCCTACGGTCATATTTTCCCAATGGGATAGCTATTTGTGCGTACAAGTGAGGTGGAGTCATGGTGGGGTGAGGAGGAGGAGAAGCCATGGTGGGCTGAGGAGGAGGAGGCGGTTTGGCTGGTGAGGAGGAGGTGCAGCTTCGTGCCGCCGAGGGGGTGGCGTTGGTGTTGTCTGTTGGTGCAAGTTCTTCGTGAGGTGGCCACACGCGTCGAAGGTATAATCACGCGTCATATTTTATTAGTGTTAATTGGTTTGTGTTGGCATTTTAGCGGATAGTTAGTGTAGCCGGTAACAATTTGTTCATTGCGATTAATTATAAGGTGGCAATGTCTGACAGGTGAAAATGTCTGTATCAGTAAATTTGACGACACTTTCAGACCCGGACAGAGTGGACATTAGACAGTTGAAGCACTAGTTGACTACTAGTTTTGGGTTGGATTCTGAAGTATGTTCCGTCAGTATTCATGCATTGTGGACCTGTAAAAATGTCAAGTGGGAGTTGATGCCGATAGATAGGAGCCAGCATTGGTTGACCCTGTTAAGTCGTTGCCGAGACCGAAGAATCCACCCATATATCCTAGTGCAGCCAGTGGCGAAGGAGGAGAATACCGTACAACTCCATGTGGGGTATGAACCCGGCCAGGGTAGTCGAGTTGCTAACGAGATTCATTTATCCGGGTCACAGCCACCGGATGTGGATTCTAGCCAAACCGAGAAGGAGTCAGACTACATGTTGGACAATGTTTGTGGTCATGATACTGGGCAGAATATTCAGTCGACAATATTAGCTGGTTCTGGTGTTGCTGATGGGGATGAGGAAGGCGATGAAATGCAGAGGGTGATGGAGGAAGAGGACGAGGATGGATATGCGGAGGATCTGGATTCTGAAAATTCTGAGGATGAAGAGGAGGTACCGATTCCTTCTGCATGGAATCAGGACATATCCACCGGCCTTACTGTGAACGATGGCCATGAGACTCCATGGCAATATAATCTGAACCAAGTCCAGATAGGGGCTATGTTTGATACAAAGAAAAAATTGAAGTATGCAGTGATAAAGTGGGCTATGTCTACTCAGAGGGTTTTCCGGACAGACAGATCAAACCCAACAAACTATACCGTGAAGTGTGTTGAAACAGGTTGTCCTGCGAAGGTGCACGGGCACGTGCCAAAGTATAACATCCACTGGGTTGTCACAAATGTGGTCCCACATAATTGTGTGAGGAAAAACTTGTTGGTTCATCATCCAAACCTGACTTCAACTCTCATTGCGCAACTCATGTATACTGAGATAGTGGAGAAAAAAGATATGGAAGCAAAACACATCCAGACAGCAGTGAAGGTAAGATGGAATTATAACATTCGTTATGGGAAGGCTTGGAGGGCTAAGCAGAAGGCTATGGAGGAAAGGTTTGGGACGTTCTTTGACTCATATGATAATGTTGTCCGTCTCCTGGATGTACTGAAGGAGAGGAATCCCGACACTTATGTTAACGTACAACATACAAGGTTGCTGAGTATACCAGGTTTGAAGGTGTTGAAACGAGTATTCTTCTCTTTCGCTATGTGCATTGAAGCTTTCCGGCATTGTCCTCCTGTGATGTTTGTGGATGGTACATTCTTGACTGGTCAGTACAAAGGGCAAATCCTGACTGCCATTGGTGTGGATGGAAACAATCAAATCATTCCACTTGCCATGGCATTTGTGGAGGGTGAGAACTTTCTGAGCTGGGTGTGGTTCTTTCGGCAAGTGAAAATTGCCATCGTGAAGGATCGACCAAACGTGTGTGTCATTCATGATAGGCATGCTGGTATATTGAAGGTTGTGAAGACATTAAGGAATCCAACAGTAGACGAACCAACACCTTGGAAGGATTTGCAGAGCCGGTGGTGCATGCGCCATCTTGGGGCTAATTTTTTCTCACAGTTCAAGAACAAGCGGTTGATGAACTTGTTTAAAAAATTGTGCAAGCAAAACCAGGAGCGTAAATACCAATTTATTTGGTCAAAACTTGATGAGTTTACTAAGAAGCAGGTCCGTGCCAGGAAGAAAATGGAAAAAGACCAACAACAATTAGCAACACTCATGGCAGAGCTACAGGAGCCAGTTGGTCTTTGTGACTTGCCAGCAATTGACCCTCCTAATACTACGAGAAAGAAGGGGAGGGCAATAAAGGATTTTTCAGAGTGGATAGAGAAAGAGCCTCCCGTGAATTGGTCTTTGTTGCATGACACCCATGGAGCTAGGTATGGCCACATGACAACCAACCTTGCAGAGGTGTATAACTTTGTACTCAGAGGGAATAGAGCATTGCCACTCACAGCTATTGTGGAGGCTGTATTCCATGGCACTTTGAGATATTTCAGAGACCGACACGAGTTAGCAAAGAAGCATATTATAGATAATCAGAACACACCATACTGTAGCCGTGTCATGGAGTATATGGCAGAGAAGATAGAGAAAGCAAAGAAGCACACTGTGAGACTCGTAGGTAATCAGGAAAGGAGGTATGAGGTTCAGCTACCTACCGATGGTTTTGGTTCTGCGAATGAGGTGAAGACGCGTGAGGTAAAAATTGGAACGGAATTTTATCCAACGTGTGAGTGTACATGCAACAAACCAAAGTTGTTGCACCTGCCTTGCTCACATGTGTTGGCTGCCTGTGGCCAGATTGAGTTGGCTGCCGTCTCCTTTGTGTCGCCATACTACTTAAAAGAGGTTGTACTGAACACGTGGACCGGTGAGATGACAGGGTTTAGAGTCGTTGGCAATTTCAACAAGGTTAACGACGGTGAGAGAGTATACATCCCTGATCCAGAACTTCGGCGAACAAGCAGGGGTCGACGTAAGGCCCGCCGAATCCGAAACGATATGGACCAATCTGAAGCTGGTGGAGCAACAGACAATGTTTGCTATGCGCGGCTTATGGGCATAGGATGAAATATTGTCCTGACCTGAACAAAGATGGTGCTTCCACATCGACTAGTGCTTCCACATCGACGGCTGCAACAACAGGAGCAAGAGGCGGACGTGGTCGTGGCAGTCGAGGCCGAAGGGGAGGACGAGGAAGGAATAACTCAGAAGCTATATAATGTGGGGGAGAATGTTTTAATTTGTAATATCGTCAGGACTATGTTTTAATTTGCAATGTCTGAACTATGTATTAATTTGTAATATCGACTGGACTATGTTTTACTTTGTATGTCCGAACTATGTATTAATTTGTAATGTCGACTGGACTATGTTTTACTTTGTATGTCTGAACTATGTATTAATTTGTAATGTCGACTGGACTATGTTTTACTTTGTATGTCTGAACTATGTATTAATTTGCAATGTCTGGACTATGTTTTGATTGCAGATATGTCTTTGTATCCGTTGCTTAATGGTACGATTGATAGAGGTCACCGGGCTGCACTTATGCAAGGGGGCAAGAACTTAGACGTTTTGGTCACTCGCACCCCGAAGACTAACTGGATGATACACCCTTCATGGGTTGATAGGTATTGATACATATAGTGCCTTACATGTTTGACATAGCTATTGAAACATATAATTACTTACTTTTCATGCTACATTCTCTTTTTTTTTGTAGGTTAAGTTGGGCTGGACTTCTACCCTTGGCACGGCTGGTTGAGGGTATGCTGGAAGAGTGGGTTGACCATCCGAACTTGGATGAGGCAGGTGAACCAATGCAGTTGAAAAAGAGGCAAGTGAAACGACTCTCTTACGACAGGTCACTCCTTACTTGCTTAGTAGATAGATGGAGACCAGAGACACATACCTTTCACTTTCCCTGGGGAGAGATGGCGCCTACTTTACAGGATGTCTCCTACTTGTTGGGATTACCTTTGGCCACATGACTATGTTTTTTTTTAGTTACCAATAATACATCGTTCACACAATCGTATGTTTTCTATGTAGATTGTCTCATTAGGATACCCCGCAGTAGATTTGTCAGACGCACAGATTGATCGATCCCTAGAGGCATATATTCTATGGTTGTTCGGCAAGACGATGTTCACGGAGAACCACGTGACCACTGTTGATGCACGATTCATCGGTATTGCACGAGAGATAGCTGACGCACGTTGCCCTGCGGATATTGTCCAGAGGAGTTTTGGTTCTGCCGTGTTAGCAGCTACGTACAGAGGCTTGTGCAAAGGTTGCTTGTTGAAGTCTAGAAAGTCAGGTCTGGTTGGATGTCCACTATTGTTGCAGCTCTGGTCATACGAGAGATTACCTATTGGACGACCCTATGTCTCCATTGACACACCGTTTGGGTTGGAGGACATAGCAGGGGCTTACGTGCCTGCTATCGGCGACTTGCCTACTATGGGATCTGTTTGGGCACGGAGAGCGGTACTTTTAAATTATGTAATTCCTTCCATTATTTTTGTCGTGCCATAGTATTACTAATGTAAATTTGTTGTCATGTACAGAGACAGTTTGCACATACCCAGGTGAAGGGCTGCTACCCGTCCTTCACGGTGCAGTTTGATAGTTTGCACGAGGATCAAGTTATCTGGGAGCCCTACTCGTATCATACTATAACATCCAGGTATCCAGTTGGGATCTCTGCCTTATGCACTAGAGATCGGCACTACTGGATGACCAAGGCCAAGTTGGTGTTCGACGTGACGGTTGAGGAGATGGCTCTTCATAGGGTGATGAGACAGTTTGGTCTATGTCAAGAGCCTGCAATTCCAGATATTCCACGCATACCAGACCACGTTCACAAGTAAGTAATAATATTGAAGTTGTCAGCACTACATTCAGAATATATCTAACCATGCAACGCGCATGTCAATCTCAGGTACAGTCGCGTAGGAGGAAACAAGTCCATGGCTGTTTGGCTTGAGAGCATTAGCCCTTACGTTCAAGAATGGACTACGACACCGACAAATATCTGGAATGAGGTTCGGCCCTTTGACTGGCACAAGTATGGGTTGTATTTACAAACTTAACGGCATACAACGAGGATCTACTTGATTCCATCAGCTGCTCCTGATCAGATTGAAGCCCCTCTCACCAGCGATATGTACCCAACTACCTCTGTTGTGGGAACGAGACACCACGCGGTACGTGTCATGCTTCTCATATGTGTAGTTCTATCATAACCTTATCATATACAATGGGTTAACTCTTCATGTGCAGAGTGACTTGACAGTCCAGGCGCGAGAGGAGGTTTCCGCTTTAATGCGGCAAGTTGAGAGGGGGGATACTATCCCATAGCCAGAGCACCTCTCATGGTTGAGGCGTATGGATGAGAAGTTAAGAGGGATTTACGCATCACTTACATGTAGGCGATCTACGGATGTTGTCGTTCCTCGTCAGGCACATCGACCCCCACGTCCCTCTGTCCATCGTTCAGAACCACGACACTCTGTGCAGCGTTCAGAACCACGACACTCCGTGCAGCAACCACGTCTCTCTGTGCATCAACCATCTCCTTCACAACCAGGGAGCTCTTCCTGGAATCAGCCATCGCCTTCTCAACCAGGGACCTCTTCCTGGTCTCATCAAATGGAAATAGGTAACACTACTTTGTACATTCTTTCCAACATTGTAGGTTCGCAAATTAATTTTACCCGTTTTACTATATTGCGGTAGGCAACCAGTCGCAACCGTTCATGCATTCAGTGCAATCACCGATACTTAGTGGTGTTGGATGTGGATTAGAGGGCTATGGCGATGACGATGACCAAGCTGAAAATACTTATGACTTCTCGCACACGGTGTTTCACACTCCACCACCACCACCGTCGCAGGAGACACAGATAGTGACAGACGAGGTTATCTATGGTCGTGGTTATCGTGAGCATCGTCCACCGCCTCAGCGCTTATCGCCTTCCGGTCCTCGCCCGAGGAAGACCCAGATTCGTCGTCGACCCCCGCAGTGATATGATTATCTATGTATGAGTCATTATCTATGTTAGTTTCAGACTATTCGCATATGTGAATCAGTATTTATGTATGAGACATGCTTCATGTATGTGTTACTATTGCACTTGCTTCTATCTGATCAGGAGACATATATCGTTTTATGTACGCGAGAGACATATTACTATTAATTCGCATTGTTATTCCAGTTACATTTCCAAAGAGACTACAACCGATAATTAAGATACAAGCACATCTGAATTAAACGGTGCGGTTGAACTTAATAAATACAACTTACATACTACAAAATGAAATTAAGGTACAACATAATGCCCTACTTGTTGAGGTACAACTGGAATACAGCTTACATACTACATGAAGTCATCATCGTCATCCTCCGTTGATGCAGAACTCTTGCCCTTCGACGATGAAGAACTTTTGCCCTTCGACGATGCAGAAACCTTGCCCTTCGACGATGAAGAACTCTTGCCCTTCGACGATGAAGAACCCGGAAGCGGCGGCATGAAGATATCATCTTCGTCCTCGCTCTCCTCAGTCCATAAACATGGATTATTTGCTGCAGTCCTTCTGAAAGTTTCACTCTTCGGCAGCACTACCTTCTTCCACCTTTCATCCAACCTAAGAAGTTCTTTACGTACCTCCTCATAGGTCCTTTCAGGCCACCCAGACCTACGTAATTGGTGAGCCAACTCATTCATTATGGTGTCACTACCGGTGAGTTCTTCCCATGGAACTATCCTATTGTCCATCCTGAAATTGGTAGCTAGCCTCAGAAGAGTGCTGCTCATCCCAGGGTGAAAACTACGATCGAAAGGATAATGGGACATCTCGACTACACTGGACTGCTTATTCACCTCCGGGTCAAAGGGGTTTTATAGGTAGAGAGGAGAGAAAATGGCGGGAAAGAACGACTGGGGTATGGAAGGAAAGAGTTGGCAGGAACATATTGTTGGAAATATGCCCTAGAGGCAATAATAAATTGATTATTATTATATTTCCTTGTTCATGATAATCGTTTATTATCCATGCTATAATTGTATTGATAGGAAACTCAGATGCATGTGTGGATACATAGACAACACCATGTCCCTAGTAAGCCTCTAGTTGACTAGCTCGTTGATCAATAGATGGTTACGGTTTCCTGACCATGGACATTGGATGTCGTTGATAACGGGATCACATCATTAGGAGAATGATGTGATGGACAAGACCCAATCCTAAGCCTAGCACAAAGATCGTGTAGTTCATATGCTAAAGCTTTTCTAATGTCAAGTATCATTTCCTTAGACCATGAGATTGTGCAACTCCCGGATACCGTAGGAATGCTTTGGGTGTACCAAACGTCACAACGTAACTGGGTGGCTATAAAGGTACACTACAGGTATCTCCGAAAGTGTCTGTTGGGTTGGCACGAATCGAGACTGGGATTTGTCACTCCGTGTAACGGAGAAGTATCTCTGGGCCCACTCGGTAGGACATCATCATATGCGCAATGTGACCAAGGAGTTGATCACGGGATGATGTGTTACGGAACGAGTAAAGAGACTTGCCGGTAACGAGATTGAACAAGGTATCGAGATACCGATGATCGAATCTCGGGCAAGTGCAATACCGCTAGACAAAGGGAATTGAATACGGGATTGATTGAATCCTCGACATCGTGGTTCATCCGATGAGATCATCGTGGAACATGTGGGAGCCAACATGGGTATCCAGATCCCGCTGTTGGTTATTGGCCAGAGAGCTGTCTCGGTCATGTCTGCATGGTTCCCGAACCCGTAGGGTCTACACACTTACGGTTCGGTGACGCTAGAGTTGTTATGGGAAATAGTATGTGGTTACCGAAGGTTGTTCGGAGTCCCGGATGAGATCCCGGACATGACGAGGAGCTCCGGAATGGTCCGGAGGTGAAGATCGGTATATTGGACGAAGGGTATTGGAGTCCGGAATTGTTCTGGGGGTACCAGGTGATGACCAGCGTGTCCGAAAGGGGTTTCGGAGGCCCCGGCAAGCGTTGGGGGGCCTTATGGGCCAAGGGGAGAGGGCACATCAGCCCACTAAGGGGCTGAGCGCCCCTCCCAACCCCATCTCACGTAACCAGAGAGGTGGGGGCGCCACCCCTAGGGCAGCCTCCCCTCCCGGCTTGGGGGGCAAGTTTCCTAGGTGGTGGGGGCGTCCAAACCCATCTAGGGTTTCCCCTGTGGCCGCCGCCCCTCCCCTAGGAACCCTAGGGCGCCTCCCCCTGCTCCCTTACCCCTATATATAGTGAGGAAGAGAGAGGGCAGCCGTACCCTTCCCCTGGCGCAGCCCTCTCCCTCCTCCAACACCTCGTCTTCCTCCGTAGTGCTTGGCGAAGCCCTGCCGGAGAACCACGAGCTCCATCACCACCATGTCGTCGTGCTGTTGGAGTTTTCCCTCAACTTCTCCTCTCCCCTTGCTGGATCAAGAAGGAGGAGACGTCCCCGGGCTGTACGTGTGTTGAACGCGGAGGTGCCGTCCGTTCGGCACTAGGATCATCGGTGATTTGGATCACGACGAGTACAACTCCATCAACCCCGTTCACTTGAACGCTTCCGCTTAGCGATCTACAAGGGTATGTAGATGCAGTCTCCTTCCCTCGTTGCTAGATTACTCCATAGATTGATCTTAGTGTTGCGTAGAAAATTTTGAATTTCTGCTACGTTCCCCAACACATATGGCGGGAAAGGGTTGGCGGGAAACGGGTGGCGGGAAAGGGTTGGCGGGAAACGGGTGGCGTGAATATATGGCGGGAAAGGGTTGGCGGGAACATATGGAGGGGAAAGAGTTGGCGGGAAAATATTTACGGAATAGGCTATGACATTTTTTTTCATTGCAAATATTTACACAACATTCGCAAATCATAATAAAAAAACCCTTTTCGGCCTACAGTAAGCAGAAGAGCGCGGCCATGCAACTTCGGCCAGCCGTTCACGTCAAAAGGTGGGGCCCGGGGTCGGAGGCTGAAGAGTCCTTTTCGGCCCTAGTTGGGGCACACTTCGGCCAACGGTAGGCAGAAGTGCCCTCTTCGGTCCACTGCTGGCCGAAGAGCCACTCTTCGGCCAATGCGAGGCCGACGGGGTGCTATTTCTGCGATTAACTTGTTAGCACTGCTAGATTTCGAAATGGCTGTAAAAAACATGCTAGTTTTGAAAAAAAATCGGGAGAGGGGGGGGGATCAGCAAATCTTAACCAACATTCCCACAGTATGCCTATTTTGGTGACTCC
This sequence comes from Aegilops umbellulata, assembly GCA_032464435.1. Taxonomy (NCBI): domain Eukaryota; kingdom Viridiplantae; phylum Streptophyta; class Magnoliopsida; order Poales; family Poaceae; genus Aegilops; species Aegilops umbellulata. The sequence continues at coordinate 653,858,498 of CP136057.1, forward strand.
TAATAATATTATAGGATTGCCCTTACGAATAAATTCTCTTACACCATTTTGCATCATCAGAAAAAGTGGACGAATATTACAAATTTTAACATGCCTACAAGGCATTGGTGAATGGTGGTTTCTAGTTGTTGGGAACATCTCAGATGTATGCTGAAACTTCAAAGCAATAACCATAGACAAAATAACTTGTGAATAGGAACAAATGCAACAGGCTTTACCCTAGCGCAAGAGAAGAAAACTCCATGTGGCGATGGAATGTTTATAAGTTCCCCTCTGGGTTCCCATTAAAAGATCCCCCATGCGGAGCATGCAGACAAAGCTGCTATGCAGTTATGTTCTAAGAAGAAGCACTCATAATTTTAAAACACCCAAGCACAACAAAAGCTTATGCGAAACCTTTAAGAATTGAAAGCATAGAGTACAGCACATAACATATTCTTCCTACAATTAAACAGATTTCTTACGGTTCAAGCGTCCAATATATCTGCCTCTGGAATGTAGGTTTTTTTTTTATGTGACCAGAGTAGCAATTCAGTGCACGTACATTATCAACCTGAAATTTCCAGTGTCAAAAGCGGAAAGCATATTAGTTATCCAGCTCACCTGATTCAGCCATAACAACAATGATCCAACTGTTTATTGGCTTTCCCAGATGTTCTCGGCCAAAACATATATGATTAACACTTCGACTCTTATTAATAGACAAGATAAACATTGAACAGAACCTCAAGGTACTCATGGGCTTCATAATCGCTCTTCCCGTCCATCCTTTTCTGCCACTGATACCCGTCACTCCGGTAGAAGAGATGTACCTTACGGTCGAAAAGAAACCAAGAACCACCTGTAATTTCAGAACCAATTAGCTAGGTGAATTAATCACACCCAACAGGGCTAGAGAAGGTACGTGGTAGCTTGAATAGGATATCTCGCAAGCAAAAAAAGGGCTGATTTTATTACTTGGTGGCTTCTGGGTCTCGTATTGGATTGGGAACCGCTCATAGTTCTGCAATATCTCGAGAACCTCCCTAGGTTTGAACCACACTGTCTTCACTCCATGTTGCAGATTTTGTATATATCAAAACCTGAATCTGAAGAACAAGATGTAACAAACATCTTACCAACCAGATAAGAGATAAATGACGTCATTAGTACTCCCTCTGGTCTTTATTACTTGTCGCTCAAACGGATGCATCTAGCGCTACAATACGTCTACATACAACCGTCTGAGCGACGAGTAATACGGATCGGAGGGAGTACCATATATCTCAATTCAGTCTTGTTTGATTTTCTTTTATGGCGGCACATCTTACCAACCAGATACAACAAGATGTAGCACGATCTCATTTGACTACTTGCATGTGAACTGTAATCATTTTTATTTCGATGGGGGGGATTCTCTTGACATGTGAGATAGACTAAATTGTCCTTCCAATTAGAGAGGTAGTTTGTGTAATCTCCACCATTGATTTGCATCAAAAAAAATAGTAATGCCCTTTTAGGGGGTGCATACTGAAGCACAGCTACCTACTGTGATCTTAAAGCAGGCCAGGAAGATGGAGAAGAAAGAAATAAGGCGTTAATTACCTAGAGAGCAGCCACAACACCTTCACGGTTGCAAACGAAGAAAACAGGAAACGATTGGACACATTTTGAGTCTTCTATCAGCCCGGTCTTTCCTCCAGCAATGCAATGACGATGCAAGCAAAAGGCCAAATGGTTACGGGCTTACAGCTCCCAGCCGTGTAAACTTTACATGAACAGAGCTAGTAAAAATTTGCAAATGCTCGGTACAAATCGATACCAATCAAAACAGAACAGGCGTGTCTCCCAGCAAATCATACAGAAACTGGGTCTAAGCTCCGGAAGAGCGGATACCAAAGAATAGAAAAAATATTCAGAAAGATACAGCAAATAGTATTTCGTCATTCCCTGTGGTTACAGTATTTCCAGACCGGTTCGCACACGAGTTCCCATAGCAAACAGGCGACGCCCACTTGAGCAGAGAGAATAGTTTTACCCATACAGTGAAAGTGAATTCAGATCCATGGAGAGTCTACTACGCACACAACCTAAACAAGGCCATTCAGTTCAAAATGGTTCACTTCAGGCTTTCAACACCGCCTTGTGGATCATCGTCTCCTTGTGTATTTGGTGGCAGCTCTTCTCGACAAGGTCGAGGAGCTTCTCGAGGTTCGACGCCCACGAGTTGAGCACCCCGTTGCTGTCCTGGGCTGTTCGGAAGGACACGATCCCCATCGGTCTGTCGATCTTGGCAATCAGGGCCTTTGAGTTCACCATGTCCGAGATATGCTTCTCTGCCTCCTGTACAATGACAATTTGGAACAAGTTATTAGATACTGCATACACCATATATACCTATATCAACAGAGGATTAATGAAAACAAGGTAGTGCAGTGCTGGTAGCTGAAGGTAGGAAATACATACCTGCAAGCTCAAGCAAAGAAGATCCGCCAGCCTCTTCAGGGTAATCCTCGAATAGTACTTTGAAACAACCAAGATATTCTGGACAGACCATGAACCGACAATCAATTGAAAAGCGCAAACAAAGGACAACAAAATAAACATATAGTGAAAGCCAAGAAAAGCAATACATGTTCAATGATCCTCAGCTTCAAATCCTCCGCAGCTTTGGTGCCTAAAGCTCCTCCAAGGAGATTCTTCTCGTTCTCGTATTCGTCCTTGAAGAATTCCCACAGCTTTGTCCACTGGATCACCTCCATGGTAACAACTTGCTTCAGTAGTAATCTGTTTCCACACACACATAAGTGAGCATTAGGCAAGGCCTGTATGGTGTAAATCAGAATTCCTAAAACTAAAAGGCATGCAATGGTACCTGAAATTTGGGATCTCAGAAAGGTTTTTATCCTCCAGTGTAGCATTGAGAAGGCTTGACTGCATTGGATCATGAGGTGCCAGCACCAAGAACCAACAGATCTTCCTAAGAATCTACAAATGGAATCAGGCAGTCAGATAAAGTTAGGTATGCACAAGGCACACGTGCAATCACAGAGAGGTGAGTGAGAGATTACCGGTGTCCACTTTGCTGGATCCTCTTTTATTGATGGGATTTCATAGATCGACTTGTAGCAACGGCAGATTTCCAGGTAATCATTGTTATGTGAGTAATAGCTGAAAAGAGACAATGAGAAATCACGATTGACAACCAAACAGATTGAGAAATTCAACTATCAAGCAGTTCAAACTGGGAATCTATTTTCACCTATCAAGCAGTTCAAATAGGGAACTAAAGCACAATAATAGCTTGACTTCACAACTGTAGCCCCTAAATCAGATATTGTTGCAATCTACAGGTAGGCATTCAAGCAGTATCCATGACATGACCATGCAAATAGAACATATACATGTAGGATACCTAACAGGAAAAGGCAGAATTTCGAACAAGCTTTCCAATGATAAACAGATCACAGGTTGCAGTAATGACAAACAAATGTCAGTTGAAGAATTGAGGCATATGACAATTTTTTAAGTATGGTGTCTTGATTGTCCAGGCATACAGTAATGTTATGTTCCGTAGTTACTGTTATTATCTGTCAGGTAAACTAAACATTATGATATTCCTTGGTCTAATAGAAAAGTTCCAATAACTTCATACATATTACAAGAAAAGTAACTTATCATAGTTAAGTAACACTAAGAAGAACTGCATACCGAATCATCAGTTCATAGTAGATGCGCTTCAGTTCTAAGAGTGAAGGTACATCTGCAGGGGCTTCCTGAACCATATTATCACCTTCCTTTGGTTTCTTTTTGTCCTTTGATGTATCAGCATCAAAGACCCTAGGGCTAATCTTCCTGGATAAAATTTGTGCACGCACATAATCTTGACGATCCAGGCATAGCCGAACCTGCAGCCATGATATAGAAAGGTTTTTTATGAATGCAATCTTCTCTGTGACCCTTCAAAGTTCTATTATTGCCAATTGCGAACATACCTGCTCCAGAATGAATGCAAGTTTCTCTGTCTTTGCCATCGAGCCAAATGTTTCAACCTGAGGGTCAAATAGTTAGTTGTTAGTTGAGAAAAAAGTTAAAGGATGCTGGAAAAGAGCACCAGCAAAATAAGCACATCATGATTATAATGGATGAACAGTTTATCAAGAATCCTAATGCGCGTGCAAACTTACAGCAACTTCCTGCATGATTTCAGCAGCTTCATCAATCTTTCCCTGCTCCTCTTTGATTTTTGCAAGTCTTTTGATCAATCTAGCTCTCTCTATCTCCACATATATCTACAGTGCATGCTCAAGAATGAGTTTCTGAGGGCAAAGAAGTATTACAGAAGTAAACAATAAAGAGTAGCCATTCTTCTCACCTTTCCAGCAGCGACGCTGCTCAATGTTTTGATAAGCTCAATACGCGTCTCCACGTCTGGTGTCACGTCAATGTACTCCATCGCTTTCTGAACCACAGCAGTAATAGCCTGCATATAATAAAGTACAAGAAGGTGAGATATGTACACAACTCAAAACCAAAAGCAAATGGCACATCAATTGCAGACATAGCCAAGAGTGGTTAACTGCTAATGGCATATTGTCCAATCCGTTGATAAATAAGATGAAAGATGAACATTAAGCAGAAGATACATACTCCCTCCGTCCGGAAATACTTGTCATCAAAATGGATAAAAGGAGATGTATCTAGATGTATTTTAGTTCTAGATACACCCTTTTTTGTCCATTTTGATGACAAGTATTTTCGGACGGAGGGAGTACATGGTCTAACAAAAGAAGGTCCTACTGTTTTGAAGAGGGAGAGAGAGAGAGAGAGAGAGAGAGAGAGAGAGAGAGCTGTAGTAAAACAGTTATTCAGTGAATCAGACCATGCAATCACTTCACCATTCTGATTTAGTGCTTTGTGATAAAGCATTGGTCAGAAGTAATTTTGTGCAAGTATCAGAACAAGGCAGTGAAATGATATAATTACTGAACCCGCTGTCGTGGTTAAGAGTGTATGCAAGTGAATTCAAACAAAAAAAATATTGCACACATGGGCATAAAAACAGCTATGAGGACAAACAGATCATGCAAGTAAACACTAACATCAATGTTGTTCAACAATGTCTGCACCTACAGTATATAAATACAATAACTATAAACAAGGAGTGGAAGAAAAATAATAATTAGGGTCCATGACTAATCTTGCTCCCTTGACTGTTTATCTATTTCATACATGTGCTATAAATAAACAAAGAAAATAGAATAGTTGGCACTGAAACAGCCCACTAGAAACAGAAGAAATCAGTTAGTAACTCATGAGTCCAATTAAGACATTATTAAGTTTTACAACAACACTGCAAGGGAGTGGTGTTACTATGGACTATGGCATGTCTTCCTCGTGTCCCCTCTCGGACACGGCAAAAAAACATCCAATTACATAAAGGCAGCAAGCTAAACAGAACATATTTGGGACCTACTTCCTTCACGCATATCCCCACTAACATATTTTCTACTACATAAATCCCAGTTTCTCCCTAAAAACAAACAATCTAGCTTCTCCGAACAGCCAATTCTTACCACATAAAGAACAAATCGAAGACCCTAATCCAGCCAATTCTCTGGGAAGCTTCTCTGAGCATAATTCTACCACATAAATCTAGGGCTAAGTATCTGGATCGAAGCTACAGGCTCAAGTTCGCCACAATCGAGCACGAAGCAAAGAAGGGGGGAGGTGACTCAAGCGAGCCGTACCTGCTTGAGCTGGCCCCTCCGCTTGGAGAGGACGACGATCTGGTCGTTGAGCGTCTTCCAGGCGGCGTCCTTGAAGCAGAGCTCGACGATGTCGACGGCGGCCTTACGGGTGCCGGCCACGTCCCCGGCGAGGCGGCACTGCTTCTCCGTGTTCAGGAGCGACTCGATCGCCGCGTCGAGGCCGCTGCTGCCGCCCTCCTGCACCACCACAAATCACCGCCGTCACGCGCGCGGTCAAAGCAGATCAGATCGGAAACCCTAGGCCCGAGGGGATGGAACCCCGGGAAGCTCGGCGGCCGGGTGGGGGGACAGGGACGGGGACGGGAGGGAGAGGGGGAGCTCACCATGGTCGGGATCTGGAGAGGAGGCGGCGACGGCGGCGGGGGTGGGCGGAGGAGGAGAGGAGGGGACGGCGGCCGATTTGGGTTTGCTTGGGGGAGAGGCCTCGCTGGGTGGGGATGGAGCGAGGGGAGAGAGTATAGTGGTGCTGCTGAGCCGGGTCGGGCTCGGGCCGGGCGAGATGTAGGGGCCTGGACGGCCCAGTACCGGTCTCTGGTGGGTTGCTCGTCTACGTGGCGCCACGCATTCTCGGCCGGAAGCGGATCCTCTGGAAGGAGAACCTGGCGCACCCTATATGCAAAAAAAAATAGTAATTCAAAAAAAGTTTGAAATTTTCAAATCTTTTTTGTATCAAACAGGATCAAGTATTGTAGTCATATAAAAAGATTCGTCAGAGATTGACTTTACTTGCATCCTGGGTCGAAGATTCGATAAAAAACTCTATATACAAGTACTATATACGCTATATTGTCGTCATAGACTTATCTTTTTTGCCTTGAAGTCAATAGGAATCATTTCTTGTCCAAATTTTTTTTTTAGGGGAAGGCCTTCAAACTTTTTATATGAGTACAATACCTCATTATGTTTGATTCCCAAAAAGATTTGAGATTGTTTGAACTTTTTTTGAATTACTAATTTTTTTCCGCATATAGGATGCGCGGGTACCCGAGAGCACCAAGTTCCCGTCCCGACGCCACATTGCTAGTCTAGTGTAAAATGAAGAAGGAAAGTTACGGACGGTTAGCAGGTTGTTTACTATTGGTATTTTCTGTAGATATAAATAATATATAATTGATTTTATTTCACCATTAATTTGTTCGTATGTAATTATTATAAATGCACACAGTAGATTAGTAATTTGCAAATTAATTTAAATCATTTTAGACTTAATCATATGGATTGAAAGAATGCAAGTTAGGGTATTGTAGCTTCTCTAACTTTCCTTCTTTATGTTAGAGGATCCAATTCCTGTTCAGCTGGGACCTCCTGTTTAGCATGGTAAGACTAACCATAGTGGGGAGTTAAAGGGAAGCGCACTTTTGGCTCTCGGGTGCCGGCGCACCCTATATGCGGAAAAAAAATTAGTAATTCAAAAAAAGTTCAAAAAATTCCAAATTTTTTTTGGAATCAAACATGATTAGGTATTGTACTGGTATAAAAGATTTGGACAAGAAATGATTCATATCGACTTCACGGCAAAAAAGACAAGTTTATGACGACAGTATAGCGTGTATAGTACTTGTATATAGCGTTTTTTGCCGAATCTTCGACCCAGGATGCAACGAAAGTCATTCTCTGATGAATCTTTTTTATATGACTACAATACTTGATCATGTTTAATACTAAAAAAGATTTGGAATTTTTTGAAATTTTTTTGAATTACTAATTTTTTTGCATATAGGGTGCGCTGGTACCCAGGTTCTCCTTCATATTTTCCGGAGTTAAAGCAGTAACATGCATAAGTTATTACTATATGTTACTACCTCTGTAGTGGGGAGTAACATAAGTGTGGTATTATGTAACACTTCATTTATTAGCTTGTAGAATCATCTTGTCTTGGTATGTGTGATGTTACTCATAGAATGAGTAACTAGTTATTTACTTAAATCATCCCTCTCCTCATTAAACATTGTCACATAATCAAATTTGTTGAGTTAGACCTCATATTATTACTGAAGTTACTCCCACTATGTGCAGTATAAGCGTTGGCGAACTAGCCAACGCACCCCCCATCTCCCCCCCCCCCCCCCCGCCCTTTTGTTTTTATTTCTTTATTCTTTAAAACAAGTCAAGATTTTAAAAAAGAATTTTGAAAAAAATCGTAAAATGTTTGTGAATTAAAAAATATTCATGGTTCTGAAAAATGTTAAGGAATCATAAAATCTTTGTGGATTCAAAGAAATGTTTGTGATTTTGTAAAAATGTTCATAAATTTAAAAATATATATATGTCCATAAAATCAAAAAATGTTCATAAATCTAAAAAATATTATTGAATTGAAAAATATCTCTCAATTTTTTTAAAAAAATCAGAAAATCCAACAAAATATTTGCATATTCAAAAATTGTTTCCAAATTAAAAAAACATTGATTCAAAAGAAATTGTTGATTCGAAAAATGTTCATACATTTCAAAAAAATACTCGTCAAAACAAAAATGGAAAAAGAAAGGAAGGACTGAAATGAAATAAAGCAGAAAAACTGAAGAAAAAGTCGCAAGAAAAACGGACTGGGAAGGTTACCTTCCTACCTTCCCAAAACCAGAAAGGAGCTAGTTGGGCCGACCCAGTGTACGTAGCGGGGAGCGGGGTACGCATTTGGACACTATTTTGGCGACCTATGTGCTAAATAGGATCCATCGGCTCGGCTTTCACTGCTTGAGTCATTTTCAGTGGTTGTTGACTTAGATCCCTAAAGATTTTTTTTTAAGTTGTGGAGATTTCTGCACAATGCCATTCCTTGTTTTAGTGTTCTTGCACACCCACACATCGGAAATAATTCACATAGTCCGGTCATGCTTTGTTTAAATGTGTATGAGCGAAGGCAATCTCGGAGTTGCTCACAATTAAGCAACTTTTTTCTGGCGCTACGCTGGTGGACAGATCAGAAGCGAAGGTGATTGTGTTTCTACTATGTGATCAATCGTTCGAACACCTCTATATGGATATGACTTAACTACTGTAGTTGATGGCGACTACATGTTGGCATATATGATGGCAACACATGGAGCTAGTCCCGAGGCAAAATTGTGCAATCTCCAGAACATACTGTGCCGATAATTCACGTGTTGCCTCTCGACTTTGTCCATGGAACAGGGAAAGCTACAACTGCTAAGAGACTAAACAGATGGGCTAGAGCTTTAGTTGGTCGGCAGGTACTAGATGTTGATGCATATTTCTCTGATGAAGATTACTCAGGGTCTTGCAGAGCAGTTGCCAAAGGGCATCGAGGTTTTTTTTTATTAGAGCTTCTACAATGCGTCTGGAACCTATGGCAGATGTTGTTTCTACTGAAGCTGCTTTATTACATGAAGGTCTGAAGCTGGCCCAAAGCATGGGGTGCAACAATATTCCCGTGAGAATGGATAACCTAATTCTGGTGAAAGCTTTGCAACTTAATGAAAGACACTCGATGATAGTGGCTCCTGTTTTAGATGATTCCCCTAGGGTCTTAAGAGAGCTCGGGGAGCTTTTATTGAGGATTGTAATAGAGAGTCTAATATGGTAGCTCATATGCTAGCTCACTAGGGTTGTGTCAACGCTCCATCTTTATGGGTGAAGGCACCTCTCGATTTTTATTGCTAAATTTTAGTGGACAATGTAAGATTTATTTGTGTATTAATAGAGCTAGCCATCAACGGCTCCCCGTAAAAGAAACTTAATCCCTAAAGAAAAATTATTTCTCTCACAATAAGGATAGTGGATCTTTATGGAGAATATGATGGATCAAGATGGGTTTTGATATGAGATTGGTAAATTTGATGATGGCATCCATTCGCCTGTGAAGTTTTCTGTGAGGGTGAATAATAATGAGATTTAGTGTTTTACCCCGTCAAGTGGACTTCGACAAGGGGATCCACTGCCCCATTACTTGTTTTTATTGTGTACAGAAGGTCTATCTAGTTCTTTGTTATATGTAGATGAAGTTGGTGGCATGGATGGGAACAAACTTTGTAGAAATGCACCATCGGTTTCATACCTTTTATTTGTTGACGATTCTTTAATTCTCATGAAAAGCATACGTGAACAATGCAACTTTGCTGCAACAAGCTCTACATATATATTGAAATATTTTTGTACAATTGGTGAGTTTTAACAACATGATCATATTTTTAGTACCAATACTCATGTTGACTTGAAACCTGATATTTGTGGTATACTTAAATGTCAATATGGAGGCTCTCTGAGATAGATATCTTGATCTCCCAACTCTAGTTGGGGCTGAGAGAACTAATTGTTTCCTCTGGGGCTCTAACCGAAGTCGGAAGTGATCAATTCTCATTATGTGGGATTTTACGGTTGAGATTACTCCTAGATCTAATATTTTTGGGTTTGAAAGGTGGTGGTTCATGAGAGAGGATTTTAAATCTCTTGTAGAGAAAATTTGGTCTGAACTAGCGCAAGTATTTCTGCCACTGAAAGGTGTCAATTTGAAATTAGAAAGCTTAGAAAAGTAACTAGGGGTGGAGTAGGAATATTGAAGCGAACTTAGGAACCTTAAAAGGACATGGCTCTTTGGAAGTGTGGAGCTCTCCACCGAGGAGCAAATCAGATTAAGGCATACCCAAGTAGAAATGCAACCGATTTTTCTTAGAGAGAACAGGCGAAACAAAGGTATAGAGAAAGGCCTAGGTTCACCCGGGTGCGCGTCGTCTTAGTAGATCGGACGACATGGAGAGCTCCCGAGAGGCTTCCGATGTAGGCGACGACGCGGAGGCCCTCTTCGCCCTCGAAGCCCCGAGGAAGCGGGTACTTAAGCATCCTTTATAGGAGTAATTACAAAGTTGAATTGCCTAAGCATTGCTTCCTTTACCTTCTGTTTTTAGAGAATTTATGACTACTTTGTGATGCGTTGTGAGTTTGCATTGATTACTAAGCACCAACCAGAATGACCATGACGAGCTCTAATTATTTCCGAAGTGTTCAATAGGAATCACAACCACCATCCAACGACATTGTGGCGAGGGCACACCCATTGCAAAGGCATAATGCTGAATCACGTTGAAGAAGCGACAAGAACACTAAAGGATAAAGCTCGATAGACATTGGTCAAAACCAACTCGAAACCACCATCACTGCCGCCATCTCTGAAGTAGAGCAAAGCGAGGAAAACACCAACGACATTGGTCAAAACCAACTTGAAACCACCGCCACCGTTGTCATCGCTGAACTAGAGCAAAGTGGAGTATAATCAGCAACATCAAGAACCATTAGTCGGACAAGACCGCCATAGTTGCCGAGCGAGATGCTGAGTTTTCCTACTAGTCCCGCCGGTTGCCAGCTTAGGTCTCTTTAGGTCACTAGAGAAGAGAATTATGACACACATCAAGAGCGATCTTTGGAATATCTTCTCGTGGATGGCCTGCTTTTTCACAAAGATCTGATGAGCAAAAATCTCCGGCCTTTAATGTCACCGATCGTTTGACGTCCACTTTTACCGGATGGCCTGAACCGTTCAGCCTATAGGCACCATGCAAATGCGGAGATCAAAAGTTTGATGGTTGGAAAAGAGTTTATTCCCTGGAAGCTTCGACGGGAACATAATAGAGTTGCAGATCAGTCGGCAAATCGCAGCTGCAATGGATGTAGCATCCCTGTTTTAGCTACATAGATGACCCCCTGTATAGATGAACTTTTACCTCTTGATTATAATAATCCCTCTAATTATGGAATAATAGTGTCATATTCCCCGCAAAAAATAAAATATAAAAGGGCCGGCGAGTTAAAGTGTTGATCAACTTTTTTTTGAGAACTTATTTTCTTCTTCTTTAGTTTTTTTTGAGCATCAGTACAGACACAAGCGCTCATATACACGCGCATACACTCACCCCTATGAACGCACACACTCACACTCCACCCCTATGAGCACCTCCGAAAGACTGAGCCGACATATCATCTTGAGATTTACGAAGTCACCGTAGGCGCCTCGTCGTCGACGGGAACGTCTCCTCCCACTGAAAGCGCATCGCCGGAAATCCTGAAATAAATTGGAATAATGCGAGCATCAGGATTTAAACCCTGATGGGTTGAGGATACCGCTGTCCACATAACCAACTCAGTTTTTGTTCAGGGGATTTTCTTCTTCTGTATAGTTAGAAAAATTCATCGTCGTGGGCTTTGTCGTCGCTTTCACGGCCTGCACTACGTTTCATTCACTAGGGCAAGACGAGCCTCAGGTCCTCAGCCCACCACACACACCCCACAGCCGCACGAGTAGGGCGAGATGAGCAGCGCCCGCTCGCCGTCGGCGGCGCCGGCGCCACTGGACGACGACGACCTGCTGCCGGAGATCCTCCTCCGCCTCCCGCCGCAGCCGTCCTCCCTCCCCGGCGCATCCCTCGTCTCCAAGCGCTGGCGCAGCGTCGCCTCCGACCCGGCCTTCTCGCGCCGCTTCCGCCGCCACCACCGCCTCAACCCTCCCCTCCTCGGTTTCTTCCGCGTGGAGCTGAGGGGCCGCTTCGAGCCCCGCTTCGAGCCTTCCCTCGACGCCCCAAATCGGATCCCACCCGAACGCCTCTCCTGGCGATGGAACAAGGGTGACGACTGCTACGACCTCCTTGGATGCCGCCATGGCCTCGTGCTAGTCCTCAACAGAGTGCACACGCAGGTCCTGGTCTGGGACCCTGTCACCGGCGACCGGCGCCGCGTTTCCACCGGGGCTCAAAATTGTTGGAGCCCCGATCAGCGGGACGGTGCTTCGCGGTGCCGGAGACGACGACCACTTCCAGGTGGTCTTGGTAGGCACTGATGGTGAGGAGGGACAAATTACAGAAGCGGTTGCCTACGTTTACTCGTCGGAAACTGGTGCGTGGGGCGATCCCATCTCGACACCGCTTCCATCCAGGCATGCCATTGTTTCTGTCAACAAGACTGCTGTGATGGTTGGGGATTTCATTTACTGGTTGCTCAATTCGGTTGGGATTCTTGAGTTTGATCTTGATAGGAAGAGGCTATCCTTGATACCTGTGCCTGCGGACTTGGATTTAGGGAGCGGCAGTTACTTCTTCTCAGTTATAAATTGATGGGTGCTGGAAAAAACTATTGAAATTGATAGGTTACTTCCTCCGGAGGATGTAGAGGCGAGACGGTCCCTACTGATACTAGCGTATGCCGAAGACAATGACACGACTCTCATGTGGACAGGTGTTGGTCTCCGTGGTCGTATCTTCACGATTCAGCTTAAGTCATTGAAGTTTGAGGAACTCTTGCGAAACACCACCTTTGGTTACTTTCACTTATTCGAAAGTGTCTACGCTGCAGGTAATAGCATGCTTTACATCATGGGTATAAAAAACCAAGTTGATTTTCGATAATTGATTCAAGGAATTACCATGCACACCCTTTCGTGTTAAGCTAACAATTTTAACTTTTTAAGCAGTGACATATTACTTCTTTTTCTTTTGCTGCTTGATGACCTTTCAAAATATAGTGATGATGTTCTCTAGTGTTCTATTCTGATGCTTGCACGGCGCTGTTTATGTAATGATTTTGATCTAGAAAATACATGTTAGTGCTATCTATTTTATTTTATGTTCAGGCGGTCAGCTCAATTGACCTACAGTTAGCCATTTTGTAATAGTTGTGGTTCAAGTCAGAGCTAGCAAACTATATTTCACTTTACTACACGAACATTCTTTACTACAAGTATAGGTAGCTCAATCACTTTTGTTGCTAGGATTATTAGATTGTTCCTTTCAGGCTAATCACTTTAGCCATTTTGTAATACTTGTGGTTCAAAGTCAGAGCTAGCAAACTATATTTCACTTTCTGACATGAATATCCATACAACAAAATAATGAATACACGGATTGGCAAACTCTTTTTGTAATAATCGAACTAAATTTGACTGTTGCATGCGTATTGACATATGCAAAAACTGTAGAATGGTCTTTTAAGCGTATAGCTGCTGTGCAGTTTCTCTCTCAAGATAAGATACTATAACAGTGTGAAGTTGAAGACAACTCCATGAAAACTTGCTTGAACCAACTGAAATATCAAGTAGGTAGCTCAATATGTACATTGGAAGCTTAAAGCTAGTTCTATTTCTTTCATTCAATATTGTTATCTCTGATCCTGCTACTAATCTTAAATTCATTATGATGCTTTTGTTTGAAATTTGCATATGTTAGTTCGTTTTATCACTTTTAGGGGAGTCCCTGCTTTGAGTAGCAAGGTACCTGGGAAAACTAATAATTTCATTTCAGTTTTCAAGCCAAATTTACTCGAAAAAGATAATCTAAATCTGAATAATGAATAATCTCAATCACTTTTGTTGCTAGGATTTATTAGCCTGTTCCTTTCAGGCTAAATTTATTTGAAGATTAATTATATCTGAATAGTCTTGTTCACTTTTGTTACTAGGATTTTTTGGCATAAATATGTTTTTGTTTTTCCAATATGGTGTGGAATGAGCTTAATAAATTCTTGATAAGTTGTCTGTCCACACAAGGTAATAGTTCGAGTGTGAATCTTCATTTTACATAATCAGTTTGTTTTTGAAATATTCAGTAAATTTGTCAGTAGGTCTGGTTTTGTTTACCTTTTCCTAATATTGTCTCGAAGTTTTTTTTAAGCTACAACTATGAGTTACTAAGTTTATCTAAATATTGTGATGCTGTATCATGTATGTTTGGCTTTTCATTGATCATTTGAAATTTCACGTTTGCAGAAACATGCATTGGTGGTGGAGCTGGTCTTTTGCACAACACATAAGATGGTTGCCCTGTTAGATATGCTATTGTGATGTACTGGTTGAGCAGGTAAGCCTATCTTCTACATGTAGGTTGGGGTAGTTGAGTTCTTAAGAAAAATGTATTAGTTTCCCTTTTACTGCCATTTCTCAAGTACATGAGAGAAGCCAAAGACTTTCTCTACAACTCTTTGCTTAGTTGTTGCCCACCCACTTGGCCACCTCTTGTCACGCTTTCATGGCAGACTGCATATTTGATCTTTTCTTGACACCCTACTTCCTCACCCCTTCATAAGCATCTCTCCATTATCTCTTCTCTTTTATTTGCTCATGTTATACCCCCACTCCAATGGATGTGCTCTTTCCTTACCTTCCCTGTCACTGTCCATCTAGCTACCTTGATTTTGGTTACCCCCTCCTTAGTACTCCCCCAGTTCCTTCTGTTAGTGCAGGTTCTTCTCCCTCCAGCCCCTCAGATGATTGATGCCTTAGGATCCTTACCCTTTTTGGGCATATGTTCATCTATGCTCATAGATGAGAACGTTGTCATGTTACCGCGGATGCATTCGGTTCGCCCGATGGCCAGGCACGCTCTACGGACGGGCCCGCGGGTGCGCATGGTGACGGCCGAGATGGCTCCCGTCGGGACTGCTCCAGCTTGCCTGGTTCCAAGGACGTCGACGAGTACCCGGGGCCAGATGGGCTCCCCAGTGGCTCATCGCGGGGTGCGGCACCGGCGGCGCCCACAGAAGACCCAGGGGTGGATGACTTGATCGCGATCACTGCACTCGTGGAGGAGTCGGTCCTTCCCCCTGGCACCTCGGTCGCCTTGCTCCATGCCTCTCCCGAGCCCTCCGGTCCCATCGGCGATGTGGGTGGTTGCTTGGGGGGTGAGAGTGACACCAGCAGCACCGGCCTCGACGTCTGCTCCCGTCCTCGCCATAGCTGGCATCGCCTGTGGCCGCGGCGGTCTACCTGCCTGCCCCGCCGGTCCCTCCTTCGGCGGCTCTGGTGTCCATGCTCATCTTTGCCACGCTCACGCGTAAGAGCGCTCGCCTGGGCGTGGCGGTGGGGACGGTGGGTGGCTCGCCCAACGTGGTGGAGAAGGCTTTGCGGCGTGCCGCGACACGCAAGCTCGACCCAGGTCTGTCTCATTCGCCGTCTTCTGTTCCTGCTTTGACTGATGATGATGTGTCTGACTACTCTGTCCTGGCGGGTGTGCCTCTCGGCAACTTAGCCAAAATTGCGGTGGACTCCGCCATTGTTTCCCGAGGGAAGAAAGGCCCTGCCCTGGAGTAGATTGAGGCCAACCACGCCAAGGAGGCACTGGAGGGTTGCCTCGCGATGGCTAGAGCGAGGGCCACCGAGGAACCCTTGGAGGTGGCTCCCAACACGCCTTGGCCCCCGGTCCATGGGATGCCCGACCCTCTTCCTCCAGACGAGGTTCGGGGACGCACTAGGTCTCGTACTGCCCAACTCCGTCGCGCGCTTAGCGCGTCCACCAGTGTGGGGGTCCAGGGAGGACCCCTTGGCCGACTAGATGTATGCTCTCACCTGCGGGGCTTCGGGAACGATGGCCGCCACAGGCAACTTGTCAAATACATGAGAGAGCAGAACATAGACATCGTTGCTGTTTAGGAGACTATGAGACTTGAGTTCTCCTTAGCAGAACTGGAAGGTCTAAGTAGGCACTTGTTTGCCTGGCACTGATTGCCTTCTAGTGGAGTGGCTGGACACTCCGGGGGCATCCTTCTATGTGTGAAGGATGCGACCTTCGAGGTTGGATCGATGGACCGGGGTGATTTCTTCGTGGGCATGGAGGTCTAGGAAAGAGCGATCAACTTCAAGTGGGAAGTGATCGTGGTGTATGGGCCCGCGGACCATAGGCGATCCCAATCTTTCCTCGACAAGATCCACATGAAAGTATCAGCTGCCTCTCTCCTGGTCATCATAGGAGGTGACTTCAACCTCATTAGAGCTCCGTCTGACAAGAATAATGCCCGGATCGATGGCTCGGGCATGCAGCACTTCAATGATTGGATCGTTGATCTCAGTATCCGAGAGTTGGATAGGGTTGGGGCGAGGTTTACGTGGAAAATCATCAGTTGGACCCGACTCAGAGAGTCCTGGATCGAGTTTTCATGTCCCCGGAGTGGGAACTTCGGTTCCCACTTGCGTGCCTGCAGGCCATCAACCGCATTAGCTCGGACCATGTAACCCTACTTCTTTCCTCGAGTGATGACCGACCTCGTCTACCCCCGCGGTTCCTCTTCGAGTCCTTTTGGCTCTGGCAACCCGGGTTCATTGAGGCGGTGAACAGTCACTGGATGGCCGCGCGGTTGGAGCCACACCGTCAGATGTCGGTTGTGGACTAGTGGCACTTCTTGGCCAAGCGATCTAGATAGTTCATGAAGGGTTGGGGTTGCAATGTGGGACAGGGCCTCAAGATCCGGAAGGGGGCCTTCTCGCGAAGATTCGGGTTTCGGACCTGAAGGCCGACACCGCAAGCCTGCCCCGGGAGGAATGGGCTCTATGCTATAGCTTAGAAGATGACTTGCTGGAAATCTATTGCAAGGAGGGGGAATATTGGCTCCAACGGGGTACCATTAATTGGGTCCTATTCGGGGATGCCAACACATCATACTTCCAGGCGATTGCCTATGGCCGACGTTGTAGATGTACCATTCCCCTTCTTTGGAAATGGGATCGGTTGATCCAAGATCCGAACGAGATTCAGACTCATGTAGTCATGTGGATGGCTTTTATAAAGCCATGTTTGCTGTAAGAGATCGTGGCGGCACAACGCTTGCCGACTCTATCACAGTCTCGCAGGAACATAATGGGATGCTGTTGGCGGAATTCTCAGAAGAAGAGGTGGCTTCCATAATAAAAGGGATGAACCCCGCGTTGGCCCAGGGACTGGATGGTCTCCCAGTCCGGTTCTTCCAGGTGTTCTGGCATGCTATTAAACACCAAATCCTTGCGTAGTTTAGGGAATTTGCTCAAGGTGTGCTCGACCTGACCCGGTTGAACTATGGTATCATCTCTCTGATCCCTAAGATGCCAGGGGTGTTAGACATCCGACAATTGTGACCTGTCACAGTGATCAATTTGATATTTTGGATTCTTGCTAAAGGGTACGCCAATAGGATGACCCTTCTAGCTTCCCAGATCACCCACCCGAACTAGTCCGCATTCATTAAGGATTAGTATATCTTGGATGGGATCCTGGTACTCCATGAGGTTATTCATGAAGTCAAGAGGAAACTTCTCAAAGCGGTCTTCCTCAAGATCGACTTCCATAAAGCCTACAATACGGTCCATTGGTCCTTCCTTCGGGAGGTGTTAGAGAGGCAGGGTTTTGACCCCACTGGATCGCGAGGGTCATGCAACTTGTGATGAGCGGCCAGTCAGCCGTTAACATCAATGGGGAAGTAGGCCCTTACTTCCAAAAGGCACAAGGGTTGCGTCAAGGGGACCCGCTCTCCCCCTTTTTATATCAACTTGGTGGTTGATGCCCTCACGGCAATATTAGACTCGGCCAAGCGAGCAGGTCATATCAAGGGTATTTGCGCACACCTGTTCGCGGGAGGGAGCCTCACCCACCTCCAATACGCGGATGACACAATCTTGATGGTGGAGGGGTCGGACGCGGACTTCCAACACCTCGAGTTCTTGTTACTATGCTTCCAGGAGATGTTCGGCCTAACGGTCAACTTCAACAAGAGTGAGGTGATGGTCTTGGGATACCCCGAGGACTTGGAATCGCCAACCGGCTGGGCTCCTTCCCGACGACTTACCATGGTATGCCCATTAGTGACACCCGTATATTAGGAAAGGACCTTCGACCAATGGTGTCCAAGGTCCAATATCGGGTTGAGCCGTGGCAAGGGAGCTGGCTCTCCAAGGCAGCTCGGGTCATTCCAATCAACTCTTTGATGACCAGCTTGCTTATGTACCTCATTCCATAGTTTGAACGAATCCCTTCATCAAGATATAGCTAAGTGCCAGTCTAGGTTCTTCTGGGCGGGAAAGGATAATAAGCAGAAGTGTGTGTGTGTGTGTGGGGGGGGGGGGCTCCTAGTTCTGGCAAACGATCATTCAACTATTGCCGGTCCTCCGCATTGGCTCTTCCATTTCGGTTGGTGCTGGTACCACCACCCTCTTTTGGTTAGACCAATGGTCCGGCCCCCAACCTTTCGCCATCCGGTTTCAACCACCGTGCAACATATGTGTGGATCCTAACCTCACCTTCGCGGCAACCCTGCATGATCTAGGCTACATCGCATTCCGGTGTACCTTTGATCCCATCTATGGGACCTCTGGGATGACCTTATCGTCTGTGTGGCTCTCCACACCCCGGCGCTTTGGCCGGATTCGGCGTAGTGGGACCTCGAGTCAACAGGCCGATTTTCCACTAAATCTCTTTATCGGGCCATCCTCCCCACCCCAGGCCCGATAGAGCTTAATCTCCTTTGGGAGATTAAACTGCCACTAAAGATTAGGATCTTCATGTGGAAGTTAGTCAGGGACCACCTACCCTCCGACACGGAGGTTCTTAAGCGCAACGGCCCTTCCGATGGGCTATGCCCCCATTGTTCGGTCCCTGAGGACTCGAACCACATCTTCTTTGTGTGCCCCTTGGCGAGATTTTTGTGGAGCTGCCTTCGTGAGACGGTGGGTGGCGGTTGGTGCCATGACAACCTCCCAGATATGTTTGCAGAGGTGCTCACGTTTCCTAGTATTGAGCGACACTCCTTATGGGTGTTGGTGGGGTCGCTCTTATGGACATTATGGAATGTCCGTAATAACCTGGTGATGAGCATATTATCCCGCTGCATGTGACTGACGCCATTTACAAATTGTGTGGCTTTCTACAGCTCTGGAGGCTGCTTAGCAAGCGCCAGGACCACATCTACATTGACAGGACGATCGCCGCGCTCCGCTCCTTTGCATCCCAGCTCGCGCCACTGCTCCCACCGCCACTTGCGCCGCCTCCATCGAAGCCAGACTAGATTTCGTTTCTGCTTTTGGGGCTTCTTGTGCTGATCCCCTGGCAAGACTTTTGTCTCTCGTACTACTTTGTGTGTGTTTGTTGTGGTCCGCTGGACGAAACCTTGCTACCATATGCTTTTGTTGTGGCCGTTGCTTTATAATATAAAGCGGGAGGGGGGGGGACCCGTTTTTGTCGAATGTTGTCATGTTTAGTGGTAGCACAACTAAATACATCCTCTTTCATGTGCTTTATGGAGCTCTCTACTGTTTAACTTCTATTATTTGCTAACATTGCCTTTGATTACTTTTCTTGGTTATGGATGAGGCTAGAAGAACCATCATCCTACTCACTTAGGGTTTTGTTCATCTGATCTCGTGGTAGATCGACTCTGTAACCATCATATACATATCAATACAATCAAGCAGGATGTAGGGTTTTACCTCTTTGAGAGGGCCCGAACTCGGGTAAATACCGTCCCTGTGTTCTCCTGTTCACCATCAATCTAAGATCCATAGCTCGTGATCCCCTACCCGAGATCCGCTAGTTTTGACACCGACATTGGTGCTTTCATTGAGAGTTCTATTGTGCGACTGCCGAAGGATTGATGGCTCGCCTAGCCATCAGCAATGGTGTCCGCAACAGGGATGTTTTCGTCCCCGAACAGATCTTCGCGTTTGGCAGCATTGTGCTGCACGCCGATCCGATCGGCCACCTCGACCATGTCGAAAGTTTTACCCCGATCAGGAGATCAGGTTTGGGAACCTAGTGTTCTTCGCCAACTCCCGAGGAGATCATTTTTTTGACAAAGTTTTTGGCTCCCCTTGAAGAGCCCGCAAATCCCGACGCCTTAACTTCGGGAATGGTGAACCCCGCAGCTGAGACTGCCTCCACCTTGGGTCCGGCCTTAAAGCCCGGTCCAGACGATGCGACCGAATCAGCTTCGATCGAATACTGTTCGGGCGCGACTTTGAACGCCCCAGGAACAACAATACTACAGGCCGACCCCAAATACTCCCAAGGCCATGGACGCAACTGACCTTTCGTCATTAAACGAGATATTAAACAGGATTCAAGCCATGGGGATTTCTGACGGCCAATCCTCGGTCTAATGACCAGATCTGGTTTAGACCCGACGATAGGAAATTTACGTCCCGCCTATCACACACCTGGTCGCCACTGTCGAAGATTTGGTCGAAGACTCCCCCTCACGATAACCGGAGTTAAATACGGATCACGTTCGGATTTTCGACCATCAGGTCCAAGCCTCTAGCTCGGAATCTGATTTCCGCCCCGAAAAGAGCCCGGGATCAAGCCCTGATTCAGCGCGTGCCAGGTCGACAGTCCGGATCCCAAGCCCAGCGTGCCGGATTTCGTGATGGTGGAGGACACCACCGCCAAGGCTCCGGACTCGCAACCTTTTGAGATGCAAAAATTTTTCCACCCACTCCCACATCGAGTAGTCCCCAAGTAAGTCGGGGAGACCCGACATATGGGATCTGATGTATGTAAAGCAACAGCCCGGCGAAACAGTCCACCACTTCTGGGTTAGATTCCTCCTTGTCAAAAATAGGATGACGGACTGTAGCGGCCAGGAAATCATAGCGACCTTCCGGCATAACTGCCGAGACAAAGGAATCTTAAATGCCTTCGCCCGTCGCCACATTCAAAACTTCACCGAGCTATCGGATCTGGTATGCAAATACTGCGCCATGGAAAGCGCGTAGCAGGCTCAGCAGATGCGCATGGGGTCTATCAATGACGATGAACCAGAAGAGTTTGGATGAAACGCGTGCCCCCACGACGGTCGACGGAACACAAGCCCGTCGAGAAAAAGAACAAACCTCTCGCAGGATCCAAAACTGTCCTTGACGAACTATTGGACAAACGGTGTCCCATACACTCCGTCCTGCTGATACGAACCCGACTCACATCCTTCGAGCTTGCTGGGTCGTGAGGCAAGTCGCAAAGAGCGGAGAGACCATCCTCGCGGTCTCACCCTCATGCAAATGTTCAGCACCGCCCACGGATAACCACGTCGAGATCTTAACGATCTACAAGACGTTTTTCTCAAAAAAATCAGAGGAAGAGAGCTCTTCGAGAACTCGATCAAATCCACTAGGTCGCAGCGACAAACTCATGGACAAGCACACCCATCACCTTCGGCGAGACTGACCAGCCGAGAGCCCGCCCCACCCGAACACCTGCCGCCTTGGTCCTCTATCCCATAGTGGACGGATTCAAACTCCAAAAGGTACTCATGGACGACGGCAGCGGCCTAAACCTCATTTACGAGAACACTCTGGACAAAATGTAATTCGACAGATCTCGCGTCGAGGAGAGTTATACCACCTTTCGAGGGATCATCCCGGGAAGAGAGGTGTGTTGCACCGGACGAGTTACTCTCGATTTAGTATTCGACACTCCCGATAACTACCGGCCCGAGGAATTACTCTTCCACATTGTGCCCTTCCACAACGGCCTAAACCTCATTTACGAGAACACTCTGGACAAAATGCAATTCGACAGCTGTCGATTCGAGTAGAGTTATACTACCTTTCAGGGGATCATCCTCGGAAGAGAGGCGAGTTGCACTGGACGAGTTACTCTCGATTTAGTATTCGGCACTCCCGATAACTACCGGCCCGAGGAATTACTCTTCCACATTGTGCCCCTCCACAACGGCTACCACACCCTACTAGGGCGTGACACATTCATAAGGTTTCATGCTATACCACATTATGGGTATATGAAACTTAATATGCCAGGGCCCAACGGCGTGATCACAGTTATCAGTGATCTAAATAGAGCTCTTCGGGCTGAGGACAAAACAGAAGCACTTGCCCTCGAAGCACTATCCGAGGCTCTCGCAGCCGAGGAATTAACAACGCTCCGCTCAATGGTGGATAGAGACGATGTAACCCTCAGTAAAAGGTCCAAATCCACCTTCTTCAAACCAACAGATGAAATCGTTAAATTTCAAGTGCACCCGAGGACCCTAACAAAACTGCATCCATCGGAGCTTAGTTGGACCCTGCGGTCGACGAAGCTTTGCGCGCATTCTTGCATGAAAACTGGGACATATTTGCTTGGCACCCATCAGATATGCCAGGAATCCCATGAAGGCTAGCCGAGCATAGCCAGAACATAATAAAAGTCTTTAAGCCAGTCAAACAGGCGTTATGCCGGTTTTTCGAACCCAAGTGTCAAGCTATGGGTGAGGAACTGGCGAAACTACTGGAAGTTGGATTCATCCGAGAAATAAAACACCCTGAGTGGTTGGCTAACCTGGTCATGGTGCCTAAGACGGACAAATCCTGGCGATTGTGTGTTGATTTCAAAGACCTAAATAAAGCCTGCCCTAAGGATCCCTGCCCTTTACCCCGCATTGACCAGATCATCGCCGCCACCACCGGACATGACTCACCGTGCTTCCTTGACGCCTACTCTGGATACCACCAAAACAAAATGAAGGGATCTGACCAGGCCGCAACAACATTCATCACCCCTTACGGGCCATTCTGCTTCAACACAATGCCCTTCGGGCTAAAAAATGCAGGGACCACATACATGTGC
The DNA here is from genome assembly GCA_032464435.1 of Aegilops umbellulata. NCBI lineage: Eukaryota > Viridiplantae > Streptophyta > Magnoliopsida > Poales > Poaceae > Aegilops > Aegilops umbellulata. The sequence goes on from CP136057.1 coordinate 653,881,542, forward strand.
ATGATTCAAACATGCCTGGAATATCAAATCGGCAAGACAGTCGAGGCATACGTGGATGATGTGGTCATCAAGACCAAACACGTCAGCCAGCTGGTGGACGACCTCAGCCAAACTTTTGACAATTTGCGGGCCTATGACATACGGCTCAATCCGGACAAATGTGTTTTCGGAGTTCCCGCAGGCAAGTTGCTCGGATTTATTGTATCCCATAGAGGAATAGAAGCTAATTCGGCTAAAATCCGAGCACTGTCCCAGCTAGCAGTCCCCACGGAGTTGAAACACGTTCAGAAACAGGCAGGCTGCATCGCGGCCTTAAGCTGCATTATCTCTCGCCTCGATGAAAAGGCACTACCGCTCTACAGGCTGATCAAACGGACCAAAACTTCGAGTGGACTAATGAGGCAATGGTCGCATTGGAAGAAATTAAAACGCTATTGGCTGGAAATCCCATACTAGCAGCACCCGACATAGGTGAACCTGTGCTGTTATACATCTCGGCTACAAATCAAGTGATTAGTGCGGTTCTCGTTGTCGGACGAGAAGTGGAGGGCCACAAGTTCCAGGTGCAGAAGCTAGTCTACTACGTGTCAGAAGTGCTCACCCCATGCAAATCTCGGTATCCGCATTACCAAAAGATATCCTATAGAGTTTTTATGGCATCTCGAAAGCTGTGACACTACTTTCAAGAGTGTTCGGTTACGGTGGCATCCGAAGTACCATTGAATGACATAATCAACAACAGGGACGCCACCAGCCGCATTGCCAAATGGGCCATAGAGTTCCCCCCTTTCGAAATCGTGTCCAAACCACGCCGAGCTATTAAATCTCAGGTGTTCGCTGATTTTCTCGCCGAATGGACAGAAGCCGAGCTCCCTAGAGAATATAGTACATACTCACATTGGACGATGTACTTTGATGGCTCCAAGATGCTCGCCGGACTGGGGGCTGGGGTGATCCTCATATCCCCCACTGGTGATAACATCCGTACATATTACAGATCATGTACACCGATTCCAACAATGCGATCGAATATGAGACTGTTGCATGGACTTCGGATGACAATGTCAATGAACGTGCAACGACTCGAGGTGCGGGGAGACTCTGACCTCGCCATCTCCCAAGTCAACGGCGAGTTCGATGCCAAATACCCAAAGATGGCGGCATATCGAAATGCCATCCTCAAAATATCAGCCTGGTTTGAAGGGTTAGAGTTCCATCATGTCTCCAGGGACAACAATCAAGCTGCCGACGTCCTCGCCCACATGGGCGCCAAGTGCGACCCCGTCCCCAAAAACACCTTTTTGGAACGGCTCTTTAAGCTATCCGTGGTGTGGCAGGATGGGGGCAGGGACGCCGGAGCCAATGGCCCAGAACAGATTACCCCTCCTATCATCGAACCAGACGATGAAATAATCGGGGGCTCGACACTCGAAGAAACGTCTTCTGCTCACGAAGTCATGGCAGTAATCATGCCATGGACCGAGCCCTTCCTTGCTTACGTTCTCCGCCAAGAACTCCCCGATGACCAGACCGAGGCGCGATGCATAATTTGGCGATCCCAGGCTTACAAAGTACATGAGGGTGAATTATACAAGAAAAGCACCACCGGTGTCCTCAAGATGCATATCTGAAGACGAAGGGAAGCAGCTATTAGCCAAGATACACGCTGGCATGGGCGGCCACCATGCAGCAGCTCGGGCCCTAGTAAGCAAGGCCTTCCGAGCCGGATTCTTCTGGCCCACTGCTCGTGCAGATGCCCACACACTCGTTCAACATTGCGTTGGATGCCAGCTCTTACTAAGCAAGGCCTTTCGAGCTGGATTCTTTTGGCCCACTGCTCGTGCAGATGTCCACACACTCGTTCAACATTGCGTTGGATGCCAACTCTTTGCAAATCAAAGCCACATGCCCCCCATGGCTCTTTGGACGATACCGATTGCCTGGCCTTTTGCGGTCTGGGGGCTGGACATGGTCGGACCACTTAAAAGGGGACCAAGAAAAAGAAATATCTATTGGTCATGGACTCATGGTTGACAAATTCACCAAGTGGATCGAGGCAAAACCAGTCACTTCAGCTGAACGAGTTAACCTCTTCTTCGGGACTCCCGGTCAGGAGACCTAACAAGAGGTGTGGCATGCCTCTTACATTCACATACACATACTTTAGGTGATCACAAGTTGAAATATCACTTACCAAACATTCCCCCTTTTAATCTCTGGCTCTCCTCGAGGGCTTGTGCCAATTGAGTTTTTAATCTCTCAATTTGAGCCTGCTGTTGATTTTCCGCTTTGAGCTTGTTCTTTTCCTCATGGCTTCAGGTCAATATCCAGCGGCCAGCTTTCTGCTGTGATTCAGCGTACCTTTGGGATTCTTTGGCCGCGTCCAGGTCCTTTTGCAGTTGACCTATGGACTCAACTGCTATAAGGGAAGTTTTTCTTAGAAAAGGTGCCCCAAAACAATTTATGCATGTTAAAGCTTTTTACTCACCATGTGCTTCCCTGGCGAACTTCTTGACTCCCTCCAACTCGGCCTTCGCAGCTGCCAACTATGTTAGGTTCAGTTCAAGGTCCTCGGCCAGTTTTTTGTTCTGTTCCCTCGAGGCCTACTCCATGCCGCAAACATATGCACATTTAGATCCTTAACTCGGCCGTTCCGCCCAAATTAAGGCTCGGGGGCTACTGGGTTAGGATTTATGTTCGATTATCAAAACCAATCGCACGCCTGCATGTTGGTCAACAGAAGGTTGGCGACTCCCTCAAGTTCGGCTCAGGCGGCTCCGAGGTATGCGTGCACCGAACTAAGTGCATTGAACTCCTGTTCGGAAAACGCGGAATGGCGCAATGATTCCCTCCGCCTTCGGTGGTTCATCACACTTTCGACTTTGGAATTGGTAACCGAGACATCTTCGGGATCCTCTGGAAGTTGGTCTACGGCCCCCGCATTGACCCCGGCCCTTGCCGAAGACCTCGGTTTCGGATTACGTCTCGGCGCCTCTTCAGCGCCCTCAGACGAAGGTGGTTGTCCACGTCTCCTGCAGGGCTCATCAAAGATTATGAGTGTTCGCAGCGGCTATAACACTGACCGAACTATGAGTTCGATATATTACCTCTTGGTAGGGGGCGTGGTTGATGTAGCTCCTATGGCCGCGATGCGCTTGGGAGCCCTATCGTCATTCGGTGCTGACGCACCCGACGTCGCTCTCACCGGTGTTCAGCGCGTGGTGCGACGCCCCTTGGGAGTAGAAGTCAACATACTCGGAACGACGTGAGGCGAACGCCCTTTTCGGGAAGAGGCCTTCTTGCTACTTACAGCGGAGGAGGGGAGTGTCCTAGGGTGATCGGCCGAAATGGCCACCTTAGAGCTGTCAAGACTCTCCTGGTAAAAGACCCCATCCTCAAAATCGATTGACGTCTCCGGATCATCGTGGAATCCTGGGTCATCGTCCCGGGAATAACTCTTCGGTTGAGGAGAGGGGCAGCTGACTGTCTCGATCCAGCGCCTCCAGTTCTATTCGGAAGGTTAAGGTATCCGATCACCAAAAATGGACATAACATCCGGATGAAAATAAAGTTGAACTTACCTATTCAATGGGATTATAGCTTGAGTATCCGTCCCTGTTCCTTAGGCGGGCAAACTCTTCTTCTTCACCTTTAAAGAGATCGGCTAGTACGGTTGCCATTGCTGCCTGGTTAGCAGGCCACTTCCGTTTATTATGGGTCGCGTTGTTCGTCCCATTATAACGCCATAAGGGGTGCTTTCTTTGTTGAAGAGGTTGAGCGCATCGGGTAATAACGGCGGCCATCACGACAATAATGGTGAACTTACTGTGAGCTAACAACCTCACCTGAGCGGCCAGGCGCTTGATTTCGGCGCTTTCCTCTTGAGAAGGGATTTTCTGTTGCCAGTTATACTGCTTCTTTAAAGGAGCATCTGAGTATTCGGGCATACCCCTTTGAGCTGGCTCAAATAGGGGGACATCTTCGATATAAAACCATTCTGAAGTCCACTCTTCGGAATCCTTCTTTGGGATCCCGACAGAGTACCCCGTCTCGGCTATGCGCCATACTTCGGCCCCGCCAACTTCAAGGATTTTCCCTCGTCGGGTGTGGAGAACGAGACAGAAATACTTTCTCCATAATTCAGAATGGGCCTCACAGCCTAGAAACATCCCGCACAGGGCGACATAGCCGGAAGTATGTAGAATGGATCCGGGGATAAGGTGATGGAGTTGGATCCCATAAAATTCTAGCAAACCCCTTAGGAAAGGGTGTATGGGAAAGCTTAAGCCTCGTAAGTGAAAAGGCACAAAGCATACCCTCTCTTCTTTGCGCGGAGCAGGGAAGTTTTCTGCAAAGGCTTCACCGTTCATGGACGTCAATCCGGGGCGAGTGGATGCGAGATCTGAAGCAAGAAGATACCCTTGCGTCTCGAGATTGCCTAGTTGGAGACGAGAGACGGAACATCTCGCCCAATCGCCTGGAAGGGGGGCCATGAGGGCATGAGGAAGAGCCTGGGGCGCTCGCCATTTTTCTGGAAATTTCGGATTTTTTCCCTCTGAGTGCTTTCGAGGCGGAATGTGTTACCCGTCACGCTCCTCGCCTGTTTAATAGACGATGTTTCCTTGTCCCGTCAAGGGCTTTTTTGTAAAAGACTACCGGACCGTCTGTCTCCTTTTGGCGTACAGAGATCAAGGGGTATCATTAACCTAAAGCAAAAAAGATTGATGCTGTGGGCCCTACGATGCTTCGACGAATCAGGAAGTCATCGGTGGCCGAACTATTGTTATCCGAACATAGAGGAACTCGTCCTGCAAGCCGGAGACTTTGGGCGCGTGGGGCTATTTGGACTCATGGACCCCGACACTGGAGACTAGTTCGGGGCTACTGAGAGAGTCCTAGACTAATGGCTCCTCGGGCTTATTTTAACCACTCCGTATTCAAGAAGGAAACCTCTAAAGCCTTGGCGTACCCTCCAAGTCAAGATGGCGTGTTTATTCTATAATGATACCTGACCATGTGTAACCCTGAGTATCCCTGGTGTCTATATAAACCAGAGGGTTTAGTCTGTAGAGGTTAGAAGAACTATCATCCTACTTACATATGGTTTAGTTTATCTGATCTCATGGTAGATCGACTCTGGAACCGTCATATACATATCAATACAATCAAGCAGGACGTAGGTTTTTACCTCTTCGAGAGGGCCCAAACTTGGGTAAATACCGTCCCTATGTTCTCTTGTTCCCCATCGATATAAGATGCACAACTCGGGACCCCCTACCCGAGATCCACTGGTTTTGACACCGACAAAGACGACAAGGCAGCACAGTTGTCGTTGGGATCAACGCTCCCATGGTCACTTACGTCGGTTGGGTGGCCGGGTGTTTGCAGCGACGAGGCAATTACGACATGGTTGTTGGAGGCACTGATTTCTGTCTACTCCGACGGCAATTGCTGGCCGGAGTTGGAGGAGGTGAGGCGGTGGAATAGAGCAGAGCAACGAGACATGGGGATGGGAGGATGTGCACTTCACGATGGAGGTGAGAAGTCTAAGAGACTGCAGGATTATATAGTACTCCCTCCGTTCCTAAATATAAGTCTTTCTAGAGATTTGAATATGGACCACATATGGATGAATATAGATGTATTTTAGAGGGTAGATTCACTCATTTTGCTCCGTATGTAGTCCATATTAAAATCTCTACAAAGACTTATATTTAGGAACGGAGTACATCGTATAGTGGAGGAAGAAGCATATTAGTCTGACATGTTGGACCCACCACTCCTTTTATTAAATTATACAATATATGCTTACTACAATGCCACATCAACATTGACTCGGTCAAAACCGGTTTGACCAGCCCAAAACCTAGCCAAGGGTTGTCTTTTGAACTACATGGTAAGATGAGGGTTTAATGTGACCGGATTTGAAGATGAGGGTTGTAAATTAAACCGGCTGGTTAGTTCGGGGTTGAAATGTGGACTTTTCTCTGAAAAGTGGTAGGCAGTATTTTTTGCTGGTGTACAGAGCAAAAAAGATGACATATTTGTAGATTAAAGGATTTGTATGTACTGATAGGATGATGCACGATCATTTACTTGAGGCTTCTACTGCATGTATTTTGTTAAATTTGATCTGTTAGCAAATAGCTAGCTCGTACATATCTGAAAAGTACGACTATGTGCTCAAATCCAAATGTTTATCCTTTTCTACTCAATGAACCCCTCATATGCCCATGATAACAAAGAATGTTCCAAAATGATTTGATAAGCTAGGCTGTTCAGAATTCCCCTCTAATGGACGTATTTTAACCACTAATATTTAGCCTCTACTAAGATCAAATGTAGCCAAAAACTTGATGGTGGCATCAGAACTTCCTAGCATGCCACTATTCTACAAATCACCTATCGCTTCTTTATGTCAATATTGTTGGCATTGTGTTAATGCTGAGGGGATCCACAACAGGAGCTTTTAGTTCAAGTCCATGATACTAGTGAAGCCAACTTTAACTGTTTGAGTCATACAAAAATTGTGAGATATAACTATAACAGCTTTTGTGTACAAATTGGTTTGACTGATTAAACTGTTTGCTCCACAGGTACCTAGAATTACATTCTGGTGGCTGATCTGCGGAAGTGGATTTGTTTTGCTCTAGGTCCTTCCATTCTGCATGCTGTGCATGTGGGGTCTTGTGTGGACACTAGTCAACTGCTTGAAGACATATCTCACAAAAAAAAAATTGCTTGAAGACATAGTATTGGCCCTGTCAGTAATCTCGTCGATCATTTTTTTATGCTTGCAGGACGTTTTGTAGCAGGCTGTCAAAGTGTCGGTTGCGTCACTGTTTGCTTATGTGCCCGTTGTGTTATATCGAGATATGAAATTTAAATCATTGCTTGTGTTTTGTTCCATCACGCGTGTGTGTTACATGCATGTTGTTATATTCTTACTAGCCGTGGTAATTCCTTCCATGCCTTTGGTTTCAATGGTTTGAAGTCCGGTTATTGCACATATCACAAGTAATGTCAGAACATATCTATTGCCATGAATTCTAATGTTGCGGAGGCACATGCCCGCCCCAGCTAGGGCATGTACAGTGCGTATATTTTTCTCTTCCGTTAGTGCCAGAGAGAATCCTTTTTATTTTGTTGTATCAAGATCATTCGGGTCTTGAGAAACCATAGCACTTTGATCCTCCTCTCTAATTGAGAAAGTACATCTCTTCTACCTCTAATGTTGCTCGGCATTCAGAGTACCATTTTTTTTCTTCAAAAAGGAGAATGACCGTGCTTTAAGATCATCATATCTAATGATTTGTCACCAAAATAATGTCCCTCAGTTGCCAGTCCTGCAAATTATTGTGCAAGCTTTAGATATGATGGAAAAACATGAAACTGTAAGCATAGGCAATGTGAAATGACATAAATTAACCTGTGGAACAATCTGCTCTTTAGGTCAGGCAGCGGAAGAGACCTTCGATGGGATCTGGAATTCAGAAAAGCTTTTTGATGTGAGTATCTAAGAGGACAGTAATTGGAACCACTGATAACACTACTCTATCTTCAATATCACGAGTCAATACAGATTTACAGTAAGTAAACGTTACCATGGTAATTTTGTTTTCCTCCAATATATCACATGATTTGAAGCTGGATAAAGAAATACAAAAAATAGGATTCATATCCCCCACACTTAATTTAGTATCCTAGGGCGGAAGGTATATATATAGGGGCAGGACTTACATCTCTTGTGATGAAAACGAAGTGCACTACAAAATCATGGGATAGGTGTGAGCAAGCCATCCAGGAAACATTTATCACATCATTTGTATTGTACCACGTGAGCGCACTAGAGAATCTTGCATGTGACCATTTAACTTGCATGTTTAGTTGTTGTTGTTTTTTTGCGGGGGAACTTGCATGTTTAGTTATCGATCCCTTTCCTAGGAAGTATAGCTATGAACAGAGTGAATAGATACATTGTGTTTGGTTGGGTGAGAACACAGCAAATGTTCACGAGATACATGTTGCAACAACAGAGGAAAACAGGATTGAGATTAGCCTAAATTGTGAAGGAGGACCATCAACTGAATTGTGAATTGTACAGCAGATTTGCCAGAACAAAAGAGAACAAAATCCTTCGAAGAGAGGAAACTGTTGAAAATCCTTCGAAGAAAGGAAACTGCTGGAATGTTATATAACTGAGTCCAGTGTTTTGCTGCCTTGATCTAGATCTTTTCAGTTTTTTACGCTGCCCCTCTATGCAGATGAAAAAAGAACCATGTTGTTGTTTTGGTTGATGGTTAATGAAAATTCAGGTGGGCAGGGCTTCTCTGTCCCCCGGAGATGCTTCGAAAAGAAAATGTACTTCTGACCGTGGCCAAATCATGTGCATTACTAACTCGAATGAACACAAAGTCACTTCTATGTACAGATCTCAAAACAACAGCATTCGATTGCTAAAACAGCTCACAAAAGATGCCACCCTCCAATTCAAATCTGCAACAGCCTAGCAAAACTACATTGATCTACATCTTTAGTTTCTTCCTCATCTCACCTTACCACCAAACCTTCCTCATCCAGTAACGCCAAAAAGGCTTTCCTTCTGCGGCCAGACATGCATTTTTCCAAAGCAAGAGTGAACATCACTAGCTGTGCATCTTCCATAGTGCGGCCACAGAGGAAGCAGAGAATATATTGACAGTAAGTTATTTTTGTTACTCTACCACGTCGCAAACTAACACGTGCCGGCCGCACAGGAAAACATACACCATGACAGGGGAGCTAAATTTACGCCAGATGGCTTTCTTCATCTTCATATTCTGCATTTTATGAAAGCAAAAGTAATATCACTAGCTACAGCGCTGGGCATAATCTCCCACAGGGCAGCAGCAGAGCAAGCAGAGAACACATTAATCAGTAAGTTATTTTTGCTACTCAACCATACATCACTCCACCCCAACTGAAGCAGATAAAATCACTGTTTACAAAGTTTCTCAACTAAGTAACACCACGCTCAATCCAGATACATAGATAGCTCGTACTAAAACTGGGAAAAGTTGAAGGAGATGAACTGATCCAACTTACAAATTTCTGAATCTGAACAAGATAAAAAGGTCGAAGCTCAACAAAGCCGATAGATTATAATCATGCCCCTACACGGAAATCTCTCCAAAATTCAGCACATCAGTAATGATATGCGAGGTGGAATAAGGAAGGTTCAGCCTCCCTAAACACATGTGCTTGCGCATTGACAGTATCGTAAAGGCCACACATGTTAATTCTCATCGGACAAACAATACCCATCTACCTAATTAAGGATCCTTGTGCTATTTCCCCGTAAAACCGCCACCGGCCTAAACAACATACATACAGTATTGCTCAAGATATCGAAAGACTTGGGGATTCCCCTAACTGTGCTCCACTCTTTGAGTAATAAAAAAGCTAAGAATTCCTCAACATGACGTTTTGGAATACCATTCCCCACTAGTTGAATTAACTTTGTAAGGTACCTGAGTATAGAATCAGCTAATCAAAGAGTGGAGAGTTCAGCACTTGTACAAACTTGAGCAGCCAGACACAGGGGGTAAGAAGAAATAATAATGATACAAAAGTGTCAATCAAATGGAATATAATATCAGTAAGTCAATAGCATTATTAATAACAGTATTCTATAAAAGCAAAGGACTGACCGACTGACTACTGGAGGCTGTGATGAAATATTAGAAAAACACTAGTAGTAAATCCTTGAGAGGAAGAGCACATACAAACCATCAACTGAAGCAGGATTTGTGAATGGCACAGCAGGTTTCCGTAACTACGAAGAGAGCAACTCGTCAGGATGCCTTCTAGTTCGTTCTTATAAAGCTTTGCACCCAACAGGCATTCTTGCGGCTCATTTGAGTCCCTGCTCAGAAACGGATACATGAAAATCAATGCCTAACACACTGAAACTATAGGTCACGAATGTGACATATATCCCAACTTCTATCTGGGGATAATAAATCTACACTAAAAATATATCAACCTTACTTCAGGAGCAATGCTATACTCTACAAATTGCAGGAGCTTCTTGCCATTTGAAGTTCTCACAGGAAAAACAAAAAAGTGAGTGCCTGCTGATGAGCAGCTTTTTTTGTCTTGAAGCATATACAGAGGGACTTCTCATTTGGGGAATTAGTTGTATGAAAATCCTCATTGATCTCAATTTTAAGATTATCGTGTGTGTGCCCTCAGAAGTTCAAGTGCAATGCTAGAGTAAATGCAAGTCAGGGAAAAGGAGCGACATAAAAACCATTCCTGACTACATTGAGAGCATCAATATCGTATCCCATGCTTTTTTACCCAAGTGATGTTGTCGAGTCGCCGGTCCTGCAAATTAATGTGCAAGCTTTAGATAAGATGGCAAAACATGAAACTGTAAGTAGACAGTGGGAAAGGACAACTGTTAACCTCTGGAACAATACACTCGAGACATTGAGGGCGTCGGCGATGGCATCTGGAATTCAAAAAACCTTTTAGATGTGAGTATCTAGCTGGAACCACCGACAACACTCTTTTCAATATCATAAGCCAATATAGATTTACAGTCAGTGAATGTTACCATGATATTTTTGTTTTCCTCCAACATTTCAGCTTATTTAATTTGAAGCTGGACAAAGAGATAGACAAATTAGTATGCATATCACACTCACTTAATTCAGTATTCCAGGGCAGGAGGTATATATAGGACTCCCATACAGAATCATGTGATAGGTGTGAGCAAGCCATCCAGGAAACATTTATCACATCATTGGTGCCACGTGAGTACACTACAGAATCATTTGACCATTTGACTTGAATCATTGAATGTTTAGTTCTCGATCTCTTTGATAGGAAGTATAGCTATGAACGAAGTGAATAGAAACATTGTGTGTGGTTGGAGAACGCGGAAAATGTTCATGAGATATATACATGTTGCATCGATCATATATAACACGAGATAGCTTGCACACAGATGGGCACACGATTGAGACTAGACTAAATTGTAAAGGGGCTCCGGCTGGTCCAGCTCTTGTGAGGGTGGAGGTGGAGGGGGTCCCAGGCTTCATGGCGACGGCTCTTGCGGCCCTCTTCTCGTGGCGCAGTGGGGGTGCTCCTCTCCCCTCCCAGGGCCTGCTGCGGCGGTCAGAGGTGACCCGGTCTTCGGATTTTGAGGCGAGGCGTTCGTGTTTGGCTCCGGGTGAAAACCTTGCAGAGACCTCGGTCGCTGCCGGTGACGCGTGATGCTTTTTGGTGTCGTTCTCCTGCGCGTTTCTGAGGAGTCCAGTTCACCCAAATCCCTCGAGTCTGGGGTCTCCGGACGAAAGTCCATGATCTGGTTTGCTAGATCGAGCGACGACGGCGTCATGTACGTCGTTACCTCCTTGGAGGCGTCGTCTTGGAGACCTTGACTATGGGTGGTAACCGACGGCTTATGTGGTTGGTTGGCGGTGGTGGGTGGTTGATGGTGGTGGTGGTGCGGCCGGTTTGGGGCCGACGGTGGTTGGAGCCCTTCTTTGGCGGTGTTCTTCTTGTGTTCTTGCTCCTGCGCTCTTTGGCGCGTCTCTGCTTGGCGATGTCAAGCGACTTCGCCGGTGGCACGCAGGTGTCGTGGCGTCATCTCGGCCAAGCGTGATCGTTCGACTGCACCCCCGACGCAGGTGGTGTCGTGGCGTTGTGCAGTCTTGGTTGTGTGATGCCTTCGATTGCGTCGACGGTACAGTGTCATGGGTTTGTCTGCTTGGCGATGCCGACTTTGCCTGCGGTACAAAGGCGCCGTGGCGTCGTCTCATCCTCGCGTGACCGTTCGAATGCACCCCCGACGCAGGTGGTGTCGTGGCGTTGTGCAGTCTTGGTTGCGTGATGCCTCCGATTGCGTCGATGGTGCAGTGCCATGGCTTGGTCTCGGCTGGCCAATGCCGTTCGATCTCACTGGTGGTGCTCTGTGTTGTGTCGGGGCATGTTTTCCCTCTTTGTTCTCCCCTGTTTATTTGTTGTGGTGTGTGCTGTTTTCGCTTTATCTCTCCTCCTCCTGTGCTCCCCTGTAATTCTGGTTCGCTTGAACCCATCCTGCAAAAGGCTGCGAAGCCTTATAGGCAAAATTGAATACAATTCAGGTGGGGGAGTTCTCTCCCTCCCCGGTGACCTTCAAAAAAAAAAATTTGTAAAGGAGGGCCATCAGCTAAGGCCAGAACTGTGAATGGTACATCTGATTTGCTGGAATCGAATGGCCTGAAGGGAAACTGCTGTAATGTCTCAGTTTCGTGATTGGCTAATTAAGCAATCAATTTTAAACCAAAAAAAATCTCATTGTATGCTGTACATATACTTTTGACCATGGCCAAATCATGTGCATTACGCCATTACTACAAATGAACACAAAGTCAGTTCTATCTATATATCTCAAATGACGACATTCCATTGCTAAAATAGCTCATCAAAGATGCAATCATCCAATTCAAATCTACAGCGGCCAAGCAAAACTGCACTGATCTGCATCTTCAGTTTCTTCCTCACCTCATCAGCCACGCCAAAAGGCTTTCCTTTTGCGGCCAGACATTTCGCCTAAGCAAGAGTGAACATCACTAGCTGTGCATCTCCCACAAGGCAGCAGCGGCGGGAGCAGAGAATTAATTAATCAGCAACATATTTTACTACTCGACCATCTACGGGCAAATCGACACCTGCTGCACAAGAAAACGTGCACCAAAAATATCAAAAGGTCTAAGTTTCTGCATCTTAAATCAGAAGTGAACATCACTGGCTATGCTGCACATCTCCCCCAACATTAATAAGGAAAACATGAACTGTTACAGAAACTGCATGGACAAATTAATACCTCTGCTTCACCCCCCCCAGAGAATCAATTACGGCTTATAGCAATTGTGTAGAAGGGATAGAGAGGGAATAGAGAGGGATTTGCGTAATGTGGTGGATGTATTACTAAGCCTCGAGGGCAAGTATATATTGAGTACAAGACTTGGAGGACAAGACGCATCCTAGAGATAAGATGAAAACAATTCCTATCTAATCCCGGACAATCTCTAAATACTAAATATATCTCTAACATCGCCCGCAGTCGTAGCGGTAGCGTTGTGAACAACAGGAGCTTCGCGGACAGTCAGACTGAAGAGGATAGCAGCCGACTGGCTGAAATCCCCCCGCAGTCGCAGCGAGAGTGTCGTGGACAGTGTCACGTCGCGGATGCGTGGACTATAGAGGAAGCCGACGAGTTGCCCAAGCGAGGTGATAGCCCTTTGTGCCTTCGTCAAGGGTACACAAGGGCATAGGGTGGTGTAGCTATGGTCGAGGTGCCATGGGAGGGACGTCGTGCTCGATGTTGAGTCGGGGTGGCCGGTGTCGAGGGAGTCGTTGTGGAGCCGCGGGCGTAATGAGGCACCAAGTTAGTCAAAGGGGCGCAGTGGTGTCGAGGTAGTGGTGCACCAGAAAAATGGTGTTGGTGAGGTGTCGTGCCGGGTTTTCCAAACCTGGGGACACATCATGGATGAAGGTACGCGTCGGTGTTGCCAGCACTGAGCATGCATAGACGGACGAATTCAATGTTAACGAGCGCCGTACCAGGCTTACCATGCCCGAGGACACATCATGGACGACGGCACGCGTCGGTGTTGCAAGTATCAGACATGCATAGACGGGACCTGCACGAGTTGTACACCATGTCGAGGGGGCTAGCAAAGAATGACTAGACGAGGGTGCAGCGGCAATCGGCATGGGGTCGACGTTGCCTGCAGTTTATTGGAGTAGATGAAGTGGTCGTGGTAGATGACAGTGACGCTGGCGATGAGCTGGTGTTGGATGAAGACGAAGAGGTGAACGGCAGCGGCGGCGGTGGCTTGAGTAGACGGCGAGAGCGACTAGGTTAGGAGAGGGGCGGCGGTGCTCGAACTAGACCAGTAACCAGACAACGTGACGAAGACGGGGTGCGGACAGTGGAGTTCCCGCGCCTAGGAAGGCGGCGCGGTGCATATCATGTAGAAGTCAACGCGCAAGGACGGCGGAATGGACCGCGTGCCGCGGCGCTATGACCCGCAGGGGCGACGCGGTGGCAGCGCGCGGGTCGGGGCGATGGCGAGGAATAGGGCAGTGACAGGAACCGCGTGCCACGACATGCTATGGCCCAAAGGGGTGACGCAGCATCAGCGCATGGGTCGGTGTAGCTGCAAGGAAAACTATAAAGCGGCGGCGCTGCGATCCGATGGGGCGACGCGACGGCAACTCATTACTCGATCGGTGATGAAACGCGATGTACTGGAGGACAGTTCCCGCGCGGATCGGCGAGCCGGTACCCGGTACACAGCGGCAACCAGTGCTCGGGGCGCACCGTCCTGAAGCAGTGTGACTCAGCCTAGCCGGATGAGGCGATGCAGGATCCTGATCGGATGAAGACGGTGACGGGCAGTGTAGAACGACAAGCGAATGAATGCGGGGACGACAGTTGTTAAGCCGCCGCATCGTGTGAGGCCGGGTAGTCGTGCTGATGTGGAAGTAGAGGCGCGGAGGGTCGACGGACAGTGAGGGGCGACATAAACCGATCTTAGGTGAAAAATAAAAAAGAAAAGGTTGACTCATGTGACCCGTGAAAGAGAGAAAAACCCGCATTAGAGTATCGGCAAAAAGGACTCTAGCGCAGCCGATCAACTAGACCGGTGGACAAACTCTATGTATGGATGGCGTTCAGTAGTAGAAAAAGGGCCTAATATGAAGCACATTAGTCCCGGTTTGTAACTGAACCGGCACTAATATGACCATTAGGGCCGGTTTGAACGGCTATGCATTAGTGCCGGTTCGTGTTGAACCTTTAGTACCTGTTTGTGCCACGAACCGATACTAGAGGGGTGGTGGCAGGCTGGCGTCAGGCCGGGGCCCCACGAGCCCCTTTAGTGCCGGTTTGTGACATGAACCGAGACTAAAAGTCTAACCTATAGTTTCAGTTTGTGTCACAAACCGGCACTAAAGGGGTCTTAACTTATAGTCCCGGTTGGAGACACAAACCGACACTATAGAGCAATTTTCAAACTCTACCCCCTCCCCCGGTGTATGGCCATTTTAGTTTTGAAAAAACAAAAAAAATGGTAAAAACTTCAAAAATAAAAATCCTTCGAGATGTAGTTATGTTACTACATCTACTAGTTAGGAAAATTTAAAAACTTAAATTTGGACATGTTTTACAAAAAAGTGTGATAAAAAAATAAAACGACTATATCTTTTGCATACGATGTTGAAAAAAAGTATAATATATCAAAATATTCAGCACGAAAATACGCATCCGATTTTGACGCCGTAGGCCGTTTTGCAAATCTTTAGAATCCTCATATTCTAAAAGAAAAAAAAGATATGCTCAATTTCTATTTTTTTTATTTTGGTCAAACTATGGTCAAACTACTTATTCAAGATATATTAGTGTTACTAAATAATTATTCAAGAATATTAGTGTTACCAAATAATTATTTCAGTTTTTTTAAATTTTGGTCAAATCTGGTCAAATTGTGGTCAAACTACTTATTCAAGAAATATTAGTGTTACTAAATAATAATTATTTTTTAGAATAATAGTTTCAAACTCAAACGGTGAAACGTGAGAGCTAATGCTCAAGCTAAACTCCTGAGAGTTAATAGGAGACAACTTACTATTGTCAGGAAAACAACAAGTGCAAACTTGGAAACTAGGGGGAATAGAACTCGGAAGTTAAGTGTGGTCAGGCTGGAATAGTGAGAGGATGGGTGACCGGCCGGGAAGTTAGATGATTTGAAATGAGTGATCCACACTTGAGCAATTATGAGGGGTGATTAGAGACTAAATCGTCAAATAATTCAGAAAATTGAAAATAAAAAAAAATCAATTTTTTTCCAAAAAAATAAAAAAAAGGCCTTTAGTGGCGGTTCATGTTAAACCAGGACTAAAGGTGGGGGGGGGGGGGGAGGCTTTAGTCTCCACCCTTTAGTGCCGGTTGCAGAACCGGCACTAAAGTCCCTTACGAACCGGTAATAAAGCTCCGCTTTCTACTAGTGGTTGCCCCCGGTAGCGATCATGGAGATCAACCAGCCGGAGGGCAGCCCGGTGCGGAAGCGACACGACGGCTAGAGTTTTGACCGAGATTAGTTTGATACCATGTAGAAGGGATATAGAGGAATTGGCGTAATGCGGTGGATCATGGATGTATTATTGAGCCCCGAGGCCGAGTATATATATTGAGTACAAGACTTAAATGGCAAGACGCCTATTAAAGATAAGATGAAAACAATTTGCATCTAATCCCGAACAATCTCTAAATACCAATTACTGCATGCATTCTTAAATATAAGTCTTTTTTTACAGAACTATAAGTCTTTTTTAGAGATTTTAATATGGACTACATACTGATGGTATAGACATAGTTGAAAGTATGGATTCATTCATTTTGCTTTGTATGTAGTCTATAATGAAACCTCTAAAAAGACATATATTTAGAAACAGCTGGAGTAATCTCTAACAGATTGCACGATGTATAACCGACAATTACGTGTTCATGCTGACAAGCCACGCAAGTCTCCCAGCTTCTATTAACTCCAGAAAATGTCCAGGAAAATAGACTAAACACATTCGCATTGCAAGCATCTGAACAAAGACACAAGTCAAAGGTCAGCAAAGCCTGATTGTATACAATCATCTCATAAGTAACCCAGTGGTACACTAAAAGTGATTGGGGCGCTATCCTGTGGCATCGCTTGAGAGGAAGCTGTGCGCATATTTTCATTTAGAAAATACATAGAGTTCTTGAGTCCTCGCCTCTGTCTAAAAAACATCTCAAAAAAAATATCCTCACCTTCATCTAAAAAAATGTAAAAAAATAAATAAAAAAATACCACAACAGCCTACCAGTGAGTGCCACTTTGCATAAACCTCCATTTAAAAAATACCAAAGGTCCTAATCTCCATCTAAATAAATACATTTAAAAAATAATCCACACCTACATCTAAAAAAATTGCAAAAGATTTCCCACCGCAGCCAACCAGCTTGCGCCACGTGGCATAGTTGGTTGGCCGCCCTTCACGCGTAGCTTAATGGTTTTAATTAGATGAAACTTTGTGTCGAAAAGGTACCATTGCTGCAGTGATTCTATTATGACTTGAATTTGTATTATGATCAAGCAGGTGTCTGAAACTCTGAATCACATTGCTGTTTTAGCCGTCTGTTGCTGCATGTGCTTCTTTTTCCTAGCCCTTGATTATGATGCTGCTGCTGCATAATATCCAACGCATGATCAAAATTCATATGGATCGGAGGGAGTATTGTTTATAGCTATGCTTTATGTGAAGTCTAATTTCTTCAGTTTTGGGCTTTTGACCAGGCCACTATGCATATTTAATACCCCCTCTATTCCTAAATATTTGTATTTTTAGAGATTTCAAATGGACTATCACATACGGATGTATATAGACATATTTTAGAGTGTAGATTCACTTATTTTGCTCTGTATGTAGTCACTTGTTGAAATCTCTAGAAAGACAAATATTTAAGAATGGAGGGAGTACTTATTAATATCAATGCTGAATCAATGTTTTGTCGAAGGATTGTGTCGAAGAAGAGGCAAGATCACTAAAGGATAAAACACGACATACATTGGTCACAACCAACTCGAAACCACCATCACTGTCACCATCTCTTAAGTAGAGAAAAGCGAGAAAAACACCAAAGACATTGGTCAAAACCAACTCGAAACCACCACCACCACCGTTCTCATCGCTGAAGTAGAGCAAAGAGGACTATAATCAGCAAGATCAAGAACCATTAGTCGGGCGACGCTCTAGTTGTCGAGCGAGATGTTGAGTTTTCCTACTAGTGCCACTGGTTGCCAGCTTAGGCCGCTTTAGGTCACCATGGAAGAGAATTATTACACCAGACGTCGACAGAGATCTGGAATATTTTCTCGTGGAATGCCTTCCTTCTCATAGAAATCCGACGAGCAAAAATCTCCAGGACTTTCGCGTCACTCCGATCGTTTGATGTCCACTTCTATCAGATGATGTTGGGTTGAACCGTTCAGCCTATGTGCACCATGCAACTGCTGAGATAAAAATTTTGATGGTTGGAAGAGAGTTTATTCCCCAGAAGCTTCGACGAGACATAATAGAGTTGCAGATCATTCGGCAAATCACGTTCACAAAGATGAACTTTTACCTCGCGTGTACCTATACCTAATAATTGGTTTGACTGATGAAACTGATTTCTCCACAGGTACCTGGAATTACATTCTGGTGGCTGATCTGCGGAAGTGGATTTGTTTTGCGTCCTTGCATTCTGTATGCTGTGCACGTGGGGTCTTGTGTAGACACTAGTCAACTGGCTTGAAGATATGGTATTGGTCCTGTCAGTTAATCTCATCGATCATTGTTTTATGCTCGGTTGCATCACTGTTTCTGTTTGCTTATGTGCCCGTTGTGTCAGGTCGAGATTTGAAATTTGTATTATGATCAGGCAGGTGTCTCAAACTCTGAATCACATTCTGTTTTAGCCGTCTGCTGTTGCATGTGCTTTTTTTTCCCTAGCCCTTGATTATGCTGCTGCTGCTGCTGCATAATACCAACACATGATCAAAGTTAATATGGATCCGAGGGAGTATTATTTATAGCTATGCTTTATGTGAAGTCTAATTTCTTCAGTTTTGGCCAGGCCACTATGTGTATTTAATACTTATTCGTGCTCTTATATTATGGGACGGAGGGAGTAATATCCAACACATGATCAAAATTGGATGACTATATATATTTACTGATCTATTATCATGAAAGCAGTCATGAAAGTATACGTACTACTTGATGCTGCATAGACAACAACATCAATTATTTTGGGTCATATTAAACTTAATATGCAGAGAAATGATTCTTAAACTAGTGCACTTGTGGAATAACAAAATAATACGAACACCATTCAAAAAAGTTGCGAAGTTGATTTATGCGAGATTACATGTATCTTAACATTAGATGGAGGAACACAAAGGTGTAT
The DNA here is from genome assembly GCA_032464435.1 of Aegilops umbellulata. NCBI lineage: Eukaryota > Viridiplantae > Streptophyta > Magnoliopsida > Poales > Poaceae > Aegilops > Aegilops umbellulata. Next base: position 653,900,563 of record CP136057.1, read on the forward strand.
AGTTTTGTGTAGACAGAAATGTCAGAAAGAAAAAGCCAGTTGCAAGTGTAATCGAATTGAGAGGCAAAATATGACACTGTCGAATGACAACAACATTCAATTAAAATCTCATTTACTCATTGCAGCATATATTCTCCAAAGGCTATGTAGCAAACCACGAGAGCAAATATGACATTATCTGATTATTGACAACACATGACAACAACTAGTTAGAGCTCAGTTTTCCATTCCATGACACGTCTCTCAACTTCATCTACTCTCTGCGATAGATACTCACACAAGGGCAAAGCCAAGACACAGATACAAGCCGGCGGTAGCCACCAAGCAGCTTCAAGTGTTACGTTACTAATCGCTGTCTGAGCTCTCGCTGTCTGGATAAGGGTAGTCAATACAAGTACTACTACCGCCGCCGTATGCTTGGCTGCTTGGGTGAATCACAGGCTGGTAGTTCTTGCATCCATAGCAATGCCCTAGAACATATACAAGAAATAAAGAGTTAGACAAATATCAATATGAGGAAACAATGTAAGATTGCACTAAAAACATACTGTATGTGTGAACAATTGCACCTGATGCAAACCTCATGAACAATAAGAAAAAAGGGGAATAATAATCAGGAAAGAAGCAATAGAACAACTGCCAAGAAGCGTACCTGCATCATTTTCCCCAACTATACAGCACATGATCACATCATTCTCACTTCGAAAATCGAGGTTAACTTCGGAGAAGAATAGCTTGGTACTGTCGGCGTCAGCAGGCTGCTGGTCCTCAGGCTGCTTAGCTGTGAAGTTATAATGGGCCCCAGCCCCTCCAAACTCCGAAAATATAGATATCACTTTTACCTCCACTAGCTCAAACTGAAAAATCAAAATGGAAAGACAAAATGGATAATCAGGTTGAAAAGCCATCCACGAAGATAGAGAAAAAAAGAGAGAGGAAGACCTTGGTGTTGTTTGCTCTGTTGTATTTACGCAGGGCCACCTCCGCGTGGTAGCGCGCAGCCTTTTGTTTTGCCGCGACTCTTCTTTCACGGCGAGCGTTCCTCACCTCCAGAGGTTTCCTCTGTTTCATTACAACTGGCCTTCCAAGTGAATTCAGGTCACCACGGTAAGTCGACTTCGGGAGTTCGGGGAAGGGGAACCGAAACCTCCAAGCATGTTCCTTCATGTTGATACCTTCAGGAGTGCTCCTCTCCTTGGACATCCAACCAGCTCGACTCCTGGCTCATTATTGTGGACAGATTGTTATGCCATAAGGAAAGAACAAATCACACGCACTGTACCGTATTGCATTAAAAATGTAAGTGTAGCATTTACCCAGTTGCTTTTCTTTCATGATGAAGGTGCATGCAAAGTTCTTGAAACATGTTTACAAACTTGTTGAGTTTGTTTGGGATTAAAATTTGACATGATTAACTCAGTCGCGTTTCTTTATGGTGAAGGTACATGCAAAGTTCTTGAAACATGATTAAAACTTGTCAAGTATGTTTGGAATCAAAATTTGACATGATGAATTGGACAGCTGCCAGGTGTGGTTACTGGATAAAAACAGCTGAATGGAAGAAACGGGCATACCACAATGAGAGCAAAACATGAGGTTCTGATATCATCATTTTGGAACTAGTTGCTGAGCGTTTCAGCACAATTCTAAGCCTGTCATCGATGCCGTTTGCAGTGTAGTTTTTAGAAGGAACAAAATTCAGCTAACCATATGAGAATGGGAGGAATTGTGTTAACCATTTTGCAGGAAAAACAGTTTGGAATACATAAACAATAATGAACCACTTAATACTGGGAACGAGAGAATTTGCGGTATCAATCTTGCAATGACATTCCAAAATTGCGAATGAAGATGCAGAATGGTGTTGAATAGAGATCAATCGAAAAAAAGAAGTAAAGAGGTTATGTATTTTAACTTGCATACCTCCCTTTTGAAGCGGCGCATGAGACAGCAACTTGATGGCGGTGTTGCTTTGTCTCCTCTGCCTTGGCATTCAAATTCTCTTTAAACCTGAAATAGACATATGAGTTAAATAGAATATATATAGTAGACATATTCTATATATATGATTATTCTAATTTTAGAATCAGAAAACGTTTATGAACGGATAGCATTGCTGCGTTTTTCAGTACAATTCTTAGCCCATCACTGATACACCCTGCAGTGTGAAATGTTCATTTTAAGAACAAAATTCGGCTAAGCATTTGGGTACGGGAGCAATTACGGTACCCATTAATTTTCCAGGAAAAAAGAGTTTGGAGTATAAAAAAAGTGGACAACTTAGCACTAGGAACCAGAGTATTGAAGTTATAGATCTTTCAGTCACATGTCAGAATGTCAAATGAACATGCACAGCGATGCTGAACACATAACAGCCTAGAAAAAAAAACTGGAGATTTTAGAATTTAGATTTGCAAATACTGGAAACCAGAGGATTAATTTGCGTTGTTGATGCGCAATGGCATTTCAGAACGGCACAAGAGTGTTGGGCAGAGCAACTAAAAATAGAAAAGGTGGATAGGTTAAGACTTGAGAGTTTTAATTACCTTGCATATCTCCCCTTGGAAGCGGCGCGTGAGACTGCAACCTGAGAATGATGATGCAAATTGTCCTTGCACCTGAACCAAAGAACAGAAAGTATGATTTGAGCAGAATTACAGTAAAAGTAAGCTGTGTCGAGTCGATTCGTCTAGTCGCCTGACTAATTTGCCAACCAATCGAATTTAACCATCAGGGTGTGTTTAGTATTTAGTACAACATGACTTGATACATCCGTATTTAGACAAATTTAAGACAAGAATTTTGGGACCGAGGGAGTATATGTCCGAGCAGGAATTGGCTGTGGCGCACCCCCCCTGCTTGCCATGGCAGGGTAAGCTGGGACCGCGTGGCGGCGCCGCAGAAGGAGAAAAACCGCAGAGCAGAAGACTTACGGATGGTCATCGGTGCGGTCGCCGTCGTCTGCCATGATCGCCACACCGGTTGCGCTGCTGCCACCGCGGATCGACCACTGATGGTTAATGAACTCAGCGATCAGGATGGTTTATTCTGCTTCGACCCGGACTCGGTTTTCCTTCACAATCGTACGAGTCCCACACAGCAACGTACGAATCCGATCAGGGTGGTCCATCGATCAGTGCTACAGAGAGCCGATGCGGCAGCCCGCTCGGCCTGCTGTTCAACCAGAAGTCGGGAGATCTGTACGTAGCTGACGCCTACAAGAGGCTCATACGGGCCGGGCTAGTCGGCGGGGAGGCCACCGTGCTGGTCAACCAGGTTGATGGTATTCCTCTCCGCTTCACCAATGGGGACTCGAAGACCAGGTCTGTTTCACTGACAGATCGGTGAACTTTCAAAGGCCGCAACATGAGATGCTCATCATGACAGGGGACTCGACATGCCGCCACATGATGTACGATCCACAGACAGGGAACTTGGGTTCGGTGGAGCTTTCATTTTTTTTAGAAAAGGAGGATGACCCCCGGCCTCTGCATCTGAATGATGCATGCGGCCATTTTATTAACTATTCTCACAAGACCTTACAAAGTCATACAACAGTAAGACTAAAGCCACCGTCTAAGCAACAACTGTCGCTACACCTATCCAATTGATGAAGGGGCGTTGATAGCCTGGGCCTAATACCAAGCAGACATCGCAGCCAAACCTAAACATCTAAGACTGAGCTTTTCTTAGAGCAACTCCAACCGCGCCCCTAACACCCCCTCGGCGACTTTTACGCGCCGGTGCCGAAAAAACGCCCCAGTCGCGTCCCCAAGATGCCGAAATCCGCCGGCTCGACCCGTTTTTGAGCCTGGCGATCGCAGGCCGAACCCGGCGCACTGGGGGGGGGGGGCACTCAAGGGCTCCGGCGCAAGGGAAAAACACGCCTGGGCCACACTGTCAGGCGAAAAGTCAAGCCTATCGTCCAGATTCGCCTCCCACCCCCGCGCGCTCGGCTACCACCCTGCCGATACCGGCGCCACCCACCACCGCTAGATAGGCCATTCCCTGCCGAAAAAGAGAGGAGGTTTCGCCGCGGTAGCCTCTCCACCATCGCCCGGGCGATTTTTCCAGCGTTCCGACCGCGCAGGGTAGTGTACCGGCGGATGTGCGCCCACCACGCCTGCAAGGTGTTCGGCGATTTGCCTGCTTGGCAATGGACTCAGACGACGAGGAGGCGCTCACGCGCTACTGGAGGAGGAAGCCGATGCCGACGTCCAGGAAGAGGAACATCTCATGGTCCTCGCCGCCCTCGCTGGCCTGCTCGCTAGCAATGAAAAGCCGCGGCGAGATGGCTCGGCGCCGGGGTGGATGAAAGCAAAGCACCAGCGGCGTCTGGAAGGCTACTGCATGCTCTACTCCGACTACTTCATCAATGCTCCACTGCACGGTGACAACGTATTTCGGCGCCATTATTGGATGAGCCGAAAGCTTTTCCTCAGGATTGTGAATTTCATCCGGGAGTTCGACAGCTACTTCAAGTGCAAGAAGGATTGCACCGGCAAATTTGGATTCACCTCAATCCAGAAGGGCACGACAGCGATGAGGATGCTTGCATACGGAGCTCCCGGTGATTCACTCGACGACTATGGGCGCATGGCCGAGTCCACGACCATTGAGTGTTTCTACAAGTTCTGCAGAGCAGTGGTGGCAGTGTTTGGACCGCAATACTTGCGAACACCCAATGCAGACTAGCACAGAATGCAACAAGCGAATTTCCTGGGATGCTTGGAAGCATCGACTGCATGCATTGGAAATGGAAAAACTGCCCATTTTCTTGGCAGGGGATGTACAAAGGCGCCAAAGGTGGTTGCAGTGTGGTACTTGAGGCGGTGGCCACAGAGGTCCTCTGGATTTGTCACTCCTTCTTTGGTATGCCAGGAACTCACAATGACATGAACGTGCTGCAGTACTCCCCTGTCTTTGCCAAGCTTGTTGAAGGTCATTCTCCTCCGGTGAACTTCGGGGTCAATGGGCGGTACTACAACAAGGGGTACTACCTAGCTGATGGCATCTATGGTCTACATTTGTGAAGACTATCTCAAATGTTGTGCCCGGAGGCAAGAAGTCCCACTTTGCGAAGGTTCGGGAGGCTTGCAGGAAGGATGTCGAGCGGGCATTTGGTGTGCTCCAATATCGATTTGCTGTTGTCCGGTACCCTGCTCAGACCTGGTTGAAAGATCAAATGTGGGAGATCATGACTTGCTGTGTCATCTTGCACAACATGATCATTGAGAGCGAGCAGGAAGAGCCAGTGTTTGACACTGAACCATATTACATGCAGGGTCCTCTTGCCCAAGTTGAACACCAACTACCAGCAACCTGGACTGTCTACCTCAATATGCGCCAGGAGATCCGAGACCCACAGGTGCATCAACAACTGCAGCAGGATCTGGTGGAGCACCTATGGAGGATCAAGGGCGACGCCTAACTCGACGTGTGATGAAATATGAGTTTTTATTTGTTGAACTATATAATTTGTATTGACTATTTGTTGAACTATTTGTTTTTTATTGATTTTCTGTGATGAACTATGTGATAAAAAATTACTTATGTTGAGAATTCCGCCGAACCACGCCGAATATGGGCCGGTTCGTGCCGATATCGAGCCTTTTTTCGCTGAAAGTGGGCCGAAAAGCGGCAAAAATGGGCCGATATCGGCGCCTGTGGACGACCTGGGTGCGTTGGCTGGGTGCCCAACCGCCTCCAGAGCCGATTATACCGCCGGCTCGCCCACAGGCGGCGATTTTTATGCCTCCTGGGGGGCCAACGGTTGGAGATGCTCTTATACATAGGTATAGGCTTTTTAGGAAAGCCATCATGGCGGATTTTTAGTTAAATGCGTGTAGAGAACAGTAGATATATGATGGATTTTGTTTCTTATTCTTACCGATAGATGTAATTTCCAATTTCTTTTTCGGTCAGATTACCTATTGTAATCCACATTTTTCGTTAGCAAATCATTTGTTATTTCCTTCAATTTAACGTGCAGAAAAGGTAATTTCTACCACGTTCTTGTTATCTTGTAACTTGCTACCATGTCATCTTCATTCGGATGAATTTTAATTTCAGATGCAAAGCAAAAATTGCTTGTTCTTGTGGTTCCTGTAGCTGAGCAGAGAGAAATTACTATCACGCACTGAGTCAACTAACAAAAAAGATTCGCCACAAAACAAAAAACTAACAACACCCTGAAGGTCTATTACTTTAAACGGCTAGTGTGAACGAGAATAAAAAGGATGTTAAATAAAGCGGAGAAGGTTTACATAACCATCCGATCTGATGGATAGTCAGACCCGATAAATATATTTTTCACACAAATAACATGCAAGATATGTGCATAGTAGTGAGATGCCAATACACACATACATAAACACATACATACATGCACACACATATATTCCAATATGGTAAATGCTTGATCGATACAAATTCATACCAGTAAACAACGTACGATACAATTAATATAGCAGGCAGGTATTCTCTGTTTTTAACACAGTACAGACGCAGACGCTCATACAAACGCACATACACTCACCCGGGGCATTCTCCGTTCTGGTATATACATTTAGCGCCTCTGCTGTAGCGTCCGCCAGGCTGAGCGCAGCTGCCAGAGCACGCGGGGTGGATTTTGTCTAGGGGCTTATAATCGATATGCTTCTCGCCCACCGCGGCTGCGAGGAGGAGGAGGAGGAGGAGGACGGCCGCCAACAGGGCAGCATGGCTCTTCCTCTCCATGACTTGCTCTCGGTCTGTCGATTCTATGTATGTTACAGTAGTAGCTAGCTAATAATCTGGAGACGCTTGCTTCAACGGGGCTGCCGTTTATAAGGAGGAGAGGTGAGGTAGCAATGTCATATTCCGCCGACGGAAGGCCTCGTGACCATCTGCCAGCCTGCATGCAGCCACGGCACGTAGCGCACCCGTCGTCGTTAGCGACACTGCAATGATTTGTTGCTGCTGTCGTTGCAGCATGCAATGGGTGTCTTCGTCCGTCTTTGTGCATGCATGTGATGTGTCTACCTCGTCGGTATCCGTTGTGCATCTGTTGCTAAGTAAAAATGAATGTGTGAAAAGAGGAGATTCTGTAATTTAAGTGCATCTTAGTTGCATGCAAAGCAGACACTGACATCCGAGCTCCATACTCAGCGATCCTGGCGGATTGTTTTGATTTAGCACATGGAATATCGCTGCTGAAATTTCAACATTGCCCTAGCTAGCAGCGAACCAAATAGGTTGGCACACTTACTAGCTAGACATGCTTATGATTCCCAATTGTCTTACTTATGGGATGATGAACCTCCAGATTTCTTATTACCGTATGTACTCAATGTTGTAACTCTTTCATCCTTGGAATAAAGTGCCAACAGGTTTTCCCTAAAAAAAAAGCATCTCTAGTCCGTCTCCTTAATTTGAACTCTTCAGAAAAAAAACCCTCCCAAAACTCAGTTATTCTTTCCGAGCTCAGCCCCTAGGATCTCATTTTCTTAAAAAAAAAAGAGGTTGCCCAGTTAATTAACAGGAAAACGGGATAAAACTGTCAAAACCGCCCACAAAGGGCAAAACTGGCCGATCTGGCCACCCAAACGAAGATACACACACGCTGCAAAGAAGAAACACAAAGTAGAGGTTGTTACCAAGTGTCATCGTCATCACTCCTCCACGAGCCAACGACTCCGAATTCACCATCGACTTCCGCCATTGAGGCCCTCATCACCACAAACATCGAAGCCCATGCCGGCCCATGCCAAATAGCTGGCCACCAATGCAGTCACCCAGACAACTCCAACTAAGAGAACTAAAAAACAAGGGAGAAATGGCCAGAGTTGGTGCCAACCAATACCTCCTCGAAGACTAATAGCCACTTGTCATCATCACCACCTAGGCCCCTCAAGGGTAGCTCTGACTCCACGATGGCATGCTGAGACCCAGACGAGACTTATCGAGTACACTGGGAAATAACCGACAACCGAAGCCTTGCCGTGAACCTCCATTGTTGGCCATCATCATCTCGACCAAACTACACGCCACAACACTACATTGCATGTCGGACACCTTCCTACCGCAATGCCATGAGCGTCTGGCACATGGAGAGCGCAAACGGGGCCCGAATGTTTTCAAGATGATGCCCCAAAGAGGGAAGCGACTGTGCCAACGCCGTCGCCAGAGACGACCCGGCCTTAGGCTTTCACCAGAAGTACTGGATCCAAGGGTGTACAGAGGTGGACTCCTCGAGGGCACCTCCAAGTAGGTGCCACAACCGCGCCATGGCTAGAGACGCTGAAAAGCCAGATCCGGCCATATCATGGCATTCCCACTGACCGCCGAAATCCATTTTATGTAAATTATGTTCAAACTATACTGAAATACATCGTGTTAGATAAATTTTGTAAAATTTATTCAAACTTGTTTTGAAATGGATATGACCACGACTGGATGGCTGGCTCCTGCATCACTCTCCGCTCCCCACCGGTCCACGAAGGAATACGATGTCTAATTTGGGGATCAGTGTTAGAGATGCGATATATGCCCCAATCACCTATGGGGGTCCTCGTCGTAGGCCATGGCCGAGTAGCATGTTTCCTGTGATTTTCTTTCAGCCAGGTTTTTGTCGGTTTGTTTCCCTAGCATTTTTTGTTGGTTTTCGTGTCCAATTATTTCATTTGAATTTCTTTTATATTCATATTTTTATTTCCTTATTTTATCATTTCTTTATTTATATTTAATTTTCTTTCAAAAAATCTTTTTATGTATTTCCCTTTTCGTTTTATTCTTTTCCATTTGCAGATATTTTTTGTATATGAAGTGTGTTTTTAAAATGTCCATCATGTTCAAAAAAAAATATTGATTCTGTTTACAAATGTTTTTGTTGTAAAACAAATTATTTCAGACTTCTAAAATGTTCATCGTGCATGTTAAGAAATGTTGGTTATTTATCTAGAAAATGTTTGTGCTGCATTTCAGAAATGTTTATCGTGCATTTTACGAAATGTTCATCCTGTATTAAGTACATGAACATTTTTTTTAATATCACGAACATTGAAACAAAATAGCACAAATATTTATTTTTATTAAAACTATGTGAATATTATTTTTTGATTTTCTCCATTTTTTAATTTTTGTATTCTTTCTTACAAATATATAAGCATTATAAAAAAATGCATAAAAAACTTTTAGTCTACAGTGAACATTTTAAGTAAAGAATGATTCTTTTAAAACACGATGAATTTTTTGTAATACAAAACGAATATATTTTAAATACACCATGGACATGTTTTAAATACAAGTTGAATTTTTAAGTACATGAAGAATAGTTTTAATACATGATGAACATTTTACAATATAAAATGAAATGCGAACCAACCTGTGGTTAGATGATTAATAGGACAATGATATCCTTAGTTTACCAGGGTACAAATCCTGGTGCTCGCATTTATCCTGGATTTATTTTGGGATTAAGGACGATGCATGTTTAGTGGGAGGAGACGTTCCCGTCGACTACGAGGGACCTATGGTGAATTCATAAAATCTAAAGATGATATACCGGCTCAGTCTCTCCGAGGTGCTCATAGGGTTGTGTGTGTGTGTGTTCATATGAGGGCTTCCGTCTGTACTGTGTTAAAAGAAATATACAATTAAACAAAATTAATTCATATATTATAAATGCATATATTTCATGACTTTGGAAAAAATGTCAACATAGTATAACCATTTTGTTTGCGCGGTTTAAAAATATGTTGATAAATTTAAAAACAAAATGTTCATGACAATGAAAAATGTTCCCACTTTCAAAAAAATGCATGCGACTTTTTTTCAAAAATGTGGGTACTGCATAAAATAATGTTTATATAATGTAAAAATCTAATTTGTAACATAAAGAAATGTACGTGAAATTTTTGGAAATAGTCTCACCTTTCTAAAACATGTGCTCATGTATTAGAAAAATGTAAAGAAAACCAAACTATAACAAAGAAATTAAGAAAAACAAAGAAAATTGAAGTATAATGAAGAGAAAAGGAAAAAAATTACCGGTGAAAAAAAAATAGAACCAAAGAAAAGGAAAAACAGAGAAAAAGAGAACAAAGCGAAGCTACAGTGTGCAACAAACTAACTGGACTAATAAGGTGACCCTCTAGTCGTCGTTCTCAAGCGATTCGTACAATGAATCAATACGGGTTATGTATGTACCTGGTAATTGTTTTTTTTCCGATAAAGGATGTTTTTTATTGACTTAAAATGTAGCATCGAGGGATACAATCATAATGAGTACACATTCGGCCTCTGCATAGTTAGGATGCACACAGCCAACACTAACACACATAAATGATCACGCCTGCGTGGAGCAAAGTCATACAAGAGCTAAGCTATACCAGACAGAGTGATAAAAAGAAAAATTCCCGAAGCGAATTGACAATATAAGGTGGTGACCATCGGCACCCACCATTGTTGGCGCCCACGGTCAGTCCTATTTGCAGTTTACTGCATCATAGCGGTAAAGAAACACACGTGCGCTTTTCGATGGCCCGGATTGGTTCTCTTTCACGTCGTTCTGCAATTTTTCTTCAGTTCGTGATTCTCTTCCTTCCTGTTTATTTTCTTTTTTTTTGTTTCTTTCTGGTTGTTTTATCCATTTTTTCTAGTATTTTTTATTTTCCATCAGCTTTCTATGGGTTTCTGCTGTATTTTAATTTAAGAAGTTTTCAAAAAATATATTTAATTTTTTTAATATTATTAAAATTTGAGAATATATTCCAAAATAGATAAAAATAGTATACATCCAAGAACAATTGCGAAATTTGTGTAAATTTTCTAAAATCAAGAAAATTTCTTAATAACATAGATATTCTTTTACTTTAAGAAGTGGTTTCAAATTTTGAGAACATTTTTTATATATGCGATCATTTCTTAATTCAGATATTTTTCTTCTAAATTTGCGAATAATTTTATTGAAAACAGTAATAGTTGTTTAATTCAGGAATGTTTTGAAATTCACAAATGAGTTTATGATTTGTGAACAGCCTTTGTCATTCAAGAGAAAAGTTAAAATTTATGAAAATTTTACTTTTTTAATTTTTCTAATTAAAAAATCCAGCAGTCGTTTGTTTAAACTAGAAGAGAAAAATGGTGAGAAGAAAATCACTTGGTAGGATCCAGCGTCTAATGGGCCGGGGTGTTCCCGACTACTTGACGCGTTGAATAGGAGCTCCCCAAAGCCGGTGGGTTGCAGCACGTCGTCACCGACCTAACGGTGAAGACTGAAGAAGTAAATATGGCGAGACACAGGTGTAACAGAACAAAACAGAGGAGAAGACATAGACACGAAGATGGCACGTCATCACCGTCCTAACGGTGAAGACGGAAGAAATAATTGTAGGTAGTATGTTGTTATTTCTTTTATTCAAAGATGTCTAAATAGGATAAACATAGTATATGATCTTATTTATTTTGTTTTATGTAAGAACATAACTTATATTCTGCTTTTTGTGACATTTCAAAATATTCATGCTTTAAAAAAAATTATGTGACATTTAAAAAATCTGCAAACATTGTAACAATATATTTGTGTAACTAAAAAAATGTACACGCTTTAGGGAATATGCTTTAAAAATGATTAAACATGGTTAAATTTTGTAAATATGCTTTAAAAATGATTAAATTTTGTAATAAATATTTGCATAAACTAAAAAATGTATATTGCATTTAAAAATGTTCGTGACATTTTTTAGTATTGAGGGAGATTTAGGGAATATGCTGGATTGGGATTCCGTATGAAACATGGTCATTCATTCTCTACAAAAAGGAAATACGACCAAATGTTCATTTTCGAAAGAATGCCATTAGTTTTCCAGCAGGGTTAGCTAACGCATGAACATTGCCCATCAAACACATAAATTAGCATCCAGAAATGAAAATTAATGGTCAATCTAGCAGTTTTGCTTTGTTGAGCATGTGTACGTCCCTCGGATGTCCGCACCTAGTTAGTAGCCTGTAATTCCAGTCAAAGAATTAATCAACACTAACTCGGGTGGCTATGAAATGAAAATAACCAAGACTGTACTAGCTAGTAGAAATAAAAGTAATGGTTTATACATCACATAAATTGAAAATACTTTTGGTTCAAAATTCTAGATAAAATGGATGTTCCGGGTTAACAATTTTTTTTATGTCTTACGTACGATGCGTCATGCGCGAGTACAACAGACTTTTAGTTTTGACTAGCAAAAGCGCCGATGCATTGTAATGGGAGAAGAAAATACTGCACGGCCCTAACCATAACTCAAGACACCAACAGGTCTTGCCAAGGTGTCTCTCTATCTCGTCATAAGAGAAATCTACTTTTTTTTCATGCATGTTTTTGCCGAGGCGTGCTTGCATGGTTATCGACGGTTTCCTTCATCTCCAATTTGGTTTTGCTGAGGTGTTCATTTGCAATCTGGGTCAGTGTCGGTACGAAAAAAAGATGGATCATGCACTATTGAGTAAGGTTGCACCCTAAATAGCATTTTAAATATGTTTAACATGTAAAATAACATCATATTCATATTCTACACATTTTCCTAATAAAATTCACATATAACATGTTAAAATTGGAGTTAGGGTTTAAAAGATATGAATATTTTTAAAAGTACTATTTGTTCTACATGGACTGGGGGTTAATTATAGAAATGACAGGCTTTTTCCTGCTAAAACGCAAAAAGAAACAATTCGTTTTCTGTCATGGAGTGCGGGCCATTTTACCAGAAAAGCGAGGGGGTTTTCTGTAAAAATGTAAAAAGACGGTTCATTTTCTCTCACTTAGAGGTGGATGGTGGGTTAATTACCAGAGGATTTCTATAAAGTTGCACGACAAACGAGTAGAAACACTAATCCCTTTATTAGTAGGTATAGATTTATTCCTTTCTTGTTGTCACGAGCAAGCATTTTTTAAGATATATTTGTCAAAGTTCTTACAACAATCGATTCCATGGTCTAAGTGGTCAGTGTGGTGTGCTATTTGCGTTCAGGTCAGGCATTCAAATAATGTAGGTGCCATTTTTTTCGTTTCTATTTCTTCCAAGCCAACATATACAGAAAAGTGAGTAATTAAATAGTTTGAGGGTGTTTATGCAAAAAACATCACGTGCCTGCAGTGGACCCTGTCCACGTTGGCATGCCACACCAGAATTGGATACGCCTTCCTATGGCATATGTGGCTGTATTTGCATGCTCGTGCTAGTTCGATGACCACAATCACGTATTTTACAAGTCTGCGCACCAAACTTACCACAATTCGCAAGTTCTAGGACTCCCAGTATATTTACCTCTCTGCAATTCTGCATATAAACTAGGACTTGTATGTAGGAAAATCAATGTAGTTACTACCACCACATGACAGCGAGATAAATCCAGAGAAATTGCAGATTTGCAGCATTGTTCACCATTATGAAATGTCCTGCAAAACAAATCTTAAAGTGGAACAACATCAGCCTACCACGAGCACAACATATTGAAACAGAGATGACACTCAGTGACATTTTTACCTATTTGAAATTTGCACTCCAAATATTTTTCATCGCGGCGGTGCTGTGTATATAGAGTACATAAACTCTCACTTGTATGTATGAAGGCTTGAAGCTGGTCAATCGGTTGGGATGCAACAATGTTCTCATATGCATGGATAATATTGCAGTGGTTCAAGCTCAGAATCAAGATGAAGGATACTCTATGGTTGTAGCCCCTATTCGAGAAGACTATCATCGAGATTTAAGTGAGTTCGGGAAGGCTTGTGTCGAGTTTTGTAATAGGGAATCTAATGTAGTAGCGCATGTGCTAGATAGCTGGGTCGTGAAAACTAACCATTGGTCTGGTTTGATTCACCCCCGGGGTTTATTTTTAATTTCCTTACGAACGATGTAGCTATGATTTGAGTTTAAAAAAGCTAGCCATGATGGTCTTCCCCTCATGAAAAAAGACCAAGATCACGCATAGTACGTGCCAGACATACACTATGTCTTCCGCCGTTGGTCCACTCCACACTTAATCTTCTCCGCACCACCGAGAACAACTCAACAAATGGATTCGTGTAATAACCATTACATGAATCCCTGATAAATGTAACACTATTACATGATGGATATCATCAAATTTCCATCCATTCCATGTGCCTGTCAAAAATTACTCGTGCATGAATGGGGTAAATATGATGGTGATGATGGAGAAGGAGGTAGTGACATCAGTGGTCAAGATTCCACCTCTCCGAACCAAACAACCCTCTGGAAAGAAGATCAAAGGTGGAAGCCATCTCCGCTCCAAACATAATTAGGGTAAAAATCCTCTAGGTTTCAAGGAGAAACAAGTTGCTATATGCAAAATAAATCCATCTAGGGGTGTAGGTGGGCCACACACAGCCCCTTGGCGTGCCTCAGGCCCAGGGCACGTCGGCAATGCATGTGGTCCCTATGGGCCACCCCCTGGCACCCCTTCTGACTCAGTGCCCTTTTCCTCCAAAATTCCCAAAAGTGAAACTTCATTTATATATGGTGTGATATTTATTTTCAACATAAAAGATATAACAACATGGCAATTCTACTGAAAATAGCATCAGGGCGGTTAGTTCAATTGGCAGTTGGCACTTAATATGTTGGTTTTAGAAAATTGATACAGTACAAAATTATGTCATAATTATGTATAAATAATATGAAGATAACTTGAACATAACAAAATTTATAAATACCACTGAGACATATCACCATCCTCAACCTAAATCCGTGCTCATCCTCAAGCATGTGCATAACAAAAATAATAAAGTTAATTTTGAATGCTAGATTAACATAAACATGATTATATTGTGGCTCTATACGAAGTGGTAAATATAGAACAAGCGCCTATTTACTCGCAAAGACGTTCAAATCTCCTTTTTACTTTATTCTTTGCATAAATGGACATATTTAGGGAGAAATCAAGTCACCACAGGAGTTAACAGATGATAAGACAATTGATAAACCACAAATATAGGGGATCAATTGTAGCCTCTTTGGATAAGTAAGAGTGTCAAACCCAACGAGGAGCTAAGGTAGAACAAATATTCCCTCAAGTTCTATCGACCATCGATACAACTCTACACACGCTTAACGTTCGCTTTACCTAGAACAAGTATGAAACTAGAAGTACTTTGTAGGTGTTGTTGGATAGGTTTGCAAGAATATAAAGAGCACGTAAATAAAAACTAGGGGATGTTTAGATAAAGACACAACTAAATTAGTTTTAGTAAAGAGCTTTTTGTCACGAGAAAGTTATTTGTCCCTAGGCAATCGATAACTGAAGGAAATATGCCCTAGAGGCAATAATAAAGTTATTATTTATTTCCTTACATATCATGATAAATTTTTATTATTCATGCTAGAATTGTATTAACCGGAAACATAATACATGTGTGGATATATAGACAAACAGAGTGTCACTAGTATGCCTCTACTTGACTAGCTTATTAATCAAAGATGGTTAAGTTTCCTAACCATAGACAAAGGAGTTGTCATTTGATTAACAAGGTCACATCATTAGTTGAATGATTTGATTGACATGACCCATTCCATTAGCTTAGCACCCGATCGTTTAGTATGCTGCTATTGCTTTTATCCATGACTTATACATGTTCCTATGACTATGAGATTATGCAACTCCCGTTTACCGTAGGAACACTTTGTGTGCTACCAAACGTCACAACGTAACTGGGTGATTATAAAGGTGCTCTACAGGTGTCTCCGAAAGTATTTGTTGGGTTGGCGTATTTCGAGATTAGGATTTGTCACTCCAAATGTCGGAGAGGTATCTCAGGGCCTTCTCGGTAATGCACATCACATAAGCCTTGCAAGCATTGCAACGAACGAGTTTGTTGCGGGATGATGTATTACAGAACGAGTAAAGAGACTTGCCGGTAACGATATTGAACTAGGTATTGGATACCGACGATCGAATCTCGGGCAAGTAACATACCGATGACAAAGGGAACAACGTATGTTGTTATGCGGTCTGACCGATAAAGATCTTCGTAGAATATGTAGGAGCCAATATGGGCATCCAGGTCCCGCTATTGGTTATTGACCGGAGAGGTGTCTCGGTCATGTCTACATTGTTCTCGAACCGTAGGGTCCGCACGCTTAAGGTTACGATGACAGTTATTATGAGTTTATGCATTTTGATGTACCGAAGGAGTTCGGAGTCCCGGATGTGATCACGGACATGACGAGGAGTCTCGGAATGGTCGAGACATAAAGATTGATATATTGGACGGCTATGTTCGGACATCGGAATGGTTCCGAGTGGTTTCGGATAATACCGGAGTGCCGGAGGGGTTACCGGAACCCCCCGGGGGAAGTATGGGCCTTATTGGGCCGCGAGGGGAGAGAGAGGGCCGCGCCAGGAGGTGGCGCGCGCCCCCCCATGGGCAGTCCGAATTGGACAAGGAGGGTGGGGGGGCGGCCCCCCTTTCCCTCTCCCTCTCCCTCTCTTTCCTTCCCCCTTCCTCCCTCCTAGTTGGACTAGGAAAGGGGAGTCCTACTCCTACTAGGCCGGCCGGCCCTCCCCCCTTGCTCCTTTATATACGGGGACAGGGGGGCACCCTAGGACACACAAGTTGATCCTTGAGATCGTTCCTTAGCCATGTGCGGTGCCCCCCTCCACCATATTCCACCTCGGTCATATTGCCGCAGTGTTTAGGCGAAGCCCTGCGTCGGTAGTTCATCAAGATCGTCACCACGCTGTCGTGCTGACGGAACTCATCCCTGGAGGTTTTGCTGGATCGAGACCCGGGGACGTCATCGAGCTGTACGTGTGTCAAGAACTCGGAGGCGCCGGAGTAACGGCGCTTGGATCGGTCGGATCGCGAGGAGGACGTACGACTACTTCCTCTACGTTGTGTCAACCCTTCCGCTTCGGTCTACGAGGGTACGTAGACATCACTCTCCCCTCTCGTTGCTATGCATCACCATGATCTTGCGTGTGCGTAGGAATTTTTTTGAAATTACTACGTTCCCCAACAGTGGCATCCGAGCCTAGGTTTTTATGGTTTGATGTTTTGCACGAGTAGAACACAAGTGAGTTGTGGACGATACAAGTCATACTGCCTACCAGCATGTCATACTTTGGTTCGGCGGTATTGTTGGATGAAGCGGCCCGGACCGACATTACGCGTGCGCTTACGCGAGACTGGTTCTACCGCCGTGCTTTGCACACAGGTGGCTGGCGGGTGTCAGTTTCTCCAACTTTAGTTGAACCGAGTATGGCTACGCCCGGTCCTTGAGAAGGTTAAAACGGAGTCTATTTGACAAACTATCGTTGTGGTTTTGATGCGTAGGTGAGATTGGTTCTTGCTTAAGCCCGTAGCAGCCACGTAAAATTTGCAACAAACAAAGTAGAGGACGTCTAACTTGTTTTTGCAGGGCATGTTGTGATGTGATATGGTCAAGACATGATGCTATATTTTGTTGTATGAGATGATCATGTTTTGTAACCGAGTTATCGGCAACCGGCAGGAGCCGTATGGTTGTCGCTTTATTGTATGCAATGCAATCGCCCTGTAATGCTTTACTTTATCACTAAGCGGTAGCGATAGTCGTAGAAGCATAAGATTGGCGAGACGACAACGATGCTACGATGGAGATCAAGGTGTCGCGCCGGTGACGATGGTGATCATGATGGTGCTGCAGAGATGGAGATCACGAAGCACAAGATGATGATGACCATATCATATCACTTATATTGATTTGCATGTGATGTTTATCTTTTATGCATCTTATCTTGCTTTGATTGACGGTAGCATTATAAGATGATCTCTCACTAAATTATCAAGAAGTGTTCTCCCTGAGTATGCACCGTTGCCAAAGTTCGTCGTGCCCAGACACCACGTGATGATCGGGTGTGATAAGCTCTACGTCCATCTACAACGGGTGCAAGCCAGTTTTGCACACGCGGAATACTCGGGTTATACTTGACGAGCCTAGCATATGCAGATATGGCCTCGGAACACGGAGACCGAAAGGTCGAGCGTGAATCATATAGTAGATATGATCAACATGATGATGTTCACCATTGAGAAATAATCCATTTCACGTGATGATCGGTTATGGATTAGTTTTGATTTGGATCACGTGATCACTTAGATGATTAGAGGGATGTCTATCTAAGTGGGAGTTCTTAAGTAATATGATTAATTGAACTTAAATTTATCATGAACTTAGTCCCTAATAGTATCTTGCTTGTTTATGATGATTGTAGATAGATGGCTCGTGCTGTTGTTCCGTTGAATTTTAATGCGTTCCTTGAGAAAGCAAAGTTGAAATATGATGGTAGCAATTACACGGACTGGGTCCGTAACTTGAGGATTATCCTCATTGCTGCACAGAAGAGTTACGTCCTGGATGCACCGCTAGGTGCCAGGCCTGCTGCTGGAGCAACGCCAGATGTTATGAACGTCTGGCAGAGCAAAGCTGATGACTACTCGATAGTTCAGTGTGCCATGCTTTACGGCTTAGAACCGGGACTTCAACGACGGTTTGAGAACCATGGAGCATATGAGATGTTCCAGGAGTTGAAGTTGATATTCAAACAGAATGCCCGGATTGAGAGATATGAGGTCTCCAATAAGTTCTATAGCTGCAAGATGGAAGAGAATGGTTCTGTCAGTGAGCATATACTCAAGATGTCTGGGTATTATAATCACTTGAATCAGCTGGGAGTCAATCTTCCGGATGATTGCGTCATTGACAGAATTCTCCAATCACTGCCACCAAGCTACAAAGGCTTCGTGATGAACTATAATATGCAAGGGATAGATAAGTCTATCACCGAGCTCTTCGCAATGCTAAAGGCTGCGGAGGTAGAAATCAAGAAGGAGCATCAAGTGTTGATGGTCAATAAGACCACTAGTTTCAAGAAAAAGGGCAAAGGGAAGAAGAAGGGGAACTTCAAAAAGAACAGCAAACAAGTTGCTGCTCAAGAGAAGAAACCCAAGTCTGGACCTAAGCCTGAAACTGAGTGCTTCTACTGCAAGCAGATTGGTCACTGGAAGCGGAACTGCCCCAAGTATTTGGCAGATAAGAAGGATGACAAGGTGAACAAAGGTATATGTGATATACATGTTATTGATGTGTACCTTACTAGAGCTCGCAGTAGCACCTGGGTATTTGATACTGGTTCTGTTGCTAATATTTGCAACTCGAAACAGGGACTACGGATTAAGTGAACACTGGCAAAGGACGAGGTGACGATGCGCGTAGGAAACGGTTCCAAAGTCGATGTGATCGCAGTCGGCACGCTCCCTCTACATCTACCTTCGGGATTAGTATTAGACCTAAATAATTGTTATTGGTGCCAGCGTTGAGCATGAACATTATATTTGGATCTTGTTTGATGCGAGACGGTTATTCATTTAAATCAGAGAATAATGGTTATTCTATTTATATGAGTAATATCTTTTATGGTCATGCACCCTTGAAGAGTGGTCTATTTTTAATGAATCTCGATAGTAGTGATACACATATTCATAATGTTGAAGCCAAAAGATGCAGAGTTGATAATGATAGTGCAACTTATTTGTGGCACTGCCGTTTAGGTCATATCGGTATAAAGCGCATGAAGAAACTCCATACTGATGGACTTTTGGAGTCACTTGATTATGAATCACTTGGCACTTGCGAACCGTGCCTCATGGGCAAGATGACTAAAACACCGTTCTCCGGTACTATGGAGAGAGCAAAAGATTTACTGAAAATTATACATACAGATGTATGTGGTCCAATGAATGTTGAGGCTCGTGGCGGATATCGTTATTTTCTCACCTTCACAGATGATTTAAGCAGATATGGGTATATCTACTTAATGAAACACAAGTCTGAAACATTTGAAAAGTTCAAAGAATTTCAGAGTGAAGTTGAAAATCATCGTAACAAGAAAATAAAATTTCTACGATCTGATCGTGGAGGAGAATATTTGAGTTACGAGTTTGGTCTACATTTGAAACAATGCGGAATAGTTTTGCAACTCACGCCACCCGGAACACCACAACGCAATGGTGTGTCCGAACGTCGTAATCGCACTTTACTAGATATGGTGCGATCTATGATGTCTCTTACAGATTTACCGCTATCGTTTTGGGGTTATGCTCTAGAGACGGCCACATTCACGTTGAATAGAACACCGTCAAAATCCGTTGAGACGACACCTTATGAACTGTGGTTTAGCAAGAAACCAAAGTTGTCGTTTCTTAAAGTTTGGGGCTGCGATGCTTATGTGAAAAAGCTTCAACCTGATAAGCTCGAACCCAAATCGGAAAAATGTGTCTTCATAGGATACCCAAAGGAGACTGTTGGGTACACCTTCTATCACAGATCCGAAGGCAAGACATTTGTTGCTAAAAATGGATCCTTTCTAGAGAAGGAGTTTCTCTCGAAAGAAGTGAGTGGGAGGAAAGTAGAACTTGATGAGGTAACTGTACCTGCTCCCTTATTGGAAAGTAGTTCATCACAGGAACCGGTTTCTGTGACATCTACACCAATCAGAGAAGAAGTTAATGATGATGATCATGAAACTACAGATCAAGTTACTACTGAACCTCGTAGATCAACCAGAGTGAGATCCACACCAGAGTGGTACGGCAATCCTGTTCTGGAAATCATGCTACTAGATCATGACGAACCTACGAACTATGAAGAAGCGATGGTGAGCCCAGATTCCGCAAAATGGCTGGAAGCCATGAAATCTGAGATGAGATCCATGTATGAAAACAAAGTGTGGACTTTGGTTGACTTGCCCGAGGGTCGGCAAGCAATAGAGAACAAGTGGATCTTTAAGAAGAAGACAGACGCTGACGGTAATGTTACTATCTACAAAGCTCGACTTGTCGCAAAAGGGTTTCGACAAGTTCAAGGGATTGACTACGATGAGACCTTCTCACCCGTAGCGATGCTTAAGTCTGTCCGAATCATGTTAGCAATTGCCGCATTTTATGACTATGAAATTTGGCAAATGGATGTAAAGACTGCATTCCTGAATGGGTTTCTGGAAGAAGAGTTGTATATGATGCAACCAGAAGGTTTTATCGATCCAAAGGGAGCTAACAAAGTGTGCAAGCTCCAGCGATCCATTTATGGACTGGTGCAAGCATCTCGGAGTTGGAATAAACGCTTTGATAGTGTGATCAAAGCATTTGGGTTTATACAGACTTTTGGAGAAGCCTGTATTTACAAGAAAGTGAGTGGGAGCTCTGTAGCATTTCTGATATTATATGTAGATGACATATTACTGATTGGAAATGATATAGAATTTCTGAATAGCATGAAGGGATACTTGAATAAGAGTTTTTCAATGAAAGACCTCGGTGAAGCTGCTTACATATTGGGCATTAAGATCTATAGAGATAGATCAAGACGCTTAATTGGACTTTCACAAAGCACATACCTTGACAAGATTTTGAAGAAGTTCAAAATGGATCAAGCAAAGAAAGGGTTCTTACCTGTATTGCAAGGTGTGAAGTTGAGTAAGACTCAAAGCCCGACCACTGTAGAAGATAGAGAGAAGATGAAAGATGTTCCCTATGCTTCAGCCATAGGCTCTATCATGTATGCAATGCTGTGTACCAGACCTGATGTGTGCCTTGCTATAAGTTTAGCAGGGAGGTAACAAAGTAATCCAGGAGTGGATCACTGGACAGCGGTCAAGAATATCCTGAAGTACCTGAAAAGGACTAAGGAAATGTTTCTCGTGTATGGAGGTGACAAAGAGCTCATCGTAAAGGGTTACGTTGATGCAAGCTTTGACACTGATCCGGACGATTCAAAATCGCAAACCGGATACGTATTTACATTAAACGATGGAGCTGTCAGTTGGTGCAGTTCTAAACAAAGCGTCGTAGCGGGATCTACATGTGAAGCGGAATACATAGCTGCTTCGGAAGCAGCAAATGAAGGAGTCTGGATGAAGGAGTTCATATTCGATCTAGGTGTCATACCTAGTGCATCGGGTCCAATGAAAATCTTTTATGACAATACTGGAGCAATTGCCTTGGCGAAGGAATCCAAATTTCACAAGAGAACCAAGCACATCAAGAGACACTTCAATTCCATCCGGGACTTGGTCCAGGTGGGAGACATAGAGATTTGCAAGATACATACGGATCTGAATATAGCAGACCCGTTGACTAAGCCTCTTCCACGGGCAAAACATGATCAGCACCAAGACTCCATGGGTGTTAGAATCATTACTGTGTAATCTAGATTATTGACTCTAGTGCAAGTGGGAGACTGAAGGAAATATGCCCTAGAGGCAATAATAAAGTTATTATTTATTTCCTTACATATCATGATAAATGTTTATTATTCATGCTAGAATTGTATTAACCGGAAACATAATACATGTGTGGATATATAGACAAACAGAGTGTCACTAGTATGCCTCTACTTGACTAGCTTATTAATCAAAGATGGTTAAGTTTCCTAACCATAGACAAAGGAGTTGTCATTTGATTAACAAGGTCACATCATTAGTTGAATGATCTGATTGACATGACCCATTCCATTAGCTTAGCACCCGATCGTTTAGTATGCTGCTATTGCTTTTATCCATGACTTATACATGTTCCTATGACTATGAGATTATGCAACTCCCGTTTACCGTAGGAACACTTTGTGTGCTACCAAACGTCACAACGTAACTGGGTGATTATAAAGGTGCTCTACAGGTGTCTCCGAAAGTATTTGTTGGGTTGGCGTATTTCGAGATTAGGATTTGTCACTCCGAATGTCGGAGAGGTATCTCAGGGCCTTCTCGGTAATGCACATCACATAAGCCTTGCAAGCATTGCAACCAACGAGTTGGTTGCGGGATGATGTATTACGGAATGAGTAAAGAGACTTGCCGGTAACGAGATTGAACTAGGTATTGGATACCGACGATCGAATCTCGGGCAAGTAACATACCGATGACAAAGGGAACAACGTATGTTGTTATGCGGTCTGACCGATAAAGATCTTCGTAGAATATGTAGGAGCCAATATGGGCATCCAGGTCCCGCTATTGGTTATTGACCAGAGAGGTGTCTCGGTCATGTCTACATTGTTCTCGAACCGTAGGGTCCGCACGCTTAAGGTTACGATGATAGTTATTATGAGTTTATGCATTTTGATGTACCGAAGGAGTTCGGAGTCCCGGATGTGATCACGGACATGACGAGGAGTCTCGGAATGGTCGAGACGTAAAGATTGATATATTGGACGGCTATGTTCGGACATCGGAATGGTTCCGAGTGGTTTCGGATAATACCGAAGTGCCGGAGGGGTTACCGGAACCCCCCGGGGGAAGTATGGGCCTTATTGGGCCGCGAGGGGAGAGAGAGGGCCGCGCCAGGAGGTGGCGTGCCCCCCCCATGGGCAGTCCGAATTGGACAAGGAGGGGGGGGGCGCGTGTTGGGGAACGTAGTAATTTCAAAAAATTTCCTACGCACACGCAAGATCATGGTGATGCATAGCAACGAGAGGGGAGAGTATTGTCTACGTACCCTCGTAGACCGAAAGCGGAAGCGTTATATCAACGCGGTTGATGTAGTCGTACGTCTTCACGATCCGACCGATCCAAGCACCGTTACTCTGGCACCTCCGAGTTCTTGGCACACGTTCAGCTCGATGACGATCCCCGGGCTCCGATCCAGCAAAGCGTCGGGGAGGAGTTCCGTCAGCACGACGGCGTGGTGACGATCTTGATGTACTACCGGCGCAGGGCTTCGCCTAAGCACTGCAACGATATGACCGAGGTGGAATATGGTGGAGGGGGGCACCGCACACGGCTAAGGAACGATCACGAAGATCAACTTGTGTGTCTTGGGGTGCCCCCTTGCCCCCGTATATAAAGGATCAAGGGGGAGGGGCGGCCGGCCTAGGAGGAGGTGCGCCAAGGGGAGTCCTACTCCCACCGGGAGTAGGATTCCACCTTTTCCTAGTCCAACTAGGAGTCCTTCCATGTTGGGGGAGTAGGAGAGAAGGAGAGAGAAGGAGAAGGAAGGAAGGGGGCGCCCCCCTTCCCTAGTCCAATTCGGACTAGAGCAAGGGGAGGGGCGCGGCCACCTTTTGGCCCTTTCTCTCCTTTTCCCGTATGGCCCAATGAGGCCCAATACGAATTCCCGTAACTCTCCGGTACTCTGAAAAATACTCGAATCACTCAGAACTCTTCCGATGTCCGAATATAGTCGTCCAATATATCGATCTTTACGTCTCGACCATTTCGAGACTCCTCGTCATGTCCCCGATCTCATCCGGGACTCCGAACTCCTTCGGTACATCAAAACTCATAAACTCATTATATAACTGTCATCGAAACCTTAAGCGTGCGGACCCTACGGTTCGAGAACAATGTAACATGACCGAGACACGTCTCCGGTCAATAACCAATAGCGGGACCTGGATGCCCATATTGGCTCCTACATATTCTACGAAGATCTTTATCGGTCAGACCGCATAACAACATACGTTGTTCCCTTTGTCATCGGTATGTTACTTGCCCGAGATTCGATCATCGGTATCCAATACCTAGTTCAATCTCGTTGCCGGCAAGTCTCTTTACTCGTTCCGTAATACATCATCCCGCAACTAACTCATTAGTTGCAATGCTTGCAAGGCTTAAGTGATGTGCATTACCGAGAGGGCCCAGAGATACCTCTCCCACAATTGGAGTGACAAATCCTAATCTCGAAATACGCCAACCCAACATCTACCTTTGGTGACACCTGTAGTACTCCTTTATAATCACCCAGTTACGTTGTGACGTTTGGTAGCACCCAAAGTGTTCCTCCGGCAAACGGGAGTTGCATAATCTCATAGTCAAAGGAACATGTATAAGTCATGAAGAAAGCAATATCAACATACTAAACGATCGGGTGCTAAGCTAATGGAATGGGTCATGTCAATCAGATCATTCAACTAATGATGTGACCCCGTTAATCAAATAACAACTCTTTTGTTCATGGTTAGGAAACATAACTATCTTTGATTAACGAGCTAGTCAAGTAGAGGCATACTAGTGACACTCTGTTTGTCTATGTATTCACACATGTATTATGTTTCCGGTTAATACAATTCTAGCATGAATAATAAACATTTATCATGATATAAGGAAATAAATAATAACTTTATTATTGCCTCTAGGGCATATTTCCTTCAGTCTCCCACTTGCACTAGAGTCAATAATTTAGTTCACATTGCCATGTGATTTAATAGCAATAGTTCACATCACCATGTGATTAACACCCATAGTTCACATCTCCATGTGACCAACATCCAAAAGGGTTTACTAGATTCAGTAATCTAGTTCACATCGCTATGTGATTAACACCCAAAGAGTACTAAGGTGTGATCATGTTTTGCTTGTGAGAGAATCTTAGTCAACGGGTCTTTCACATTTAGATCCGTTATGTATTTTGCAATTTTCTATGTCTACAATGCTCTGTACGGAGCTACTCTAGCTAATTGCTCCCACTTTCAATATGTGTCTAGATCGAGACTTAGAGTCATCCAGATCGGTGTCAAAACTTGCATCGACGTAACCCTTTACGACGAACCTTTTGTCACTTCCATAATCGAGAAACATATCCTTATTCCACTAAGGATAACCTTGACCGCTGTCCAGTGATCTATTCCTAGATCACCATTGTACTCCTTTGCTTAACTCAGTGTAGGGTATACAATAGATCTGGTAAATAGCATGGCATACTTTATAGAACCTATGGCCGAGGCATCGGGAATGACTTTCATTCTCTTTCTATTTTCTGCCGTGGTCGGTCTTTGAGTCTTTACTCAACTTCACACCTTGTAACACAGGAAAGAACTCTTTCTTTGACTGTTCCATTTTGAACTACTTCAAAATCTTGTCAAGGTATGCACTCATTGAAAAAACTTATCAAGCGTCTTGATCTATCTCTATAGATGTTGATGCTCAATATGTAAGCAGCTTCACCGAGGTCTTTCTTTGAAAAACTCCTTTCAAACACTCCTTTATGCTCTGCAGAATAATTCTACATTATTTCTGATCCACAATATGTCATACATATACTTATCAGAAATGCCGTAGTGCTCCCACTCACCTTTTTGTAAATACAGGCTTCACCGCAAGTCTGTATAAAACTATATGCTTTGATCAACTTATCAAAGCGTGTATTCCAACTCCGAGATGCTTGCACCAGTCCACAGATGGATCGCTGGAGCTTGCATATTTTGTTAACACCTTTAGGATTTACAAAACCTTCTGGTTGCATCATATACAACTCTTCTTTAATAAATCCATTAAGGAATGCAGTTTTGTTTATCCATTTGCCAGATTTCATAAAATGCGGCAATTGCTAACATGATTCGGACAGACTTAAGCATAGATACGAGTGAGAAATTCTCATCGTAGTCAACACCTTGAACTTGTCGAAAACCTTTTGCGACAATTCTAGCTTTGTAGATAGTAACACTACTATCAGTGTCTCTTTGGCTTGCCGATCATCGGGCAAATCCATCAAAGTCCATACTTTGTTCTCATACATGGATCATATCTCAGATTTCATGGCCTCAAACCATTTCGCGGAATCTGGGCTCATCATCGCTTCCTCATAGTTCGCAAGTTCGTCATGGTCTATTAACATGACTTCCAGAACAGGATTACCGTACCACTCTGGTGCGGATCTTACTCTGGTTTACCTACGAGATTTGGTAGTAACTTGATCTAAAGTTACATGATCATCATCATTAGCTTCCTCACTAATTGGTGTAGTAGTCACAAGAACAAATTTCTGTGATGAACTACTTTCCAATAAGGGAGAAGGTACAATTACCTTATCAAGTTCTACTTTCCTCCCACTCACTTCTTTCGAGAGAAACTCCTTCTCTGGAAAGTATCCATTCTCAGCAACGAATGTGTTGCCTTTGGATCTGTGATAGAAGGTGTACCCAACTGTCTTCTTTGGGTATCCTATGAAGACATATTTCTCCGATTTGGGTTTGAGCTTATCAGGATGAAACTTTTCACATAAGCATCACAACCCCAAACTTTAAGAAACGACAACTTTGGTTTCTTGCTAAACCACAGTTCAGATTGTGTCGTCTCAACAGACTTAGATGGTGCCCTTTTAAACGTGAATGCAGCTGTCTCTAATGCCTGATCCCAAAACGACATTGGTAAATCGGTAAGAAACATCATAGATTGTACTATATCCAATAAAGTATGGTTATGACATTCGGACACATCATTACACTGTGGTGTTCCAGGTGGCGTGAGTTGCGAAACTATTCCGCATTGTTTCAAATGTAGACCAAACTCGTAACTCAAATATTCTCCTCCACGATCAGATCGTAGAAACTTTATTTTCTTGTTACGATGATTTTCAACTTCACTCTGAAACTCTTTGAAATTTTCAAATGTTTCAGACTTATGTTTCATCAAGCAGATATACCCATATCTGCTCAAATTATCTGTGAAGATCAGAAAATAATGATACTTGTCGCGAGCCTTAATATTCATCGGACCACATACATCAGTATGTATGATTTCCAACAAATCTGTTGCTTGCTCCATTGTTCCGGAGAACGACGTTTTAGTTATCTTGCCCAAGAGGCATGGTTCGCAAGCATCAAGTGATTCATAATCAAGTGATTCCAAAATCCCATCAGCATGGAGTTTCTTCATGCGCTTTACGCCAATATGACCTAAACGGCAGTGCCACAAATAGGTTGCACTATCATTATTAACTTCGCATCTTTTGGTTTCAATATTATGAATATGTGTATCACTACGATCGAGATCCAATGAACTATTTTCATTGGGTGTGTATGACCATAAAAGGTTCTATTCATGTAAACAGAACAACAATTGTTCTCAAACTTAAATGAATAATCGTATTGCAATAAACATGATCAAATCATATTTATGCTCAACGCAAACACCAAATAACACTTATTTAGGTTCATCACAAATCCCGAAAGTATAGGGAGTGTGCGATGATGATCATATCAATCTTGGAACTACTTCCAACTTTCATCGTCACTTCACCCTTAACTAGTCTTTGTTCATTCTGCAACTCCCGTCTCGAGTTACTACTCTTAGCAACTGAACCAGCATCAAAATACCGAGGGGTTGCTATGAACACTAGTAAAATACACATCAATAATCTGTATATCAAATATACCTTTGTTCACTTCGCCACCCTTCTTATCCGCCAAATACTTGGGGCAGTTCCGCTTCCAGTGACCAGTCCCTTTGCAGTAAACGCACTCAGTCTCAGGCTTAGGTCCAGACTTGGGCTTATTCACTTGAGCAGCAACTTGCTTGCCATTCTTCTTGAAGTTCCCCTTCTTCCCTTTGCCCTTTTCTTGAAACTAGTGGTCTTGTTAACCATCAACACTTGATGTTTTTCTTGATTTCTACCTTCGTCGATTTCAGCATCACGAAGAGCTTGGGAATTGTTTCCGTTATCCCTTGCATACTATAGTTCATCACGAAGTTCTACTAACTTGGTGATGGTGACTAGAGAATTCTGTCAATCACTATCTTATCTGGAAGATTAACTCCCACTTGATTCAAGCGATTGTAGTACCCAAACAATCTGAGCACATGCTCACTAGTTGAGCGATTCTCCTCCATCTTGTAGCTATAGAACTTGTTGGAGACTACATATCTCTCAACTCGGGTATTTGCTTGAAATATTAACTTCAACTCCTGGAACATCTCTTATGGTCCATGACGTTCAAAACGTTTTTGAAGTCCCGATTCTAAGCCGTTAAGTATGGTGCACTAAACTATCAAGTAGTCATCATATTGAGCTAGCCAAATGTTCATAACATCTGTATCTGCTCCTGCAATAGGTCTGTCACCTAGTGGTGCATCAAGGACATAATTCTTCTGTGCAGCAATGAGGATAAACCTCAGATCACGGATCCAATCCGCATCATTGCTACTAACATCTTTTCAACACAATTTTCTCTAGGAACATATCAAAATAAACACAGGGAAGCAACAACGCGAGCTATTGATCTACAACATAGATATGCTAATACTACCAGGACTAAGTTCATGATAAATTAAAGTTCAATTAATCATATTACTTTAAGAACTCCCACTTAGATAGACATCCCTCTAATCCTCTAAGTGATCACGTGATCCAAATCAACTAAACCATAACTGATCATCACGTGAAATGGAGTAGTTTTCAATGGTGAACATCACTATGTTGATCATATCTACTATATGATTCACGCTCGACCTTTCGGTCTCCGTGTTCCGAGGCCATATCTGCATATGCTAGGCTCGTCAAGTATAACCCGAGTATTCCGCGTGTGCAAAAATGGCTTGCACCCGTTGTAGATGGACGTAGAGCTTATCACACCCAATCATCACGTGGTGTCTGGGCACGACGAACTTTGGCAACGGTGCATACTCGGGGAGAACACTTCTTGATAATTTAGTGAGAGATCATCTTATAATGCTACCGTCAATCAAAGCAAGATAAGATGTATAAAAGATAAACATCACATGCAAATCAATATAAGTGATATGATATGGTCATCATCATCTTGTGCTTTGTGATATCCATCTCTGCAGCACCGTCATGATCACCAACGTCACCGGCGCGACACCTTGATCTCCATCGTAGCATCGTTGTCGTCTCGCCAATCTTATGCTTCCATGACTATCACTACCGCTTAGTAATAAAGTAAAGCATTACATCGCGATTGCATTGCATACAATAAAGCGACAACCATATGGCTCCTGCCAGTTGCCGATAACTCGGTTACAAAACATGATCATCTCATACAATAAAATTTAGCATCATGTCTTGACCATATCACATCACAACATGCCCTGCAAAAACAAGTTAGACGTCTTCTACTTTGTTGTTGCAAGTTTTACGTGGCTGCTACGGGCTTAAGCAAGAACTCATCTTACCTACGCATCAAAACCACAACGATAGTTTGTCAAATAGACTCCGTTTTAACCTTCTCAAGGACCGGGCGTAGCCACACTCGATTCAACTAAAGTTGGAGAGACAGTCTTCCGCAAGCCATCTATGTGCAAAGCACGTCGAGGGAACCGGTCTCGCGTAAGAGTACGCGTAATGTTGGTCCGGATCGTCTCGTCCAACAATACCGCTGAACCAAAGTATGACATGCTGGTAGGCAGTATGACTTGTATCGTCCACAACTCACTTGTGTTCTACTCATGCAAATCACATCAAACCATAAAAACCTAGGCTCTGATACCACTGTTGGGGAACGTAGTAATTTCAAAAAATTTCCTACGCACACGCAAGATCATGGTGATGCATAGCAACGAGAGGGGAGAGTATTGTCTACGTACCCTCGTAGACCGAAAGCGGAAGCGTTATATCAACGCGGTTGATGTAGTCGTACGTCTTCACGATCCGACCGATCCAAGCACCGTTACTCCGGCACCTCCGAGTTCTTGGCACACGTTCAGCTCGATGACGATCCCCGGGCTCCGATCCAACAAAGCGTCAGGGAGGAGTTCCGTCAGCACGACGGCGTGGTGACGATCTTGATGTACTACCGGCGCAGGGCTTCGCCTAAGCACTGCAACGATATGACCGAGGTGGAATATGGTGGAGGGGGGCACCGCACACGGCTAAGGAACGATCACGAAGATCAACTTGTGTGTCTTGGGGTGCCCCCTTGCCCCCGTATATAAAGGATCAAGGGGGAGGGGCGGCCGGCCTAGGAGGAGGCTCGCCAAGGGGAGTCCTACTCCCACCGGGAGTAGGATTCCACCTTTTCCTAGTCCAACTAGGAGTCCTTCCATGTTGGGGGAGTAGGAGAGAAGGAGAGAGAAGGAGAAGGAAGGAAGGGGGCGCCCCCCTTCCCTAGTCCAATTCGGACTAGAGCAAGGGGAGGGGCGCGGCCACCTTTTGGCCCTTTCTCTCCTTTTCCCGTATGGCCCAATGAGGCCCAATACGAATTCCCGTAACTCTCCGGTACTCTGAAAAATACTCAAATCACTCAGAACTCTTCCGATGTCCGAATATAGTCATCCAATATATCAATCTTTACATCTCGACCATTTCGAGACTCCTCGTCATGTCCCCGATCTCATCCGGGACTCCGAACTCCTTCGGTACATCAAAACTCATAAACTCATTATATAACTGTCATCGAAACCTTAAGCGTGCGGACCCTACGGTTCGAGAACAATGTAGACATGACCGAGACACGTCTCCGGTCAATAACCAATAGCGGGACCTGGATGCCCATATTGGCTCCTACATATTCTACGAAGATCTTTATCGGTCAGACCGCATAACAACATACGTTGTTCCCTTTGTCATCGGTATGTTACTTGCCCGAGATTCGATCGTCGGTATCCAATACCTAGTTCAATCTCGTTGCCGGCAAGTCTCTTTACTCGTTCCGTAATACATCATCCCGCAACTAACTCATTAGTTGCAATGCTTGCAAGGCTTAAGTGATGTGCATTACCGAGAGGGCCCAGAGATACCTCTCCCACAATTGGAGTGACAAATCCTAATCTCGAAATACGCCAACCCAACATCTACCTTTGGTGACAGCTGTAGTACTCCTTTATAATCACCCAGTTACGTTGTGACGTTTGGTAGCACCCAAAGTGTTCCTCCGGCAAACGGGAGTTGCATAATCTCATAGTCAAAGGAACATGTATAAGTCATGAAGAAAGCAATAGCAACATACTAAACGATCGGGTGCTAAGCTAATGGAATGGATCATGTCAATCAGATCATTCAACTAATGATGTGACCCCGTTAATCAAATAACAACTCTTTTGTTCATGGTTAGGAAACATAACCATCTTTGATTAACGAGCTAGTCAAGTAGAGGCATACTACCCCCTTTCCCTCTCCCTCTCCCTCTCTTTCCTTCCCCCTTCCTCCCTCCTAGTTGGACTAGGAAAGGGGAGTCCTACTCCTACTAGGAGGAGGACTCCCCCCTCCCTTGGCGCGCCTCTAGGCCGGCCGGCTCTCCCCCTTGCTCCTTTATATACGGGGGCAGGGGGGCACCCTAGGACACACAAGTTTATCCTTGAGATCGTTCCTTAGCCGTGTGCGGTTCCCCCCTCCACCATATTCCACCTCGGTTATATTGTCGCAGTGTTTAGGCGAAGCACTGCGTAGGTAGTTCATCAAGATCGTCACCATGCCGTCGTGCTGACGGAACTCATCCCTGGAGGTTTTGCTGGATCGAGACCCGGGGACGTCATCGAGCTGTACGTGTGTCAAGAACTCGGAGGCGCCGGAGTAACGGCGCTTGGATCGGTCGGATCGCGAGGAGGACGTACGACTACTTCCTCTACGTTGTGTCAACGCTTCCACTTCGGTCTACGAGGGTACGTAGACATCACTCTCCCCTCTCGTTGCTATGCATCACCATGATCTCGCGTGTGCGTAGGAATTTTTTTGAAATTACTACGTTCCCCAACAATAACTAGACCGGTAATCACTATTGCAATTTTATTTGAGGGAGAGGCATAAGCTAACATACTTTCTCTTCTTGGATCATATGCACTCATGATTGGAACTCTAGAAAGCATCCGCAACTACTAAAGATCATTAAGGTAAAACCCAACCATAGCATTGAAGTATCAAGTCCTCTTTATTCCCATACGCAAACAACCTACTTACTCGGGTCTGTGCTTCTGTCACTCACGCCACCCACCATAAGCAAATCATGAACATATTGCAAACCTAACAGCGGGGATCCCTCACGCTTGCGCGACACGGAGAGCACCATAGGACAACACCAATAATAGAACATGCAACTCAAACCAATCACGATCATCAATTAACCCATAGGACAAAACGGATCTACTCAAACATCATAGGATAGCCATACATCATTGGGAAATAATATATAGCGTTGAGCACCATGTTTAAGTAGAGATTACAGCGGGTAAAAGAGGGGTTACACCACTGCATAGAGGGGGGAAGAGTTGGTGATGACGGCGGTGAAGTTGTTGGTGTAGATTGCGGTGATGATGATGGCCCCGGCGGCACTCCGGCGCCACCAAAAGCGAGGGGGGAGAGCCCCCTTCTTCTTCTTCCTTGACCTTCTCCCTAGATGGGAGAAGGGTTTCCCCTCTGTTCCTTGGTCTCCATGGCATGGGAGGGGCGAGAGCCCCTCCGAGATTGGATCTGTCTCTCTATCTCTCTATGTTTCCGCGTTCTGGATTCTGCCCTTTCACCGTTTCTTTTACAACCGGAGATCCGTAACTCCGATTGGGCTGAATTTTGGACACGATCTCTATCCGGATATTAGATTTCTTGCGGCGAAAGAAGGGCTCCAACTGCCTTACGGAGTGGCCATGAGGGTCCAGGGTGCGCTTGACCCCCTAGGGCGCGCCCCCTGCCTCGCGGCCCCCTCAGGCATCGTCTCGCATTGATTCTTCTTCCCAAAAATCATAAATATTCCAAAAAAAAAATCTCTGTCAGTTTTTATCCCGTTTGGACTCCGTTTGATATGGGTTTTCTGCGAAACAAAAAACATGCAACAGACAAGAATTGGCATTGGGCACTGGATCAATATGTTAGTCCCAAAAATAGTATAAAAAGTTGCCAACAGTATATGAAAGTCGTATAATATTGGCATGGAACAATCAAAAATTATATATACGACGGAGACGTATCAGCATCCCCAAGCTTAATTCCTGCTCGTCCTCGAGTAGGTAAATGATAAAAAAGATAATTTTTGATGTGGAATGCTACCTAGCATAATCTTGATCATATAATCTAATCATGGCATGAATATTAAGACACGAGCGATTCAAAGCAACAGTCTATCAGTTGACATTAAGACAATAATACTTCAAGCATACTAATAAAGCAATCATATCTTTTCAAAATAACATGGCCAAAGAAAGTTATCCCTACAAAATCATATGGTCTGGCTATGCTCCATCTTCACCACACAAAGCATTCAAATCATGCACAACCCCGATGACAAGCCAAGCAATTGTTTCATAATTTTGACGTTCTCAAACATTTTCAACTTCCACGCAATACATGAGTGTGATCCATGGACATAGCACTATAGGTGGAATAGAATATGATGGTAGAGGTTGTGTGGAGAAGACAAAAAAGGAGAAAGTCTCACACCGACGTGGCTAATCAATGGGCTATGGAGATGCCCATCAATTGATGTCAATGTGAGGAGTAGGGATTGCCATGCAACGGATGCACTAAGAGCTATAAGTGTATGAAAGCTCAAACTGAAACTAAGTGGGTGTGCATCCAACTTGCTTGCTCATGAAGACCTCGGGCATTTGAGGAAACCCATTATCGGAATATACAAGCCAAGTTCTATAATGAAAATGCCCACTAGTATATGAAAGTGATAACTCAAGAGATTCTCTATATGAAGAACATGGTGCTACTCTGACGCACAAGTGTGGTAAAAGGATAGTAGCATTGCCCCTTCTCTCTTTTTCTCTCATTTTTTTGGGCCTTTTTTTGGCCTTTCTCTTCTTTTTTTTCTTTCTTTTTTTCGTCAGGAGTCTCATCCCGACTTGTGGGGGAATTATAGTCTCCATCATCCTTTCCTCACATGGGACAATGCTCTAATAATGAAGATCATCACACTTTTATTTACTTACAACTCAATATTACAACTCGATACTAGAACAAAGATATGACTCTATATGAATGCCTCCGGCGGTGTACCGGGATATGCAATGATCTAGCGTAGCAATGACATCAAAAAATGGACAAGCCATGAAAACATCTTGCTAGCTCTCTTACGATCATGCGAAGCAATATGACAATAAATTCTCAAGTCATGTATATGATGATGATGGAAGTTGCATGTCAATATATCTCGGAATGGCTATGGAAATGAAATGCCATGATAGGTAGGTATGGTGGCTGTTTTGAGGAAGATATAAGGAGGCTTATGTGTGACAGAGCGTATCGTATCACGGGGTTTGGATGCACCGGCGAAGTTTGCACCAACTCTCGAGGTGAGAAAGGGCAATGCACGGTACCGAAGAGGCTAGCAATGATGGAAGGGTGAGAGTGCGTATAATCCATGGACTCAACATTAGTCATAAAGAACTCACATACTTATTGCAAAAATCTATTAGTCATCGAAACAAAGTACTACTCGCATGCTCCTAGGGGGATAGATTGGTAGGAAAAGACCATCGCTCGTCCCCGACCGCCAGTCATAAGGAAGACAATCAATAAATACCTCATGCTCCAACTTCATTACATAACGGTTCACCATACGTGCATGCTATGGGAATCACAAACTTCAACACAAGTATTTCTACAATCCACAACTACCCACTAGCATGACTCTAATATCACCATCTTTATATCGCAAAACTATTGCAAGGAATCAAACATATCATATTCAGTGATCTACAAGTTTTATGTAGGATTTTATGACTAACCATGTGAATAACCAATTCCTGTCAACTCTCTAAATAGATATAAGTGAAGCAAGAGAGTTTAATTCTTTCTACAAAAGATATGCCCACACTCTAACAAATATAAGTGAAGCAAAAGAGCATTCTACAAATGGCGTTTTCTATGTGAAGAGAAACAGGCAATCCAAACTTCAAATGATATAATCGAAGCACATGAAGCATTCTATAAAGCCATACTCAAAAGATATAAGTGAAGTGCAATGAGCATTCTATAAAGCCATACTCAAAAGATATAAGTGAAGTGCAAAGAGCATTCTATAAATCAACCAAGGACTATCTCATACCAGCATGGTGCATAAAAGAAAAGTGAAAACTAAATGCAAAAGACACTCCAAGATTTGCACATATGGCATGAACGAAACAAATCCGAAAACATACCGATACTTGTTGAAGAAAGATGGGATGCCTTCCGGGGCATCCCCAAGCTTAGACGCTTGAGTCTCCTTGAATATTTACTTGGGGTTCCTTGGGAATCCCGAAGCTTGAACTCTTTCCTCTCCTCCTTCTCCTCATATCGAGACCTCCTCGATCTTCGAACAATTCATCCACACAAAACTCAACAAAAAGCTCGGTAAGATCCGTTAGTATAATAAAACAAATCACTACTCTAAGTACTATTGCAAACAAATTAATATTTTGTTTTTGCAATGTAGCTACTGTAATATAACTTTTCCATGGCTTAATCCACTGATAGAAATTGATAGTTTCATCAAAACAAGCAAACTATGCATCAAAAACAGAATATGTCTTAAACAGGACAGTCTGTAGTAATATGAACATTAACCATAATTATGGTACTTAAAAAATTCTTCCAATATTAGGAAAAATAAAAAATTTGTATATAAAGACAGTTCAAAAAGTTTCAGAACCATTTGACGTTCCAGTAAAAAATGTAAAATCACGCACTACAACCAAAGTTTCTGTCCTGCACCGCACAAACCAACAAGCATTGTAAACATCCTAAAGGCAAACCTTGGCACATTATTCTTATTATACAATGGAATTGTACAAGGGGATAATTATTTTTGTTGAAAATTTTCTGTAATCATGATTCACAATGTTTCCGTGAGCATGAACAAAGTTCAAGGCTAGCTCCCACTTTAACAATGCTCGCCTTTCTCACTTTCACCTTTCTTTTTGGAAAAAAAGTTTTAGGTTCCCCTCTTTATTTTTTTTGTTTTTAAACTATATAAAAGCACTCAACAGAAATAAATGACTCTCTAAAACTTCCGGGTTGTCTCCCTTGCAGCGCTTTCTTTAAAGCCATTAAGCTAGGCATATAGTGCTCAAGTAATGGATCCACCTGGATCCCAAGGTATATAAAAGCCAATTTTAATTAACAATGATTTGTAACTTAGTAGTGAGCACAAAGTAACATATATCATGTAATGACGAAGTCTAACTCTCTTCCTATGCATCGGCATGTCATAAAAGAACAATTCATGCACACAAAGTAAGGGCCAATACATAGCATAAGCAGTTTCTTGCAAATTTATCGTGTTGGAAACATAGAGAGGCGGAGATGTAGTTCCTCTCTCATAATAATTGCAAGTAGGAGCAGCAAGCACATGCATATTATATTCATCAAAATCATCATGTGCAACGGTAAAAGGCAACCCATCAATATAATCCTTAATAAGGGCAAACTTCTCCGATATAGTGTAGTCGGGAGAATTCAAAAAGATAATAGGACTATCATGCGTGGGTGCAATAGCAACAATTTCATGTTTAACATAAGGAACTATAGCAAGTTCATCTCCATAAGCATAATTCATATCGGCATCTTGGCCACAAGCATAGCAAGCATCATCAAAAAGGGATATTTCAAATGAATCAACGGGATCATAGCAATCATCATAGAAATCAACCTTCGGTAAGCATGAAGGGAAATTAAACAATGTATGAGTCGAAGAGTTACTCTCATTAAAAGGTGGGCACGGGTAGCTAATCCGCTCTTCCTCCTTTTGTTCTTCGCTCTCCTCATCATCTTTTTCATCCAATGAGCTCACACTTTCATCAAATCCTTCTTCCATAGACTCCTGCAAAATATTAGTCTCTTCTTGGACAGCGGAGGAGTCCTCAATATATGGTTTAATATAAGGATTAGAAGCATAATTATCATAGCAATATTTAAGTATGACAAAATTTCCAGATTTGTAAAGGGTAGCATCATAGTTTTCAATCAAATAAGCAATTTCATAAGCACCCTTAAAAGCAACAAATTCTTCAATTTGTTGAACATCATAGTAATTATAAACACCCTTAGCATACGAAGATACGATTCCATTATGACTAAACTCACATTGGTAGGGAAGGTGTTTCTTAGGGTCTTCAGAACAACAAGTAAAATCATATATTTCACATAAATTCCAAGCATAGCATTGCAAACGATGAATTTGATCCAGTAGAAGCTTCCCTTTTTCTGATATGCGGTGTCGCACATAACAAGCATGCTCATCTAAAGATTTGCCCTCAACTAAGCTAGTTGGGGTTTTAGCCCGAGCACATAGGGATCGAAGAGGATCCAAGTAAAAAGCTTTAGTAGTGTGATAGATTTTGAGTGGTTCTTCAACCATTGATGTAGTAGGTACAACTAAGTTTTTTGGTATTTTGCGTTTCCTACCCATAACTAAAGATAGAAAACAAGAGCACAAGATAAAAACTACTTAGTGATAAAGCAAACAAGCACACACGAGAATATTCACCCCACGCTATAACTCCCCGGCAACGGCACCAGAAAAAGGTCTTGATAACCCACAAGTATAGGGGATCAATTGTACCCCCTTTTGATAAGTAAGAGTGTCGAACCCAACGAGGAGCTAAAGATAGAAAAAAATATTCCCTCAAGTTCTATCGACCACCAATACAACTCTACGCACGCTTAACGTTCGCTTTACCTAGAACAAGTATGAAACTAGAAGTACTTTGTAGGTGTTGTTGGATAGGTTTGCAAGAATATAAAGAGCACGTAAATAAAAACTAGGGGATGTTTAGATAAAGACACAACTAAATTAGTTTTAGTAAAGAGCTTTTTGTCACGAGAAAGTTATTTGTCCCTAGGCAATCGATAACTAGACCGGTAATCACTATCGCAATTTTATTTGAGGGAGAGGCATAAGCTAACATACTTTCTCTTCTTGGATCATATGCACTCATGATTGGAACTCTAGAAAGCATCCGCAACTACTAAAGATCATTAAGGTAAAACCCAACCATAGCATTGAAGTATCAAGTCCTCTTTATTCCCATATGCAAACAACCTACTTACTCGGGTCTGTGCTTCTGTCACTCACGCCACCCACCATAAGCAAATCATGAACATATTGCAAACCCTACAGCGGGGATCCCTCACGCTTGCGCGACACGGAGAGCACCATAGGACAGCACCAATAATAGAACATGCAACTCAAACCAATCACGATCATCAATTAACCCATAGGACAAAACGGATCTACTCAAACATCATAGGATAGCCATACATCATTGGGAAATAATATATAGCATTGAGCACCATGTTTAAGTAGAGATTACAGCGGGTAAAAGAGAGGTTACACCGCTGCATAGAGGGGGGAAGAGTTGGTGATGACAGCGGTGAAGTTGTTGATGTAGATTGCGGTGATGATGATGGCCCCGGCGGCACTCCGGCGCCACCGAAAGCGAGGGGGGGGGAGCCCCCCTTCTTCTTCTTACTTAACCTTCTCCCTAGATGGGAGAAGGGTTTCCCCTCTGGTCCTTGGTCTCCATGGCATGGGAGGGGCGAGAGCCCCTCCGAGATTGGATCTGTCTCTATGTTTCTGCGTTCTCGATTCTGCCCTTTCATCGTTTCTTTTTATAACCGGAGATCCGTAACTCCGATTGGGCTGAATTTTGGACACGATCTCTATCCGGATATTAGTTTTCTTGCGGCAAAAGAAGGGATCCAACCGCCTTACGGGGTGGCCACGAGGGTCCAGGGCGTGCCTAACCCCCTGGGGCGCCCCCTGCCTCGTGGCCCCCTCGGGCATCGTCTCATGTTGATTCTTCTTCCCAAAAATCATAAATATTCCAAAAAAATCTCCATCAGTTTTTATCCCGTTTGGACTCCGTTTGATATGGGCTTTCTGCGAAACTAAAAACATGCAACAGACAAGAACTGACACTGGGCACTGGATCAATATGTTAGTCCCAAAAATAGTATAAAAAGTTGCCAAAAGTATATGAAAGTTGTATAATATTGACATGGAACAATAAAAAATTATAGATACGACGGAGACGTATCAACAACCAATGGTAAGAGCGCGAGCGCTCATATGGCAATAGTACTGCAAGCCACCGCCTTTGCTACGTCAGCACAATCACACTTCTTTTTGGTCCCAAGGTCCAATCACAATGGAGCATCAGCATGTCCCTATTACACATGTCTTGCAGTATATAAGGTAGAAGGAGGACTTTATGAAGGTAGTCATCATCATCTACACTTCCTTCGCCACCATAGCCACCACATCCCCACCATCTCCATATCAATTCGATCGATACTTCTAATCTAAATCCCATTGCAATCTACAACATTGTATGACTATTAACCATTCGCCACCATAGTCTCTTGTCTGTGATTTGATTGAGTTGTGTGAGTAATCCTCATGGGCTAAGGAACAAGGCATAGCTTCACAACTCCATGTACATGTAGCTATGAGATTGACAGTATGATTTTCCTTTATATATTTATGTTTGTATATTGATTTGTATCTTGTGTCCTCCTCGGTTTAGGCTCACTGGTAACGGATGCACTAAAGATCGGTACAACGAGAGGCAACACATGGGGAAACGTGGAAAACTACATAAAGCACCCGGATAGTGAGGCTTGTACGGTAGTTGGGACCAATTCCTTGGGGGAACAACAATTCTTCCCCAGAGATGCTTCGGTTTGCAAATAGTATGTGCC
The DNA here is from genome assembly GCA_032464435.1 of Aegilops umbellulata. Taxonomy (NCBI): domain Eukaryota; kingdom Viridiplantae; phylum Streptophyta; class Magnoliopsida; order Poales; family Poaceae; genus Aegilops; species Aegilops umbellulata. The sequence continues at coordinate 653,940,944 of CP136057.1, forward strand.
ACAAATTTTATGAAAACTTCTCAATTTTCCACATAATCTTTAGCATGACACGATGCCAAGTTCCATGCTTTGGTGACTTCATTACATTTTTTATTTTTTTTAGAATCAATGAGAGATCGATCTAGCTGGTCGAGGGGTGGCCTCCCAAATGTTTGAAATTTCTTTTCAGTTTTTGGATAAGGCGTAAATATATACTCAAGAACACAAATATGATATTTCAACACATTTTGTCCATTATTCCTTATACTTTTAGTTGAAATTTAAATTATATCAATTAAATGCCTAGAAACGAACTTGATAACTCAAATATATCAAACGAATCCAAAAAGTGCCAACTTTTTACATTGAAGATGTAATAATATATGTTTACTGTAGAAATAATATTCATGGTCAAACGATGAAGCCATATTTGATTCTCCCTCATAACTAACATATTTCATTTAAAAACTACGATTTTCCTTAGCAGTATACGCCACCACTTTTACGAAACATTCTCAAATTTGTTCCACAAACCTTTACATGTAATATCAAGATAGCATGCCAATTTTCATGTTTTTGAAACATTATTTACATGTTAAAAGATTGATGAACCAATAATTGTGTAGTTTATGCACCTTAAAATATATTTTCCATCAATTGCACCTAATATTTTGTGGCCAGTCTCCCACTCTACTGAGCAACGCCGCGAGCATAGTGCTTCCACAGCGAAGCCCACACCTCCAAAGAAACTGAGACGCCCCACACCACCTGGACTCCATGAGAGAGGGAGAAGGAACGTCCCGCCGCAGCCGACACCGCGCGGGCTCTTCCCGGCGCTCGCAGAAGGTGGCGAGGAGGGGAGGGGATGAGCGGTAGGTGGTGTGTGGCAGCTAGGGTTGCTCCCGGGCTGCCCACGAGAGAGCGACAAGGAGGTTGTGCAATATTTTGTCTTTCTTTTAAAATATCAAGTTAAGATACCTTGTGTAGTGTCTTCAACACTTATTTAAATCTAAACATCCCTAATTTTTTCCACATGTAACATAGTACATTACATTGCTAACACCAAATTTAGGCATCTGCTACTTATAAGACATGAATTGCATTTCTGCCTATTTACCAGATACTATTCAATTTTGAACTACATGTATATAGAAATTGGCTATAAATTCCAGAAAAAAAAATCATATTTAGGTACTTATTTATCTTTCTAGCTCCCTGCAAAAACCAACTCAAAATTCACAATTTGGCACTTCAAAATTTAAATGTAAATATGCATTTTATTTATTTTTAACTGCTTGTGAAGTGTTAAAACACTCTGTAGAGCCGGTTCTTTGACAAGTGTTTTTTGTAAACCAAGTGTAAAAATAGGCATAATACCGATATCCCGTGTGTCTTTTTTTTGTCAAGTATATTTTTGGTACACTCGGCAAAGGGTATGTTTGCTGAGTCCAATAAAATACACTCAGCAGACTAGTCGACACTCAGACAAACCCGGCGATTCTGTAGTGCAAAAGGAAACGGGCACGTGAGCCCGCAAGCCGAAATGCAGTGGTGCGTGCGTGAGTCGAGTAGATTTTCCTTTTTTCTTTGCCTAGTGTAACTTTACATCATTGTCAACAATTTTTTTGCGGGGTGATAATTGTGAACTATTGAATATGTTTCCCTCCAAAAGGAAACATTTGAATTTCTGGCGCTGTCCATGCATGAGAAGAACCAGTCCTGGAATTAAGAGCATATGTGAACAAAAGCGAGAAGCAGTGGGAAATGAAACGACATTGCAGAATTTCAGCTGCTCTTGTAAATAATGCCACTATGATCACCACACAATAAAGAGTATTTGATGTAAAAAAAAGTCATTGCAGAAATCTAAGGCAACGGCACGCCTTCACAGTAGCAGTATTGCTTCTGCATGCATTGGCGTCTAGCTTTTTGATCGAAGCGGGCATGTCTCGGCGTGCATGCGAGACAAGGAAAGACACAACGGAGTATTAAATCAACCTCGATCGAAATGTGAGGAGCTGACGAATCAGGTCAACAAGGACATGTTCCTACGTACTCCAAAGGATCACTCGATTGGAAATCGTGGAGCTCCTCTACGAGTGAAAAAGAAACATTCAGTTCTATCTATGATCATGCAGTACACGGGCGAGATATACTAGTAGTAGCAGATCGATGCCTAGTGGTTCCATGATTCTTTGGTACAGGTGTCTTACATGTGTATAATTATGAACATAGATCTGAACGCCCATGAACAACTTTTTTTTCAAACAAATGAACTCCAAATGCAAGAACACATATAAACAATTTTGTCGCACGTTTACAATGTATTAAGAAAATAAAAACTATGAAAAACTGAGAATAACTGTGGGCTAACACAGATGCCATCAAAGTTCCGCCCTGAACATTGCGGCAGATTACAGGGGGTTAGGCCCAGTTTTACCATAATTTGGGCTTAATGCACACAATACAGTAAAAAACTTGCTTTCTATATGCATTAGGGTGCTTGTAATATGTCCAGCAGCCTGTACAGATTGCTAGAAACATGGTCAGTGGATTCCCGTGTCAATGTTTGCACTTGTAAACGATGTTCAACGATATTCAACATTGCGCAAGAGCTTCAACGTCCCAACCTCCCGAGCTTTCAGCAGAGCAAACGACATCAGTCGACATCCTCATGCAGATCCTGCAAAAGATCAAAGATACCATATGATGAAGACCAGTTTCGTGGCATTTTATGGTTGGATCCAATCAAATATACATCACATCCCTCATGCCAGACAAATAAAATGAAATAGGAAGGGTAACAGCAACGGGAGCACGTGATGAAAGCATGGGGCAGAGACTGCAAAAGGTAATGGCGCGCATGTGATGCACTCAGCCGCCCAGATCCAAGCAGCAGCCGTGAGGAATATGATGCAAATCTACCATGAAAAATCATGTGGCCACAAGTAGGACGAGGGGATCAATGCGTCCATGGTGAGATCTAAGAGCCCCACCACAAATGGATACCAATACTGTAGAACAGACGGCAGGGACGGAAGGGATGACGATGAAGCAAAAGTGACACGACCGCTCAAAAGCAAGGGAATAAAAGGTGCGTGCAAAGTGCAAACCACAACCTGAATCTTTCATTCATTAACTTGGGGAGAAAAAAAAATACCATGGCTACTCAAATCTTAGCTTCAAATATAACCCAAGAAAAACAAGCTCAAGGAGAGATCTAAACGAAGGAAATAGCTTGTTTGCACAAGTTGCATCCAAATCTAGACCAGGGAGTAAGAAAATCTGAAGAACATTTTGAAGATTACCCGTAGGGGAAGCTAGCAGGCAATAGAAGGGAGGTGAAACTAATTAACAATAGATCAAGATGCAGAGCTCCCTTCAAACCAAACAGCGGTCAGCGAGGGATTGAGGCAGCTTCTCGGTCATGCAAACCACAAGCCTATCTCCTCGTTTTCTAACAGAGGTAGGATAGTGGGAACCATGAACAAGCAGCTGCACAAACCCTTCCGGTAGACCCTTCATTGGAATGAAAGGAGCTCCACCTCTAAACCAAATCCAAAACAAACCACATACATCGACCAAAGAAAGCCAAACAAAAACAAAGAAGAAGCAGAAACCAAGAACAAAGCCGACAAGCATCCATGGAGATATGCTGGCAAGAACTTGGTAGACAATCTATGGGGCTAGAACTAGAAGAGAAGGAACGGAATCTACATCTAGCAATGAGGAGGAGAAAGAAAGAATCTAGTCTTTGGCGCTGTTGATTGATGGGTGGGAGGGATGGGTCGTTTTATAGGAGGGGTATAAGAAGGGGGGAGGCGCTCTGGACGGTGTCATTGAAAGGAAAATATTGACTGCTATTCTATTTACGATCTTTTCTTTATGGTAGCCATTTACGACCTTTGTTAATTGCCCGTATCTTTCTATTCCAATTTTATGTGGTGTAGGGCCGGACAGCTTCGTACAGTGAAAAGAAAACCTCGATCTGTCTATAAAACGAGCAGAACACAGCGCACAGGCCAGACATACGCTATAACGTCTTCACACCGCCGAACACAACCCAACGAGCATCTTCGGCCATGGCGCAACTGCCTCCAGAGCTTCCTGACGATGTCGTGGAGGAAGTTCTCCGGCGTCTCCCGCCGGACGAGCCGGCCCACCTCGCCCGCGCATCACTCGTCTCCAAGCCCTGGTGCCGCCTCCTCTGCAACCCCGCCTTCCGCCGCAGCTACCACAGGGCGCCACCCATGCTGGGCTTCTTCCACAACGCTGGCTCCTACGACCACCCGGTGGCCCGCTTCGTCCGCTCCAAAGCCTTGTGCCCGCTCTATCCGGATATCAGCAACTTCCGTGTTCGTGTGACTGCCGACACGGCCGGGTCCTCCTCCAAGCCAGAAGGAGCTCTCTGTTCGTCGTCTGGGACCCCATAACCCGCAGCCGGAGGGAGGTGCGCCGGCCTGCTGGCCTGGTGGCCTACGAGTATGATGTCGTGGTGCTGTGCGCTCTGGGAGGAGCCTGCAACCACCACGCCTGCCATGAGGGCCCCTTCCTCGTGGTATACGTAGGCATCAATGTCATGACAAGAGCAACAAGCGCCTGCGTGTACTCGTCTGACACGGGCAAATGGAGCGCGCAGACTTCTGCGTACGTCTTCAAAAAGAGTGTGAATTGCGTAGTCAGTACTGCCATTGTGGGAGGTGCACTCTATTTCCTATGCTCTGATTACGGTACGAATCGCCATGAAATTATCAAGTACGACTGGAGCAGGCATTGCCTATCAGTGATTGACATGCCGCGTTGGGTTAATTCTGGTCCTTCCTGCTGTCCCCTTCTTGCGGCACCGGAGGACGGTAGGCTGGGAATTGCCCAACTGGTAACGTTCTACGGTAGCCAACCGAGAGCCCTCCTCCGCATGTGTTCGAGGGACGTGAATGCCGATGGGGACGGGTCCATTTATGCATGGACAGATCGCAGAGAAATTGATCTCAACGCACTCCTCCCAAATGTAGATCGCGCGACCAAATTATATTTGCATGGCTCTGTGGAAGGCACTGACATCGTTTTCATCGTCGCAAATAGCTCTCCTTTTGTCCTCTATGAGATTGATCTCAAGTCCCTGCAGACGAGGAAATTGTATGAAGGAAAAGGAGAAGGAAGATTCACCCATAATATCTTCCCCTTCATGAGCTTCTACACTCCAGCAGGTACCCACCTTTTTTTATATTAGCCACATCCTCTAGATGTACTTTAATTTGTAACCCTTCTCTTTTATGCTGTCTATCTCTTGCTCATCAATTCTACCCTATATATGCTCAAATTTTAAATCAACAAAATAATTGCAGCAATACTTGCTTCGGTGGGAGACACGGCGACCGTTGTTAGCAGACCAGTGCCGCGCAAAAGCAAGAGGAAGAGGAAACACAACCTGAAGGTGATGGGCCCAGATTGGCTGAAGTAGGAGGAGCCGGCAAAATGAGAGCTCTTTTAAATTGTGAGTTTGTGATGGAGTACACACCAATATATCTATCAGTAGTAGCTTGCATCTTCGTGGTGATTGTATAATACTATATGTCTCGTGCTGTTATTGGCCCAAGTCTCTGATCATGCTACTGTCCATATGTGAACCCGCAGTCTGCTTCCAGTGTCGTAATCAATTTCATGGTTTCTGCTATGTGCTTCATGTGTCTTGATGAATTTCGTGGTTTTCTTGCCCTGCTTATTTACTCCTTTAAAGGATGTCCGCATCTCTTGCGCCGCTTGATCGGTTCACGCCGGCCCCTTCTGCATGCCTGTTGGAATTCCGTCCACAGGTTAGATCATATTAAATCTTGACGAACACGCACACTAATATACTTGTAGCCAGCGGCCCTTGTCGTACCCTTATTTTCTTTTCTCTTTATTTCTTTTTTTGTTTTCTCACGGTACAATAAACTCATGGGGCGCTGTGCCTATCTGTAATTGATGTGGCAATCTGGGATAAGCTTGTGCCGGCATGGCATCTTCTTCTTATGGCACCAGAGAAGGGTAGGCTGGGGTTGGCCCTAGTGGAACTGGAAAGCCTACGGAGATTCGTCGGCATGTGTTTGAGGGACGTGAGTGCCGACGGAGACGGATCCATTGATGCATGGACATATCGCTGAGATATTGATGTCAACGCACTCCTCCCAATTGGACATCGTGTGTCGTCCAGTTCAAGTTTGTGTGGCTCTGTGGAAGACACTGACATCGTTTTCGCCATAATAGAGAACACCCTCCTAATTTTGTCCTCTACGAGATTAGTCTTAAGTCCCTGCGGATGAGGAAATTGTGTCAAGGAGAAGAATGCATCGGCTGCACCATAGCTTCTACACTCCAGCAGGTACCCACCCCTCTTTACTTTTCCCATTTAAAAAATTATTTACATCTTCTAGTTGTCCTTTAATTTGTAACCCTTCTCTATTAGTATGCTGTTTATCTCTTGTTCATCAAATCTACTCTATGGTAAAATTTTAGATCAACAAAAATAATTGCACCAATACTTGCTTCGGTGGGAAACACAATGACCATTGTTAACAGCCCAGGGAGCTTACGCCCACCTCGCACATCAGCCACTCCAGCATGGCCCCACAAGAGCAAGAGGAGGTTTTCTGTAAAACTGTAAAAAGACGGTGTGTTTTTTCTCACTTAGAGGTCTGCGGTGGGTCAGAAACATTAATCCCTTTATTAGTAGGTATAGATTTATTGCTTTGTTGTTGATCTAAGCGAGCATTTATTAAGGATATATTTGTCAAAGTTCTTACAACAATAGATTCCATGGTCACGTGGTCAATGTGCGGTGTGCTATTTGCATTGAGGTCAGGCATTCAATTATCTTAGGTGCCATTTTTCCCTTTCTATTACTTCCAAGCCAACATATTCAGGAAAGTGGGTAATTAAAATTTTTTAGGGTGTTTCTGCAAAAAAAATATCACGTGCCTATAGTGGGCCCTGTCCATGCTGGCATGCCACGCCAGAACTGGATACACCCACGTACGGTATATGTGGCCGTATTTGCACGCCCATGCTAGTTCGATGACCACAATCACGTATCTTACAAGTTTGCGCACCAGACTGACCGCCGTGCACAAGTTCTAAGACTCCCAATGTATTTACCTCTCTGCAATTCTGCATACAAACTCTCACTTGTATGTAGGAAAATTAATGTAGGTACTACCACCACATGACAGTGAGATAAATCCAGAGAAATTGCAGATTTACAGCATTGTTCACCATTCATACATTTCCTGCAAAACATAGCTTAAGCTGGAACAACATCAGCCTACCGCAAGCACAACATATTGAAATAGAGATGACACTCGCCGACATTTTTACCTATTTCGAATTTGCACTCCAAATATTTTTCATCGTGGTGGTGCTGTGTAGATAGAGTACAGAAACTCTCACTTGTATGTAGGAAGGCTCGAAGCCGGTCAATCGGTTGGGATTGAACAATGTTCTCATACGCATGGATAATATTACGGTGGTTCAAGCTCTTAATAAGGATGAAGGATACTCTATGATTGTAGCCCCTATTCTAGAAGACTGTTGTCGAGATTTAAGTGAGTTCAGGAAGGCTTGTGTCGAGTTTTGTAATAGGGAATCTAATGTAGTGCCCATGTGCTAGCTAGCTGGGTCGTGAAAACCAGCCTTTGGTATGGTTTGATTCACCCCCAGGGTTTATTGTTAAGTTCCTTATAGACGATGTAGATGTGATTTGAGTTTAATAAAGCTAGCCATGATGGTATTCCCCTCATGAAAAAAAAACAAGAGTACACAACGCACGGGCCATACATACGCTATGTCTTCTGCCCTTGGTCAACTCCACATTTAATCTTCTCCACACTACCGAGCACAACTCAACGAATGGATAAAAGTAATAACTACTACATGAATCCCCGATAAATGTAACAACTATTACATGATGGATATCATCGAATTTCCATCCATTCCATGTGCCTGTCAAAAATTACTCGCGCATGAGTGAGGGAAATATGAATGTGATGATGAAGAAGAGCTGGCGACATCAGCGATCAAGATTCTGCCTCTCCGGACCAACCACCTGGAAAGAAGAACAAAGGTGGCAGCCATCTCGGCTCCAAACAAAATTAGGGTAAAAATACTCTGGGTTTCAGGGAGAAACAACGTATTATATGCAAAAGAGGCCATCTAGGGGTGTATGTGGGCCCCATATGCCCCCTTGGCGCGCCTCAGGACCAACGCACGTCGTGAGGGCATGTGGTCCCTATGGGCCACCCCCTAACAACATTTCTAACTCAGTGCTCTTTTCCTCCAAAATTCCCAAAAGTGAAATTTTTATTTATATATTTTGTGATATTTATTTTCCACATAAAGGATATAACGACATGGCAATTCTAGTGAAAATATCATCACTGCTGTTGCTTCAGTTGAAACTTGGCACTTAATATATTAGTTTAGAGAAATGATACAAAATTATATCATAATAATGTATAAATATGAAGATAAACTAGAACATAACAAAAAAAAATTAAATTCTACTAAGATATATCAGCATCCCCAACCTAAATCCGTGCTCTTCCTCAAGTATGTGCATAACAAAAGTAATATTTTTTATTTTGAATGCTACCTTAATTTAAATATTATTATATTGTGTCTCTATATGAAGTTATGACTATTATGTCTTTGCCACCCATGGACATTGCCATCCCTCTGTCTTCCGCCTGATCTGGCTTTGAGATCCGTGTAGCATCTTGTAGGTCTGCCATTGATTAGTCTTCATTTCTCTAATTGCACTGAGACGAGTTCATAACACTAAGTATTAACAAGGTTAAATGTTGATACACATGTATACACATGAATCTTTTTTCGGGAATCTTTTTTTAGTTCATGGGGAACTTCTTTTAGGAATATAAGTCTTAATCAACAACCAATTTTTGTAGTATTACAGAAAGTTAGTAAGTTATACTACTTTTTATACTATTATAAGGAATCTTTTTGGTGGAGTATTCATGACCTGATATTTTGTCTAACACATACTCTACTGGAACCGTATTAGTGTGACCATTAGCATGCTTCATTAACTGAATCCTGATGAAAGAATGACGATAGCATAGTGTTTGTATGGATCACGAGGCATGTATTGAATGGTGATAATAGGGGGTGACACTACCACCCAGAGGGGTGGCATAGTCCCCGGGTGTCAAAAAATCCACACACACACACACACACACACTATATATATATATATATATATATATATATATATATATATATATATATATATATATATATATATATATATATAGAACAAGCGATGCAAGGCCTTGTCTATGGTTAACAACTATCAAACAATATCAAGGCACATAGAAAAATTCCCAATTACCTTTTTATAAGTTAATGCATCATGTCAACATACCCTTGGGCAAAGGTTTAGAAAGAATGCCAATATTATGTTGAGAAGTAACCTTTGTATAAATCGGATATTCTTAGTTATTTTATGCGATTATTGCTTCCGCTTGCATACTACTCACTAATGATTGCAAAGATGTTCGAATCTCATTGTTTAGTTATTCCTTGCATGACATATTTATGGAGAAATCAAGTCATGCATGGGATGTACTTGACGAGATGATCATTTCCACATAAAGTTGGTCACCACTGGAGTTGATAGAGGATAAAACGACCAAAGGTATGAGCGTGAGCGCTCGTACGGCAATAGTACCACAAGCCACCGCCTTCATGATGTCAACACAATCACACTTCTTATTTGTCCCAGTGTCCAATCACAATGGAGATTCCCCGAACCCCTATTACACATGTCTACGATATATAAGGTAGAAGGAGGATTTTATGAAGGCGGTCATCTTCATTTACACTTCCTTTGCCACCATAGACACCACATCCACCATCTCCATATCAATCAGATTGATACTTCTAATTGAGATCCCGTCGCAATCAACAACATTGTATGACTATTAATCATTTGGCGCCATAGTCTCTTGTCTGTGATTTGATTGTGTTGGTGTGAGCAATCCTCATGGGCTAAGGACCAAGGCATAGATTGGAAACTCCATGTACATGTAGCTATGATTTTCCTTTATATATTTATTTCAGTATAATGATTTGTATCTTGTCTCCTCCTCGATTCTAGGACTTGCTGGTAACTGATGCACTAAAGATTGGTACAACAAGAGGCGACACATGGGGAAGAGTAGAAAACTACATCAAACACCGGGATAGTAAGGCTAGTACGGTAGTCGAAACCAATTCCTTGGGGGAACAATGGTTCTTCCTCGGAGATGCTTTAGTTTGCAAACAATATCTGCCCCAAATTTTATGAAACTTCTGACTTTTCCCCATAATATTTAGCATGACACCATGCCAAGTTTCATGTTTTGGTGACTTCATTTACATTTTTTATTTTTTTAGAATCAATAAGATCCACCTACACTAGTGCAGAACCGGGCAATAGCACCGGTTCGTAAGGCCCTTTAGTGCCGGTTCCATAACCGGCACTAAAGTTTGGGCACTAAAGCCCCCCCCCTTTAGCACCGGTCCAGCACGAACCGGTGCTAAAGGGCAACCACGTGGCACGAGCCAGCTACGGGGGCCGGGAGCCCTTTAGTACCGGTTGGTAACACCAACCGGTACTAAAATATTTGGGGGGTTTTTGGTTTTATGATTTCTTTTTCATTTAATTTTGTGTTTTTTCATTTTAATTCTTTTTCGTTTGCTGGTATTTTACGATACTACACATTGTACACGTTATGCATATATATGGTAGCTATAGTAGAACCAATCATATATATATATATATATATATATATATATATATATATATATATATAGATATATAGATCATCAATGTCTCACACAAACCACACCATATTAATTCACACATACACACATGCATGTATATAGCTATATACAATTTCTGGTACATATGCATGTTGCCTTCGGAGCCAGTTCGCATTAGCCTATAATTGGTGCCTTCGGAGCACGATGACAAATTGGAAGTGGTTCATGACTTAATTGGTCGATGGGGGCGGTAGCGGGTAATAGTATTCTCCCTTCGTATTTATGACCTGGTCGAGCAAAAATCCCGCTATTTCCTCTTGAACTGCTTCTACGCGCTCCGTATCTAGGAGCTTGTCCCGCACCTCTCTGAACTGTTAAGAAGGAGATCAATATGCATGTGTATTAGTTGTGTGACTAGATATTGATAATGGTGCACAAATTGTGAATAGTGTTCTGACAAGCGTACCCATTCCTGTCTTTGAGATCTGCTCCTTTCGGACGTCATCATGCGAATGTTCTTGCAAACGCAGTATGCACACAGATCAGTCCCCTGCGCCTGCTTTATGGCCTTTACGAGAATGGAATTTAATTTGATCAGATAATAATTAATCAAGCATGATAATATTAAAAAGATGGTAGCTAGCTACCACACTACTTAATTACTTACCCTGGGTCGAAGCCATCTGAGTTGTCCTTTCCATTCGCCTTCCGTGAGGCTGATGAACCTTGCCCAAGCCCTGCCCGCCGACAAAGAAAATGAATAAAGGGGTTATTAAATAGTTCATATCATGAAATGACGAACTAAATAGGCCGAGATATATAGTTAATAATGATTGAAATTACCTGTTGACTATCCCAAACAAGATGTTATAGTCTTTATTTTCTGAGAGTAGTGAGTCCAGTATTTCAACTGTTCCTTCGTCAACTTTAATGATACACAAGATCCAGTGAAATCTGCATGCACACACGTTTGCATGTCTTAATTAAGCGGGCATATATATGTAAGCAAAAACATGTAGCTAGCTAGCTAGTAGGCAAAAACAGAGAATTTGTAGTACAAGAAAGTATGACTCACTTGAAGTTGTAAGGAAGTAGTATATCTTCATTGTATTTGAGGTCCTTCAAGAACTCGAACATGCTGTCCTCTACCTGCTTTTTATAATAGTCGCTTATATTCCATGTGAATTCATTAACGGTGTTTGGGTCAATGAACCCAATGCCATAGCGTCCATCTTTTTTCATTTCATACATCTTCATCCTGCATAGTAGCACAGAAAAGAATATAGTGAGGATAATTACAGGTAATGATTGATCAAAAGGATCAATACCACTAGCTTCAAACTTAAATTACAGAAAGAAATCACTTACAGACAATAGCGACTGACGATAGATTTGTCGAGTGCGTCTTGATTGTATAACTGAAACAGTTCAGAATACTCAACGGTTCCAAGTTTGTCATGGTAGAAATGTTCCTTGTTGATTTGCACCATGAGGGACTGTCGATTGGATCTCTTGGTAATGTCCATGTACTATTGATGCAATTCATACATTCTCGTTGGGAGCTTCTTGACATCTTCTGGCTTGACCAAAGGTTGGCCCCGGACATATTTCCGTTTTATTTCCTCCTCTGTAAGCACAGGCATGTCCTCGATCTCGAGGAGTTGTCCAACAGTGATCTTGAGTTCTTCAGCCTGCTTTATATGCTCCTGGGTTATTACCAGATCACCCACCTGGGGAATGTAAACTGTTTGCCCACAATAATATTGGCCGCGCGTACTGTCACGTGTTGTTGGCGGCACAACAAGCGGGGGGATCGGTTGCGCCCACTGTTCTCCCAGCTGGGCAACGGTTCTCCCGCATTTTTTGACAGCTACTTGTTGTTTGCTCGAGCTCGAGCTCGCCTCCTTCTGTAGACGTTGTCGATTTAACTTCCTGATGTGGCACTCATAGTCTGGGTCAACAGGCTTAGGAGCTGGTGGTTCAGCCATACAAATGAAGTGGTCAATAACTTCCACATGCACTTTCTCCCTTGGCGGCGGTGGCGGTTTCGGTCCAAAATGGGCGTCGACTTCTGCCCGCACTATGGCATTGGTTTGCTCCTTGGTCCTGTCGTAAGCCCTCTCAGGAAGAGGAGTATCGAGGTTTGGACCATATTTATATCGCTTGCCTCCGTCTGTACTTCCTGTACTATGACCTCGACTGGTACCGCTACGCACCATATGTGCGGGGTGTCTCTTCTGCGATTGCTGAGGCGGCGGAGACGGCTGACGGGGCTGAGTTGGACGAGGAGGAGTGGCCTGAAGCTGTGCCGGACTTGGAGGAGGAGTGGCCTGACACTTTGCCGGACTTGGAGGAGGAGTGGACGTCTGACGCTGTGTCGGACTTGGAGGAGGAGTGGCCTGACACTTTGCCGGACTTGGAGGAGGAGGAGTGGCCTCACGTGTTGGTGGACTTGAAGGAGCGGGAGTCTGCTGAATCGGTGGCGGACTTCGACGAGGAGTCGGGTGACGCGGTGTCGGTGGCCTTCGAAAGATGATGCAATCCTTTCTCCATAGGATGACATGATGTATGGCCTCTCCCAATGTGTGCTCGTCGTCACCTCCAGGAATGTCAAGCTGAAGCTCGGAATATGGGTCCACCACCTCATCAACCAAGACACGAGCATAGCCCGCTGGAAACGGGTTGCAATGGAAGGTTGCCTCGGGGGAATTTGGAAAAGCAACGGCGTCCGCCACCTTCATGGATATGTTCTTCATCTTGAAGTGTAGCTCGCAGTTACTGTTCTCCGTGATGTTATCCACGGGGTATCTATCCAGCAATGCGTCGCCCGGGGCGGAACCCACGCTGCTTCTCGGCATGGATGGGGCGGTGCTATCCAATGCTGGATCATCCGCTAGCTGCTGCAGCTGCTGAGACCCCCTTTGCTGGCTAAGTGAATCGATCTGCTCCTGCCGCCGCTGGAATTTAACTGCCAATTCCGCTTGACTTGCTTCAAGGCCTTGAAGGCGTTCATAGTCCCGCTTCCTCTGCTCCTCCTCCATCTTCCTCTTCTTCTCCTCCGCAATCTTCTTTCTCGCACGGGTTCTGTAGTCGGCGTTACAGTCCGAAAACCCCTCATACCACGGGATAGCGCCCTTGCCTCGTGTTCTTCCCGGGTGTTAAGGATTTCCCAGGGCACGCGTAAGCTCGTCGTTCTCTCTGTTGGGCTGGAACACCCCCGATCGAGCCTCTTCTATTGCAACAAGTATCGCATCATCGGCTCCGTTCAGACATGCCTTCGTCGAAACATTGCCTGTCTTCGGGTCCAACTCCCCCCATGCGCATAGAACCAAGTCCCGCACCTGGGGGGCCAGCTCTTAGTAACCGGAGTGACACCTGCATCCTCCATCTCTTTCTCAGACTTATCCCACTTAGGCATTGCCACCGCGTAGCCACCTGGCCCCAGCTTATGGAACTTATCCTTTTTTTCGGCATTCTTCTTGTTTATTCTCGACCGTTCCTTAGCTAATTCTGAATCCTTGAATTTCATGAAATCGTCCCAATGAGCACTTTGATTTTCTAGTATCCCCTCGAATACTGGAGTCTTCCTTCCATCCTTGACGTACTTCTCCCACGTCGTTCTCTTGTAGTTCTTGAATGCAACCGCCATCTTCCTCAAAGCAGCGTCCTTGACTTTCTGCACATCTGCTTTTGTGAAATGATCTGGTAGGGTGAAATGTTCCATGAGAGTATCTCAAAGCAGGTTTTTTTGATTCTCGTCGACAAAAGTAACATCTGGACGTGGCTTTGCTAGCTTTCTCCATTCTTGAAGGGAGATCGGGAGTAGGTCCTTCACAAGAACTCCGCACTGACGAACGAACTTGTCCGCAATCTTCTTAGGCGCTAATGGTTCGCCATTAGATCTAAATGCCTCGATATTGTACTTTACGTCCTCCTTCAACTTTTTGTTCGGGCCTCGTTTCGTCCTTTTGCCTGAAGATTTGCTCGAACCGGATGGCTGAAAGAAGAAAGACCGATTCGTTAATATATCTTCAACTCATTTATTAAAACATGTGATGTTCACCAGATTCCTGCTTATATAAATATATATACCTCGCCGGTGTTTGTTGTTTCAGGATCAACATGTTCTTCGTCATCGTCATAATCGTAGTTCATGACTTCATCAATTCGGTCATCGCGATCGAATATCATATCACCCTCTCCGGTGTTGTTTAGAAATTCGGAGCCGTCAAAATCTTCTTCATTCCGATCATCATCTGGCCCGCGTATCATATCGAACATGGTCTGTTCTCTCTCTCTGTCGGTATTGTCCGCCATAGCTTTTATTTAACTATGCCAAAAGAAATATAAAACAACTTAGAATAATCTCGAATAATAGATATAATCTCGAATACATCATCTCGAATAACAGATATAATCTCGAATACATCATCTCGAATAATATATAATCTCGAATACATCGTCTCGAATATATAATCTCGAATACATCACTGGCTAGGTAGCTAATAAAGATCGAATACTACAGAAGAATCTAGGACACTCGCGGTTCCTGCGGCGTGGGCGGTGGACACCCAAAGAGAAGGAACCCTCACAGGATCATAGCTGAAGTGAGATCCCTGAAGAAACTGCCAGGTATTGGAGAACCTGCCGCCCTCTAACGCAACCATGTAGCGATGGACGTGCTCGTCCTCCTCCCTGACACGACGACGTACCACCTCCGGCGGGGCCGGCTCCCTCCGCACCGAAACTGGCCCACGCGAACGCCACCAAACGAGCTCAGGGTCGACGACGGGACCCGGGGCCGGGTTCCTCATCAAGCGGCGCGCCCCTCCAGGCAGCACCTCCTAGTGCCAGCCCGGCGGAGCCCAGTCCCGGACATGGGTCAGCTGGACGTCGTCGTGGACGTGTCGATGGCGAGGATGCGGGCCGGGCATCGTCGACAACAAATAGTAGCTATATGCATGCCCGCAAAAAGTAACATTTTTTAATGATTGGATTTTGATAACTAAAATTTCTAACATTCTAACATTTATATAACATTTCTAACAATGCTATATATAACTAACATTTCTATAACATTTCTAATATTTCTATAACTAAAAAACAGAAAAAATTTCTAACAATTCTAACTTTTTTATAACTATTTCTATAACTAAAACTAATTCTAAAATTTCCTGATTATATAACTAACATTTCCATAACAATTCAAATATTTATATAACTACAAAACAGAAAAATTGCTAAAATGTGTGTGTGTGTGTGTGTGTGTGTGTGTGTGTGTGTGCGTGTGAGTGTGTAGTGTGTGTGTGTGTGTGTGGAACTACTGGACATGGCGGCCGGGGCGAGCTCACCGGCGAGGCGACGACGGGGCGGCGACGGGACGTGGCGGCGACGACGGGGCGAAGGGACGGGGCGGCGACGACCGGGCGACGGGGTGGGGCGACGACGACGGGGCGGGGCGGCGACGTACGATGGGGCGGCCGGGGCGCGGCGACGGGGACGGCGGGGACGACAGGGCGGGGACGGCGGGGGCGGCGACGAGGGGCGGGGGCGCGCACGGCCTGGGTCGGCGACGAGGGGCGGTGGCGGCGGCGTCGACGTCAATCGGGGCAGGCACGACGGAGGGAGGAAACATAGGCAAGAAACAGAGGGAAACTGAAATTTTTCCAAGTGTTGTATATATAGGATGGACCTTTAGTACCGGTTGGAGCCACCAACCGGTACTAAAGGTCTGTTTTGGCTAGCCCAAGCGGCGGGAAGCGACCCCCTTTAGTATCGGCTGGTGGCTCCAACCGGTACTAAAGGCCCCCCCTTTAGTACCGGTTGGTGCCACGAACCGGTACTAAAGGGGGGTCCGCTGCCAGGCGAGGGGCACAAAAGTTTAGTCCCACCTCGCTAGCCGAGGGGCACTCGCACCTGCTTATAAGCCCCGTCGTCGCTGTTGTCTCGAGCTCCTCTCTTAAGCAGGCCTTCTGGGCCTACCTGTTCTGCGATGCCCTGTTGGGCCTACTGGGCTAGCGGGCCTGCATCCTGGCCCAACTTGAATTTGGGTTTCTAGTCGTATGCAGGCCGCTGTGGCCCAGTAGGTGGGCTTTTTTTTCTTATTTTTTTTGCTTTATTTATTTTTGTGAATAACTTAACTTTGAAAATAGATTTTCCAGTGATTCTTTTTTCTTATGTTTAATATCAGTGTGTTTTATCAATATATTCAATTTGGTAATGCTTAGTTTATTTAAAAAATGAAATGCCTTTGTAACAGATGAGTTTTCGTCCGAAACCCTGATACTTCGAAACAGATTGTCCATTTTGTACACGAAGTGCATCCAGTTTTTGCGGTAACCCTCTCTACTTTTTTGCACATGCTATGTGGGTGAAATTATGATACCATGCCAACTTTCAACCTTTTCTGAGTTCATTTGAAATGCTTTTCAATTTCAAGGTCATTTAGCTGAAAAAATCAGTAAATGCATGAAAGAATTTGCTTGCACATAAAAGGTTGAAAGTTTCTACGCGTTTCAAATGCCAAAACACATAACTAGCTACCCTAAATATTACAGAGATCCCTCCTTGGTATGAAACACAGAAGAAAGTGATGATATATAGTTAAGCCGATCACATCCCAGATCTTTGGGTGTGAAACTTTTTCTTCGCGTGTGTCCCTTTGCGTCGTAGCCATGGAAAATCTTCATCATTTAACGGGATGCTCGGGTCAATATTCACTGTGAATGGAGCAATTTCATCAAACTTTTCATAATCTTCTGACTTGTCTGTCTTGTCATCCACTCCCACGATGTTTCTCTTCCCAGAAAGAACTATGTGCCGCTTTGGCTCATCGTACAATGCATTCGCTTCCTTATCTTTTCTTTTTCTTGGCTTGGTAGACATGTCCTTCACATAGAAAACCTGTGCCACATCATTGGCTAGGACGAATGGTTCGTCTGCATACACAAGATTGTTGAGATCCACTGTTGTCATTCCGTATTGCGGGTCTTCCGTTACCCCGCCTCGTGTCATATTGACCCATTTGCACCGAAACAAAGGGACCTTCAAACCACGTCGATAGTCAAGTTCCCATATGTCCTGTATATAACCATAATATGTTTCCTTTCTCGTCTTGGTTTCTGCATCAAAGCGGACACCACTGTTTTGGTTGGTGCTCTTCTTATCTTGGGCGATCGTGTAAAATGTATTACCATTTATCTGGTACCCTTTGAAAGTCATTATATTTGAAGATGGTAACTGGGACAGCAAGTACAGGTCATCTTCAATAGAGGTGTCATGCATGGTACGTGCTTGCAACCAGCTGGTGAAACTCCTGGTTTGTTCACGTGTAATCCAGTCATCAGACCGCTCCGGGTGTTTGGAGCGTAGCAAATTCTCGTGTTCATCCATATACGGAGCCACCAAGGCGGAATTCTGTAGAACTGTGTAGTGTGCTTCAGTGAGAGAATGTCCGTCCAAACATATTATTTGTTCCCCTCCTAGCGTGCCTTTTCCATCCAGTCTGCCCTTATGCCGCGATTCAGGAACACCAATCGGCTTAAGGTCAGGAATAAAGTCAATACAAAACTCAATGACCTCCTCATTTTGACGGCCCTTGGAGATGCTTCCTTCTGGCCTAGCACGGTTATGAACATATTTCTTTAAGACTCCCATGAACCTCTCAAAGGGGAACATATAGTGTAGAAATACAGGACCCAAAACGTTAATCTCTTCGCATAGGTGAACTAGGACGTGCGTCATGATGTTGAAGAAGGATGGTGGGAACACCAACTCGAAACTGACAAGACATTGCACCAAATCATTCTGTAACCTTGGTATGATTTCTGGATCGATTACCTTCTGAGAGATTGTATTGAGAAATGCACATAGCTTCACAATGGCTAATCAAACGTTTTCCGGTAGAAGCCCCCTCAATGCAACCGGAAGCAGTTGCGTCATAATCACGTGGCAGTCATGAGACTTTAGGTTCTAGAACTTTTTCTCTGCCATGTTTATTATTCTCTTTATATTCGACGAGAAGCCAGACGGTACCTTAATACTGAGCAGGCATTCAAAGAAGATCTCCTTCTCTTCTTTGGTAAGAGCGTAGCTTGCATGACCCTGATGTATGCCGTCTTTTCCGTGCATACGTTGCTGGTCCTCCCGTGCCTCAGGTGTATCTTTTGTCTTCCCATACACGCCCAAGAAGCCAAGCAGGGTCACACAAAGATTCTTCGTCACGTGCATCACGTCGATTGCAGAGCGGACCTCGAGGTCTTTCCAATAGGGCAGGTCCTAAAATATAGATTTCTTCTTCCACATGGGTGCGCGTCCGTCAGCGTCATTCGGAACAGGTTGTCCACCAGGACCCTTTCCAAAGACCACCTTCAAATCCTTGACCATATCATGTACATCAGCACCAGTACGGTGGCGAGGCTTCGTCCGGTGATCCGCCTCACCTTTGAAATGCTTGCCTTTCTTTCTTACGGGATGCCTGCTCGGAAGAAATCGACGATGTCCCAGGTACACATTCTTATTAGCCAAATATATGCTGTTGGTATCGTCCAAACAGTGCGTGCATGCGCGGTATCCCTTGTTTGTCTGTCCTGAAAGGTTACTGAGAGCAGGCCAATCATTGATGGTCACGAACAGCAACGCCTTTAGGTCAAATTCTTCCCCCATGTGCTCATCCCACGCACGTACACCTGTTCCATTCCACAGTTGCAAGAGTTCTTCAACTAATGGCCTTAGGTACACATCAATGTCGTTGCCGGGTTGCTTAGGGCCTTGGATGAGCACTGGCATCATAATGAACTTCCGCTTCATGCACAACCAAGGAGGAAGGTTATACAAACATAGAGTCACAGGCCAGGTGCTATGGTTGCTGCTCTGCTCCCCAAAAGGATTAATGCCATCTGCGCTTAGACCAAACCATACGCTCCTTGGGTCATCTGCAAACTCCTTCCCGTACTTTCTTACGATTTTTCTCCACTGCGACCCGTCAGCGGGTACTCTCAACTTTTCGTCTTTCTTACGGTCTTCTTTGTGCCATCGCATCGCCTTGGCATGCTCTTTATTTTGGAACAAACGTTTCAACCGTGGTATTATAGGAGCATACCACATCACCTTGGCAGGAATCTTCTTCCTGGGGCGCTCGCCCTCGACATCACCAGGGTCATCGCGGCTGATCTTATAGCGCAATGCACCACATACCGGGCAAGCGTTCAAATCCTCGTACTCACCGCGGTAGAGGATGCAATCATTAGGGCATGCATGTATCTTCTGCACCTCTAACCCTGTAGGGCAGACAACCTTCTTTGCTTCGTACGTACTCTCGGGCAATTCGTTGTCCTTTGGAAGCATATCTTTTATCATTACCAGCAACTTTCCAAATCCCTTGTCAGATACACCATTCTCTGCCTTCCATTGCAGCAATTCCAGTGTGGTGCCCAGCTTTTTCTTGTCACCTACGCAATTCGGGTACAACAATTTTTTGTGATCCTCTAACATGCGCTGCAACTTCTTCTTCTCCAAATCACTTGCGCAGTTTCTCTTTGCATCGGCAATGGCCCGACCTAGATCATCAACGGGCTCATCTGATGCCTCTTCTTCAGCTTCTTCCCGCATTGACGGCTCAGCTTCTTCCCGCATTACCGGCTCACCTTCTTCCCCCATTGTTGTATCATCGTATTCAGGGAACCCATGGCCAGGATAGCTGTCGTCGTCCTCTTCTTCTTCATTGTCTTCCATCATAACCCCTCTTTCTCCGTGCTTGGTCCAAACATTATAGTGGGGCATGAAACCGGACTTAAACAGGTGGAAGTGAATGGTTCTTGACTTAGAGTAATTTTGGCCATTCTTACAGACAGCACATGGACAAGGCATAAAACCATCCGCCCGCTTGTTTGCCTCAGCCGCAAGCAGAAAAGTTTGCACGCCATTAATGAACTCGGGAGAGCATCGGTCATCGTACATCCATTGCCGGCTCATCTTCATTACACAATACCGAATAGAGCAAATTAATACAAGTTCATACATAAAGTTCATACATAAAGTTCATACAACACTTAAATGCAACAAACAAATAACTCTCTAGCTAAAGCATTTAAATGCAACAACAAATGCGATCAAGATCGCAACTAAGGTAACAATGGATCCAACAGCATAATGATACCAAGCCTCACTATCGATGGCATATTTTCTAATCTTTCTAATGTTCAAGAACATTTTATCCATCTTGATCTTGTGATCATTGACGACATCGGCAACATGCAACTCCAATTGCATCTTCTCCCCCTCAATTCTTTTCAATTTTTCTTTCAAATTCTCGTTTTCTCTTTCAACTAAATTTAACCTCTCGACAATAGGGTCGGTTGGAATTTCCGGTTCACATACCTCCTAGAAAAAATTCCTATGTCAACTTGATGGGCATAATTTGTCATAAACACGAAATGCAACTAGTTTTAAAAGAGAATATATATACCACATCCGAATCATAACAAGGACGAGGGCCGACGGGGACGGATATCAAAACCATGGCACTATATGTATAACAAAGAATGTACGGGTAAGATAATTATACGAGTAACTAGCTATATATCCAAATCACACAAACATCAATTTTTATATAAAATTTCATGAACAAAGAGGCTCACCACAAGGTGGTGCCGGCGACGGGACTGTGCGGGCGATCGACGGTGGTTACGACGGAGATTTAGAAGGCACTAAGTAAACCACACCTACATATGCAAACTAAGTGTTATTTTTGACCTCAAATTGCATATAAATCAAATACTAGCACATATATATATTTCCTCCCAAATTACTAAACTCACAAATTAATCACTATATAAAGCATTGCAAGAGCTAATCTAGCAATGAGAGATGAAAGGACAAAGTTGCTAACCTTTGTGATCATTTGAATGGATGGGGGTCTTCAAATCTTGACAAATTTTGGGCAAAATGTGTGATGAGCTCGAGAGGAGAGGGGAAGAACAGAGAGGAGAGGGGAAAGGGGAAGAACTAGAGAAAGCTCGGGTGGACGAAGGGTTTATGTAGGGTGACCTTTAGTACCGGTTCGTGCCACGAACCGGTACTAAAGGGGCTGGAGGGTACCCAGTCTGACAACATCCTGCCACCACACTCATTAGTACCGGTTCGTGGCACCAACCGGTGCTAAAGGTTCTCCATGAACCGGTACTAATGAGAGCGGTCTGGCTAGCCGTTGGAACCGGCACTAATGTATACATTAGTGCCGGCTCAAATACAAACCGGCACTAATGTGCTTCACGTTTGACCCTTTTTCTACTAGTGCTAGCTGGCTGAGTCGCGGCCATCCATATGTTTGAAATTTCTTTTCATTTTTTTGGATAAGGATTAAATATATACTCAAGAACACAAATATGATAGTTCAACACATTTTCTCCGTTATTTCATATACTTTTTGTTGAAATTTAAATTATATCAATTAAATGCCTAGAAACGAACTTGATAACTCAAATATATCAAACGAATCCAAAAAATGCCAACTTTTGACATAGAAGGTGTAATAATGTATGTTGAGTGTAGAAAAAATATTCATGGTTAAACGATGAAGCCATATTTGATTCACCTTCATAGATATAAGACATTTCATTTGAAAACTAATGTTCTTCCTCTAATATGTTTCAATTCCTAAGTAGTGTACGCCGCCACTTTTATGAAACCTTCCCAAATTTCTTCCACAACCTTTACATGTAATATTAAGATAGCATGCCAATTTTCAATGTTTTTGAAACATGATTTACATGTTAAAAAAATTATGAACCAATAATTGTGTACTTTATACAGCTTGAAATATTTTCTTCATCTGCACCTAATATTTGGTCGCCAGTCTCCCACTCTACCGAGCACCGCCACGAGCAAAGTGCCGCTACGGCAAAGCCCGCGTCTCCAGAGAAATCGATACGCCCCACACCACCTGGCCTCCTTGAGAGAGGGAGAAGGAACGCCCCGCTGCAGCCGACATCACGCGGGCTTCGTCCTATGGCGCTCGCAGATGGTGGGGAGGAGGGGAGGGGATGAACGGTAGGTGGTTTTGGCAGCTAGGTTGCTCCTAGCTGCCCACGAGAGAGCGACACAGAGGTTGTGGAATAATTTGTCTTTTCATTTTTTTTGAGGTATCAACTTAAGATACCTCGTGTAGTGTCTCAACACTTATTTAAATCTAAACTTCCCTAAAGTTTTCCACATGTAACATAGTACATAACATTGCTAACGCCAAATTTAGGCGTTTGCTACTTATAAGACATGAATTGCATTTCTACCTATTTACCGGATACTATTCAATTTTGAACTACATGTAAATTGGCTATAAATTCAGGAAAAAAATCATATTTAGTTACTTATTTATCTTTCTACCTCGCTCCAAAAAATAAATTCAAAATTCAAAATTTGGCATTTTAAAATTTAAATATAAACTTGCATTTTATTTATTTTTAACTGATTGTCAATTGTTAAAACACTCTATAAAGCTGGTTCTTTGACAAGTGTTTTTTGTATACAAGTGTAAAATAGGCATAATACCTGTATCAGGAGTGTCAATTTTTTGTCAGGTGTATTTTTGGTACACTCGGCAAAGGTATGTTTGCTGAGTCCAATAAAATACACTCAGCAGACTACTCGACACTCGACAAACCTGGCAATTCTGGTAGTGCAGAAGGAAACGACGTGCGAGCCGCCGAACCGAAATGCAGTGGTGCGTGTGTGAGTCAAGTAGATTTTCCGTTTTTCTTTTCCTAGTGTAACTTTAGATCATTGTCAACATTTATTTTGCAGGGTGATAATTGCCAACAATTGAATATGTTTCCCTCCAAAAGGGAACATTTGAATATCTGGTGCTGTGCATGCATGGGAATAACTAGTCGTGGAAATAAGTGCACATCTGAACAAAAGTGAGAAGCAGTGGGAAATGTAACGGCACTGCAGAATTTTAATTTCTATTGTAAATTATGCCTCTATGATCGCCATGCAATAAAGAGTATTTGATGTAAAAGAAAGTCACTGCGGAAATGCAAGGCAACAGCCTTCACAGTAGCAGTACTGCTTCTGCATGCATTGGCGCCTAGCTTTTTTATCAAAGCGAGAGAACGAAAGACAGAATGGAGTATTAAAACAAATTTTTTTGCAGGAGAATGGAGTATTAAATCACCTCGATCGAGACATGAGGAGCTGGCGAATCAGGTCAACCACGACATGTTCTTGTGTACTCCAAGGGATCACTCCATCGGAAATCGAAGAGCACCTTTACGACTGAAAAAGAAACATTCAGTTCGATCTATCTATAAAACGGGAACACGCAGCGTACGGGCGAGACATACTAGTAGCAGACCGGCTGATGTAGTTGCGCAGGATGCCTAGTGGTTCCATGATTTTTTTTGGTAAGCTGTCTTAGATGTGTAGAATTAGAACATAGACCTGAACGCTCAAGAACAACTTTTTTTTCAAACGACTGAACTTCCAAATGTAAGAATACATTTTCATAAATATAAATGAAAATTTGATTTAAACAATTTTGTCGTGCGTCTACAATGTATTAAAAATAAAAAATATGAAAAAGTGAGAATAACTGTGGGTTAACAGATGTCATCAAAGTTCCGCCCTGAAAATTGCGGCAGATTACAGAAGGTTATGGCCCAATTTTACAATAATTTGGGCTGATGTAAAAAAAAAACTTTCTTTCTATATGCATTAGGGTGCTTGTAATGTGTCTAGCAGTCTGTACAGACTGCTAGAAACATGGTCAGTGGATTCCTGTGTCAATATTTGCACTTGTTATTTTCTATTTGATAACATGTGCCAAAAAATCAAAAATATATAGAAAACAGACAGACGTATTACACAGTTTTCGGGAGAACAAACATCGTGCTCACAAATACAAGCTGAAGCTACTACCACTACCACGTACTACAATGCAAAATATGCATACCGGAAGCTCATGGACAACACTGGAAAAAGTCTAGATAGCTAGATATTCAACATTGCGCGAGAGCTTCAACGTCCCCAGCTTTCACCAGAGCAAACAGCATCAATCGCCATCCTCATGCAGGACCTGCAAAAGATCAAAGATACCATCTGATAAAGACCAGTTTCATGGCATTTTGTTTTTGGATCGAATCAAATATACACGGCACATTCCTCATGCCAAGCAAGTAAAATGAAATAAGAAGGGTAACAGCAATGGAAGCACGTGATGAAAGTATGGGGCAGAGACTGCAAAAGTAATGGCGCGCATGTGCTGCACTCAGCCGCCCAGATCCAAGCAGCAGCCGTAAGGAATATGATGCAAATCTACCACGAAAAATCATGAAGGCCAGAAGTAGGACGAGGGGATGAATGCGCCCATGGTGAGATCTAAGAGCCCCACTACAAATGGATACCAGTACTGTAGAACAAACGGCAGGGAGGGAAGGGATGAAGACGAAGGAATAAAGGTGCGTGCAAAGTACAAACCACAACCTGAATCTTTCATTCATTAACTTGGGGAGAAAAACAAAATACCATGGCTACTCAAATCTTAGCTTCAAATTTAACCTAAGAAAAACAAGCTATTGGATAGATCTAAACGAAGGAAATAGCTTGTTTGCAGGACTTGTATCCAGATCTAGACATGGGAATAAGAAAATCTGCAGAATATTTTGAAGATTACCCGTAGGGAAAGCTAGCATGGAATAGAAGGGAGATGAAACAACGGTCAGGATGCAGAGCTCCCTTCAAACCAAACAGCGGTCAGCGAGGGATTGATGCGGCTCCTCGGTCATGCAAACCACAAGCCTATCTCTTTGTTTTCTAGCGGAGGGAGGATAGTGGGAACCATGAACAAGCAGCTGCACAAACCCATCCGGTAGACCCTTCTTTGGAATGATAGGAGCTCCACCACCAAACCAAATCCAAAACAAACCACACAGATCGACCAAAGAAAGCCAAACAAAAACATTGAAGAAGTTCTGTGATTAACAAGCAGAAACCAAGAACAAAGCCAACAAACATCCATGGAGATATGCTGGCAAGAACTTGGTAGACAGTAGGCTACATCTATGGGCTAGAAGAGATGGAATGAAATCTACATCTAACAATAAGGAGGAGATCTGGAGAAAGAAAGAATCTAGTCTTTGGCGTTGTTGATGGGTGGGAGGGATGAAGACCAAGGGGTCGTTTTATAGAGGGGTGAGAAGGGGTGGAGGCGCTCTGCAAGGTGTCATTGAAAGGGAAATATTTACTGCCATTTACGACCTTTATTAACTGCCTCTCTCACCCGTCTCTTTCTATTTTATGTGGTGTGGGCCCGGACAGCTTCGTATCTTCTGTCTCTATAGCTGGCGTAGGATCTCCTCTATACGAGTGAAAAACAAACATTCAATCCCATCTATAGCTGGTGTAGGAACTCCTCTATACGAGTGAAAAACGGGGAGCACGCAGCGCACAGGCCACACTCTTCCACATTTGATCCACTCCACACCACCGAGCACAACTCAACGAGCATATTCGACCATGGCACGACTGCTCCTGATCTTCCTGACGTTGCGTGCAGGAGGTTCTCCGGCGTGTCCCGCCGGACCAGCCGACCTGATGGGCAATAAGCCTCGGCGACTACGTCCAGAGCGTGTGCGTGCGCGAGCTGGGTGTGTCGAGTGTAGTCTGTGGTCGCGTGAGTCATAGACCGGGCATAGTCTGACCATTGTATGGCTATGGTCCGACTTGTGTATAGTCTGGGCATGGTCTGGGGCGTGTCTGACTAGTGTCCAGGTTGTGTGCGTGTGTGCGTGTGTCCGTTGGTGAAGAACCAGGAGGTGAGCACGTCGCTAGCACCGGTAGTGGCCGCGTCGTCCGCGTCCGAGCGCGGCGGGTGCGTGAGCCAGGGGGTGCGGGGCGTGTGGGTAGTGGATGAGTGGGCGCGGCGTATGAGCGCGTGTATAAGTCTCCCCGAACCCCTGTGTATCGCTGTGTGGGTTGAGTTCGAGCTCAAAGAAAAAACGCCGTTGTTGCGGCAGGCGTTCGTGCACCAGGAAAACCACCGCGTCCACTGCTACTTCTTCTTCCTTCTTTCTTCTTTAGTGTGTGCTAGAGAGAGAAGTGTTCAGAGCGAGAGAGGAGTAGAGCTAGGGCCAGCTAGGGCAAGGGCTCAGCTCCAACACGACCCACCTTGTTGGTCTCTAACCTTGCCCTAGCTCTCTCTCTCTCTCTCTCTCACCTCTCCTTGGACTGAACCGAAGCGAGGAAGAAGAAGAAACAAGAAGAAGAGGGACACGGTGGAGTTCCGGCGCACGAACGCCCCGCCGCACGAGCGGCCTGGTTTTTCCTGTGAACACGAGCTCGAGCACACTCCACACTCATTACAGCGATCACCACACGGGTTTTATACCCTGGACAGCGCTGGGCACGACCCGTACGCGTCCGCCCCCCAAGCCCACGTTCTAGCCCCGCTCTAGCCGCGTCCACCCCGCGCATGCACGCGCCCGGTCCGCGGCTCGCCCTCAACAGAATGGCCTGGTGACCCGGTCCAGCTCGCCCTAATCCTACGGTGCAACGTGAACACCGCACGCCCGCACCCTAGCCTACTCACACACGCACACAACGCACGCCTACACCGCGGACCCGGCGCGCCCGACGCGTACAGTGAGCGCCCATACACGCACCAGTTGTGTCAAGCTCGCCGCCGCGGATTATTGCACCCAACACTCGCGCCCTAAGCTGCGGCTCAGAGCAGGCCGTCGCCCTCGACCAGCAGCGCACGCTCCCTCGCCGGCTCCTTCCACAGCAGGGGCATTCCTGCTTGAAGTGCCCGCGTTCGCCGCACTTTTAGCATCGCCCTCGCCGGTTGTCGCCGTTGCCCGACGCCATTGTTAGAGATATGCCCTAGTGGCAATCATGTATGATCAAGGTTGTCAGAATCGTGATTTTGAATCGGATCGGAGCTCTGATGGTAGGTTCGCAAATCGTAGAATTTTCATTATCAGGATCGTAGAAACGTAGATCCTATGAACTAAAATCATAGAATCATATGGGTTAGTTTGGATCGTAAAGTCGTAGAATCGTATAACAGAATCGCGATTCTGACAACCTTGTGTATGATGATATTTTTTATGTGTTTATGAATAAAGATAGTCCTTGGACATTATCAATGATGTGTATCAGCAAGTACGTGACTTGTTTGTGGGACTATGCATTGTCTGATGACTGTCCTAAAAGGTCCCTAGTCGAAAGGGTTGTGTGGACGCGCAGCCAATTAGACTAGCATATGACACAGTCGATGGCTTGGTCTCACTAGCCATGGAGCGTTGGATGCTAACCGGATAATATGGACTTGGAAGGATCTGGTCGGATTCGACGTAGTCGGATCCGAGTCGAGATAAGGTCCGAGTCGGACAGACCCAACTATGAGACGCAGCGATATGTCATATGTGAGTCTCTAGTACAACATACATTCTATTCCTAAGACCTGAGCTGACGCATGTACTCGGGATGGTGACAGACTTGCTTTGGGCTGACCAAACGCTACTCCGTGACTGGGTAGTTACAAAGATAGGTTTCGGCCTTGTCCAGACCCATGCTGCGAGACATGGTCGAGCAAGATGGGATTTGCCCCTCCGATCGGGAGAGATATACTCTTAGCCCATCGTGTGATCCGACCAGGATGAGCATGGCCATGCGACAAGGATTATGAGATAATCCGGTTTGTGGTCGGCATCACTGAAAAAAGAAAGAGGTCGGGCTAGCACAAGGATGACAGACTCGCCTTGAGCCCGACAACATATATCGTGTGGCAAAAGGAATGGAAGTGTGATGTACAGGTTCGCCTAACCAGCTTTATAGTCTACTTGGTGTTCGGCATGCCTTGCTAGAGGCTGCTACCGACCGTGCAGTTCGGAGGTGATCTGAACTGCGACCAAACCAACTTGAACCTAAGGGGTCGCGCGCTTAAGGGAAGGAACCTGTGAGGACAGATCGGACTCCACGAGTCAGATGTGATCCTACTCGGACTCAGATCCCGGCCGAACGGATTTTGGGCTTTAGGGTCCGTGCGAAGCCCAAGTGTTGAGCCCACGACGGACACCTATATAAAGTGGAGGTGCAACACACTCATTTGGAGGATCGCTTCGGCGCAGTCACTAGGGTTTGCATGTGTTGCGAATAGACACCTCCACTCGCCGCAGGTTGTGTGATCGGATCTAGCAGTCCGCCCCACGACGTTCATCCTGCACGTGCGGATACCGTTAGAGGCAGTGCACCTGCGCTGCTCCGGCGAACCTGTACGAGAGATCCGACGACCGGCTGTTCGAGGGAGATCGGACGAGGAGGAGACGAATCGCGCGGACGCGCTGCCCCACTTTTCTTCCGCCGCACGGCACTGCGCGTCTAGTGGTAACGAACTGTGATCCATCTCCCGTAGCATGTTCTTGGTTGTTCTGCGTGTAGGAAATTTTCGACGCATCCTACCGTAGAACCCAACAGCCACGCTCTGCACATCGTCGTCGTCGTCCCGAGCACCGCCGTGCTGCCGATCCCGAGCTCGCCATTGCGCCACCGTGTACATGAGCGCGCCATCTGCTCGCTCGCCGTCTGCCTGCCCGCACCGCCGTAGCCGCTCGTCGAACGCCTTCAGCCGCCCGAGCGCTTCCTCGAATGGCATCGTCGTGACGTCGCAGAACTGCTTGATCCCGGCCACCGCCACGTACGGGCGATCTGGTACGGAGTCAAGCGGTTTCTTCACGAGCGCGGCGTCCTCCAGCGTCCAGCCCAGCCCCGTGATCCGCGCCGACATTTCTCCGAGCTTGCCGGTGAAGCCATCCAGCGTGTCACCGTTCACCATGCGAAGGAGCTCGAACTCCCCTCCGAGCATACCCAGCTGCGCCGCCCGCACGCCATCCGCGCCGACGAACCGCGCCTTCAGGCTCGCCCACACCTCCGCGCCGTCTTCCTCGACGCCTCCTGCAGCAGCAGGTCCTTAGCGAGTGCGCCCAGCAGATACGCCCGCGCGGGCTTGTCCTTCTTCGCGATCACGGCCGCCGTCGCGTCCTCCGGCACCACCACCGCCTCCCACAGCCCGGCTGCGTCGAGGTTGGCCTCGACCTTGATCGGCCAGGCCGTAGCATGATCAGAGAGTTGAGCTTACTGTTCCTCTGCCATAGCCCACCTTTCCATTGAGCACTATGATTCCCTAGCAAGCTTAAGTTTTAATGATCTAGTGGGAAGACCAAATTAAAGCACTTCCAAAGAGAAGCAAGTTAGATGATGCAGGAGTTAGATGTATTTTGTTCTAATTATAAGAAACATCATATTGGGTCGATGAACCCCTTTCTTCGAAGTAATCTCATAAATAATGTAAAGAGAGCCATGATGACCTTTCTTTGATGGCAATCAATTAGTTGAAAGAAAACTTAAGCAATACCACTCACAACTAACTAAAATGAAAAATAAACACTATGAAGGTGCAAAATCTTGTATAGAAATAAAAGAATAAAATCTTTTTTCTTTAGAAAAATAGATCTTCCTAAATAATATCCCACGAGAAAACCCTCTTAAATAACATCCCACAAAAAACCCTCTTAAACTATATAAAGGAGCATCTCCTCACACTCGTAGGACTTGAGATGCCGGCCGCCGCCGCCCATCGCTCCACGACACCACGGTAGCCTCCTCCGTCATGAGGAACGGCCGACAAACTGGAGCACGGCTGAATGGAGTGGATCCAGATGCCCGTTGTGAGAAGCAACTCCACCCAAGCGCTGGCCCAGGACCGTCACCGTCACCTACTGCTCTGAGATGTTGTGGTTGCTACCAGTGTGACCTGCCGCGTCATGATGCCGCTATGGCTGCCACAACCACGAGGAATGCCCAAGAATCTATTCTTCATTTTATTATTGTTCGCCAAATTATTGTCAGTTCAACAACCGTCATACTCAAATTTCATATTCTGTGCCAAACCATTTAATTCCAAGAAACACAAAGAGGTCTAATCAACAATAATTCTATTACCGTCATACATCAAATTTTGTATTCACCGGTCGCCGCCTCCATGGAGGATCATGTGACACATCTACAACAAAAGCACCGAGCGTGGAGGAGCTGAATCGAGCGGGTGCTATAAGGCAGATGACTTCAAATCATTGGGGGAGAGCATGACACTGCAACTCCTCCACCCCCTCCTTCCCGCCTGGTCCTTGAACTACCACAAAGCGGGCTGACATCGCTGTCGGGTGTCAGGGTCTCTCACCATGGCGGAAGAAGTGTGTCATCCATAGACAAGTCGTCGCCTCCGCTATGAGGAACGACTGAGAAGCATCTCCGGCCACGTGCTGGCCTAGGGCTGCCGCCGCCACCTACCGCTCTGAGATGTTGCGGTCACCAGCATCGCCACCTATCGCTTTGCGATGCCACTATGGCCTCCGCCACCGTGAGGAATGTCCAAGAAACCATTCTTCATTTTATTATTGCTCGCTAGATTATTTTCAGTTCAACAACCACCATACTGAAATTTCGTATTCTATGGAAAACCATTTAATTACAAGAAACACAAAGAGGTCTAATCAGCAACAATTCTATTACTTTCACACATCAAATTTCATATTCTCCGACCACTGTCTCCGTGGAGGCTCTTGCAACATATCAAGAACAGAAGGACTGAGTGTGGAGGAGTTGGATCTAGCGGGTGCCGCTGATCAGATGACGTTAAATCATCGGGGGAGAGCGTGACGCCATCGCTCCTCCACCTCTTCCTTCCTGTTTGGTCGTCAAGCTGCCGCAGAGCGGACCCACGTTGTTGTCGAGGGGCGGGCTTGCTCACCATGGCGGAAGAAGGGTGACATCCATAGGTAGGTGCACATGGAGGTGTAGGCAGCTTGATATAGAAACCCTAGTCAAGGGGGGAGGAGGAGTCGAGCGGCGGAGCTGCAACCTCTTTCTATATGAGTACCCTACGCGGAGGGGAATCGACCTGGAGAGAGAGAGAGAGAGAGAGAGAGAGAGAGAGAGAGAGAGAGAGAGAGAGAGAGAGAGAGAGAGAGAGAGAGAGAGAGAGAGAGAGAGGAGGCTCGTGCGATGCGGATTGAATCATGAATAAAAAATTCACTTAAACCGATGGGAGGCTAACGATTAAAAAATCGGCCCTTAAAAATAAAGAGATTATAGATTCCTTTTCATAAATGTAGCCTTGTGTTATCAAACATTGATTCCTGTCTGTAAATTTGATCTTTAAAGTTTGATTACAGATCACCGTCATTTATTTCTTTCAATAGCGACATTACAAAATATACCGAAGATCGATCTACATGATTTGTGTAGATTTGGAAGATATAAACCAGATAAGTACATCAGTGGGCAGAAAAATGATTTAAATAAATTGGTGGTATAGTAAAAAATGGTGGTGGAGGTTTAAATAGAATGGTGGCGACGCTGTCAACTCACAATGGAGTATAGGTCTGGGCCAATTCCGATAGCATGCCAAGCAAAAAATAGTAGGTTAGTCATAGAAATACTGAATAAAAAGGAAAACAAAAAACGTCACTTAGAATAAAAAGAAGAATAAAAACGCATGCACCCGTCAAATGGGCTGGCCAACTTTGATTATTGTTGATGTTTTGGTAAGATTTGATTTGATTTGGATATGAGTAGTGGAAGTCAAGGAAAGTTTCATATTAGTTGAGATTTCGTTAAGATTTGATTTGATTAAGTTAATGCATGACATTGTTTTGGGAAAGTGTTGATTTGTTTGGATTTTGTTTTCAAAAAGTGTCAATTTTAATAGTATGTTGAGCATAAAATAATATGTTGGTCATAGAAAAAATAAAATATAAAAAACAAACCAAAAAACAAAACATAGAAGAAGAAAATACGCGCGCACGTGTCAAATGGGCTGGTCAATTTTGACTATAGTTTATGTTTTGGTAAAATTTGATTTGGTTTGGGTATAGTTAGTGAAAGACAAGGAAAGTTTGGATCTTATTAAGATTTTATTAAGATTTGTCTTGAATGAGTTAATGCATGACATAGTTTTGGGAAACTGTCGCTTTGATTGAGTTAATGCACACGTCAAATGGGTTGGCCCAACTTGGTTGTGCTTTAGCAAAAGGTCGTGTGTACGATGCTCGCGGGCGTAATATAGGGTTTGCGGAGCGGGTGGTGGGAGTGACACGAGACTACTAACTCCATGTTAGGAGTAGTGATTTGATTTGATTAACTTAATGCATGACATTGTTTTGGGAAACTATTTATTTGTCTGGATCTTGTTTTAAGAAAGTGTCAATTCTAATAGTATGCCAAGTACAAAATAATACGTTGGTCGTAGAAAAAATAAAACATAAAAAAGGAAACCAAAAACAAAACAAAGAAGAAAAAGAAAAGAATACGCGCACACGTGTCAAACGGGCCGGTCAATTTTGACTATAGTTGATGTTTTAGTAAATTTTGAATTAATTTGGGTATGAGTAGTGAAAGGCAAGGAAAGATTGATTTTGATGATATTTCATTGAGATTTGATTTGAGTGAGTTAATGCATGATGTTGTTTTGAGAAACTGCCAATTTGATTGAGTTAATGCATGTGTTGAATGGGCCGCCCCAACTTGGTTGCACTTTAGCAAAAGGCCATGTGTATGATGCTCGTGGGCGTAATATAGGGTTTGCGGAGGGGTTGGTGGAAGTGAGACGAGACTACCAGCTCCCATTAGGAGTAGAGACCAGTACTCCTGCGTCTCAAGGAAACTAACCTACTAGTACTAACTTGACTAGGACACCAAGAGCTAGCAACACATACTAATTAAAATGGAAAGTGACTTTGTTTTTTGCAAGGATAACTTCCGATCTACTCATCAACTGTCAAGGTAGTACGAAGAACACTACAAGTAAAAACTACATCTAGGTCCCTAGACCACTTAGCGACGACTACTAGCACTGGAGAGAGCAAAGGCGTGCGGCCGTCTTCGCCCCTGCCTCATCGGAGCTGGACAAACCGTATTGTAGTAGACAGTCGAGAAGTCGTCGCGCTAAGGCCCCATAGGACTAGCCCACTAGAACAACAAGTGCTGCCGGTGAAGAGAAGCATAGATCGGAAGGATCCAACCTGTAGATATACAAACAAAGACGAAGATCCACATGGATCCACCAAAGAAAAATGTTGACCGACTCCCACGGGATCCGCTGGAGAAAAACCTCGACAGGCCCTCCGTCAATGATAGAATCACCACTAGGATAGGGACTAGGCGGGGAGAAGCTTATTCCATCTTTAGAAGTCCGCTGCTGCCTTGCCTCTGTGAGCAGGACACAAACCATAATAAAACTCAAAAGAGCATGAAAAAACTAAGCCCTCCTATCACAAGGGTCGGGATCCACCACGCCGCCTTAACCCTAAGACCACAAGGGACAAGGTAGACAATTGACGGCATGGGCGCGAGGCAGGAAAAACCATAGCCAAAGGGTCCACGGAAGACAGGAAACGATCAACAAGCAAACTGACCTTGTACTAACCTTGCAGTAAACTAGTACTATCCGGTCTCCAAGCTGAACCTAAACCGTATCAACTAAAACTCGGTTAACTTACACTACGTATGCACGCAAACCAACCCAAGATTACACTAACAATCTCCCTCTAATCTCTTGTGTTTCTCTTGATCTTGACTTGTCATCTCGTTGTGCTCCTTCTGGTCTTCGCTGGTTTTAGATTCGTTACTTGACGATCCATCTCAACATATGATCCAGACTCCCAATCATGTTGTAATATGGACTACACCACCCACACCTAGCACAATACATGCCGAGTATCTTATGGACTACACCATCCACCCATAGCCTCATGTAGAGGCATGTCCACATTGAAGAGGCTCACCTTTACTGGTTCTCGTCCCACTACACGCGTGAGCTTGCTCTCTTCCTCTTCACGTCTTCTCCCTTAGTGCTACAACACACAGAACAGCCCTTCGACTATGACCCACTTCATTTGAACTAGACCTCACAAAGACTACTGGAGTTCATGGCAACTGCATGTGAGTATATATGGTGACAGCGCATGCATCTGGTCCGAGGAAAAGCTGTGCAATCTCCAGAACGTATTGCACCTATAATTCATGTGTTGCCTCTCCACTTTGTCCATGCAGCTGGAAAATCTACGACTACTTGGAGAGTAAACAAATGGTCTAGAGGTTTTAGCTGGTCAGCAGGTATACTGAATGTTGATGCATATTTCTGTGATGAAGATTACTCAGGGTCTTGCGAAGCAGTTGCTAGAGGGCATCGAGGGGTTTGTATTAGAGCTGCTATAACGCGTATGTCTCTTCTGCTGAAGCCACTGCATTACATGAAGGTCTGAAGCTGGGCCAAAGCATGGGCTGCCACAATATTCTTGTGAGAATGGACAACCCAATTGTTCTGGAAGCTTTGCAACTATTGAAGGGCACTCGATGGTGGTGGCTCCTGTTTTATATGATTTTTGTAGGGTCTTGAGAGAGTTCGGGGAGCCGTTATTGACGATTGTAATAGGGAGTCTAATTTGGTAGCTATTATGCTAGCTCAATGGGGTCGTCAACACTTCATCTTTGTGGGTGAAGGCACCTCCCAATTTTTATTACTAAATTTTAGAGGACAATGTAAGAGTAATTTGTGTTTTACTAAAGCTATCCACCAAAGCCTTCCCATAAAAAAACATAAATCCTTAAAGAGAAGTTATTTCTCTTACAATATGGATAGTGGATCTTTATGGAGAATATGATAATCAAGATGGGTTTTGATATGACACTGCTAAACTTGATGATGGCATGCATTCGCTCAGTGAAATATTTTTGTGAGGGTGAATGACAGTGAGACTGAGTGTTTTACCCCCATCAAGTGGACTTCGACAAGGGGATCCACTACCCCTTGCTTTTTTATTGTGTGCAGAAGTGCTCTCTAGTTCTTCGTTTTATGTAGAGGAAGTTGGTGGCATGGATGGGATCAAAGTGTGTAGAAATGCACCATTAGTTCGCCACCTTTTATTTGTTGACGATTCTTTGATTCTCATGATAACATATATGAATAATGCAACTTCGCTACAACAAGATATAAATATATATTGCAATAATTCTGGACAATTGGTGAGTTTTAACAAGATTAGCATATTTTTGGTCCAAATACTCATGTTGACTTGAAAGTGGGTATTTGTGGTATACTTAATATCAATACGGAGGCTCTCTCAGATAGATATCTTAATCTCCTAGCTCTAGTTTGGGCTTGACAAAGTGATTGCTTCCTCTAGGGCTCTAACTTGAATTGGAAGTGACCACACACTCCCATTATGTGGGATTCTGGGTTGAGATTACTCCTAGATCTATTACTTTTGGGTTTGAAAGGTGGTGGTTCATGACAGAGGATTTTAAACCTCTTGTAGAGAAAATTTGGTTTGAACTAGCCCAAGTATTTCTGCCATTGAAAGGTTTCAATTTAATATTAGAAAGCTTAGAAAACTAACTAGGGGTGGAGTGGGAATATTGAAGCTGGACTTAGGAACCTTTAAAATGACATGATGTTAGAATATGATGTTTTGGATATTAAAGCTGAAAGTGTAGAGCTCTCTACCAAAGAGCAAAACAGATTGAAGCAGATCCAAGTAGAAATGCAACAGATTTCTCTTAGAGAGAAATGTCCAAAGAAAGGTCTAGGGATAGAGACATTTTTTTGAAGGTGATAGGAACAATGTGTACTTGCATGGTGTAGTTTTTTATAGTAAGAGCATGCTAGAGATAGCATGTAATTTCAGAAGATGAGGCTTTAACTTTCTTCAAAAACTATAAAGCTGAGGCAGAGAACCAACTTGATCAAAAAATTAAATGGCTTAGGTCTGATCGTGGTGGAGAGTATTTTTCCAATGAATTTGATCTGTTTTGTGCGAAACATGGTATAATCCATGAGAGGACGCCTCCCTACTCACCTCAGTCAAATGGGGTAGCCGAAAGAAAGAACCGAACTCTAACTGATATGATTAACACCATGTTAGACACATCGGGTCTCTCCAAGGAATGGTGGGGGGAGGCGCTAATGACTGCATGTCATGTCCTAAACCGAGTTCCCACAAAGCATAAGACCATGACTGTAACACCCCGGATGTAACTTGCCATATTTGTAACTCAAACTCTTGCCATTTTCGGCAATGTGATATGATATTCCCTCCGTGGTTGGGTTTCCCTTCATTTTGCATTTTGTTCATGTCATGCATTTCATATCATGTCATCATGTGCATCGCATTCGCATGCGTGTTCGTTTCATGAACCCGAGCATTTTCCCCGTTGTCCGTTTTGCAATCCGGCGCTCCTATGTTCCCCGGCGTCCCCTTTTACCTTTTTTTCGTGAGCGGGTATTAAACCTTCTCGGAATGGACCAAGGTTTGTCAAGCGGCCTTGGTATAGCACCGCTAGACCGCCTGTCAAGTTTCGGGTCATTCGGAGGTCGTTTGATACTCCAATGGTTAACCGGGTAACCGTGAAGGCCTCGTGTGTGTTGCAGCCCAAAACCCCTCCAAAACAGCCCAATAACCCATCTAAGTCACTCCCATGTCCATCGCCGTTCGATCACAATCGCGTGGCCGAAAACCGGGCTCAATTTGGAGCCTCCTAGCACCTCCCCCTCCGAAATCCCGGATGAATCCTACCCTAACCCTAGACCCCTTCCTCTCCACGCGCCGCCGGACAAAATCGCCGGGCCGGACACGTCCGACCTGCGCCGCCGCCGCCACGTGGCACGCCGCCATTCGCCGCCGCCCCGCGCCCACTTCGTCGCGCCTGCCCGCGCGCCGGCCCGCCGGGGCCCAGGCGGGGCCCTCCCGGCCCGCGCGCCGCCCGCCGCCGCCCGGGCGCCTCGCCCCGCGCCCGCTCCCGCCGGCCGCCGCCGCCTTCTTCCGCGCGCCGCGCCCCGCCGCCCGCCGAGCCCGCGCCGTCCTCCGCCGCCCGCGCCGCCCTCCGCTGCCGCGCTCGCCGCCGCCGCCGCGGATCCGGTCGGGCCGGACCGGATCCCGCGCCCCTACCTCGCCGGCCGCCGTCTCCCGTCTCCCCCGTCCAACTCCGGCCGCCGCTGCCCCGTCTCCGGCGAGCTACTCCGGCGCCGCCTCGTTTTCCGCGCCGGGTCAACCCTAGATCCGGAGGGTAAAAATTCGTCTAAGTCCCGAATATATTGCATTATGTGCCTCTGTTCATCTCTTCATAACTTGCTGCATACTGCTCCGTTTCGTGCGTGTAATATGTCAAATTATTCGTCTCGATGAGTACATCATTTCATCTCATTGCATCATTTTCATTTGAGCTCATCTTGATGCCCGAAATGCTGTTGGAAGAGGGCTATATGATGTTAGTTTCAGTAGATGCACTTTTGTCATTTTTGCCATGATTGATGTGTGCTTCCTATGAAGTTGAGTCCTACATGTGTTTTGTAATATGCCATGCTATCTTTCCAGGGGTATATGCCATGTATTTTTGTGATCTTTGTGGTGACTAGCACAAGCATGCAAACTAGGGATCATATTGTTGCTGATTTCAGGGACTGTAATTTCACTAAGTCATGTCCTGCTGTTATTTTTATGCTGTGTGTTCATGTTGTTACAGGGAGATCTATGCCCATTTTGAGCATGATCATCAAGGGTGTTTTGAACATATGGATTTTCTCTATCCATCCATGACTTTGTTTGTAATTATGGAGTGCCAAAGCTTGAGTCAATCGAGCTCTACTTTTGCTATAAAATGTTTCCTGGCAGATTGTTTACATGTTATTCGATTTTGCCAAGCTTGTTGTAGTTCATCCTTGCATGATATGATGTTATTATTGCCATATATAGATTCTATGCCATGTCTTCTTGATGGATGTATTCTTAGTTTATCATGTAAGTCTCTGTAGTGAGTGCATCGAGCTCGTAAACATGCCTACTTGTTATCTGTTTTTGACATGTCCAGTTTTCTGCTGTCTGAAAACTGTAACGAAATTTGCTTAATTGACATGCGTGCAATTATATTTTCTGGTCCTTTTTGGCTCATGGTTAGTAAGGGACATTTGTTCGATGCTTTGAGTAGATTCATTCCATGCCTTGTTTTGCTATATTGTGTTCCTGTAGCATGTTGTTTGCTTGCTCTAAACATGTCTTCCTGGTGCTAATTTCTGGCATGATAGTATTTTCACTAAGTCTGTGAAGCTGATATGTTTTGCACTTTTGCCATGCTTGTTTGAACCTGTTGTGGTGTGATTTAGCCGTAGCTCAGTGTTCATCTTTTATCAAGCATCTTGAGTAGTTCACTGTCATATGCTTTGCTGATATGTTTGGGTGCAGTAGCTTAATTTTTTGTTGCATGCTAAGTGGCATCATGCTGTTTAACGCAAAAATATGTCATTCTTGTTTTGCTTGTCATTTGCAAACCGTGCATCCGATTCCGGTGATCTTTATATCAATTTCAACCGAAATCACCTCACCTATCCAGTGGCATACTTGGTTTGCCAAGATTATGCCTTGTTCATCTTTTTCCTTCCGGAGCATGCATATGCATTGCATATCACATCTCGCATATCATGTCATATTCTGCATCATGTTGTTTGTGCATTGCATCGTGGTTGATAGTTGTTCCTTTGCTTGTGTTCTTGTTTTGGGTAGAGCGGGGAGACGAGTACGTGAACGAGGAACCTGTTGAGAATTCTTTCGAGGAGCAAGCTTTCGACAACTCTGAGAACCTTGCAGGCAAGATGACCATACCCTCGAAATCACTTCTATCTTTGCTTGCTAGATGCTCGCTCTTTTGCTATGCCTATGCTACGATACCTACCACTTGCTATATCATGCCACCCATATTGCCATGTCAACCTCTAACCATCCTCTCCTAGCAAACCGTTGATTGGCTATGTTACCGCTTTGCTCAGCCCCTCTTATAGCGTTGCTAGTTGCAGGTGAAGATGAAGTTTGTTCCATGTTGGAACATGATTATTTTGGGATATCACAATATCTCTTATTTTAATTAATGCATCTATACACTTGGTAAAGGGTGGAAGGCTCGGCCTTATGCCTGGTGTTTTGTTCCACTCTTGCCACCCTAGTTTCCGTCATACCGGTGTTATGTTCCTTGATTTTGCGTTCCTTACACGGTTGGGTGATTTATGGGACCCCCTTGACAGTTCGCTTTGAATAAGACTCCTCCAGCAAGGCCCAACTTTGGTTTAACCATTTGCCACCTAAGCCTTTTCCCCCCGGGTTTTCGCGAGCCCGAGGGTCATCTTTATTTTAACCCCCCCGGGCCAGTTCTCCTTCGATTGCTGGTCCAAACTAGAGCCCTTTGCAGTGCCACCTTGGGGCAACTTGAGGATTGGTTTTAGTTGTATGGACTGCTCATCCGGATGTGCCCTGAGACCGAGATATGTGCAACTCCTATCAGGATTTGTCGGCACAATCGGGCGGCTTTGCTGGTCTTGTTTTATTACTGTCGAAATGTCTTGTAGTCCGGGATTCCGAGACTGATCGGGTCTTCCCGGTAGAAGGAATATCCTTCGTTGACCGTGAGAGCTTATAACGGGCTAAGTTGGGACACCCCTGCAGGGTATTATCTTTCGAAAGCCGTGCCCGCGGTTATGAGGCAGGTGGGAATTTGTTAATGTCCGGTTGTAGAAAACCCGAAGTTGACCTTAATTAAAACACATCAACCGCGTGTGTAACCGTGATGGTCTCTTCTCAGCGGAGTTCGGGAAGTGAACACGGTGTTGGAGTTATGTTTGACGTAGGTTGTTCTAGGATCACTTCTTGATCACTTCTAGCTTCACGACCGCGCTTTGCTTCTCTTCTCGCTCTCTTTTGCGTTGTTAGCCACCATATATGCTAGTCGCTTGCTGCAGCTCCACCTCACCACTTTATCCTACCTTTAAGCTTAAATAGTCTTGATCTCGCGGGTCTGAGATTGCTGAGTCCCCGTGACTCACAGATTCTACCAATACAGTTGCAGGTGCCAACGATGCCAGTGCAGATGACGCATCCGAGCTCAAGTGGGAGTTCGACGAGGAACGTGGTCGTTACTATGTGTCTTTTCTTGATGATCAATAGTGGAGCCCAGTTGGGACGATCGGGGATCTATGTAGCATTTGGGGTAGTCTTCTTTCATTTTGGTTCCGTAGTCGGACCTTGAGTGTAATCTGGATGATGGGTGTTTATTTGTGTATTGTGTGAAGTGGCGACTGTAAGCCAACTATGTATCTCTTTCCCTTATGTATTAGATGGGTTGTGTGAAGATTACCTCACTTGCGACATTGCTTTCAATGCGGTTATGCCTCTAAGTCGTGCCTCAACACGTGGGAGATATAGCCGCATCGAGGGCGTTACAATGACTCCATTTGAGGAATGGGAAAGGAAAAGATTGAAACTCTCTTACCTACGTACTTGGGGTTGTTTGGCAAAAGTCAATATACCAATTCCCAAGAAGCGCAAGCTTGGACCAAAAACCGTGGATTGTGTTTTTCTGGGCTATGCTTTTCATAGCGTTGGCTATAGATTTTTTATAATAAAATCTAAGGTATCCGACATGCATGTTGGTACGATTATGGAGTCGAACGATGCGACTTTCTTTGAGGACATATTTCCTATGAAGGATATGTCGAGTTCATCAAATCAGGAGATAACTACTCCATCTAGTGAGGAATTCGCTGTAATTCTTGAACCCACCATTGCGATGGAACACGTTGAGAATCCAGTTGAGGGTGACAATGGAACTCCTGTGAGGAGTAAGAGACAAAGGACTGCAAAGTCTTTTGGTGATGATTTCATTGTGTACCTTGTGGATGACACACCCAGGACTATTTCAGAAGCCTATGCATCTCCCGATGCTGACTACTGGAAGGAAGCTGTTCGTAGTGAGATGGATTCCATCTTAGCTAACGATACCTGGGAGATCACTAACCGTCCTTATGGGTGCAAACCTGTAGGATGTAAGTGGGTGTTCAAGAAGAAGCTTAGACCTGATGGTACGATTGAAAAGTACAAGGCACGGCTTGTGGCCAAGGGTTATACCCAGAAAGAAGGTGAAGACTTCTTTGATACTTACTCATCCGTGGCTAGACTGACCACAATTCGGGTGCTACTTTCACTGGCTGCCTCACATGGTCTTCTCGTTCATCAAATGGACGTTAAGACGGCTTTCCTCAATGGAGAGTTGAAGGAGGAAATTTACATGGATCAGCCAGATGGTTTTGTAGTACCTGGTCAGGAAGGAAAGGTGTGCAAGTTATTAAAGTCTTTATATGGCCTTAAGCAAGCTCCTAAGGAGTGGCATGAGAAGTTCGAAAGAACATTAACTGCTGCTGGCTTTATAGTAAATGATGGTGACAAGTGCGTGTACTATCGCCATGGTGGGGGCGAAGGAGTTATTCTTTGTGTGTATGTCGACGACATATTGATCTTTGGAACCAAACTTGATTTAATCATGGAGGTTAAGGATTTCTTATCTCGTTGTTTTGAGATGAAGGATCTAGGAGTAGCTGATGTTATCTTAAACATCAAGCTGTTGAGAGATGAGAATGGTGGGATCACACTGCTTCAGTCTCACTATGTGGAAAAGGTCTTGAGTCATTTTGGGTATAGCGACTGCACACCTTCTCCAACTCCATATGATGCTAGTGTGTTGCTTCGAAAGAATCGACGGATTGCTAGAGATCAACTGAGATATTCTCAGATTATTGGCTCGCTTATGTATTTGGCGAGTGCCACGAGGCCTGACATCTCTTTTGCTGTGAGCAAGCTGAGTCGGTTTGTGTCAAAACCGGGAGATGATCATTGGCATGCGCTTGAGAGAGTTATGCGCTATTTGAAAGCCACCGCGAGCTATGGGATTCACTACACCAGGTATCCAAGGGTGGAGGGTTATAGTGACTCAAACTGGATATCTGATGCTGATGAGATAAAGGCCACAAGTGGTTATGTTTTTACACTTGGTGGTGGCGCTATTTCCTGGAAGTCTTGCAAGCAGATCATCTTAACGAGGTCAACTATGGAAGCAGAACTCACAGCATTAGACACTGCCACTGTTGAAGCAGAGTGGCTTCATGAACTCTTGATGGACTTACCTATGGTTGAAAAACCAATACCCCCTATCCTGATGAACTGTGATAACCAAACTGTGATCGTCAAGATAAACAATTCGAAGGACAATATGAAGTCCTCAAGACATGTGAAGAGGAGACTAAAATCTGTCATAAAATTGAGAAACTCCGGAGTTATTACGTTGGATTATATCCAAACGTTGAAAAACTTGGTAGATCCCTTCACGAAGGGTCTATCACGTAATGTGATAGATAATGCATCGATGGAGATGGGTTTGAGACCCACCGCATGAGTTGTCCATAGTGGTAACCCACTCTATGTGATCGGAGATCCCGTGAAGTAGAAGTGGGAGACAAATTGTTGGTCAGCTGGGAGGAGAGTATCCCTATATTAACTATCCCACTCCGTGAAGATGCAATACTCTCTTGATCTGCATGGCAGGTTGATACTTATCTTAATGTGTTCCAAGTGGCTTATTCAGGTAAGCAGAGATGTTGTCCTGCAGAACATCTTCTGAGGAAAACACCTATATGAATTTGACTGTTAACATTGCAGTCTGTGAGAATTGGGTGTTCTCTAATAAATTCATGAAAAGGCCCTAGAGTACGACGTATACGCTCCACCCGCAGGGAAGCCTTGCGGCAGCCCAGTATCGGTCAAGAATTTGTGTGAAACTAGTCTCGCAGAAAACTTGTAGTTCAAGCCATAGTCCACTATTCAAGTTGTGATCTAGCGTAGCATAAATCTCTAAGTGGAAGTTCAACTTCCTTATCTCCACTAAGCACCGGTATATGAACAATGTTTTGGAACTAAATGATGAGATGTGCCAATGAGACTTTGTGTGGGATTGTTGGAATTTTGCTAGTAGGCCTTTGGCCCAAAGCGCAACTAAAGTTCTGAAATTCTCTTCGCCCTTTCATGAACACATGTGAGTGGAGTGAGTGAGGCTAAAGTTTAGTCCTACCTCATAAGTTGAGAGAGAGTTGCACCTCTTTATAAGATGAGCTCTTCTACCACTTGTATAAGCATGAGAAGAGGAGACCTACACGCGCGCTCCTCCTCCTCGCTCGCCTCGTCACCACGCGCCGCGCCGCACCGTGGGTTGCGGAATTGAGCCGAGCGAAGGACAGAGCTATGCACGTTGTCTATATTTTTGCTGCTCGGGGAAAATTGATTAGTCATTAATTAATAATTAACGGACACGTTAATTACTGAACCGTTTCCAATTCTTTTGGATCGTGACGACTCGGACGTGGGGTTTACTCCCACGACCTACCCGGCCCGCACTATATATAGTCAGGCAAACGT
This sequence comes from Aegilops umbellulata, assembly GCA_032464435.1. Taxonomy (NCBI): domain Eukaryota; kingdom Viridiplantae; phylum Streptophyta; class Magnoliopsida; order Poales; family Poaceae; genus Aegilops; species Aegilops umbellulata. The sequence continues at coordinate 653,985,055 of CP136057.1, forward strand.
CTACCCTAGCCGCCGCCGCTTCGAATGGTTTCTCACCACCGTTCCAGATCATTGCGCCGCCAAGCAAGTCTTCTCCATCCCTCCTTTCGGCGTGCACCGGGTGAAGGGACAGCAGGCCTCCGGAACCCCGCCTCTCGTAATCCTGTACGGGAGAGGGGCGATCAGGTTTTTGGGGAGTGCACTCGCGCGACTGCTGGCAGCGCCGACTTCGCGAACGACGACTTCTTCCTCGACCTTGGCAACCTCATCCTCGACGACATGGGCGACAACGTCAACGCCGGCGGTGGTGCTCCCGCTGCACCGTATGTGATTCTATCCTTCCTGTTCGAGATCGTGGTAGAATTCATGTTTCTAGTATGTGCCCTGGATGTGATCTTTTTATCTACTATGCTAGTTCGCATGACTAGTTTAATCTACTATTGCTGTCATGATTTATCTTTTGTTCATTCGGATTAAATCTCGCAGTAATTTGCTCATATTTCCAACAGATACTGACATACCTTTTGCTGGTAGATAGTTGTGCATTCAAGGGTGAGGAACCGAGCTTTCTCCTTGGCGTTGGCGTCATCTATCCTGGATTCCTCCGTGGCCTCCTCCTCGTACCCCCGAACTCGTGGGGAATCATACACCACATCTATGTCAGAGGGGAACACCGCATCTACCCCGTACACCATATAGACAATGGACCTGTTTGGGGTGGTCCGTAGGCTCCGGTGGATGAATGGGAACTCGTCAACCCATTTTCATTTTGCTCAGATCTAGTGGACGGATGGGAACTTGTCAACCCATTTTGATTTTGCTCGGACCAACGGGGATACGAGACGGGGCTTCAAACCCTACATGATCCACCCATTGGCGCACTCCACATGACACCAAGCAGTAATCAATTTGGATTCTTCTTTTGTGGCAGAACTCCTAGCGCATCTGCTGTAAAATTGAAGGCATTGTCGGTGATGATGTTGTTGTGGTGCATTATTCATCTAAAATTTTACAGCTGTGTCTGCCTTCGTGTTTGTGACGGGATGATGAGAAAAAAGTTGACAGTTCTGTTAGACACATCATAATGCACTGGGAAATAGATCATAAAGCCATCTTATCTTACCTGAAAATAAAGGATGAGACACTTGATTTCCTGGAACAATTTTAAGGAGATATTTACGGTCCAATAGAACCATTATCTGGACCATTCGGATATTTTATGCTGCTAATTGATGCATCAACGAGATGGTGCAATGTGTGCCTACTTTCAACGACAAACCATGTTTTTGCAAAGCTGATTGTTTAGATCATTAGATTGAGATAAAATCACCTAAGCACAAGATAAAATCCATCAGAATGGATACATTTAATGATTATTACTGCCTACCTTTGGGCATTTATGCAAAGCATTCAATACCTTATGTACACAGACACACACAAAAACCTACTCCCACCGTCCCATAATATAAGAACGTTTTTGACACTAGGGCAGATAGCAAACGCAGGCAAGAAAGGAGAAAGCTGAACTAACAAGTCGGTCAAACATGAGGTGGCGGGCTTGCTGACGTCCAAACAGGATAGGGCCCACCAACCTGGCGGAATCATCAGCTAGATCCAAGGGAGGAGGAGGCAAGTGGCAATTAAGTGGTCAATGGCTCCGGCAACAAACACAAATTACGAAGCATCTCACGAAACCAAACACAAACCAATAGGTAAAATTCCCATACTCTGATTACTTAGACATCCCTACGGTGTAGGCAAATGTCAAGAGCAAATATGACATTATATGCCAACACAACAACATTCTTGAGGTATCCATCCCATGTCCACACTACTAGAGTCCATTTATTACTTACTGCAGTACATATTTTCGCAAAGCCCAGACGCAAACCACAGTTTAGACTCGGGCCTCCATCCAACGACACATTTCTTAAGTTAATCCATATCTACTCCATGCGATGGATATTCTCTCAAAAGGCGAGCAAGTGAACATACACCAGAGAAGACTGGTCACACAAGCCAGCGCTAGCCAGCAGGCTCCAAGTGCTACATCACTAGTCGCTGTCGCTATCGCCATCCGAACCAGGATGCTCAATACAAGTACTACTACCGCCGCCGTATGCTTGGCTGCTTGGGTGAACAACAGGCTGGTAGTTTTCACAGCCATAGCAACGCCATCCGAAGCTTCGCCGAGCACTAGCAGCTTGGGCATCGGCTCAACCTCACGGCCGACCGTGACACCTAATTCGCTCTTCAAGTGTTTCACGAATTGCCTAGTGAGTTTCTTTGTCCTTTTCATCTCATTTTTTTTCTTTTGGTAATTGAATTGAACTTAGTCATTTCTAGCGTAGATGAAGAGGCTGAGGGAGATGATCTGTGATGACTCTTTGTCGTTGGAGGATGAAGAAGACGATCACGGCTGGGAAATGACCATTGCCATGATCTTCAATGAGGATTTTCAGTGGCCAAGAGTAGTATCACAATTCGGCCTTATGCAGATCAGTCGAGATAGAGCGGAGGGCCATGGCAAGACATGAGAGATTACTTCAATCCCAATGCAACCTATCGGGAGAAGTATTTTTGCCAGCGATTTCGGATGCACACAGGTCTCTTCCGCACCATTGCAAAAGTTGTGGAGAATCATGATGAATAGTTCAAACTCAAGAGGAGTGCATCATGGGATATAAGCGCGGACCCTTTAATGAAGTCTATTGCGGCTGTTCGAGAGCTTGCCTGTGGGTTTTCGGCCGACACCATTGGCCCATAGGCGACTATGCCCACAATGAAGAAGATATAATCTTGGAGGTCGTTTGAAGGTACACAAAAATCATGATTGAGATCTTTGGACCGGAGTATTTGAGGGCACCCACCGATGAAAGACACCGAGAGGTTCTTGGATTGAGTGAAGAACTAGGATGACATGGTATGTTTGAATCAATTGATTGCACCCACTGGACATGGACGAATTGTCCCATGGGATGGAAAGGTCGGTACAAAAGCCATTGCAAAGATTCAACAATCATTTTTTAGGTTGTTGCACCGGAGGATCTACGGATTTAACATTCATTCTTTGGATTGGATCTATGGGTTTAACATTCATTCTTTGGATTGTCTGACTCTCATAATTAATGACATGAATGTGTTCTCGAGATCGTCACTGTTCGCAAGAGGCTTGTTGCAATAGATGCTTCTCCTTGCAACTATGGTATCAATGGTGATCAGTACAAGTTGGGTTACTAGCTTGCATATGCCATCTATCCTTCATGGCCCACATTTGTCAAGACAATCTAGCGTCTTGAAGGGAACAAGAGATCTCACTTTACAATGCGCCAAGCGTCGATAAGGAAGGGTGTGGAGAGAGCTTTCGGTGTGCTTTAAAAGAACTTCGGCATTATTAGGGGCCCTGCTGAGTATTGGAACCCCAAGGTCCTATCGAAAATAATGACATGTTGCATCATCTTGCATTACATGATCATTGAACATGAGAGAGACATGGCAGAGAACTTTCGATACATCTCCAATGAGGATTCTATTGACCCGGAGCAAGATGCTCCAAGATGATCTTGTTGAGCATTAGTGGCTACTCTATAGCACTATTCAAGATATCTTCCAATATTCCGATAAATCGGCCGATTTATCGCTTATCGTGGTATGGCTGATAAGATAAATCAGCCGATAAATCAACCGATAAATCAACCGATATGGCGATAAATCGGCCGATATGCCGATAAACTGGCCGATTTACCCCTTATCATAGGTCGACCGATAAGTTCCCGATAAGCGATATCCCCAACATTGCTCTATAGCACTTAATATTTGTGCTTTTATCATGCTCTTTACTTCATTTGAACCCTTTCGTGTGTTTGACTTTGAATAATTTGGTTTGTAAACTTAATTATTTTAATATTCATGAGTTTTGTGAACTTTAAATATTATCTTTGGATTTAATATGTGTGCAAATATGTAGTTGAAATATAATATGTGAAGTATAAATTTAGAAAGATTTGACGAAAAAATTAGAGTTAAATTTAGGGGTTCGGTTAAGAACTGTTTTTATTTAGTAGAGCAAATATAAGGTCACTAAAGGATAAAAGACCAGGTAAGGGCCTATGCTCTTACTCATAAGGTCTCGTCAAGTGGGAAAATAATATGTACGAGGCGACAGAAAAACGACCTCCAGTAAAAGCGGATCGTAGCAGGGCAAGAAGGAGGCGACCGCGGCTTCCCTTTGTGCTCCATCAGTGCCGTCGTTGGTTCCATCTCCCCCCGCCGGGTGCTCCGGTGGCGGGAGGGAAGGGGGATCTCGGATCTGTGCGTCTATTGTGTTCGTGGTAAGGTTAGGGTCGATGGAGACATTGCCGAGTCCGTTGCGGCGACATCGCGTATGAATAAGTTTCTTCAGGCCTCGTACGTCAGGCAGGGCTCTTGCCTCCGTCTAGGAGGGGATCCCTAGATTTCATTGCGGTCGCAGGCTATGGTGTCTCAAGATCGACCGACACTGGCCGGAGAAGTCCTCGGGGGGTTGGTGGTTTTGCTGAGATGGAACTTCTTCTTCCTCCTCGTCGGGATGATCTACTGTTGTTGTTTATCCTTTTTTTTTCTTTGTGCTGCTGCTGAAGAGATGCCCTACTTTGCCCAGACGGTTGGCCCGGCTGCGGTGTCGAAATTGGATCCTAGTTCTCTTCCAACTGGAAAGGACACATATGGCATGACTCAAAGTCACAAATGGTGAAGGCTGGTGCAATCTTGTTGGATACACAAGTGTGTCCTTATTCTTTTGGCGCCCGTGCAAAGAAAAGATGGGGCAGTGTGGCATGATGATGCTGTGGTTGAAGATGATGTTTTGTTTGGGACTGGTTGTAGATTCTTTTGTTGCAGGGTCTTTCGCAAGATTCACAGGTGATGAGACAGAGCATGCATGCTAATCCTTTAGCATTTATAGTAGGGGGACGCTAGGCGCCGGCGCACCAGCCCAACAGTTGGGCCGGTCGAGCCCTGGCCGCCCGATGCAGGAATTAAAGACCGTCAGATCTGTTTCTGGCTTCGTCCTCCTCACGAGTCCCTTTTCCCAAAAAAAATTGCAATGGCCCGAGCGCCGCCGACTCGCTATACCCTGCGAGAAAAGCGGCCGAGCCAGACCACCACCGCGGCGTTCCTCGTCGCCTGTGGGCGCCCTCGCTGGCCATCGCGCTTGCTGAGATCCGGGCTCGCCATGGATGCAGCTCCGCTGCCCGAGCTCGTCGGAGATCTGCGCTCGCCATGGATGCAGCTCCGCCGCCCGCGCTCGCCATGGATGCAGCTTCGCCGCCCGCTTCGCCATGGATGGATCCCGCCGTCACCGCCCGCGCACGCCATGGATGCAGCTCCGCCTCGCCGGCAATTGACTGGTTCCAGCAAATAGAATTGCCCGTTGTAGCATTTTTCGTTGTTGGTCGTAGCAAAATGGAGACACGGTTGCAGCAAAAAAGAAACATCATCGTTATCGCTGGTTGTAGCTCGTCGTTGCAGGTAGCAACATTTGCATCTAAAATGAACGGATGTAACAAAACCCGTTGCCGGACGTAGCAAATACATACGACGGTTGCAGCAAAAAGTCGTCGTCGCCGTCGCGGGTCGCAACTCGGTCGTGATGGATGTAACAAAACATTATGCCGGTTGTAGCAAAAAGTAGACGGTGGCAGCAAAAATTCATCCTCGCTGATAGTAGCAAATTGTCTCGCCGGTAGTAGCAAAAGTAAACGGCGGTTGCAACAAAAATGGTCGTCTCCCCATCGCGGGGCACGTTATGGCCATTTGGTTGTAGCAAAAAAAAAATAGCGGCCGTAGCAAAATTAGATTATGGTTGTAGCAAAAAACTTTGTCGTCATTGTCACGAGAGGCGGAGTGGTCAGTTTGGTTGTAGCAAATTTTGTGGCCGGTCGTATCAAAAACCGACAATGGTTGTAGCACCGGCTGATTGGTTGTTTGCCATTGCCGGCGATGGTCATCTCAGCCATCTCATCATAAAACTTCGGTGGTCCGTGGTTCGCAGCACCTAGGCTCGCCGCCCCCATGCCCTTTCGTGTCTAACTCCAAGGAGTTAGGGGTCGTCGGGAGCAGGAAGGATGTGAGGACGAAGACATGAATCTGTCGAAGGTGAGAGGAAGAGCTCGCCGAGAAGGAAGAAAAAAAAGAGGGATATAGGAGAGGTCGCTCCGGTGGTGGAACTCGCCGGGAAGCCGTGGCGGACCGGCGGAGCGAGAAACGGCTCAGGGGATCATGGGGGAGCAGATAAGGTTGCGCTGCGTTTGTGGAAGAAGACAATTAGTAAAGAAAAACTGTAATGTGTGGGCCTGTGTCCAACGCAGAGGGTGGGATGCCAGACCCACGATCAAAGAGAAACGCACGGTCCGCCGGGTGGAAACGTTTCCCTTTATAGTATACTGCTTATACGAGGCGAATCGGTACGTGTCAATGGACCACATACGATCGGTGAGTTCTTCCGCATTGCAGCGCGTGAACGTTTGCGCCCGACAGTCTTGTGTATGGATAAGGTCGGTTCCCAGGACCAGGAGCGGTCGGCACGAATCAGTAATGTAGCAGGGAGGCGGTAATAATAATAAGGGTACTCAAAATAAGCCAAGATAACGTGTAGCGCGACAAGTCTGGGCTAGAATCGAATCTGTACGTGTTAGGCGTGCGTGTACGTACGTGTCATTTCTTCGTTGTTCTCTTTCTACGTACTACATACACCCGTGACTGTCCATCCATCATGCACATCAACAAGGCGTTGTGGAAGGCTCTACTATCCACATCAACGTCTGGCTCTTCTAGACATCGACAATGTAGCACTTACGGATGCTGTCGCCGAAGATGAAACCGCAGCCATCGACGCCGTGCCCGGAGCTGTAGCTGTTTAGGTACTCGAAGTACCTCTCGGGTGTGCTCAACTCGGCCTCCGTGTCGCACTCCTCCGGCGCCTTGTAGGCTAGGCCAGGTCCCGTCAGCACGACGCAGTGGGACATGTGCGAAGGCTTCTTGTCGCCCGTCCACGGCTGGCAAGCTGGATCCTCAGATGGCACGTACCGGTAGATCTCGTGCGGCAACAGGACCCTGTATCTAGGAGTAACTCGAAAGCTTGTGAGCACCATCTTCGCGTCATCCTGCAACATACAAGGGATCCTCCGCATCTGATCCGCCGACAGCTCCGTGTAAGAGACAATATAATAGCGAATTGCCTACAAAGCATTAAATGACCGTTATTAATACTAGTATTATTTCGCATCTTCTGAAAAACTGCTAATAATACTTATACCCCATGTACAATATTTGTATCTTACCTCTGCTAAGCGCCCGTTGTCGTAGTCCTTCTCACTGATCACACCGTGCCGCATGGCCATCCGAAGGCAAATGAGCAGAAGATCTCGAGGCTTAGATCCTTTCCCTTCTTTGGATGTGAGATAGTCATGCACCAGCAACTTTAAATGCTTATGTGACAGCTTGATGTTGAACTCTCGAGATCCGACAAGACGATTGGCGTACATGACCTTGAACCCACACTCTATAAGAGCGAGTGTCGCATGATACGCGCAATCATCTGTATATTACTTAAACTAGTCAGTTTTTATTTATTACAAACCCATAAAGAAAATCCAAAGATGGGGGAAAAGAACCACCATTCAGTGGACCAGAGAATGTGAGGGCATACTCTAACCTCTAAGATTCGAATTCGGACGGAGGCACTTTTTGTTTATCCAAAAGACCAAAAGGTCATACAACTTGTGTATGTGTGGTGTGTGTGCCAATAAAAGGACATTATTTTTTTAGTAGAAACTATATATCAACTAAAATAAAACATGGAGCAGTCAACATTACTAGAGTGCATTCAGAATAAATATATAAAGAAAAATACAATAAATATATTACAAACGTGTAAAAAGTAAAAACAATGTGCAGAAAACTAATGTCAAATTAAAATAATACATGGAGCAGTATCTAGAGAATGCAATCATATACTATAGAAAAGTGTAAAATTAGGTAGAAAGGATTAGTAAAAAGTAAACATCATGTGAAATAAATGCATGGAACAGTACAAGGGTTCAAAACAAAATGTTTCATGGGGTCCAGCGAATACAGAGTTTGGAATGGGCCTGCATGCCTCCTTTTCTAGCCGCATGCATGCATGCCTTTTACTGGTAGCAATTGTCGTGCAAGATTCATTGGCCCGCAATGCCAATATTTGCATATGCAAGAGCTTTCTAGTAGTGTAATTAGATAGGTTGTAAGGTTGGCTAGAAGATTAGTATTTTTTAGGCTATGAGATTGACTAGAAGATTGTTATAGGAATTGGAGGATTACATTGCTTAGGATTTTGAATACGTTGCTGTTTGACATATACTTGCTCTTAAGGGTATAGATTGTATATCCAAATGGAGAGATTATACAAAATCCTAGTCCTCTTGTCTCTCCCATGACAAAGATAGTTAAAAGATCAAGTAAATAAAACATAATAAAAAGACAAAATAGTGAAGGAGAGATAGTACAAGTACGTAAGATCAAAAAGAACAATTACATAACTACAAAAATAATTTAGAATAATATGAATAGGGTCAAATAAATGGAATGATTTATTACAATCTGTAATATCAATAATAATGTCATATTATTACAGGCACATTACCATGCTGGTAATGAGTAAAAATAGAATAAACTTAAAATTGCTTAAATTATTACAACCCAAACTGTTACAACTTTCACTGCATTGCACTAATCAAACCTATTAATCTAGCTTCTCCCAACTTGCATGTAGCCTGACTGCCTTGCGACAGTGGGCACTTCAATTTAAGACGCTAGTGGACTGCATTCCCAAATAACCGTCACAGTTAGCTTTGCCACATTGTAGAAACCAAAGCAAATATCACGAGTAATACTCGCTTGCACCACCAATAAAGGTGTGATGAGGCGCGGTTGGCTAGAAGGTGGCTTATCAGAAGAGGCAAACGAGGCTGGAAGGTGGCTTAAGCATCAGTGAGCTAGTGGTGAGCAGGGGATCTGACATGGTGCCTTGTCTGTTCATGTTGGTTAAGTCGTTGATGAGGCGTGGTTGCAAGAGTCTACATAGGTTGTATGGACATCTCTTTGCGGCAAGTGGCCTAGGCAAGAAGCTGGGTGGCGGCATAGGAATGCGATATAGAGACGACTCTACTCTATATGGCAGGGTCATGGTTCAGCATGGCAGGCAACACAATCATGTGAAGTGAGGGTGGCAGCTTTTGTTGGCCCAGATGAGGTGAACTAATGACGTCGGTTTAGCTAGCATTGTTAGATCGGTAGCATCGGTGTTTGTGGGATGGCTGTGAGCTACGGCGGTCGTCCTGCATGGTGGCCGTGAGCTATGACATCACATATGATTACATGTAGTAACATGATAGCATTGTTAGTGCATAAGGCTTACCTGGTTCCTGCCTCCGGGGCGGCGGCAGAATATGCAAGCCACGGAAAAACCTTTTGCGCCAGCTCACTATGAAATTGAACGGGGCTCGCTCAAAATTCTTGTATACTACACGTGTTTGCAATATATGTGTTAGGAACATATTAACAACATTTACAATAACAAGCAAAATTAAGATAAAAGAACCATACTGTATGATCCTATGTTGCTTAAGGTATCATATATGCAGTCCAAATCAGCTCCCAGAAATTCCTAAAGGTGTCATAAAAATATGTACATCGGTCAATAAGAATAACAAACTCAGCAGGAACTTGGCCAGTGCTCAATGCCTTATCACAGTGACAAACAAGATTATATGGTGCTTCAAACTGTACAATGTGCACACGGCATGTTACCTTTTCAAGCCTGGTAAGTTCATCGAGTGGCTGAGAGTTCACGATAGCAGCCTACAAATGAAAGAACTTGTTAAACACAAATTCACAGCCAGATATACAAAGGAAAACAGAGGATACTGACATTTTCAACATGACCTAAGATACAAAATTGAGAACAAAGGATGCATTAGTAACTGGGATGTGCATGAACATCATGGTAAAACTAAAAGATATAAATATCAAGTCCACACCAAACATGCCAGTAAATGATCTGACCATATTTTATTCCCTGAATGCAACAGTCAAGTAATAGGGGTTCTACTCAACTTGCAATAACGACATGAACAGGCCCATATTAGCGACGGGATTTCTGTGCATATCCACAACTTCTAAAAAACTTCATGATAAAATGATTATGGCATGGTATAAATCAGTAACTCCTAGTTTCAATCAAATAAGGAGGAACACACTGCAAATATCAGTACCTCTTGAATCAGGGCGCTTTCATCAGTTTGCTTCTGCTCATCAGCCCCATCCTCCTGGTCCTGACCGCCTGTCTCCATCTTCTCAGCTTCAGCTTCCTCGGACGCTTGGGCCATGTTGGTGTCAGGCTTGGGGAGCGCAAATTCAGCAGGAACTTGGCCAGTGCTCAACGCCTGATCACAGTGACAAACAAGAGTATGTCAGTACATAGCATAGGGTGCCTCAAACTGCACAAAGCGCAAGAGATAATCACACGGCTTGTTACCTTTTCGAGCCTTGCAACTTCATCAAGTGTCTGAGAATTCACGATAATAGCCTACAGATGAAAAACTTGTTAAACACAAATTCACAGCCAGATGTATTACAAAGGAGAATAGAAGATGCTGACATGAACATCATGGTAACTCTAAAACAAGTGCATATCAAGCCCATACCAAACATGGCAGTAAAAGACCTTGCCACATTTTTGTTCCTGAATGCAACAGTCAAATAATAGGGGTTCTACTCAACTTGCAATAATGACATGAACATGGCAGTAAAAGACCTTGCCACATTTTTGTTCCTGAATGCAACAGTCAAATAATAGGGGTTCTACTCAACTTGCAATAATGACATGAACAGGCTGTGTCCAAAATAGAAAGAGGGAGTCAAGTACCTTGATAGCTGTGATTTGTGCAGGCGTTGGAGCGACTACTTTAGCGCCCTGGTCCTTTGTAGTACCATGAGAATCCAGCACCTGTCCTAGAGTATAAGTTTTCGTAGCAGCCCTCTTTGCCCCCTCCTCTGTTTCCTTTGAGTGGAATTTGTGTGCTGCTTCACTTCTCTCCTGCAGAAACAAAAAATCTCATACAAAATTTCAGAAACATACACAAAACCAGGCACAGCAAGTAATGCTACTGAACATGCCAGCCAAAAAACAGTCAATGGCATTCATGCATCTAATTCACAGATAATCAGTTAAAAAACTTGCTCCTTTCCCCCTTTATCTACCAGCACTACTGTGGTCAATTGCAAAATCATTTTGGGAATCATTCCGAAGGAAATGAATTAACCTGTAGGGAATAAATCAACAAATCAAGCAGCAAGGGGATTTCTGTGCATATCCACAACTTCTAAAGAACTTCATGATAAAATGACCATGGCATGGTATAAATCAAAAACTCCTAGCTCCATTCAAAAAAGAAATCGAGAAAATGATTAGAAGAAAAGCGTATTAACTGCTGACAGTACTCATAAACTGTCAATTAATGGCAGTTACCCTTTTCTTTAGGAATTACCCCTTCAATTAAAATAAATATGACTTAAAAGCAGACATAGTTTATTCATTAGCTTAAAGCCGTAAACCACATAAGCCTGCAATGCTGCTAGTCATTTGAACTAACTCATATCTTAGATAAGCAAAACATATATTGACAGATGTATGTGGGCCATAGATACAAGAAATATGTTATGTACGGACATTATATCACTAGATTTTGGGTTCATTAACAAAGAAAATTCATAAACAGTTGGTTCCCCAACAAAGAGAAAAAAAGCATATGAAGAACCAAGCGAAGTTTAATACAGCACAGTGGCACACAAATGGTAAATGATGCTTCATCATTAAAGAAAATGCAAACATAGGATGTTGACTTTAGAAACTATGATTAGCTATCAAATGAGAGAAAACTGCAGCGAAATTAAACAGATGTCATTTAGAACAAAATATAATTGGCACTATGAAGAAGTATATTTGGACAACATGACAATCAAGAAATCAAGCCTGACTACAGATGATTCAAATATAAAACATAATTGTACTATCAAGAATTTGGTGGTTGCTAACCTGCTGTTTCACTTTCTTGAAGTCCAGCAAACGCAGATGCTTCAGCTTGTGGATCACATATAACCGGTAATCTGGTTGCTTAGTTACGGTATTATCCAGTAAGCTGAGAAATTGCAGCTTTGGAAGAGAGGCCAAGGGGTCAATCTCCGCAAGACTTGTGAGGCGATTGTTCGTCAGCACCAAAGTATGCATCTTGTGTAAAAACTCTACATGACAGCAAAGCAAAGAGAATTGAAGAAACAGACAAGCTATGGAGCAAATTATGCAAGTGACAGAAGCACATGGCAACAAGACAAGATGTTGTTCCTCTTACCACCAAGGTTAGGATTGATACGTGTAATTCTGTTGTTATTGATTAACAGGGTGCCAAGGCGATTCATGAAAGGGAAGTTCTCAAGCTTGACAATCTCGTCGTCCGACAAATCAATCATGTCAAACTTGTCCTGTTATCAAACAAAGGAACAGAGAGTTACACAGCTAGAGAAGGAACTGGAGCAACTACAAACAATTCAAAATGAGATAAAGAAAACCCTATGATTTCAATTTCAAATCAAGCTAAACATTTCAAATATTAAGTCATTGCTAATATAAAAAACGTCAAGAGGTGTGTCACTCATGGTAGAGTCATACCAGAAAGTAGGCTGGTAACACAATAACAAGCCTCTTATAGAACGGTTATGTCCTGGACAACTACATAGAAGAAAGCAAAAGTAACCAAAACACTAGAGCTGAGGTGATCAAGTAGATAAACACTCCTAGCAGCAAATTCTACAAGGGCGCTGCTCATAGTGAAGAGTAAATTATTTTTATGGGGAAGGAAAGGCCTCCAGCTTCACCACCCCTTCAATATGCACGTTTAATAAAAATTACTACACAATGCACTCCAATACTTCATTCCTATCAACTTTAGCTGGTATAGCAGTGCATGAAAAGACTATTCTGAACCATAACAATAAAATCACCACTCTTGGGTGGGGACACTACACAAAATATGCTCAAAGAGTACCCACGTCACGCCTTGCCCCCAGCATAATATTACATAGCATGGACTGATACAGGTAAAACTCCCTGCTTATAACATGGCCAAGGATTATGAACCCACCAGCAGAGATGTTACTCGGCTAGCATCGAATGACCAATAGAAACATTCCCATCACTAACTTCTACTAACTTGACAGGGCACCAACAGCTTTACCCCTCCCAGCCTCTGTAGCCACTTAGGCAAATCAATAACCAAATCACTAAAGGTGTGGTGATCAAGTATATAAACACTCGTAACAGCAATTTCTACATGCACACTGCTCCACAGTGAAGAGCACTTTATTTTTATGGCGAAAGGTCTCCAACTTCAACACTCCTGTAATTGTACGTCTTGTAAAATTATCACAATGCATTCCAATACTTCATTACTCTCAATCTTAGCTGATATAGCAGTGTATAAAACCAACTATTCTGGATTGTAACGGCAAGATAACCACTCATTGGCGGACACAACACAAAAAAGGGTCAAACAGTACCCACGTCACGCCTTGCAACCCCAGCATAACATTGCATAGCATGCACTAATAAAGGTAAAACTGCATGCTTATTGCATAGCCAAGGATTATGAACCCACCAGCAGAAATGGTACTCGGCTAGCATCAAATGACCAACAGAAACATTCCCATCACTAGCGTCAGCTAACTTGATATGGCAACCACAACTTTACCCCTCCCAGCCTCTGTGGCCACATCAATTGCAGCCAAGCATATCGGTAACCAGAGCACTAAAGGTGTGGTGATCAAGTATATAAACACTCCTAGCAGCAACTTCTACATGCACCACTCCTAATATATGTACCTGTTGTAAAATTCCTACACGATGCAGTTCAGTGCTTCATTCCTCTCAACCTTAGCTGGTATATCAGGGTATAAAAAACACTATTCTGAACAATAACAACAAAATCACCACTCTTAGGCGCACACACTGAGCTAAAAGCCTAAAAGGCTCAACAGTACTCACAACACGGATAGCAACCCCAGCATAACATTGCATAATACGCGCTCATAAAGGTTGAATTCCCTACCTACATGGCCAAGGATTACAAATCCATGAGAACAGATGCCACTCGCTAGCATCAAACTTGAAATAGACTGCAGCATTATTAACTGGACTGGAAAAGGGACGCCAAGCAAATCGATAGGCGTGCATACTAAATTTTCCTTGCATCACTAACTATCTAGCGCATAACAGCTTCTGCCTCTGCACCCGTTCTAAGTAGTACCAATTTTTCCAGAAGCAGATTCCGCCGGGGAGGTCGAGCTCACCTCGGTGGCGCCGATGTTCTCGATGACGGCGATCTTGTTGCCTGCCGCCGCGAAGGAGGAGAAGACCAAACGAACAGGTTAGACAGGGAGGGGGAAGGCAGAACCCTAGATCTGCCTGACGGGCGAAGGGAAGGGAAAGGGGATGGGGAAGGGGGCAGGGACCTCGGAGGTCGAGCTCGCGCTCCTTGACGGCGTTGAAGAAGTGCCATATCAGGTCGGCGCTGAGCCTCACCATGGCGCGGCGGCGGCGGCGGCGGCGGGGGCTTGGGGTTTGAAGCGGGAAGCGGAGCGGAGGGAGAAGACGGCGGGCGGCTTCTCGCTATGGAGCTGCCGGCCGTCCTCGTGACCGTTAAACCGGCGCGTTGCCCGTCGTCGTATGGATGTGTGGGTGGGCGGGCGCTTTGTCTCGCCTACCGCGAGACAAAGCGTGCGCTCGCCTCAGCGCAGCCTGCGCCGGCCCAGCGGGGGCTTCGTTGGTGTTCGTTTTTTTTTCTTTTTTTGCTTTGTTTGTATTTTGGAAATATTCTGAATACATATATTTCAGAAGCTAAACTAATTAAATTTCTAAAGCATCGTCGTAAATTTAAAAAAAAACATGTGGTGTAAAAAATATATTTGCACAGCTTTAAAAAAATGTTGATAGCATTCAAAAAAAAGTTGGTGACATTTAACAAATGTTTACGTGTTTCATAAAAATGTTTCAAACAACCTATTTACAAAGAAGTTACCAGAGTAATATTTCAAACAACCTTTTTCCTCGGATCAAAGTTACCGTGATGTTTGTACATAATTTATCAGATATGCGGTGTGAAAATTACCGTTTATACTAAAGTTACCGAGGTTTTTTCAACAACTTTCCACAATGAACGATCAGAGATAAATGACCTGGAATCATGCATTCACGATGACCGGTGGGTTCGGTGCTGGAGGATTTGACCTTGAGGGCAAAGAATGTCCACCCAACGACATACAAGATACTAACACGAGAATATAATGTCTTAAACATAGCATCTATGGTAAAACAAATATGACAATGTACAATATTATTGGTGCCTTTGACAATGTACAAAATTATTGGTGCCTTTTTTTTTGAAGCATGTTCTTTTGAAAGAAAATATATATTACTTCCACTTAATATCTTGATTTTGCCTTACTCAACTTTACGACAGTATGAAAACCAAAATATAGGTTGTATGCCTAAAAGAAATTTCTCAGACTGGCACACAATCACCATTTGTGCCTTGATAATCGATGGCAGTATTATTTCATGGTGTTAATCTTTTCTTCCTGGTGGGAAAATATTTTATATTGTTGGTCTGGCGGCCATCGCATGGGCTATTTGGAATGCTCGAAATCGAGCTACCTCTGAACACAAATTGTTCTTTTCTTATTTACTGGCGAGGTATTCAGAAGGTGGGTGACGCTAAGGTGGTAAAGATTGGAGCTGAGCTTCTTCACTCCAACACGGTGAATTTGATGAGGATCTGCGGGGTGACTCAAAGGTCGCCCGGGGGGGGGGGGGGGGGGGTGAAGTTTGGCATCTCATGATGCAGATCTATTGTCTGTGTTTATCCTCTGTTTTTTAGTGGTCTCCATTTGGTTTATTGGACTCGCTTGGGGGCTTGCTTTAGTCTGAGAACATTGTTGAGAACTATCATGTGGCTTGTAATTAGGACCAATAGAGTACGGGCTCCATGGAGCTTGTTTCCAAAATATCATACAACACGTTCAAGAAAAGTTTCGTAACAATATACTTTCATATGTGGTGTAGGCAAAAAAAAAGGTTCTGATGACGGGCATATGCAGCAGGTTTCTCAGCAGTGCAGTGCACTCGGCTTCCTTTCTTTCCCATCTCCTGTTATTTCTTTGGAACTGTTATATTTCCGTTATGATTAATGGAACGGTCTTAAAAAAATCCCAAGCCAAGACGCAAACCACAATAGCAAATGTCATTATCGGATATTGGTAACACACAAGAACATTCAGTTGAGACTCAGGTCCTCCATCCCACATGACACATTTCTCAAGTTGATCAACTCCATGCCATGATTATTTTCGCCAGAGAAGACTGGCCACACAAGCCAGCACTAGCCACCAGGGTTCGAGTACTAGTCGCTGTCGCTATCGCCGTCCGAACCAGGATAGTCAATACAGGTACTACTACCACCGCCGTATGCTTCGCTGCTTGGGTGAACAACAGGCTGGCGGTTTTCGCAGCCATAGCAACGCCCTGCAGCATAGATAGAACAAGTAAAAGAGTTAGACAAGTATCAATATAAGATTGTGATTAAGGCATATGTGCGAACAACACAACTTATTGGACCTGATGCAAACCTCACGAACGATAAGGAAACATGGCAAGAATCAGGAAAGTAGCAATATGAACTGTCAACAAAACCAACAAGGTACCTGCGTCATTTTCCCCAACTATACAGCACATAATCACATCTTTCTCACTCCGAAAATAGAGGTCGACTTCAGAGAAGAATAGCTTGGTACTGTCGGCATCAGCAGAATGCTGGTCCTCAGGCTGCTTAGCTGTGAAGTTATAATGGGCGCCGCCCCCTCCAAACTCGTAAAATATAGATATCACTTTTACCTCCACCAGCTCAAACTGAAAAATGAAAATGGAAAGACAAGACAAGTTTAAATGGACAATCAGCCTTAAAAGCAATCCCAACTGTCACAGCCTCACACATACACGGAGAGAGAGAGAGAGACCTTGGTGTTGTTCGCTCGGTTGTATTTACGCAGGGCCACCTCCGCATGGTAGCGCGCATCCTTTTGCTTGGCAGCGACTCTTCTTTCACGGAGTGCATTCCTCACCTCCGGAGGTTTCCTCTTTCGAATTACAGGTGGAATTCCGATGGAAGGCAGGTCAAAGTCACCCGTCCATCTGGCTGGGGGCAGAGGCTGAAACCTCAAAGCATGTTCCTCCATATTGATACCTTCAGGAGTGCTCCTCTCATGGGACATCCAACCATTTCGATTCCTGATTCATTATTGCGAATTGATTGTTATGCCCCGCCCAAAAAAATCCACATATATCATGCCGTAATGTGAGAAATGTTAAGTGCATCATTTACCCAGATGCTTTTCTTTCATGATGAAGGTGCATGCAGAGTTCTCAAAACATGATTAAAAGCTCGTCGCATTTGTTCAGAATTAAAATTTGACAGATTTACCGATTTGATTTTCTTTTATGATGAAGGTGCATGCAGAGTTGTTGAAACATGTTTAAAAACTTGTCAAAATTGTTTAGAATTAAAATTTGACATGGTGAATTGAACAGCTGTGAGGTGGGGATGCCGGAAAGAAACAGCTGCATCGCAGAAACGGGCCAATAACTACATGACACAACACAATGAGAGCAAAACATGAGGTTGTGATAATTTATTTTTAACGGATTGCTGAGTGTTTCAGCACAGTTCTAAGCCCGTCACAGATGCAGCTTGCATGTAGAATGTTAACGGGAGGGGTTGTGTTAACCAATTTCGTGGAAAAACTGTTTGTAATATAAGCAATAAATGGACGACTTAATACTGGGAACCAGAGGATTTGGGTTATTGATCTTGCAATGACATTTCAGAATGCCAAGTGAAGATGCACCCAATGGTGTTGTGCAAAGAGCAATCCAAAATAAATAAATAAGAGGTTAGGAGTGTTCAACTTGCATACCTCCCTTTTGAAGCGGCACATGAGACAGCAACTTGATGGTGGTGTTGCTTCGTCTCCTGTGGCTTGGCATTCAAATTCTCTTTAAACCTGAACCAGGACACATGTGTTAAATAGAATATAGTGAAGGGAACAGAGTTATCGACACATTCTGTATATTTTATTGTAATTTCAGCAAATTTTAGAATCAGAGAATGGTTTTGGAACGGATAGCACTGCTCTGTTTTCAGTACAATTCTTAGCCCATCACTGATGCACTCTGCAGTGTAGAATGTTTATTTTTTAAGAACAAAATCAGGCTAACCATATGGGAACAGGAGAACATAAACAAAAATGGACAAGTTAACACTGGGAACCAGAGTATTTGAGCTATAGATCTGGAAATCACATTTCAGAATGCAAAATGACCATGCACACTGGTGTTGAACAGAGAGCAGCCCAGAAAAAAAACTGAAGATGTTAGGAGTTTTATTACCTTGCATATCTCCCCTTAGAAGCGGCGCGTGAAACTGCGACTTGGTGCTGCTTTGGCTCCTCCTCTGGGAAGGCATGCAGCGAACCCCCCTTATACCTTGAACCATAACATATGATTTAATCAGCATCACAGTAAAATGAAGCAGAGTCGTCAGCACAGTCTATTAGTATTCTAAATTCAGCAACCCCTAGAATTCTATTAATAATTTGTTCTCACCTTCTCAGATACAGTACTAGTTTCAGCCAAGTTTTAAAACCATAAGAACTTGTTCTCAGACACATTTCCAATTCCAGCAAATTTAGAACCACGAGAATTAGTTCCCCTAGGGATTTGTTCTTAGATTCATTTATAATTTCAGCACATTTTGGAACGGAGATAATTTGCTCTTCAAAACGGACGCACCTAGTGGCCTAGTTTAGAAACGAACCGAACAGGATTAGAGCAAACTGATACTCTAGATCAGAACAGCTAGACGGAACGGGAGACATGGCAAGTTGGGGCTCCTTGACGTACGTAGGCAGCGGGTCGAGGGGAGGAGGAGGGAGGCGCGTCGGGGGGACGGCGAGTGGGCGGTTAGGGCTCCGCAGGATGCGTCTGGGGACGCCATGCGAGGCGGCTCCCTCGCCCGCCGTGCCAGAACCGGCGGCCGCGCGCTCGTCCAGATCTAGCTGGGACAGGCAGGGGTGAGAGCCCCTCCGGCAGCGGTCATGGAGTGGGATGGGGAGCGGGATGAAGCAGTCGTCCATGGACATGCTGGGTCACGGCGTGGCGGCGAGGCGACGCCGGAGGCGGTGGCGGAGGGCGGCGTGCGAGGGTTTAATTTGGGGAATTTGGGAGGGGTTCGCCGGAGTCGTGCACTACTGCTCTGTTTTTTTGAGGCGGCCGAGGAGAGGGTTGAATTTGGGAATCGATTTGTACCCCTTCTTTCTTTTTGGATTTTTCGAGTATCACGCCACAAAGCGATTTATAGTTCTATTCTACAATAAAACGACCATCTGTATAAAGAAATACAAGATTGTTTGGATCACTACATTAGAATAAAACGGTACTATCTTTGTAAAAAAAATATAAGATCGTTTAGATCACTACGTTAGGAAGATAAAATAGATTATCGGCCCATTTTTCTAGGTGTGAAATGTGAAGGAGTCAAAGACGATAAAGAGCACAGAAGTGGCGTGATGGGCAAAAATTGCGGCAAAATCGAAGCAAAACTAGGGTCAATGGGCAAAGTTGGATAGATGGAGTGATGAGTTAGCTAAGGAGTGGAATAAAGAGGAACATAGCTAAAGATGTGCACAGGCGCCATTATCACAAAGGAGAAGGCATGGGACAAGCATTAATCAGTCATATCTTATCTAATCTTCCTTTCCCTCCACCGCATCCCTTTACCCCCACACCCCCCCCCCTTACATACGATTATGAGTACATTGTGGTTGTTTATGACCTCTTATCTTTAAATAAAAATGTAATCACTTGTGTTAAGAGGTTTTGGGTTCAACGTGATCTCTCTGCATTGCACTATGCAAGGGACTCTATAGGTGTGGGAGCTTCTAACACCAGGTTCGATAAGGGCACGCAGTGATTCAAATTTAAAAGCCAAAAGAAATATGATCGATGATCCAATATATCCTTCGTCCCACAATATAAGACGTTATTAATCCAATATACATGTTGGATGTAATAACGCCTTATATTATGGGACGGAAGAAGTATCTTATAGAACGGCACTTAATGCAATAGGAAAACACTATTTACACAACATTTTATATCTCGAGTCTTGCCTATTTTCACTAATGAGTCGGGCGTGTCCTTCATGAATTAAACAAAATGCAAGAGTTGAACGTCATATCTTGTGAATTTAGACAAAAACTAAAACCACAAGAATACATAGTTGTTTCGATGATTCACACAAATTCACAGAAATTTACCGTTAGAGAGAGAGAGAGAGGGAGGGGGGAGCCTTCAATAAGACTTTCTAAAACCAATCCTTCACTAAAAATATCATTAGATATTTTTTTCTCCAAATGTACACCGATGGAGGGGGGGGGGGGGTTCCGCAGCCAGAATTTCAATGGAAAAGTGGGCAAGCCCAAGGATTACAGCACCAATTACGGTAGGGGATAACAAGTCCGTATTACAGCAATTTGGAAGAGACTAGACTGGCGGCAGATCACCAAGGGGAAAGAACAACACAGCAGACAACGTATCGGACGATGTGATCAACGACTACGCATACATACAAGAGATAAATTTGCAGGAGTGCAGAAAAACTTACGAGTCCTCCTGCTGGTCAGTAGGGCCATGATCCGCCATGGCCGGCTGCATGGTTTGATCTGCAGTCCTATCCAATCCGCGCGGGCCAAGGGGTGAGGTCGCAGTGCGCACTGATCTGCTGGGCGAAAGATTGGTGCGGTCGTATGTATTTATACATCAGCAATCGAGAGAGAGACAAGGACGGCCAACGCGTTTCCGATTGGTGCGGTCCACGGATTGACCCTCCTAGTGTTCTGCGGATTTTAATTCGACTGCCGTTCCAAAACAAGCCATTGCCATTGCTAAGGAAACAAACGCACAAATCGGGTACCAGCTTCTAACTGTCACAAGTATAAACGTGTGTGTTAGAGCATCTCCAGCCGCGGGCCGCGGCCCCAACAGGCCCCCAAGGCGACTTTTTGGCGCCGGCGCCAAAAAAACGGCCCAATCACGCCCCAGGATGACGAAAAGCGCCGGTTCGGCCCTTTTTTCCGCCCGGCGACTGCAGGCCGAACCCGACGCGCTAGGGGCGTTTGGGGGCTCCGGCGCAAGGGAAAAGCGCGGCTGGCTCACGCCGTCAGGTGAAAAGTCAAGATTTTCTTTCTCGACTCGCCTCTCACCCCCGCGCTCTCGGCCGCAACTAGGTATATCCCGGCGCCGCCCCGCCGCCCTTCACCGGTAGATAGCCATTCCCCGCCGGAAAAATAGCAGAGGTTCGCCGCGATAGCCCCTCGACACCAGCTGGGCGTTTCCGGCCGCGGAGGGGCAGTTTAGCGGCGGGTGCACGCCCACCGCGCGCAAGGTGTTCGGCGATTTGCCTGCCTCGGAGGCTCAAGGGCGACACCGGGCGCGACGTGTGAACTATTTGTTGAACTATATAATTTGTATTGAACTATTTGTTGTTGTAATATTTTGTTGAAGTATTTGAATTTTCTGTGATGAAATATGTGATAAAAAAATATTTATGTTGATATTGAACGCCGAGTCACGGCGAACCACGCCGAATATGGGCCTTTTTATCGCCCATATGGGCCTTTTTCGCCGAAATGGGGCTTCAAAAGTGGGCCAAAATCGGCGACTGGGGGTGACGAGTGGCGGCAAAACCGCCCCCAGCGGCGAACGAATCGCCGGCTCGCCCCCAGGGGGGCGATTTTTATGCGCCCTGGGGGGCCGAACAGCGGGAGATGCTCTTAGGGCATCTCCGAGGCTGACCCACAAATCTCCCGCATGCGTCCGGACCGTGGAAGTCATCTAACGCGGTTTTGTATTGGTCTGTCAGTTTGTCCGGACACGTTTTATCCCGCAAATCAGAGACAAATGAGGGGAGCTTTGCGGGAGTCTGGACCGCTGCCACGCCTGCTTCTGACCGCCCTGGCCCACCAAAAACCTCTCATCCGCCCCTTCCGCGCTTTCCCCTATGCACGCGTCGCTTATCGTGCCGCATTCATGCCAGCCCACAGCACGCAGTGGCTGACATTTGATGATGCGATGTGACCGGAGGGCGGGAGGGCGGTGCTGACCAACACAACCTCTTGGGAGCTGCCGCTTCAATGCTGACACAGCTTCCCGAGGAAGGGAGTCGGCCGCTGCGCCGCATTGAAGCGGCTGACTGGCCCTTCAGATGGCCTAACCACGGCTATATAAGTCGCGCTCTGGCGCCGTCTACATCACAATCTATCATCCTCCTGAAGGAAATATGCCCTAGAGGCAATAATAAAGTTATTATTTATTTCCTTATTTCATGATAAATGTTTATTATTCATGCTAGAATTGTATTAACCGGAAACATAATACATGTGTGAATACATAGACAAACATAGTGTCACTAGTATGCCTCTACTTGACTAGCTCGTTAATCAAAGATGGTTATGTTTCCTAACCATAGACAAAGAGTTGTTATTTGATTAACGAGGTCACATTATTAGTTGAATGATCTGATTGACATGACCCATTTCATTAGCTTAGCACCCGATCGTTTAGTATGTTGCTATTGCTTTCTTCATGACTTATACATGTTCCTTTGACTATGAGATTATGCAACTCCCGTTTGCCGGAGGAACACTTTGGGTACTACCAAACGTCACAACGTAACTGGGTGATTATAAAGGAGTACTACAGGTGTCTCCAAAGGTAGATGTTGGGTTAGCGTATTTCGAGATTAGGATTTGTCACTCCGATTGTCGGAGAGGTATCTCTGGGCCCTCTCGGTAATGCACATCACATAAGGCTTGCAAGCACTGCAACTAATATATGTTAGTTGTAAAATGATGTATTACGGAACGAGTAAAGAGACTTGCCGGTAACGAGATTGAACTAGGTATTGGATACCAACGATCGAATCTCGGGCAAGTAACATACCGATGACAAAGGGAACAACGTATGTTGTTATGCGGTCTGACCGATAAAGATCTTCGTAGAATATGTAGGAGCCAATATGGGCATCCAGGTCCCGCTATTGTTTATTGACCGGAGATATGTCTTGGTCATGTCTACGTTGTTCTCGAACCGTAGGGTCCGCACGCTTAACGTTACGATGACAGTTATTATGAGTTTATGCATTTTGATGTACCGAAGGTTGTTCGGAGTCCCGGATGTGATTACGGACATGACGAGGAGTCTCGAAATGGTCGAGACATAAAGATCGATATATTGGAAGCCTATATTTGGACATCAGAATGGTTCCGGGTGAAATCGGCATTTTACCGGAGTACCGAGGGGTTACCGGAACCCCCCGGGGAGTTATTGGGCCCTAATGGGCTTTAGTGGAGAAGAGAGAGGGCAGCCAGGAGGTGGCGCGCGGCCCCCCTTGCCCCAGTCCGAATTGGACAAGGGAAGGGGGCGCGGCCCCCCTCTCCTTCCTTCTCCCTTCCTCCTCCTTCCCCTCTTGTCCTAGTTGGAATAGGAAAGGGAGGGGCAAACCTACTTGGAGTAGGTTTCCCCCTCCTTGGCGCGCCCCCTCTAGGCCGGCCGCCCCTCCCCCTTGGCTCCTTTATATACGGGGGCAGGGGGGCACCCTAGAACACACAATTGATCAACGTGATCTATTCTTAGCCGTGTGCGGTGCCCCCCTCCACCATATTCCACCTCGAATATATCGTTGCAGTGCTTAGGCGAAGCCCTGCGCTGGTAGAGCATCAAGATCGTCATCACGCCATCGTGCTGACAAAACTCTTCCCCGAAGCTTTGCTGGATCGGAGCTAGGGGAACGTCATCGAGCTGAACGTGTGCCAAGAACTCGGAGGTGCCGGAGTAACGGTGCTTGGATCGGTCGGATCGGGAAGACGTACGACTACTTCCTCTACGTTGTGTCAACGCTTCTGCTTCGGTCTACGAGGGTACGTAGACAACACTCTCCCCTCTCGTTGCTATGCATCACCATGATCTTGCGTGTGCGTAGGAAATTTTTTGAAATTACTACGTTCCCCAACAGTGGATCCGAGCCTAGGTTTTATGGTTTGATGTTATTTGCACGAGTAGAACACAAGTGAGTTGTGGACGATATAAGTCATACTGCCTACCAGCATGTCATATTTTGGTTCGGCGGTATTGTTGGATGAAGCGGCCCGGACCGACATTACGCGTACGCTTACGCGAGACTGGTTCTACCGCCGTGCTTTGCACACAGGTGGCTGACGGGTGTCAGTTTCTCCAATTTTAGTTGAACCGAGTATGGCTACGCCCGGTCCTTGAGAAGGTTAAAACGGAGTCTATTTGACAAACTATCGTTGTGGTTTTGATGCGTAGGTAAGAACGGTTCTTGCTAAGCCCAGTAGCAGCCACGTAAAACTTGCAACAAACAAAGTAGAGGACGTCTAACTTGTTTTTGCAGGGCATGTTGTGATGTGATATGGTCAAGACATGATGCTAAATTTTATTGTATGAGATGATCATGTTTTGTAACCGAGTTATCGGCAACTGGCAGGAGCCATATGGTTGTTACTTTATTGTATGCAATGCAATCGCCCTGTAATGCTTTACTTTATCACTAAGTGGTAGCGATAGTCGTAGAAGCATAAGTTTGGCGAGACGACAACGATGCTACGATGGAGATCAAGGTGTCGTGCCGGTGACGATGGTGATCATAACGGTGCTGCGGAGATGGAGATCACACGCATGAAGATGATGATGGCCATATCATATCACTTATATTAATTGCATGTGATGTTTATCTTTTTATGCATCTTATTTTGCTTTGATCGACGGTAGCATTATAAGATGATCTCTCACTAAATTATCAAGAAGTGTTCTCCTCGAGTATGCACCGTTGCCAAAGTTCGTCGTGCCCAGACACCACGTGTTAATCGGGTGTGATAAGCTCTACGTCCATCTACAACGGGTGCAAGCCAGTTTTGCACATGCAGAATACTCGGGTTATACTTGACGAGCCTAGCATATATAGATATGGCCTCGGAACACGGAGACCGAAAGGTCGAGCATGAATCATATAGTAGATATGATCAACATAATGATGTTCACCATTGAAAACTAATCCATTTCACGTGTTAATCGATTATGGTTTAGTTGATTTGGATCACGTGATCACTTAGAAGATTAGAGGGATGTCTATCTAAGTGGGAGTTCTTAAATAATATGATTAATTGAACTTAATTTATCATGAACTTAGTCCCTGATAGTATCTTGCTTGTTTATGTTGGTTGCAGATAGATGGCCCGTGCCGTTGTTCCGTTGAATTTTAATGCGTTCCTTGAGAAAGCAAAGTTGAAAGATGATGGTAGCAATTACACGGACTGGGTCCGTAACTTGAGGATTATCCTCATTGCTGCACAGAAGAGTTACGTCCTGGAAGCACCGCTGGGCGCCAGGCCTGCTGCAGGAGCAACACCAGATGTTATGAACGTCTGGCAGAGCAAAGCTGATGACTACTCGATAGTTCAGTGTGCCATGCTTTACGGCTTAGAACCGGGACTTCAACGACGTTTTGAACGTCATGGGGCATATGAGATGTTCCAGGAGTTGAAGTTGATATTCCAACAGAATGCCCGGATTGAGAGATATGAAGTCTCCAATAAGTTCTATAGCTGCAAGATGGAGGAGAATAGTTCTGTCAGTGAGCATATACTCAAAATGTCTGGGTATTGTAATCACTTGATTCAACTGGGAGTTAATCTTCCGGATGATTGCGTCATTGACAGAATTCTCCAATCACTTCCACCAAGCTACAAAGGCTTCGTGATGAACTATAATATGCAAGGGATGGATAAGACGATTCCCGAGCTCTTCGCAATGCTAAAGGCTGCGGAGGTAGAAATCAAGAAGGAGCATCAAGTGTTGATGGTCAATAAGACCACTAGTTTCAAGAAAAAGGGCAAAGGGAAAAAGAAGGGGAACTTCAAGAAGAAGAGCAAGCAAGTTGCTGCTCAGGAGAAGAAACCCAAGTCTGGACCTAAGCCTGAAACTGAGTGCTTCTACTGCAAGCAGACTGGTCACTGGAAGCGGAACTGCCCCAAGTATTTAGCGGATAAGAAGAATGGCAAGGTGAACAAAGGTATATGTGATATACATGTTATTGATGTGTACCTTACTTTAACGCCCTCGATGCGGCTATATCTCCCACGTGTCGAGGCACGACTTAGAGGCATAACCGCATAGAAAGCAATGTCGCAAGTGAGGTAATCTTCACACAATCCATGTAATAAATAAAGGGGAAAGATACATAGTTGGCTTGCAATCGCCACTTCACACAAGTACATAAATAACATCCATCAAACAGATTACACTCAAGGTCCGACTACGGTACCAAAATGGAAGAAGACTACCCCAAATGCTAAACAGATCCCCGGATCACCCAACTGGGCTCCACTACTGATCATCTGGAAAAGAAACATAGTAACGGCCACGTTCCTCATCGAACTCCCAAGTGAGCTCAGTCGCGTCATCTGCTCTGACATCGTTGGTACCTGCAACTGAGGTGATAATATCTGTGAGTCACGGGGACTCAGCAATCTCACACCCGCGAGATCAAGACTATTTCAGCTTAAAGGTGGGAAAGGGCAGTGAGGTGGAGCTGCAGCAAGCGACTAGCATATGGTGGCTACAGCGCAAAAGAGAGCGAGAAGAGAAGGCAAAGCACGGTCGAGAAGCTAGAATTGATCAAGAAGTGATCCTGAAACAACCTACGTCAGACATAACTCCAACAACCGTGTTCACTTCCCGGACCCCACCGAGAAGAGACCATCACGGTTACACACGCGGTTGATGTGTTTTAGTTAAGGTCAACTTCGGTTTTTTTACAACCGGACATCAACAAATTCCCATCTGCCTCATAACCGCGGGCACGGCTTTCGAAAGATAATACCCTGCAGGGGTGTCCCAACTTAGCCCATGATAAGCTCTCACGGTCAACGAAGGATACTCCTTCTACCGGGAAGACCCGATCAATCTCGGAATCCCGGACTACAAGACATTTCAACAGCAATAAAACAAGTCCAGCAAAGCCGCCCGATTGTGCCGACAAATCCTGATAGGAGCTGCACATATCTCGGTCTCAGGGCACATCCGGATGAACACTCCGTACAACTAAAACCAGCCCTCGAGTTGCCTCGAGGTGGCGCTGCAAAGGGCTCTAGTTTGGACCAGCACTCGAAGGAGAACTGGCCCGGGGGTTTAAAATAAAGATGACCCTTGAGTCTGCAGAACCCAAGGGAAAAAGGCTAGGTGGCAACTGGTAAAACCAATGTTGGGCCTTGCTGGAAAAGTCTCATTCAAAGCGAACTGTCAAGGGGGTCCCATAAATCACCCAACCGTGTAAGGAACGCAAACTCCGGGAACATAACACCGGTATGACGGAAACTAGGGTGGCAAGAGTGGAACAAAACACCAGGCATAAGGCCGAGCCTTCCACCCTTTACCAAGTATATAGATGCATTAATTAAATAAGAGGTATTGTGATATCCCAACAAGTAAACATATTCCAACAAGGAACAACAAGTCCATGTTCCAATCAAGGCACAAACTTCATCTTCACCTGCAACTAACAACGCTATAAGAGGGGCTGAGCAAAAGCGGTAACATAGCCAAACAACGGTTTGCTAGGACATGGATGGTTAGGGGCTGACAAGGCAATATAGGAGGCATGATATAGCAAGTGGTAGGTATCGCAGCATAGGCATAGCAAAAGAGCGAGCAATCTAGCAAGCAAAGATAGAAGTGATTTCGAGGGTATGGTCATCTTGCCTGCAAGGTTCTCAGAGTTGTCGAAAGCTTGGTCCTCGTAAATGTTCTCAACAGGTTCCTCGTTCACGTACTCGTCTCCCGGCTCTACCCAAGACAAGAGAACAAGCAAAGGAACCAATATCAACCACGATGCAATGCGCAATCAACATGATGCAAAACATGGCATGACATGCGAGAGGTGATATGCAGTGCGTATGCATGCTCCGGGAGGACAAGGATGAACAGGGCATAATCTTGGCAAACCAAGCATGCCACTGGATAGATGAGGTGATTTCGGTTGAAATCGATATAAAGATCACCGAAAACGGATGCACGGTTTGCAAATGGCAAGCAAAACAAGAATGACACGAATCTGCCATAAACAGCATGATGCTACTTAGCAAGCAACAAATAGTTAAGCTACTGCACCCAAACATGTCAACAAAGCATATGACAGTAATCTACTCAAGATGCACGACAAAAGATGAACACTGAGCTTCGGCTAATTCACATCATAACAGGTTCAAACAAGCATGGCAAAAGTACAACTAATAACAGATTCACAGACTTAGTGAAATAACAACAAGTCAGGAAAACAACATCAGGATGACAAGTTCAGAGCAACGAAACAACATGCTACAGGTTCAGAACATAGCAAAGTAAGACATGGCATGAATCTACTCATAGCACTTGACAAAAGTCCCTTACTGACCATAAGCCAAAAAGGACCAGAAAAATATGATTACACCCATGTCAAATAAGCAAGTTTCGTTACAGGTTTCAGACTTAGCAGAAAAACTGGACATGGCAGAAAACTGTTAACGACTAGGCATGTTCGTGAGCTCGACGCACTCACTACAAAGCATTGCATGATAAACTAAGCATACATACATCAAGAAGACATGGCATAGTAACAATACATGGCAAGAATAACATCATATCATGCAAGGACCAACTACACCAAGCTTGGCAAAATCGAATAACATGTAAACAATCTGCCAGCAACATTTTGAAGCAAAAGTAGAGATCGATTGACTCAAGATATAGCACTCCATAATTGAAAACAAAGGCATGGATGGATTAAGCAAATACTCAAGTTCAAAACTCCCTTACTGATCATACTCAAATTATGCATGGATCTCTCGGAAACAACATGAACACATGGCATGATAATAACAAAAGTCAGGGACTTAGTGAAATCACTAAGTCTCTGAAAACAGCAATATCATCATCCCTACTTTGCATGCAATTTCTAGCCACCTCAAGAATCACAAAAATACATAGCAAAATTCCCTGGAAAGGTAACATGACATATTACAAAACTCATGTAGGACTCAACTTCATAGGAGGTACACATTAATCATGGCAAAAATCACAAAAGTGCATGATCAGCTAAGATCCAGCAATAAACATCAACTAGCCCTCTTCTAACAGCATTTCGGGCATCAATATGACTTCAAGTGAAAATGATGCAATGGAACAAAATTATGTACTCTTCGAGGCGAACAAAATGACATATTATACGCGCAAAACGGAGCTACGGATGCAAAGTTATGGCATGATGAAGATGCGGTGTTGATGATGAAAATAAAGGACTTAGAGAAATAATTGGACTCGGGGAAGTCAACCCTCACGGCACGCGGCCCGAGGTTCACCGGCGCGGATCTCGCCGGCGGGAGGCGAGGGACGGCGAGGGGGCAGCGGGTCCGGCCGGATCTCGCCGGATCCGGGCGCGGATGGCGAGGGGCGGCGGTGGCGGCGCGCGCGGCCGCGGGCGGAGGCCGGCGACGCCGCGGGAGGCGAGGCGGCGACGGCGCGCCGGGACGGCGGCGGTGGCCGGAGCGGCGCGGGGCGGCGCGAGCTCGGCGCGGGGGAAGCTGGGGCGGCGAGGCGAGGCGCTGGGCGCGGGGTGGCGGATCCGGGCCCCGCGGGCCTGGCGCGGGCCCCGCGGGCCCTGGCGGCGGGGCGCGGCGGAGGCGGCGGCGGCGCCACGTGGCGCGCTCCCACTGGCCCGGGGCGCGCCGGCGGCGGTAGGAGAGAGAGAGGCGCGCGGATCGAGGAGAAATTAGGGTTAGGGGGGTGTTTCTCTCCCAGATTTGGACGGGGGAGACGTTTTTATAGCTAGAAGGAGCTAGGGAGCTCCAAACGGAGTGCGGTTTTCGCCCACGCGATCGTGATCGAACGGCGGAGGACATGGGAGTGACTTGGATGGGTTATTGGGCTGTTTTGAAGGGGTGTTGGGCTGCAACACACACGAGGCCTTCACGGTTACCCGGTTAACCGTTGGAGTACCAAACGAACTCCGATTGACCCGAAACTTGACAGGCGGTCTACCGGTGCTATACCGAGGCCGCATGTCAAACCTCGGTCCATTCCGAGAATGTTTAATACCCGCTCACGAAGAAATGTAAAAGGGGACGCCGGGAGACATAGGAGCGCCGGATTGCAAAACGGACAACGGGAAAGATGCTCGGATTTATGAGACGAACACGTATGCGAATGCGATGCACATGATGACATGATATGAAATGCCTGACATGACCAAAATGCAAAACGGAGAGAACCCAACCACGGAGGGAATATCATAGCACATAGCCGGAAATGGCAAGAGTTGGATTACAAATATGGCAAGTTACATCGGGGCGTTACAACACACCACCACTACGAGAGGATCTCGTCCCGAGATCTAGGACTGAAAGAACTCCGGATACTCGGAACGTAGGTGGTCTTCACGCTCCCAGGTGGCCTCTCGGTCTGAATGATGTGACCATTTCACTTTGAGGAATTTGATTGACTTGTTGCGAGTCTTGCGCTCAGTTGTTTCAAGAATAGCAACTGGATGCTCATGATAGGACAAATCTTCTTGAAGATCAATCTCTTCGAAGTTGATGGTGCGCTCAGGCGTCTTGAAGCACTTGCGAAGCTGTGACACGTGGAAGACATCGTGCACATTTGCAAAGTTGGAGGGGAGCTCAAGTTGATAGGGTAGATCGCCTCGTTTGCCGATGATCTTGAAGGGACCGACGTATCTGGGGGCAAGTTTCCCCTTGATACCGAAGCGACGAGTTCCTTTCATTGGAGAGACGCGGAGGTAAACATGGTCTCCGATCTCGAATGCCACATCACGGTGTTTGCTATCGTAATAGCTCTTCTGGCGCGACTGCGCTGCTTTGAGGTTCTCACGAATCACCTTGCACATGGCTTCAGCCTCTGAGATCAAATCATTGCCGAGCAATTGACGTTCACCGGTTTCCGACCAGTTGAGAGGAGTACGGCACTTTCTGCCATAGAGAATCTCGAATGGGGCTTTGCCCGAGCTGGCTTGATAGCTGTTGTTGTAAGAGAACTCAGCATAAGGAAGACAATCCTCCCACTTCATGCCGAAAGAGATAACACAGGCTCTGAGCATATCTTCAAGAATTTGATTGACACGCTCGACTTGTCCACTAGTCTGAGGGTGGAACGCTGTGCTAAAGCGGATGTTGGTGCCCATGGCCGACTGAAAAGAATCCCAAAACTTGGAGGTAAAGATGCTGCCACGGTCTGAAGAGATCAATTGTGGAATGCCATGCAAGGAGACAATTCTGGAGGTGTAGAGCTCTGCCAGCTGCGCTGCTGTGATAGACTCTTTGATAGGAAGAAAATGAGCCACTTTGGTGAGCTTGTCGATGACGACGAAGATAGCATCATTTCCACGCTTGGACTTAGGAAAACCAGTCACGAAGTCCATTTCGATATGATCAAACTTCCATTCTGGAATAGCAAGAGGTTGGAGAAGACCAGCTGGTCGTTGGTGTTCTGCTTTCACCCTTCTGCAGACATCACACTCATTCACGAATTGAGCGATCTCACGCTTCATTCGAGTCCACCAATACGACTGCTTGAGGTCATGGTACATCTTCGAACTTCCAGGATGAATAGACAGAAGAGAATTGTGCGCTTCGTTCATAATGACTTTGCGAAGGTCACCCTTTGGAACCACGATCCGGTCCTCGAAGAAAAGAGTATCTCTGTCATCAACTCGATAGCACTTGTATTTGGGGATGCTCTTTCCAATACCACGTTTCACCTTCTTCACCATGGTATCCAACAATTGTGCCTCACGAATTTGATCTTCCAAAGTAGGAGAGACAAAGAGGTTGGCAAGAACACCTTGAGGAACAACTTGGAGATTCAACTTGCGGAAAGCTTCACAAAGATCTGGTTGAAAAGGCTTGAGGATTAAGCTGTTGCAGTAAGCCTTTCTGCTCAAAGCGTCTGCAACCACATTAGCCTTGCCTGGAGTATATTCGATACTCGGATTATACTCTTGAATCATTTCGACCCATCGAGTTTGCCTGAGGTTGAGATGAGGCTGAGTGAAGATATACTTGAGACTCTTGTGATCTGTGAAGATGTCCACTTTCCTTCCTAACAGGAGATGTCTCCATGTTATTAGTGCGTGGACAACTGCCGCCAACTCAAGATCGTGAGTGGGGTAGTTCCTTTCATTGGGCTTCAACTGGCGAGAGGTATAGGCAACAACCTTCTTCTCTTGCATTAACACAGCACCGAGGCCCTGGAGAGAAGCATCACAGAATACTTCATAAGGCTTGGATTCATCAGGAGGAGTCAGAACTGGAGCAGTGACAAGTTTCTCTTTTAGAGTGTTGAAAGCAACGTCACACTCAGGAGACCAGACATATTTCACATGCTTCTGGAGGAGGTTGGAAAGAGGCTTAGCAATCTTGGAGAAATTCTCAACGAATCTTCTGCAATAGCTTGCAAGTCCAAGAAAACTGCGAAGCTGCTTGACATTCTGAGGAGGATTCCAATTCAAAACTGCAGACACCCTCTCTGGATTAACAGCGATGCCCTTGGCAGAGATGATATGACCAAGATAAAGAACTTCATCAAGCCAGAATTCACATTTGGAGAACTTCGCATATAACTGATACTCTCTGAGCTTGTCGAGTACCAATCGCAAATGTTCGGCATGATCCTTCTTATTCTTGGAGAAGACCAAAATATCATCGAGATAGACCAAGACAAATTCGTTGATGTAGGGGTTGAAGATGAAATTCATCAAGCGAGTGAAATACGGAGGAGCATTGACGAGGCCGAAAGACATGACAGTATATTCATAAGAACCAAAGCTTGTTCTGAATGTTGTCTTGGGAATATCTTCTTCACGAATGCGAATCTGATGATAACCCATACGAAGGTCAAGCTTGGAGAACACCTTAGCACCTTTGAGTTGCTCAAATAGCTCATTGATGTTGGGAAGTGGGTACTTGTTCTTGATAGTCTTCTTGTTCAATGGACGGTAATCGACGCAAAGTCGGTCCGTGCCATCCTTCTTCTTGACAAAAAGAACACCACAACCCCACGGAGAAGAACTCGGTCTGATCAAACCCAGACGTTCTTGTTTATCGAGTTGAATCTTCAATTCCTTGAGCTCATCTGGTCCAAGCTTGTAAGGACGCTTGCAAACGGGTTCTGTGCCAGGCTCAAGCTCAATAACGAATTCAACTGGCCTGCGGGGAGGCATACCCGGAAGCTCTTCTGGAAAAACATCTTGGTACTCACAAACAACTGGAATCTGAGAGATAGCCTCCATTTCACCCATCTCATTGAGAGAAAACAACCGAATGGTATCATCACGAGAAGCATAGATGATCACATCGTTCGAAGTGTGAGTCAATTTGATTTCCCTGGCAGCACACTCAAGCTGAGCCTTGTGCTTAGAAAGCCAGTCCATCCCGAGAATGAGATCAATATCAGAATCACCAAGAACAATTGGTTTAGACAAGAATTTGTAGTCGCCCATCTTGATAGAAACATCCGGGACACAAACATTAGATGTCATTTGCTTGCCCGGGGACACAATAGACAACGGTCTCGGCAAAACTTGAGTAACGAAATCATGCTTAGATGCAAAAGGTCTTGAAATGAAAGAAAGCGATGCTCCAGTGTCAAATAAGACTTTAGCAGGAATATCATTAACAGGAAGATTACCCATGATCACTTCAGAAGACTCCTCTGCTTGAGCTGCGTTCAACATGTTCACCTTGGCATGCTGGGAATTATGCTTGACCACTGCATTACTGGAAGATTTCACAGGAGGAGGAGGCGGAAGACGCCTCTGGTTGAAGCACTTGTTCGCATAGTGACCCTTCTGCTGACATTTGTTACAAGTCACTTCTGAGAGCGGACGATGATAAGGAGCACTTGGCCTTGGAGTTTGGTTCTGAGACTTGTTCTGATAGCCAGGGTTGGGTGGGTGGGAAGATCCACGGCCACTTGAGTTCTTCTGCTGATAAGGCTGACGGAACGGAGGAGGAGGAGGCAACCAGAACTTCTGTTGCTTAGCTGCCACAAGTGAGGAAGAAGAAGACTGAACTGCGTCTCTGACTCTCTTCTTAGATGCCTCACACTTGAGCTGAGCAGCTTCTTGTTTCAGTGCCATGTTGTAGAATTCATCATACTTCAATGGCTCGAAAAGCACGAGAGCAAGTTGCAGATCTTCTCTGAGACCACGCCTGAACTGGTAGATCATACTCTTCTCATCAGGAATGTCTTGCCTTGCAAAACGAGAAAGCTTCTGGAACTGAGTGTTGTATTGGTAGACAGTCATGTTGCCTTGCTTGAGATTGCGGAATTCCTCACGCTTAAGCTCAACAACACTTTCTGGAATGTGGTGCGCTTTGAAGTCACGGCGGAAATCATCCCAAGTGATCACACGACCTCCTCTGGAATCTTTGTATTGCTGGAACCACTCAGCAGCTTGATCTTTGAGTTGAAAAGAGGCAAACTTGACAAAGTCCTCAGGTCTCACATTGCTGCACTCGAAATGTTTGCTTATGTCCACGAGCCAATCATCAGCGTCAGTAGCCTCGACACAGTAGCTGAAGGTCTTTGGCTGATTAGCAAGGAACTGGTTCAGTGAAGCGAAGTGCGGCTGATTGTTGCCTTGGCCTTGATTCTCTTGATTAGCTTGACCCTGGTTGCGATCTTGCAAGAGCTGAATCAGAATCTGAGCATTGGCATTTGTAGCAGTCATCAGGGCCTGCCAAGCTTCCGGAGGCGGAGGTGGTGGCGGAGGGTTAGCCTGATCTCCATCATTGCGTTCCGGATTCAGACGAGTAGGCGGAGCCATCCTGAAGAGGGTGACATCCATTAGCAACTTGACAGAGATATAATGAAGCTGAATCAAAGGATCGAAATTGCAACATATAGTCTTCACAATTAACATTCGAACAAAAATGAACGAATGAATTCCAATGTAAATCATCACACTTCCAAAGCTGAGAAGCCACTTAGAACATGGTAAGGAATAAAATCAACAAGGTACGGATATGAACAAATACTTGGTAAGGATTACCCAATCACAAACCAAATATCCGCGGAAGAAAATACTAGAGCTACAAGAATTCCCACTTATAAACTCCCGAAATTTTCTGGTTATGCAATCAGGTGTTGGGGATACAGGGGAAGCATAATATCTCACCCAAACTAGCAAATCCTACAACCAGCTGTATCCATCCTTCAACACATAACCAAGAAACCTTCGGAAATCGTCTACCTCAACCTTCGAAAACACATCCGTTATACAAGTCATGGCAATACCCCTGCACTCGCCACAGTACTGGGCTATCAGGTTATCTCACCAACAACTGTACAAAAGAGATTTTCGATGTCGGTCGTACTAAACTCAGGTATTCCAAAACCGCAACGATAAGATTATGACGACAACACCTCGGAGCTCAACTCCCCGGGACACTGCCACAACCCCTAAATGTCAGGAGGCAACCAAGACAATGTTGTCATCATAAAACCATCGGAACGATTGTAATATACCCGCGTGATCCTAAAAAAAATTTTAGTGAAATTTGAGAAGAGAAGAGTCAAAACTCTACGTCAGGATACCTCACCAGAAGGTCGAAGGGACTGGGAAGTAAAAAGAATTCCTAAACTCTCCGATATATAATTCCTAAATGACTCAAAACATTTTTCTAGACATAACTCGGCCACTAAAGACGATCAAACAGTGGGGGCTCCTAAGGTCGGGAAAGGCTCTGATACCAACTTGTAACGCCCTCGATGCGGCTATATCTCCCACGTGTCGAGGCACGACTTAGAGGCATAACCGCATAGAAAGCAATGTCGCAAGTGAGGTAATCTTCACACAATCCATGTAATAAATAAAGGGGAAAGATACATAGTTGGCTTACAATCGCCACTTCACACAAGTACATAAATAACATCCATCAAACAGATTACACTCAAGGTCCGACTACGGTACCAAAATGGAAGAAGACTACCCCAAATGCTAAACAGATCCCCGGATCACCCAACTGGGCTCCACTACTGATCATCTGGAAAAGAAACATAGTAACGGCCACGTTCCTCATCGAACTCCCAAGTGAGCTCAGTCGCGTCATCTGCTCTGACATCGTTGGTACCTGCAACTGAGGTGATAATATCTGTGAGTCACGGGGACTCAGCAATCTCACACCCGCGAGATCAAG
Source organism: Aegilops umbellulata (assembly GCA_032464435.1). Lineage (NCBI taxonomy): Eukaryota > Viridiplantae > Streptophyta > Magnoliopsida > Poales > Poaceae > Aegilops > Aegilops umbellulata. The sequence continues at coordinate 654,021,538 of CP136057.1, forward strand.
ACTATTTCAGCTTAAAGGTGGGAAAGGGCAGTGAGGTGGAGCTGCAGCAAGCGACTAGCATATGGTGGCTACAGCGCAAAAGAGAGCGAGAAGAGAAGGCAAAGCACGGTCGAGAAGCTAGAATTGATCAAGAAGTGATCCTGAAACAACCTACGTCAGACATAACTCCAACAACCGTGTTCACTTCCCGGACCCCACCGAGAAGAGACCATCACGGTTACACACGCGGTTGATGTGTTTTAGTTAAGGTCAACTTCGGTTTTTTTACAACCGGACATCAACAAATTCCCATCTGCCTCATAACCGCGGGCACGGCTTTCGAAAGATAATACCCTGCAGGGGTGTCCCAACTTAGCCCATGATAAGCTCTCACGGTCAACGAAGGATACTCCTTCTACCGGGAAGACCCGATCAATCTCGGAATCCCGGACTACAAGACATTTCAACAGCAATAAAACAAGTCCAGCAAAGCCGCCCGATTGTGCCGACAAATCCTGATAGGAGCTGCACATATCTCGGTCTCAGGGCACATCCGGATGAACACTCCGTACAACTAAAACTAGCCCTCGAGTTGCCTCGAGGTGGCGCTGCAAAGGGCTCTAGTTTGGACCAGCACTCGAAGGAGAACTGGCCCGGGGGTTTAAAATAAAGATGACCCTTGAGTCTGCAGAACCCAAGGGAAAAAGGCTAGGTGGCAACTGGTAAAACCAATGTTGGGCCTTGCTGGAAAAGTCTCATTCAAAGCGAACTGTCAAGGGGGTCCCATAAATCACCCAACCGTGTAAGGAACGCAAACTCCGGGAACATAACACCGGTATGACGGAAACTAGGGTGGCAAGAGTGGAACAAAACACCAGGCATAAGGCCGAGCCTTCCACCCTTTACCAAGTATATAGATGCATTAATTAAATAAGAGGTATTGTGATATCCCAACAAGTAAACATATTCCAACAAGGAACAACAAGTCCATGTTCCAATCAAGGCACAAACTTCATCTTCACCTGCAACTAACAACGCTATAAGAGGGGCTGAGCAAAAGCGGTAACATAGCCAAACAACGGTTTGCTAGGACATGGATGGTTAGGGGCTGACAAGGCAATATAGGAGGCATGATATAGCAAGTGGTAGGTATCGCAGCATAGGCATAGCAAAAGAGCGAGCAATCTAGCAAGCAAAGATAGAAGTGATTTCGAGGGTATGGTCATCTTGCCTGCAAGGTTCTCAGAGTTGTCGAAAGCTTGGTCCTCATAAATGTTCTCAACAGGTTCCTCGTTCACGTACTCGTCTCCCGGCTCTACCCAAGACAAGAGAACAAGCAAAGGAACCAATATCAACCACGATGCAATGCGCAATCAACATGATGCAAAACATGGCATGACATGCGAGAGGTGATATGCAGTGCGTATGCATGCTCCGGGAGGACAAGGATGAACAGGGCATAATCTTGGCAAACCAAGCATGCCACTGGATAGATGAGGTGATTTCGGTTGAAATCGATATAAAGATCACCGAAAACGGATGCACGGTTTGCAAATGGCAAGCAAAACAAGAATGACACGAATCTGCCATAAACAGCATGATGCTACTTAGCAAGCAACAAATAGTTAAGCTACTGCACCCAAACATGTCAACAAAGCATATGACAGTAATCTACTCAAGATGCACGACAAAAGATGAACACTGAGCTTCGGCTAATTCACATCATAACAGGTTCAAACAAGCATGGCAAAAGTACAACTAATAACAGATTCACAGACTTAGTGAAATAACAACAAGTCAGGAAAACAACATCAGGATGACAAGTTCAGAGCAACGAAACAACATGCTACAGGTTCAGAACATAGCAAAGTAAGACATGGCATGAATCTACTCATAGCACTTGACAAAAGTCCCTTACTGACCATAAGCCAAAAAGGACCAGAAAAATATGATTACACCCATGTCAAATAAGCAAGTTTCGTTACAGGTTTCAGACTTAGCAGAAAAACTGGACATGGCAGAAAACTGTTAACGACTAGGCATGTTCGTGAGCTCGACGCACTCACTACAAAGCATTGCATGATAAACTAAGCATACATACATCAAGAAGACATGGCATAGTAACAATACATGGCAAGAATAACATCATATCATGCAAGGACCAACTACACCAAGCTTGGCAAAATCGAATAACATGTAAACAATCTGCCAGCAACATTTTGAAGCAAAAGTAGAGATCGATTGACTCAAGCTATAGCACTCCATAATTGAAAACAAAGGCATGGATGGATTAAGCAAATACTCAAGTTCAAAACTCCCTTACTGATCATACTCAAATTATGCATGGATCTCTCGGAAACAACATGAACACATGGCATGATAATAACAAAAGTCAGGGACTTAGTGAAATCACTAAGTCTCTGAAAACAGCAATATCATCATCCCTACTTTGCATGCAATTTCTAGCCACCTCAAGAATCACAAAAATACATAGCAAAATTCCCTGGAAAGGTAACATGACATATTACAAAACTCATGTAGGACTCAACTTCATAGGAGGTACACATTAATCATGGCAAAAATCACAAAAGTGCATGATCAGCTAAGATCCAGCAATAAACATCAACTAGCCCTCTTCTAACAGCATTTCGGGCATCAATATGACTTCAAGTGAAAATGATGCAATGGAACAAAATTATGTACTCTTCGAGACGAACAAAATGACATATTATACGCGCAAAACGGAGCTACGGATGCAAAGTTATGGCATGATGAAGATGCGGTGTTGATGATGAAAATAAAGGACTTAGAGAAATAATTGGACTCGGGGAAGTCAACCCTCACGGCACGCGGCCCGAGGTTCACCGGCGCGGATCTCGCCGGCGGGAGGCGAGGGACGGCGAGGGGGCAGCGGGTCCGGCCGGATCTCGCCGGATCCGGGCGCGGATGGCGAGGGGCGGCGGTGGCGGCGCGCGCGGCCGCGGTCGGAGGCCGGCGACGCCGCGGGAGGCGAGGCGGCGACGGCGCGCCGGGACGGCGGCGGTGGCCGGAGCGGCGCGGGGCGGCGCGAGCTCGGCGCGGGGGAAGCCGGGGCGGCGAGGCGAGGCGCTGGGCGCGGGGTGGCGGATCCGGGCCCCGCGGGCCTGGCGCGGGCCCCGCGGGCCCTGGCGGCGGGGCGCGGCGGAGGCGGCGGCGGCGCCACGTGGCGCGCTCCCACTGGCCCGGGGCGCGCCGGCGGCGGTAGGAGAGAGAGAGGCGCGCGGATCGAGGAGAAATTAGGGTTAGGGGGGTGTTTCTCTCCCAGATTTGGACGGGGGAGACGTTTTTATAGCTAGAAGGAGCTAGGGAGCTCCAAACGGAGTGCGGTTTTCGCCCACGCGATCGTGATCGAACGGCGGAGGACATGGGAGTGACTTGGATGGGTTATTGGGCTGTTTTGAAGGGGTGTTGGGCTGCAACACACACGAGGCCTTCACGGTTACCCGGTTAACCGTTGGAGTACCAAACGAACTCCGATTGACCCGAAACTTGACAGGCGGTCTACCGGTGCTATACCGAGGCCGCATGTCAAACCTCGGTCCATTCCGAGAATGTTTAATACCCGCTCACGAAGAAATGTAAAAGGGGACGCCGGGAGACATAGGAGCGCCGGATTGCAAAACGGACAACGGGAAAGATGCTCGGATTTATGAGACGAACACGTATGCGAATGCGATGCACATGATGACATGATATGAAATGCCTGACATGACCAAAATGCAAAACGGAGAGAACCCAACCACGGAGGGAATATCATAGCACATAGACGGAAATGGCAAGAGTTGGATTACAAATATGGCAAGTTACATCGGGGCGTTACAACACACCACCACTACGAGAGGATCTCGTCCCGAGATCTAGGACTGAAAGAACTCCGGATACTCGGAACGTAGGTGGTCTTCACGCTCCCAGGTGGCCTCTCGGTCTGAATGATGTGACCATTTCACTTTGAGGAATTTGATTGACTTGTTGCGAGTCTTGCGCTCAGTTGTTTCAAGAATAGCAACTGGATGCTCATGATAGGACAAATCTTCTTGAAGATCAATCTCTTCGAAGTTGATGGTGCGCTCAGGCGTCTTGAAGCACTTGCGAAGCTGTGACACGTGGAAGACATCGTGCACATTTGCAAAGTTGGAGGGGAGCTCAAGTTGATAGGGTAGATCGCCTCGTTTGCCGATGATCTTGAAGGGACCGACGTATCTGGGGGCAAGTTTCCCCTTGATACCGAAGCGACGAGTTCCTTTCATTGGAGAGACGCGGAGGTAAACATGGTCTCCGATCTCGAATGCCACATCACGGTGTTTGCTATCGTAATAGCTCTTCTGGCGCGACTGCGCTGCTTTGAGGTTCTCACGAATCACCTTGCACATGGCTTCAGCCTCTGAGATCAAATCATTGCCGAGCAATTGACGTTCACCGGTTTCCGACCAGTTGAGAGGAGTACGGCACTTTCTGCCATAGAGAATCTCGAATGGGGCTTTGCCCGAGCTGGCTTGATAGCTGTTGTTGTAAGAGAACTCAGCATAAGGAAGACAATCCTCCCACTTCATGCCGAAAGAGATAACACAGGCTCTGAGCATATCTTCAAGAATTTGATTGACACGCTCGACTTGTCCACTAGTCTGAGGGTGGAACGCTGTGCTAAAGCGGATGTTGGTGCCCATGGCCGACTGAAAAGAATCCCAAAACTTGGAGGTAAAGATGCTGCCACGGTCTGAAGAGATCAATTGTGGAATGCCATGCAAGGAGACAATTCTGGAGGTGTAGAGCTCTGCCAGCTGCGCTGCTGTGATAGACTCTTTGATAGGAAGAAAATGAGCCACTTTGGTGAGCTTGTCGATGACGACGAAGATAGCATCATTTCCACGCTTGGACTTAGGAAAACCAGTCACGAAGTCCATTTCGATATGATCAAACTTCCATTCTGGAATAGCAAGAGGTTGGAGAAGACCAGCTGGTCGTTGGTGTTCTGCTTTCACCCTTCTGCAGACATCACACTCATTCACGAATTGAGCGATCTCACGCTTCATTCGAGTCCACCAATACGACTGCTTGAGGTCATGGTACATCTTCGAACTTCCAGGATGAATAGACAGAAGAGAATTGTGCGCTTCGTTCATAATGACTTTGCGAAGGTCACCCTTTGGAACCACGATCCGGTCCTCGAAGAAAAGAGTATCTCTGTCATCAACTCGATAGCACTTGTATTTGGGGATGCTCTTTCCAATACCACGTTTCACCTTCTTCACCATGGTATCCAACAATTGTGCCTCACGAATTTGATCTTCCAAAGTAGGAGAGACAAAGAGGTTGGCAAGAACACCTTGAGGAACAACTTGGAGATTCAACTTGCGGAAAGCTTCACAAAGATCTGGTTGAAAAGGCTTGAGGATTAAGCTGTTGCAGTAAGCCTTTCTGCTCAAAGCGTCTGCAACCACATTAGCCTTGCCTGGAGTATATTCGATACTCGGATTATACTCTTGAATCATTTCGACCCATCGAGTTTGCCTGAGGTTGAGATGAGGCTGAGTGAAGATATACTTGAGACTCTTGTGATCTGTGAAGATGTCCACTTTCCTTCCTAACAGGAGATGTCTCCATGTTATTAGTGCGTGGACAACTGCCGCCAACTCAAGATCGTGAGTGGGGTAGTTCCTTTCATTGGGCTTCAACTGGCGAGAGGTATAGGCAACAACCTTCTTCTCTTGCATTAACACAGCACCGAGGCCCTGGAGAGAAGCATCACAAAATACTTCATAAGGCTTGGATTCATCAGGAGGAGTCAGAACTGGAGCAGTGACAAGTTTCTCTTTTAGAGTGTTGAAAGCAACGTCACACTCAGGAGACCAGACATATTTCACATGCTTCTGGAGGAGGTTGGAAAGAGGCTTAGCAATCTTGGAGAAATTCTCAACGAATCTTCTGCAATAGCTTGCAAGTCCAAGAAAACTGCGAAGCTACTTGACATTCTGAGGAGGATTCCAATTCAAAACTGCAGACACCCTCTCTGGATTAACAGCGATGCCCTTGGCAGAGATGATATGACCAAGATAAAGAACTTCATCAAGCCAGAATTCACATTTGGAGAACTTCGCATATAACTGATACTCTCTGAGCTTGTCGAGTACCAATCGCAAATGTTCGGCATGATCCTTCTTATTCTTGGAGAAGACCAAAATATCATCGAGATAGACCAAGACAAATTCGTTGATGTAGGGGTTGAAGATGAAATTCATCAAGCGAGTGAAATACGGAGGAGCATTGACGAGGCCGAAAGACATGACAGTATATTCATAAGAACCAAAGCTTGTTCTGAATGTTGTCTTGGGAATATCTTCTTCACGAATGCGAATCTGATGATAACCCATACGAAGGTCAAGCTTGGAGAACACCTTAGCACCTTTGAGTTGCTCAAATAGCTCATTGATGTTGGGAAGTGGGTACTTGTTCTTGATAGTCTTCTTGTTCAATGGACGGTAATCGACGCAAAGTCGGTCCGTGCCATCCTTCTTCTTGACAAAAAGAACACCACAACCCCACGGAGAAGAACTCGGTCTGATCAAACCCAGACGTTCTTGTTTATCGAGTTGAATCTTCAATTCCTTGAGCTCATCTGGTCCAAGCTTGTAAGGACGCTTGCAAACGGGTTCTGTGCCAGGCTCAAGCTCAATAACGAATTCAACTGGCCTGCGGGGAGGCATACCCGGAAGCTCTTCTGGAAAAACATCTTGGTACTCACAAACAACTGGAATCTGAGAGATAGCCTCCATTTCACCCATCTCATTGAGAGAAAACAACCGAATGGTATCATCACGAGAAGCATAGATGATCACATCGTTCGAAGTGTGAGTCAATTTGATTTCCCTGGCAGCACACTCAAGCTGAGCCTTGTGCTTAGAAAGCCAGTCCATCCCGAGAATGAGATCAATATCAGAATCACCAAGAACAATTGGTTTAGACAAGAATTTGTAGTCGCCCATCTTGATAGAAACATCCGGGACACAAACATTAGATGTCATTTGCTTGCCCGGGGACACAATAGACAACGGTCTCGGCAAAACTTGAGTAACGAAATCATGCTTAGATGCAAAAGGTCTTGAAATGAAAGAAAGCGATGCTCCAGTGTCAAATAAGACTTTAGCAGGAATATCATTAACAGGAAGATTACCCATGATCACTTCAGAAGACTCCTCTGCTTGAGCTGCGTTCAACATGTTCACCTTGGCATGCTGGGAATTATGCTTGACCACTGCATTACTGGAAGATTTCACAGGAGGAGGAGGCGGAAGACGCCTCTGGTTGAAGCACTTGTTCGCATAGTGACCCTTCTGCTGACATTTGTTACAAGTCACTTCTGAGAGCGGACGATGATAAGGAGCACTTGGCCTTGGAGTTTGGTTCTGAGACTTGTTCTGATAGCCAGGGTTGGGTGGGTGGGAAGATCCACGGCCACTTGAGTTCTTCTGCTGATAAGGCTGACGGAACGGAGGAGGAGGAGGCAACCAGAACTTCTGTTGCTTAGCTGCCACAAGTGAGGAAGAAGAAGACTGAACTGCGTCTCTGACTCTCTTCTTAGATGCCTCACACTTGAGCTGAGCAGCTTCTTGTTTCAGTGCCATGTTGTAGAATTCATCATACTTCAATGGCTCGAAAAGCACGAGAGCAAGTTGCAGATCTTCTCTGAGACCACGCCTGAACTGGTAGATCATACTCTTCTCATCAGGAATGTCTTGCCTTGCAAAACGAGAAAGCTTCTGGAACTGAGTGTTGTATTGGTAGACAGTCATGTTGCCTTGCTTGAGATTGCGGAATTCCTCACGCTTAAGCTCAACAACACTTTCTGGAATGTGGTGCGCTTTGAAGTCACGGCGGAAATCATCCCAAGTGATCACACGACCTCCTCTGGAATCTTTGTATTGCTGGAACCACTCAGCAGCTTGATCTTTGAGTTGAAAAGAGGCAAACTTGACAAAGTCCTCAGGTCTCACATTGCTGCACTCGAAATGTTTGCTTATGTCCACGAGCCAATCATCAGCGTCAGTAGCCTCGACACAGTAGCTGAAGGTCTTTGGCTGATTAGCAAGGAACTGGTTCAGTGAAGCGAAGTGCGGCTGATTGTTGCCTTGGCCTTGATTCTCTTGATTAGCTTGACCCTGGTTGCGATCTTGCAAGAGCTGAATCAGAATCTGAGCATTGGCATTTGTAGCAGTCATCAGGGCCTGCCAAGCTTCCGGAGGCGGAGGTGGTGGCGGAGGGTTAGCCTGATCTCCATCATTGCATTCCGGATTCAGACGAGTAGGCGGAGCCATCCTGAAGAGGGTGACATCCATTAGCAACTTGACAGAGATATAATGAAGCTGAATCAAAGGATCGAAATTGCAACATATAGTCTTCACAATTAACATTCGAACGTCACGAGGAGTTTCGGAATGGTCCGGAGGTAAAGAATTATATATAGAAAGTGCTGTTTTGGCCATCGGGACAAGTTTCGGGGTTATCGGTATTGTACCGGGACCACCGGAGGGTCCCGGGGGGGTCCACCGGGTGGGGCCACCTGCCTCGGGGGGCCACATGGGCTCTAGGGGGTGCGCCTTGGCCTGCATGGGCCAAGGGGAACCAGCCCCTAGAGGCCCATGCGCCTAGAGGGTGGGAAACCCTAAAGAGGGGGGGGCGCCCCCTTGCTTGGGGGGCAAGCCCCACCCCTTGGCCGCCGCCCCCCTAGGAGATTGCATCTCCTAGGGCCGGCGCCCCCCTAGGGGGCTATATAAAGGGGGGGAGGGGAGGGGGCAGCGCACCCTTGCTCCTGGCGCCTCCCTCTCCCTCTCCAACATCTCCTCCTCCTCCGTAGAGCTCGGCGAAGCCCTGCCGGAGTACTGCAGCTCCACCATCACCACGCCGTCGTGCTGCTGCTGGAGCCATCTTCCCCAACCTCTCCTTTTCCTTACTGGATCAAGAAGAAGGAGACGTTACGCTGACCGTACGTGTGTTGAACGCGGAGGTGCCGTCCTTTTGGTGCTAGGATCTCCGGTGATTTGGATCACGTCGTGTACGACTACCTCATCCCCGTTCGTTGAACGCTTCCGCTCGCGATCTACAAAGTGGTATGTAGATGCAATCTCTCCCATGACTCGTTGCTAGATGAACTCATAGATGGATCTTGGTGAAACCGTAGGAAAATTTTTGTTTTCTGCAACGTTCCCCAACACATGTGAAGCGGAGTACATAGCTGCTTCGGAAGCAGCAAACGAAGGAGTCGGGATGAAGGAGTTCATATCCGATCTAGGTGTCATACCTAGTGCATCGGGTCCAATGAAAATCTTTTGTGACAATACTGGTGCAATTGCCTTGGCAAAGGAATCTAGATTTCACAAGAGAACCAAGCACATCAAGAGACGCTTCAATTCCATCCGGGATCTAGTCCAGGTGGGAGACATAGAGATTTGCAAGATACATACAGATCTGAATGTTGCAGACCCATTGACTAAGCCTCTTCCATGAGCAAAACATGATCAGCACCAAGACTCCATGGGTGTTAGAATCATTACTGTGTAATCTAGATTATTGACTCTAGTGCAAGTGGGAGACTGAAGGAAATATGCCCTAGAGGCAATAATAAAGTTATTATTTATTTCCTTATTTCATGATAAATGTTTATTATGCATGCTAGAATTGTATTAACCGGAAACATAATACATGTGTGAATACATAGACAAACATAGTGTCACTAGTATGCCTCTACTTGACTAGCTCGTTAATCAAAGATGGTTATGTTTCCTAACCATAGACAAAGAGTTGTTATTTGATTAACGAGGTCACATCATTAGTTGAATGATCTGATTGACATGACCCATTTCATTAGCTTAGCACCCGATCGTTTAGTATGTTGCTATTGCTTTCTTCATGACTTATACATGTTCCTTTGACTATGAGATTATGCAACTCCCGTTTGCCGGAGGAACAATTTGGGTACTACCAAACGTCACAACGTAACTGGGTGATTATAAAGGAGTACTACAGGTGTCTCCAAAGGTAGATGTTGGGTTGGCGTATTTCGAGATTAGGATTTGTCACTCCGATTGTCGGAGAGGTATCTCTGGGCCCTCTCGGTAATGCACATCACATAAGGCTTGCAAGCACTGCAACTAATATATGTTAGTTGTAAAATGATGTATTACGGAACGAGTAAAGAGACTTGCTGGTAACGAGATTGAACTAGGTATTGGATACCGACGATCGAATCTCGGGCAAGTAACATACCGATGACAAAGGGAACAACGTATGTTGTTATGCGGTCTGACCGATAAAGATCTTCGTAGAATATGTAGGAGCCAATATGGGCATCCAGGTCCCGCTATTGGTTATTGACCGGAGATATGTCTTGGTCATGTCTACATTGTTCTCCAACCGTAGGGTCCGCACGCTTAACGTTACGATGACAGTTATTATGAGTTTATGCATTTTGATGTACCGAAAGTTGTTCGGAGTCCCGGATGTGATCACGGACATGACGAGGAGTCTCGAAATGGTCGAGACATAAAGATCGATATATTGGAAGCCTATATTTGGACATCGGAATGGTTCCGGGTGAAACTGGCATTTTACCGGAGTACCGAGGGGTTACCGGAACCCCCCGGGGAGTTATTGGGCCCTAATGGGCTTTAGTGGAGAAGAGAGAGGGCAGCCAGGAGGTGGCGCGCGGCCCCCCTTGCCCCAGTCCGAATTGGACAAGGGAAGGGGGCGCGGCCCCCCTCTCCTTCCTTCTCCCTTCCTCCTCCTTCCCCTCTTGTCCTAGTTGGAATAGGAAAGGGAGGGGCAAACCTACTTGGAGTAGGTTTCCCCCTCCTTGGCGCGCCCCCTCTAGGCCGGCCGCCCCCTCCTCCTTGGCTCCTTTATATACGGGGGCAGGGGGCACCCTAGAACACACAATTGATCAACGTGATCTATTCTTAGCCGTGTGCGGTGCCCCCCTCCACCATATTCCACCTCGAATATATCGTTGCAGTGCTTAGGCGAAGCCCTGCGCTGGTAGAGCATCAAGATCGTCATCACGCCGTCGTGCTGACAAAACTCTTCCCCGAAGCTTTGCTGGATCGGAGCTAGGGGAACGTCATCGAGCTGAACGTGTGCCAAGAACTCGGAGGTGCCGGAGTAACGGTGCTCGGATCGGTCGGATCGGGAAGACGTATGACTACTTCCTCTACGTTGTGTCAAAGCTTCCGCTTCGGTCTACGAGGGTACGTAGACAACACTCTCCCCTCTCGTTGCTATGCATCACCATGATCTTGCGTGTGCGTAGGAAATTTTTTGAAATTACTACGTTCCCCAACACCTCCTCCCCTCTTCCCTCCCTCCACATCTTTCGAGATGGACAAGTCCTGGGCATCGGTGCCGACAGGTGGCGGTTCTGGGGCGGGCTCTGGCGGATCGTGGCGACGCCGTCCTCGAACTATGAGGCCGCAGTCCTCATCGGCGGGCGGCTCCTCGACGAAGGCCGAGATCAGCATCTCCTCCGGTGATGAGGAGGATCAACTGCCGCCGCAGCAATAGCAGTCCGCGTCGGCGATGGCGGGCCAGGTGTACGCCACCACCGATGCGGAGTACGAGGAGCAGATGGAGCTTATGTTCCATCGCCCCGTGCTCCACCTCAACGGTCTGGCTCCGCCACCGGGGACGATGTGTGAAGGAGGAGCAGCTCTCTCCGCTGCCCCGACGCGTTAAGGAAGAGCGGCTCTCTCTGCCCTGGTACATCTCCAACGTATTTATAATTTTTTATTGTTTCATGCTATTATAGTATATAAGCAAATATATATTATTTCTAGGACTAACCTATAACCTGTATCAAGTAACCTATTGTTTCCATAATCAATCATGAACTTACTGTAGCAACATGAACACTCAATAAATATTAGTAGTGCACACAGAAATACATATCACATACACTTGCCATCTCTCACACACATGATGATCACGTATTGTTGCTTCTGATCACAGACAGTCCTCTCCCTCAAACAAATGCCTCTTTATGAATTTGGCTGCATGTAGCAAAATGAATAGTCAATACATCATAGTAGTGCACACAGAAATACATATCACATACTCTTGTCATCTCTCACACACATGATGATCACATATTGTTGCTTCTAATCATAGACAGTCCTCTCCCTCAAACAAATACTACATCTTTACGGTTTGGGCTTCATATAATTAGGAGAACGTTATGGACCTCAAGGTGGATGTAGACATTTATGAGCTCAGTCTACCTTCCATCATTGGTAAGACAGAAGAAAACATTGCTTAGCTGTGAATTTCATGGAGCATCTACCAAATAATTCAGAGTAAAACTTGAGAACGCAGCATCATGTAATCAAATCGTACAGGGGACCAAGATGACAATCGTGGATCAGGAATATAGTAGTGAGGGGACCAAGATGACATTTGTGGCCTCACACGGCCGGTGATGGTGATATTTGAAGCCCACTCATGGGGGCGTGCAATGCAACCACAACACTGCAGCCAGCGTGTTCAGCACGATCGGATCAGGTCGGAACATATGGAATCGAATCGAATTGAAGTGTGGGGATGGATTAGCAAACGTGCAAAAGAAATAATGTGGTCTTTCAAGGCGGATAAAGAAAGAGGTCTGTGTTGCGTCACTGCCATGTGCCGTTGCAGATTAGAGAGAGGGAGCAGGATCGAGAGACAGGAGAAGAAGATACCTGGGTCGCCGACGCTGCTGCCCTGGGTCCAACACTGATGTCTTCGATCTACACACACACACACACACCGCCGCGAGAAAGAGACGAGATATGGAGAGTACGGCATGCTGGGAAGATTAAAGAAGAAGACGCCACCATGCACCCAGGACCCGGTGGCGGTCGTTTCAGAGTTCATACCCGAACGCCCTGGGATGAGGTCGGGCCGGGCGTATTTTTACCCTTTTTTTTAAAACGAAGGCTTAAGACAGAGCCCGGTTTTGAATTAACAAAGCCATCAACCGGCCAAGATAACAAGATCACCAACTTACAAGAAAAAACAAGAAGAGAAACAAGCGGCTGATACAAGGAGCAAAGCGAAACAGACTCAAAGGCAGCAGCGATAGCAAGCACGCCATGCCGCCGCCATCACCCTACAGGACGACCTACACCAACTGGACAAAACTACGGACTTGAGAGGATGCACCACCGCGCAAGCTTCGTGATCGTAGCCAAACTCGAAGACAGAAACTGACTCTCCTCTGAACTGCCGCTGCAAAGGGCCCCTGCCCTCTCATCCTGGCTCGAAGGATGCCGCACCGGCAGGCGGCAGCTCGGTTCACCCTAGAACCCAGAGGAAGACGTCCAAGCTGCGCATGAAGAAAGAACTAGGAGCAGACCTGCTAGCTCAAAGCACACCATTCCGAGCACCGTCGTCGTCCGCGGTTAAGCCACCGAAGGGCTAGAGCTGTCGGCCACCGTCGCAGCAGCAAGGGTAACAGCGAGCCACCGAAGAAAAGGCAGTGAAGCGCCGAGCCAAGCTGCCACCCGCCACCATCACACCCACAACCCGACTCTCTCGCCGCCCCTGCGATCCCCGGACTGCGCCTTCAAGAAGGAACACGACACGGATGTGTCATCGCCGCCCGAAACAGGGGGACCTAGGCTTTCACCTAGCAGGGAACGGAAGGAGGGGGAGAAGGATCCTCATCACAGCCTCCAGGGAGGGTACGGCGCCCAGGGCGTCGCCTGCGGTGTGGCTGCGCCGGCCAGGGGTTTCCCCCGGATCCAACCCCACTCGACGAGATCCGCGCTCTCGTCGCCCGGGAAGAACGGCCTAAGCCACTAGGACCCCGATCCGGCGATGGAAGGAGCAGATCGGGGCGGAGAGGATGAGATGCATCTGACGGCGGCAACCGCGCAGGGGAGGCCGCACACCAGCGACCGTGGACCAACGCCTCCTCGTCCCCCGCGAGACCGAGGGAGGCGCCTCATCAGCTCCGGCTGGAATGACCCGCCGCCTGGGCCACCCCGCGCTCTCCGCCCGGGGCCGCCGCCCCAGATGCCGAGGCCCTCCACGCTATGTGGAGCCGCCAGATCCCCCGCCGCCACCTTCATCGGTGTCAAGTGCACGCCGGCGCACACCTCTGGCGGCGGCGGAGGGGAAGGGGAGGGGGAGGAGGGGTGCGGCGGCGGCGGTTAGGGTTTCTCCCGAGTCGCCTATGAGGAGAAGACGCAGGGGGGGGCTAATAGTGGACAATGGCAGGGGCCGACCCAAGGAAGCGATTTATTTTTACCATTTGGGAGACGTGGGTTCGACCCTGGGTGCTCCCCTTTTTTCCGCGAATTTCAATTGGCTATAATATAGAGCTGCCTGGCCAAGTGTCGCATAGCACATGGTCTACACAGTATAATTTCGGCCAAAATATTCTCTTTTTAATTTTTTTTGCAGATTCAAGTGTTTTTAAAAAATATTCATATCTTTCAAACCCCAACTCTAAATTTAGCATGCTATATATGAAAATCACTCAGAAAAATTTGTAGATTCTAAATATGATATTATCTTGCATATTAAATATTTCTAAAACTAATTTTATGTTGCACCCTTAATTAGTACTTTCCTTTTTCTATTAAAGGCACGAAGGTTTCTTACTCCTGTTTTTTCGTACGTCCCTTATATATTACCAGATTTTCGTCCATCATTTGGTGGGTCCATTTGCATATAAAATAAAATAAGGAAATAAAAACACATCTTCGCACGTGGGCAATGGGCCCGGCACTCCGTCCCAGTGCGATTGAGTATTTTCCTGTAGGGGCTGGCCCAAGGTTATTGTGTGATAAAGAATTCCACCATAGAAAAAATTAATTTATTCATGTGGTCTTGAACCCGAGTTCTCCACCACTGTTTAGAAGGTGGCAACCAATGGAGCTGGGCAATGCTAGTGCGAGAACTTCGGGTTCACTATCCAATAAAATAGTCTCACCTTGGTTTTTTGCATCAAATTCCACAAGTTTTACGTACGTGTATAAGTTGTCTGGAAAATAAGCAAGCCGGTCCTCTAAAAAGAAAAACACCTTGAGAATAAGAAAACAAAGGTGGGCTTAAATGTGCCTTATATTTCATGTGAGGTTTTGGCGCTAAATTAAGTATGAATGATAGGTTTCAATGGACATATATAATAAAGAAATGAGAGAATAAAGGGCGTGATCAATGGGCATAAAAAAGGAACGGGAGATTCAATGAAAAATATGAAGATGATTATATCAAGATCAATGTCGATGCCAGTTATGTGAAAAGTACTAATGTCGCCAGTGTGGGGGTGGTCGCTAGAAACACGTCCGGTGCAGTTATTATTTCTTCATGGGACTTTCTGGGCCAGTGTTTCACCATGAATGAAGCTAAACTGCGCGCATGCCTGACAGACCTTTATATCGGTATCACTCTTCACCAGTCCATTATTTTGGAGACCGATTGTGCTTTTGTTCGTTCTTTCCTTGCAAATGAGAAACTTGACGTGTATGGATTACGTGGCTGGCTCTCGACCCCTTTCCTCTCGACCGCGACCGCGCCGCCCCCGCGGGCGGCCGGCCGCGCCTCCCCCCTTCCCCGTGAGCCCTCCCCCTCTCTCCACCTCCTCCCTACCGCCGTCGCCGGCGCCCGCCGCGGGCCTGGCCTGGGCGACGTTGGCGGCGGCGGCCCCCGGCCCTTACCCGTCTAGGGTTTCTCAGGCGCGGGACGGAGTGCTCCGGGCGGTGTCTTCAGGCGGCGGTGGTCCTGTGCGGCGGCGGGGTTCCCTGTGCGGCGGCGGGGGCGAGCTCTGGGCGGCGGGGCTGCGCGGCGGCGCGGGCTGGCGGCGCCCGCCCGGCCCAGATCTGGGCCCTTCGGACCCCATCTGGGCCTGGGCGGGCCAGTGACAGGCGTGGCGTGGGCGTGGCCATTAGGAAGCGGTGACGAGCGGCGATGATCGGCGGGGGCTGGTGGCGTCGACGCCAGCCTGCTGCAGCATGGCCGGCAGGGCTTAGCGGGCCCATTTTGGGCCTGGCCGGGCCAGGGGTGGCCTGGTATGCCCCGCTGCCGTGTCCGGACGGTTACCGCGACGGTGCCGGAGGCGCGAGCCTCCCGCACGATGGCGGTGGAGGTGGTTCCCTCCCGCTCGACCTCGGTGCTGCTGCTCCCGTCGCTCGGATCTTCTCCCCGGTCTTCTTGGCCTCGTGGTGGTGCTCGCAGCGAGACGACGTTGGTGGCGGCGCAACCGTGATGGCACATGGTTGGGTGGTGGTTTGGCTGGTCGGCTCCGATTGGCCGGTGGGGTTTGGCGTGCGGGACAAATCCTTGCCGGTTCGTCCGGCTCCGATGCGGTGACACCCGCGGGTGCCACTATCCCTTCTTGGAGGGTGTCGGGAGTAGCTATCCCCACCTCCCTCCGCGTACTGGGGAAACCCTAGGACTTGTCCGGGCAGCAGCGTCGCCGGCGTCGCATCCTTTCTTGAAGGTGCTGCTTAGTTCGCGGTAGATCGGAGCCTCGGGCTGTGGTGGTTTGTATCCGAAGGGCGCAGCGGTCGTGGGTCTGCCGCGCTTTGTCGAGCTGCCGTTGTTGGCATTTATTTCTTTTTCTTTTTCTTTGGGCTTGTTGTGCTGCTCGCCCCAGCATTGTAATTTGTATCATGGTGGTTTGCTTTGGAATACAAAGCGGGGGGAAATCCTTTTTCGGCAACTTGACATGTATCCTCTTGTTGATCTGAAGAAAGAAGCCTTAAGTATTTCTAGGATGATCAAGAACTTTAAAATTGCGAAAATCAATCGCCTAGCCAATGGGGTGGCTCACGAAATTGCGAAGTTAATTAGCTTTATTAATAGATCTGATGGGATTCTTCTTAATAGTGTTCCGCCCTGCATGGCCAATTTTTAATGAACGATTATAATAACCTTTTACTTAACTAATATATGGGGTTTTTCAGAAAAATGAAGGAGAGAATAACACGAAGGAATTGGTACTGATACCAAGGGCGTGGCATACATCAAATAACAAAAAGGAATTGGTACCGAGGGACATGGGAGGGACACACATATAAGCGTTGTTGCGGAGCGTGCGACCGTGATGTGCAGCAAAA
This sequence comes from Aegilops umbellulata, assembly GCA_032464435.1. Classification (NCBI taxonomy): domain Eukaryota; kingdom Viridiplantae; phylum Streptophyta; class Magnoliopsida; order Poales; family Poaceae; genus Aegilops; species Aegilops umbellulata. The sequence goes on from CP136057.1 coordinate 654,038,640, forward strand.
ATAATGCAACCACGAAGGTGAGAGGCACTACGTAAGCGTCGAGTTGCATGCAACAAACTCAGGTTGTTTCCCTCATACGCAAACAATTTTTTATTGATCTTCAAGCGTTTGTAGAGATGGCCTAAAACACATTTTACAGAACTCTTTTATTGCGATTTTTTCATGACTTGGCGCAAAATTCAAACATTGCGTCAACTTACAAATAATGTCTTTGGTATAGAATATTTTAAAATTAGGCTCTTTAAGATCAGAATCGTCGTACAAAGCCCATACCAAAAGTATTGTATGTGTAGCATGCTTCTTAATGTATAATTTATAAGAATTTCTATTAGACCTCAATGTGCACCTCCCTACCGTAGGTGGTGACATCATTGGAATGTTTTTGGGTTGTGCTCATGAATATATCCCGTTACAACACACATGCATATGTGCTAGTAATAATAAATCACATAATGCATATTTTCGTCTGTCGCGTCTTTTTGGCGGAAACCCCCTGCCTTTTTCATTAATTGACCAACAGTCCATACTTAAGTGAGAATAAATCATTTTTTTAGGGTCTTTTACATTTGTGTCCCTAACTCGAACCCACTACTCGGATTTGCCCCTAGTTTCGAAGCATGCTCAAATTTGCCCCTCTGCCGTTATGTGCCATTACAGAAATGCCCTTCCGTGCCGTTTTCGTCTGGTCAAAGGGCTTTGACCGTTTTCCTGACGTTTAATGGACTTTTTTGCCCCTCAATGCACATGCCACTTACAGGTGGGGCCTACCCCAAGAAAAAGAACTCTCTTTCTCTCATCCCCTCTCTGACTTACACATGGACCCCACCCATATAAAAAAAACTCTCTCCCTCTCTCGGAATCTATCTCTCTCCCTCGCCGCGGCTCGGCCGGTGGCCGGCGCCGGCGAGGGCCAGCGTGCCTGCGCCTGAGGACCACAGTGGCAGGCTCGGGGTGGTACGGCTGAGGGGGTGGAGCCGCCTCCCGCAGCTATCGCCGGAGCTATCATCGGAACTAAATCCTGAGAGCGCGTGAGATCTTCTGCCGGTGACGCCGTTGCTAGCCACCGCGGCCGGAGTCCAAATCGAGCAGCATGAGCATGTCCATGAGCTTTGGCGGGCGCCTCTCCTTCGTCCTGCGCAGTGGATCTGGCCTGGGGCTACCCGTAGACGACGCCCGGGACGTCGAACTCCGCCATGGCCATTGCTCTTCCCGTCCTAAATTCGGCCGCTCTAAGCCATTCTTGACCTACCCGACCCCTGTTCCGTCGTCAAGGAAAGCAGGTGCCCCTACTCCGCTCTTCCCCCGCCCAATTCCGTGCCCGGAGCACCCTGACAAAATCCGGCCGCCATGACCAACCTTGGTTGGCTCGGTCGTGCACGCGCCCATCTACACCCTGCCTCTCCTAGTGAGCTTGACGCGTCTTGCGCAGCTTGCGTGCCTCGCGCAGTAGGCGCCGTCCTCCCACGGTCATCCTCCTCCCCTACGGCGAGCCGCCGGCGAGCGCAGGCGCTCACGGCCGGGGACGCGTGGACCGGGGGTGTTTACCCTCATAGTGGGTCCCGTCGGGAGGAGATGGATGAGAGAGATTTTTTTGTTTTTTCCTGGGTAGGTCCCACGCCGGTAAGTGACTGACCCACGGGAGGGCTGAGTTGGCCTAGTTTTCCTTTTATTTTTTTAGAGGGGGTCCCGCATGTAAGTGTCACATGGATTCAGGGGCAAATTGTCCAACTAACGTCCAGAAAACGGTCAAAGCCCTTTGACCAGACGGTAACGGAGCGGAAGGGCATTTCTATAAGTGCACATAACGGCGGAGGGGCATTTTTGAGCAGGCTTTCGAATTAGGGGTATATCTGATTAGGTGGTTCGAGTTAGGGACAGAAATGCAAATGGCCCTTTTTTTCACATTTTACACAAACCCTCCTACCTTTTATGCTAATTAACCACCACGGTCCATATTTAAGTCACAATGAATCGTTATTTTGCAGTTTTACATAAACCCCCGATATATGCGTTGATCACCCCGCAGTTTATTGAAAATAAATATTTTTTTAAAATAACCATATCTTTTAAACCGTAACTCCAATTTTAACATGTTATATATGAAATTTGATTATAAAAATGTGTGGATTTGGAATATGATGTTATTTTACATGTTAGATATTTTTGAAATGCTATTTAGGGTGCAATGTTAATCAATGACGCACAATCTGTGTTTATTTCGTACCGGCGATCTGTATTGCAACATGTAAAATTAAACATTAATATTTGGGGAAGGTTATAATCCTTGGGTATGTTGTACTTGCACCAGGTTCTCTCTTTGTACATGTTCCATGGTCTAAGATCCTATGTAGGTACCTTTTCTTGGCGAAATCCATGCGTGTACTTACCAACGAACTATACATTTTTTTTGTAGTGAATACACAACAATTTTTATAGGATGTACATACACTTAATAGTACATGAAGGTTTATTTTGAAAACATCTCAACTTTCCGGGTGATAGTCATGAATATTATGGAATCCGAAGGTTTTGGGCTACAATGTGGATTGCAGAGGGGACTGTGCGGCACGGTGCACCCACTCTTGGGGTTAGGTTTTAGTGTGTTGTTCTGCATTATTACCATGAACAACTAAAGAAGTTCAGACAACACTATTTTTTTGCATCGGTTATTCAAAACCGAGCAGATTTGTATAGATGGATGTAATCCCTCTTGGCGGGTTTACAAGGCTCAATGACCGAGTTTATCGTGAAAAATGTACATCTACAACATCGTATAAATCCAGTATGAAAATGTACTTCATGACTCATCTAGTGATATTGATTTTCTACTATAGATGTTAATATTTCCCGCAAAAAACTCGATCAAACTTAAGTAATGTTTGGGTTTACTTCTAGTATAAACAAAAGATAATTGCTAGAATTGTACCAGTTGATAATTAATGACAACTAATAATTTATAAGTAGATGAAATGGTATAATCATAATCACTCCCGGCACAAGGCACAAATAGCTCAAGTAAAGAAGATCAAACAGACCCAGGACACCGCATGAGTCATGGTCTATTACAATCCACTCGCTAGGTACCATGATTCTTTTCTAGTAGTGCCATCCCAAGCTAGAATCAGGCGCGACACAAGCAGCTGCAACACTAGGGCACCGCCTAGTGCCAACATGCTCGACACCGGGCATGCACTCGACAAGGCGCGACGTGCATAGGTCGCACGCTCACGCTCTCTTATTGAACCAAAGCACACAAGTTTAGAAACCAATATCACACTCAACTCAAAAATAGGAAAATGAGTGAAGTGAAAATCAACACAGCAGGAACAGGAGGACACACCAGTTGATTTGAGCAATTAACCGAAATACTCGCTCTGTTCCATATAAAATATAATGTGTATAGATTTTTTGAAAATCCAAACATTGCAAACGTTGACCAAGTTTATAAAAAGAAGCTATTTATATCTACAATACCAAATATATAAAATATGGAACTGCTTATAGTAAATCTAATAATATGTGTTTTGTTTTGTAGATAAAAATGTTTTCTCCAAAAATTTGGTCAAATTTTGTAAGGTTTAATTCTCGTAAAATATCTATGTGCGCTACATTATGAAATGGAATTAAACCAGGAGAACTCGGTTACGCGTGCCTGTGCAAAAAGTCTTTTATTTCAAAGACCTCGGCGCCGGGGGGCCTGCGCGACGCGGGGGCTTGCGCACCGCCGGAGAGTAATCCATCCCGAGCATGTCTTGCATCACGGTGGCCGTGTCGCCCCGGTGCCTTGACGCCACACACGCCTCAGCCGTTCCCGGCCAGAAGCCGCCACTATCGCTCGTGACAGGGCCAGCCTTCCTCGCGTCACTGACCACCACGTGATGTAGTCCTCCGGTGTCGTTGAGGCCATCTTTTGCGTTAAGCACCGCAGCTGCTGGAGCTGCATGCCAATGGGACTCGGGGTAAGTAACAACACAAACTAGGACGCATGATCTATATAGATTGGAGAGGAACTCACCGTGGCGAGCACAGGCAGCAGTGGGAAGCAGAAGCGTGAGCACCGAGGAGAAGAGCAAGACAAGAAGGATAATAATGTTGGCACTACCCATGTTCCAGCTCGTGGGTGAACTTATCTTTTGTGTGCTATATATGATCAAGCACGCAGGAGTAGGGTTGATGAAGCAAGAACTACGAGGGGCCGTGCTTTTATAGGCAACATGATGGTAGCTGGATCAAGGTTGTTGTTTGGTCGCATCACCTTTTTCACAGAAAACAAATACACACAACAAAATGTGCTCGCACCTACCGAGCGCCAGCCCATGGTCGGCGAACCCACGGTGGCATTTCTATCATCCAACAGCACCCAGAGGGGAACATCGGTTCTCTCGGTACCAGCCTGCTAGCTTTCTTTGAGAAACCAAGCCTTGGAATTGTTTATGGTTGATCTAGTATGTCCTGATTGTGAGTGGAGAGTACCAACCCAAGCATCCAAAGACTAGATGACTGGAGGAGAGGGGATTTATGGCACGCAGGGTCAGGGGGCACGCTGATTGTGTGCGCTGATCTGCGCCAAGATTCAGAAATCTGTTTATGTACGTAGTGTTTTCGTTTTGTAAAAGATTTGGTATATGTGTTTAATGCCATTGTATATCGAAGCCATATACCTGTTCCTGTAGGGTCGTATAACTGTTCGTGTGGGGTAGCGTAATATACGATAAGTGAATCTAAGATCTAACGTAGACAAATAACAGTGACAAGCAAAACGATTCATTCGGACAATTCATTCTGCTTTGCTTCTTGCTTTCTGTTTGTCCTTCTAGTTCGCTCTTATCCTAGAAGAAATATATTCCATCTACCGACTGAGAGAGATGCCTGAACTAAGTTTAAACTGGTAATCAAAACCGGCATTGCATTAGTATATGCTGGAATATTCTATATATGAGGTGCAGTTTGGTTTGTTCATATTAGGAAATTGCTAATCATGTCCCCATCCAAATAATTCATTATATTTTTTTTTGGATCGTTGTGGGCTTGTGGTTAGTGGGTCTTGGTGGACACGCAAACATAGCCATGGAGTACGTTTTTCTTGCGGGGTATAGCCATGGAGTACTTAATTTCATATTCAAACGGAGCAGATAACTATCAGTACGTCACATCTGACTCGGACTGGTAACAGACAAAAGTAAAGGTGTAGTTTGCGCTCCCGGTCCAGATGGGAAACCCATCGATGACATGCATGCACCGCCGCATATTGATTCCCTTTAAAATTTGGAAGGTGGGTGTAGCCGTGAAGGAGATATTGAATTCAACGATGATCCACACAAATGAATTTGTCTATCTGAAGTTGCAAAGTTCTTCAAGGGAACGGCAAAACATCCCTACATGGTCTTGATTCTATGTCATCCATTTCCCACCCACCTAAAGAAGATATTATGCAACTGTAAGTACTACATTTGTGAACCATAAAAAATCACAATAAATCAAAAGTCAAACAACCAATAGTTCCAACACAATACGATCGGCAATTCGGCACACATAATTTGATAACAAAAAGAAACTTAAAATGAATACGGCAGCTAATAGCTTTACTTGACAGCTGGAGCCATGAGCAAAAGTTTAGGCATCCAAATGCTCACTCAGAACAGTCAAAAGAGACCCTACAGGATTTAAAACAACAAGAATCAGTAATTCATAGTTGTAAATTTTCTCATAGAGTTTTAAACAGTTATTTGCATTAGAAATCATGGAACATACCAATAAAACTCTAATGATGCATGGGCCTGTCCTATATATGTATTGTTTGAACCCCAAAAGTGTTGTTTAGTATTAATATGGATGTTAAGGTTTGTGAACCCTTATACTGTTGGGAAACGTAGTAATTTCAAAAAAATTCCTACGCACACGCAAGATCATGGTGATGCATAGCAACGAGAGGGGAGAGTGTTGTCTACGTACCCTCATAGACCGAAGCGGAAGCGTTGACACAACGTAGAGGAAGTAGTCGTACGTCCTCTTCCTGATCCGACCGATCCAAGCGCCGTTACTCCGGCGCCTCCGAGTTCTTGACACACGTACAACTCGATGACGTTCTCTGGGCTCCGATCCAGCAAAGCTCTCGGGGAAGAGTTTCGTCAGCACGACGGCGTGGTGACGATCTTAATGAACTACCGACGCAGGACTTCGCCTAAGCACCGCGACAATGTGACCGAGGTGGAATATGGTGGAGGGGGGCACCGCACACGGCTGAGGAACGATCACGAAGATCAACTTGTGTGTCCTAGGGTGCCCCCCTGCCCTCGTATATAAAGGAGCAAGGGGGGAGGCCGGCCGGCCCTTGTGGCGCGCGCCAGGAGGAGGACTCCTCCTCCTAGTAGGAGTAGGACTCCCCTCTTTCCTACTCCTACTAGGAGGGGGAAAGGAAGGGGGAGAGGGAGAGGGAAAGGGGGGCGCCGCCCCCCCTCTCCTAGTCCAATTCGGACCAGAGGGGGAGGGGGCGCGCGGCCCACCCTGGCCGCCCCTCTCTCTCTCCACTAAGGCCCATGTGGCCCAATACTTCTCCCGGGGGGGGGTTCCGGTAACCCTCTGGCACTCCGGTTTTCTCCTAAACCACTCGAAACCATTCCGATGTCCGAATATAGTCGTCCAATATATCAATCTGTACGTCTCGACCATTTCGAGACTCCCCGTCACGTCCCCGATCTCATCCGGGACTCCGAACTCCTTCGGTACATCAAAACTCATAAACTCATAATAACTCTCATCGTAACCTTAAGCGTGCAGACCCTACGGTTCGAGAACAGTGTAGACATGACTGAGACAAATCTCTGGTCAATAACCAATAGCGGGACCTGGATGCCCATATTGGCTCCTACACATTCTACGAAGATCTTTATCGGTCAGACCGCATAACAACATACGTTGTTCCCTTTGTCATCGGTATGTTACTTGCCCGAGATTCGATCGCCGGTATCCAATACCTAGTTCAATCTCGTTACCGGCAAGTCTCTTTACTCGTTCCGTAATACATCATCTTGCAACTATCTTATTGGTTGCAATGCTTGCAAGGCTTATGTGATGTGCATTACCGAGAAGGCCCTGAGATACCTCTCCGACATTCGAAGTGACAAATCCTAATCTCGAAATACGCCAACCCAACAAATACTTTCGGAGACACCTGTAGAGCTCCTTTATAATCACCCAGTTACGTTGTGACGTTTGGTAGCACACAAAGTGTTCCTACGGTAAACGGGAGTTGCATAATCTCATATTCAAAGGAACATGTATAAATCATGGAGAAAGCAATAGCAACATGCTAAACGATCGGGTGCTAAGCTAATGGAACAGGTCATGTCAATCAGATCATTCAACTAATGATGTGACCTTGTTAATCAAATGACAACTCCTTTGTCTATGGTTAGGAAACTTAACCATCTTTGATTAACATGCTAGTCAAGTAGAGGCATACTAGTGACACTCTGTTTGTCTATGTATCCACACATGTATTATGTTTCCGGTTAATACAATTCTAGCATGAATAATAAACATTTATCATGATGTATAAGGAAATAAATAATAACTTTATTATTGCCTCTAGGGCATATTTCCTTCAGTCTCCCACTTGCACTAGAGTCAATAATCTAGATTACACAGTAATGATTCTAACACCCATGGAGTATTGGTGCTGATCATGTTTTGCTCGTGGAAGAGGCTCAGTCAACGGGTCTGCTACATTCAGATCCGTATGTATCTTGCAAATCTCTATGTCTCCCACCTGGACCAACTCCCGGATGGAATTGAAGCGTCTCTTGATGTGCTTGGTTCTCTTGTGAAATCTGGATTCCTTTGCCAAGGCAATTGCACCAGTATTGTCACAAAAGATTTTCATTGGACCCGATGCACTAGGTATGACACCTAGATCGGATATGAACTCCTTCATCCAGACTCCTTCATTTGCTGCTTCCGAAGCAGCTATGTACTCCGCTTCACATGTAGATCCCGCCACGACGCTTTGTTTAGAACTGCACCAACTGACAGCTCCACCGTTCAATGTAAATACGTATCCGGTTTGCGATTTAGAATCGTCCGGATCAGTGTCAAAGCTTGCATCAACGTAACCGTTTACGACGAGCTCTCTGTCACCTCCATATACGAGAAACATTTCCTTAGTCCTTTTCAGGTACTTCAGGATATTCTTGACCGCTGTCCAGTGATCCACTCCTGGATTACTTTGTTACCTCCCTGCTAAACTTATAGCAAGGCACACATCAGGTCTGATACACAGCATTGCATACATGATAGAGCCTATGGCTGAAGCATAGGGAACATCTTTCATCTTCTCTCTATCTTCTGCAGTGGTCGGGCATTGAGTCTTACTCAATTTCAAACCTTGTAACACAGGCAAGAACCCTTTCTTTGCTTGATCCATTTTGAACTTCTTCAAAACTTTGTCAAGGTATGTGCTTTGTGAAAGTCCAATTAAGCGTCTTGATCTATCTCTATAGATCTTAATGCCCAATATGTAAGCAGCTTCACCGAGGTCTTTCATTGAAAAACTCTTATTCAAGTATCCCTTTATGCTATCCAGAAATTCTATATCATTTCCAATCAGTAATATGTCATCTACATATAATATCAGAAATGCTACAGAACTCCCACTCACTTTCTTGTAAATACAGGCTTCTCCAAAAGTCTGTACAAACCCAAATGCTTTGATCACACTGTCAAAGCGTTTATTCCAACTCCGAGATGCTTGCACCAGTCCATAAATGGATCGCTGGAGCTTGCACACTTTGTTAGCTCCCTTTGGATCGATAAAACCTTCTGGTTGCATCATATACAACTCTTCTTCCAGAAATCCATTCAGGAATGCAGTCTTTACATCCAATTGCCAAATTTTATAATCATAAAATGCGGCAATTGCTAACATGATTCGGACAGACTTAAGCATCGCTACGGGTGAGAAGGTCTCATCGTAGTCAATTCCTTGAACTTGTCGAAAACCTTTTGCGACAAGTCGAGCTTTGTAGATAGTAACATTACCATCAGCGTCAGTCTTCTTCTTAAAGATCCACTTATTCTCTATTGCTTGCCGACCCTCGGGCAACTCAACCAAAGTCCACACTTTGTTGTCATACATGGATCCCATCTCAGATTTCATGGCTTCTAGCCACTTTGCGGAATCTGGGCTCACCATCGCTTCTTCATAGTTCATAGGTTCGTCATGATCTAGTATCATGACTTCCATAACGGGATTGCCGTACCACTCTGGTGCGGATCTTAATCTGGTTGATCTACGAGGTTCTGTAGTAACTTGATCTGAAGTTTCATGATCAATATCATCAGCTTCCTCACTAATTGGTGTAGGTGCTACAGAAACAGATTTCTGTGATGTACTACTTTCCAATAAGGGAGCAGGTACAATTACCTCATCAAGTTCTACTTTCCTCCCACTCACTTCTTTCGAAAGAAACTCCTTTTCTAGAAAGACTCCGAATTTAGCAACAAAAGTCTTGCCTTCGGATCTGTGATAGAAGGTGTATCCAACAGTTTCTTTTGGATATCCCATGAAGACACATTTTTCCGATTTGGGTTCGAGCTTATCAGGTTGAAGCTTTTTCACATAAGCATCGCAGCCCCAAACTTTAAGAAACGACAACTTTGGTTTCTTGCTAAACCATAGTTCATAAGGCGTCGTCTCAACGGATTTTGACGGTGTCCTATTTAACGTGAATGCGGCCGTCTCTAAAGCATAACCCCAAAACGATAGCGGTAAATCTGTAAGAGACATCATAGATCGCACCATATCTAGTAAAGTACGATTACGACGTTCGGACACACCATTGCGTTGAGGTGTTCCGGGTGGTGTGAGTTGCGAAACTATTCCGCATTGTTTCAAATGTAGACCAAACTTGTAACTCAAATATTCTCCTCCACGATCAGATCATAGAAACTTTATTTTCTTGTTACGATGATTTTCAACTTCACTCTGAAAATCTTTGAACTTTTCAAATGTTTCAGACTTGTGTTTCATTAAGTAGACATAACCATATCTGCTTAAATCATCTGTGAAGGTGAGAAAATAACGATATCCGCCACGAGCCTCAACATTCATTGGACCACATACATCTGTATGTATGATCTCTAATAAATCTGTTGCTCTCTCCATAGTACCGGAGAACGGTGTTTTAGCCATCTTGCCCATGAGGCACGGTTCGCAAGTGCCAAGTGATTCATAATCAAGTGGCTTCAAAAGTCCATCAGTATGGAGTTTCTTCATGCGTTTTACACCGATATGACCTAAACGGCAGTGCCACAAATAAGTTGCACTATCATTATCAACTCTGCATCTTTTGGCTTCAACACTATGAATATGTGTATCACTACTATCGAGATTCATCAAAAATAGACCACTCTTCAAGGGTGCATGACCATAAAAGATATTACTCATATAAATAGAACAACCATTATTCTCTGATTTAAATGAATAACCGTCTCGCATCAAACAAGATCCAGATATAATGTTCATGCTCAACGCTGGCACCAAATAACAATTATTTAGGTCTAATACTAATCCCGAAGGTAGATGTAGAGGTAGCATGCCGACCGCGATCACATCGACTTTGGAACCGTTTCCCACGCGCATCGTCACCTCGTCCTTAACCAATCTTCGCTTAATCCGTAGTCCCACATATACCTTTGTTCACATTGCCATCCTTCTTATCCGCCAAATACTTGGGGCAGTTCCGCTTCCAGTGACCAGTCTACTTGCAGTAGAAGCACTCAGTTTCAGGCTTAGGTCCAGACTTGGGTTTCTTCTCTTGAGCAGCAACTTGTTTGCTGTTCTTCTTGAAGTTCCCCTTCTTCTTCCCTTTGCCCTTTTTCTTGAAACTAGTGGTCTTATTGACCATCAACACTTGATGCTCCTTCTTGATTTCTACCTCCGCAGCTTTTAGCATTGTGAAGAGCTCGGGCATTGTCTTATCTATCCCTTGCATATTATAGTTCATCACGAAGCCTTTGTAGCTTGGTGGCAGTGATTGGAGGATTCTGTCAATGACACAATCATCCGGAAGATTGACTCCCAGTTGATTCAAGTGATTATAATACCCAGACATTCTGAGTATATGCTCACTGACAGAACCATTCTCCTCCATCTTGCAGCTATAGAACTTATTGGAGACTTCATATCTCTCAATCCGGGCATTCTGTTGGAATATTAACTTCAACTCCTGGAACATCTCATATGCTCCATGATGTTCAAAACATCGTTGAAGTCCCGGTTCTAAGCCGTAAAGCATGGCACACTGAACTATCGAGTAGTCATCAGCTTTGCTCTGCCAGACATTCATAATATCTGGCGCAGCTCCAGCAGCTGGCCTGGCACCCAGCGGTGCTTCCAGGACGTAACTCTTCTGTGCAGCAATGAGGATAATCCTCAAGTTACGGTCCCAGTCCGTGTAATTGCTACCATCATCTTTCAACTTTGCTTTCTCAAGGAACGCATTAAAATTCAACGGAACAACAGCACGAGCCATCTATCTACAATCAACATAAACAAGCAAGATACTATCAGGGACTAAGTTCATGATAAATTTAAGTTCAATTAATCATATTACTTAAGAACTCCCACTTAGATAGACATCTCTCTAATCCTCTAAGTGATCACGTGATCCAAATCAACTAAACCATGTCCGATCATCACGTGAGATGGAGTAGTTTGAATGGTGAACATCACTATGTTGATCATATCTACTATATGATTCACGCTCGACCTTTCGGTCTCCGTGTTCCGAGGCCATATCTGTTATATGCTAGGCTCGTCAAGTTAAACCTGAGTATTCCGCGTGTGCAACTGTTTTGCACCCGTTGTATTTGAACGTAGAGCCTATCACACCCGATCATCACGTGGTGTCTCAGCACGAAGAACTTTCGCAACGGTGCATACTCAGGGAGAACACTATTACTATGATAATTTAGTGAGAGATCATCTTATAATGCTACCGTCAATCAAAGCAAGATAAGATGCATAGAAAAAGATAAACATCACATGCAATCAATATAAGTGATATGATATGGCCATCATCATCTTGTGCTTGTGATCTCCATCTTCGCAGCACCATCATGATCATCATCGTCACCGGCGCGACACCTTGATCTCCATCGTAGCATCGTTGTCGTCTCGCCAATCTTATGCTTCTACGACTATCGCTACCGCTTAGTGATAAAGTAAAGCATTACAGGGCGATTGCATTGCATACAGTAAAGCGACAACCATACGGCTCCTGCCGGTTGCCGATAACTCGGTTACAAAACATGATCATCTCATACAATAAAATTTAGCATCATGTCTTGACCATATCACATCACAACATGCCCTGCAAAAACAAGTTAGACGTCCTCTACTTTGTTTGTTGCAAATTTTACGTGGCTGCTACGGGCTTAAGCAAGAACCAATCTCACCTACGCATCAAAACCACAACGATAGTTTGTCAAATAGACTCCGTTTTAACCTTCTCAAGGACCGGGCGTAGCCATACTCGGTTCAACTAAAGTTGGAGAAACTGACACCCGCCAGCCACCGGTGTGCAAATCACGGCGGTAGAACCAGTCTCGCGTAAGCGTACACGTAATGTCGGTCCGGGCTGCTTCATCCAACAATACCGCCGAACCAAAGTATGACATGCTGGTAGGCAGTATGACTTATATCGTCCACAACTCACTTGTGTTCTACTCGTGCATAACATCAAACCATAAAAACCTGGCTCTGATGCCACTGTTGGGAAACGTAGTAATTTCAAAAAAATTCCTACGCACACGCAAGATCATGGTGATGCATAGCAACGAGAGGGGAGAGTGTTGTCTACGTACCCTCGTAGACCGAAGCGGAAGCGTTGACACAACATAGAGGAAGTAGTCGTACGTCCTCTTCCTGATCCGACCGATCCAAGCGCCGTTACTCCGGCGCCTCCGAGTTCTTGACACACGTACAGCTCGATGACGTTCTCCGGGCTCCGATCCAGCAAAGCTCTCAGGGAAGAGTTTCGTCAGCACGACGGCGTGGTGACGATCTTGATGAACTACCGACGCAGGGCTTCGCCTAAGCACCGCGACAATGTGACCGAGGTGGAATATGGTGGAGGGGGGCACCGCACACGGCTGAGGAACGATCACGAAGATCAACTTGTGTGTCCTAGGGTGCCCCCCTGCCCCCGTATATAAAGGAGCAAGGGGGGAGGCCGGCCGGCCCTTGTGGCGCGCGCCAGGAGGAGGAGTCCTCCTCCTAGTAGGAGTAGGACTCCCCTCTTTCCTACTCCTACTAGGAGGGGGAAAGGAAGGGGGAGAGGGAGAGGGAAAGGGGGGCGCCGCCCCCCCCCCTCCTAGTCCAATTCGGACCAGAGGGGGAGGGGGTGCGCGGCCCACCCTGGCCGCCCCTCTCTCTCTCCACTAAGGCCCATGTGGCCCAATACTTCTCCCGGGGGGGTTCCAGTAACCCTCCGGCACTCCGGTTTTCTCCGAAACCACTCGAAACCATTCCGATGTCCGAATATAGTCGTCCAATATATCAATCTTTACGTCTCGACCATTTTGAGACTCCTCGTCACGTCCCCGATCTCATCCGGGACTCCGAACTCCTTCGGTACATCAAAACTCATAAACTCATAATAATTATCATCGTAACCTTAAGCGTGCGGACCCTACGGTTCGAGAACAGTGTAGACATGACTAAGACAAATCTCTGGTCAATAACCAATAGCGGGACCTGGATGCCCATATTGGCTCCTACACATTCTACGAAGATCTTTATCGGTCAGACCGAATAACAACATACGTTGTTCCCTTTGTCATCGGTATGTTACTTGCCCGAGATTCGATCGCCGGAATCCAATACCTAGTTCAATCTCGTTACCGGCAAGTCTCTTTACTCGTTCCGTAATACATCATCTTGCAACTATCTTATTGGTTGCAATGCTTGCAAGGCTTATGTGATGTGCATTACCGAGAAGGCCCTGAGATACCTCTCCGACATTCGGAGTGACAAATCCTAATCTCAAAATACGCCAACCCAACAAATACTTTCGGAGACACCTGTAGAGCTCCTTTATAATCATCCAGTTACGTTGTGACGTTTGGTAGCACACAAAGTGTTCCTACGGTAAATGGGAGTTGCATAATCTCATAGTCAAAGGAACATGTATAAGTCATGGAGAAAGCAATAGCAACATACTAAACGATCGGGTGCTAAGCTAATGGAATGGGTCATGTCAATCAGATCATTCAACTAATGATGTGACCGTGTTAATCAAATGACAACTCCTTTGTCTATGGTTAGGAAACTTAACCATCTTTGATTAACATGCTAGTCAAGTAGAGGCATACTAGTGACACTCTGTTTGTCTATGTATCCACACATGTATCATGTTTCCGGTTAATACAATTCTAGCATGAATAATAAACATTTATCATGATGTATAAGAAAATAAATAATAACTTTATTATTGCCTCTAGGGCATATTTCCTTCATATACATGAAAGCGATAGCCTATGGTTTTATGATGAAGTCTGAGCATGATTTATTTTTGATTGACTACCTTATGTGTGTCACTCGGGAATGAGGAATGGTGTATTCCTCCTAATCTATTTTCCTAGGGGCATGCGAGTTATGCTTTGCTTCGAGGCCTACTGAAAATTTAACAATTAGTATTTGAGTTTTTTATCACTAATGTGAGTATATTGGAATGACTTGGCTACAGTATTATGACTAGCCAAAATATAAGTTGATTATCCTTTCTCATATTTTAGGTGGGAAGTGGGCAAATAAACCTTTTGGCTTGCGGGCTGCAGCGAGTCGTCGGCGATCGCTCCTGGCTCCTGCTGCTTCTAGATTGTGCTCGTCGTCAGCATTCGCGTCGCTGCAACCGGTAGCAGTGCAGCAATCAGATTTGTGGCTTCCCGTGAACTCCCTGTGGCTTCTGACCTTCTATGGGTTTGTGCGACCGCAGGGCCGAAGGCCCAGGGAGCAGCTTAATGTGAAAAATGATAAAAATTGGCCCTTTTGGCAAAGTTCAGCACAAAATGAACCCATTTTCAAAAACAAAACAAAAAATCATGACCCTTCCTGCACGACGCCCGCCCCCAGGGCGCCAAGCTAGACTACATAACGCCCTGGTCAAGGGCGCCATACTAGTCAACGCTGACTGCCACGTCAGGTTGGTCTTTGATGTATGACGCCCCGGTCTAGTGCGCCATGATCAGAAGCACGACGACCTGACATAGGGCGCCGTACCCTTTCCCATAAGGCCACCACTAGCCAGCCCGAGCGGACTATTCTTCTTCATCCTCTCCATTTGTTTCCCCATCCAAGGCACCCCTCATTTCACCCCTCCCTCTCCCCATTCAAATATTACGGATCTGAGCCAAAGATCGGTGGATCATGTTCTCCTTTGAATCCCCAAATCACAGTTTTAAAAAAATGTTCACGAAAAAATCAATAAATTAAAAAAATAATAAAAGAAAAAGAAGGAAACAAGATAGCCAAAAAACCGAAAGAAAAATATATAGAAAAGAAAAAACTAGTTTAGGGAAGGTTCTAAAACCATCCCAAAACCGCGGGAGGACACAAGAAAAGTGCATATGGGCCGGCCCATATGCTATGCTACACGGCTGGGGGAGCGCTCGAGGGGTGTGCATTTGCATGCTATCACCCGACCTGCACAGGGACTAGGAACCACCGAGGGTGATGTGAGTCTGGCTGTTAGCAGCACACCTCTCACAGGGATCTATTGCTCATCAATTGGGATTACAAGCAATGGATTCACCAAGTTCTAGCCATTACAGGAGAGGAGAGAAGCACGAGAGGAAGAAGAGACATGAGCACTGGAGGCTGAAGCCATATGGTTCCTAGTCAAGTTGTTCGTTGACACATCCTGTGTATTTGTAGTTGCTCCCTCTCGAGGCCTCAGTTCAGCCCATGGCCAAGCCCAGACGAGAATAGTGTGGAACTGCACGCACCAGCCAGTGCTTCGGATGCACAAGGGCTTGTGGAAGGCTGCACGGCCTCAACAACCACCTCTGCAGCCTGCAGATGATGTGAGCCTGGGTCTGTGCCATGGACGAACAAAGGCTTGTCGAAGGCTGCACGGACTCAACAACCATGGACGTTGCATTAGTCTGGTGCAACCATGCCAGCCGCTGACCTGTAAGAAATAGCAGCATCAGCCTACCGCAAGCACAGAAAATTGGAAAAGAGATGACACTCACTGACAACCTTACCTATTCTGAATTTGCAAAGCAAATATTTGCGCCGCGGCGGTGCTCCATATCAAAACAACAGCGGCCAAGATGAGTAAATTGCAAAAAACATCGACACTTCAGGCAAGGTTTACAGGAACCACATATTTACGGAATTGTGCCAAAAAGCACTAATTTTTTTCATAATGTTTTTGCAAAAAACACTGGTTGCTCGTTTGGACCGTTTTAAGTACGTTTATGGCATGGGGGCCCCGCATCCGTCGACGTGGCAGCACTGTTCAGACGGCGGTACACGGTGCGCGCACACCGGTTCGAGCCGGGCCACTAGTCTTCGAGCCGTTCCCCGCCCGGTCCGCTCCTCTCCATCTCTTTTCCTCCCCCTCACTCTCTCCTCTCAGTCATGGCGACGGCTGGCGGCGCAGGCGGCGACTGCGGCGGGTCTGCCGCCGTTGGAGACGATGGTCCACCGGTGGGAGATATATGCGGGAGCTCAAACCCTAGCGGGCCGTCGGATACGAGCAGCCCCAGCCCCCAGCACTGTCTCGAATATGCGGCGGCAAGATCTTGGGCCAGGGCAGTGAAGGAGAATCCGACGGAGAGCCACCAGATTGCCTCGTCATTTGGCGGCGTTTAGTGAGTTCCCTCTTCCCTCTTCCCTCTTCCTGTAGATCGATAATAGGGTTAGGGTTAGGTTTTTTGGCACTGTTAATTGGTGCTCTCTTAATTGTGATTTAGTTGTGGTTGATTTGTCGTCACTATTAATGATGTAGTTTAGTGCTCTGTTGATTACACTATTTTAGTGCTCTGTTTTAGGAATTATGCATTTTTATTTACAGTACATTGGTGCTCTGTTATTTACAGTACTTAGTGCTATATTAATTAAAGCTATTATAATTATTTGTGTGTAGTTTGAATGATGATGTTTGGGAAGTTAGACACTTCCATGACAGAGACAACTTGGAGAGATCAATTTGCATTTCAGACATAACATATTATAATTTGGTAGCCCTAATAGAGACAGAGGGGTAAGGTAGATGAAATGCTTGACCATATTGCTAACAAAGATCAGAATGTAGTGAACTTGACAGTGGTTAGGGGCACTGATCCAAGACCTGCAGATTTGAACTGAGGCTATTTGTATGTGGAGCAGGTTCCTTTGAGCCAATTAGGAGAGAAACATGTGTATGTAGTAAATCCTTCTGGTGTTCTCTTAAGACCACCACCAAAAAGTAAAATACAGAGTCAGCTAGAGCCACTGCAGTTCTACCCCACACAACAGAGTACAAATCATGATATCACTACTAGGGAAAACCCTAGCAGTAGCGCTGGTTTTGTGCTCACTAGTAGCGCGGTTAGGCGCGCTACTAATAAGGCGCTACAGCTATTGCTTAGCAGTAACGCATGCCGCACGCGCTACTGCTAGGACAAATAGCTGCAGCGCTTGTTCACTCCCACGCTACTGCTAATGTAACTACTGGCAGCGTGTTTTCTTTCCATCGCTACTAGTATTTTTTTAGTGTATTTATGTGCCATCGTACAAATATTGGTACAATACCAGTTATGAGGTTTACATCATTATGTCCATAACAGTGTGTCAAATGAAGGTGGATTAGGTTCAAGTGGAGGCAATATGTGGTGCATGTCAAAAGTATACTACTAATCCAAACTTGATCTAGTTTGGACTAGTAGTACTTTCGATGTGCACCACATGTTGCCTCCACTTGAATCTAATCCGCCAGCACAAGCTATTTAATCATCATCATAATCATTACCACCAACAATATTTATTTAATCACCACTAACACTAGCTAATAATAATCATCAGTCATTACCACCAACACTAGCTATTTTATCATCATAGTCATAGTGTAGCACATCATCATCCTCAAACTCATTTCTAGCTAATCACTCCTGCTGCTCTCTCTTAGGTAAAACAACATAAAACATGTGTAGCTCTCCTCCTTGATCAAGTTGGAGCATGCAGATGAATCTGTCTCCTAATTTTGGGTAGCACATCTGTTTGCTGCCCCCTAGTACTTGTCTGCGCTCCCCCATCACATATCTGGTCCAGTCTTGGACTATTAAGCATTCATCGCTGATCTTGAATGCACAAAGTAACATGTAGGATATCTTGGCCGTAAGCTAATAATACTCATGGTACCTTTAGTCTCGATCCCATAAGGCACAACATTCATCGGGAGTCCCTGTTGAAGAACATCGTATGGTCACATACTTAGCAATGAAGTTTAGCTTCACAAATAATGTATGGAAAAGATGCACTGAGGACAAATAGTAAAAATCTTACCATCCTTCCTAAATAGATGTGACCGTAGTTCATTACAAACAATATTGGTCACATGTTTCAGTACTAACATTTCTAAGTCCAGAAAGAAAATTTGTCTTGACAGTATCAAGATCCTCAAGCCATGAAACATAATGACTTAGCTCCTCACAGTTTAATTCAGCCCCGGGACAGTAGTAGGTCCTGTCTACTAAACGCTGGACATGTTTGCTTGCACCGAAATAAGCTGACAATACAAATTAGTTGTCAACTATTTTTGAATAAACAATATCAAAGACATAAATATGGTTGGGAAACTTACATTTTTGATGTAACTGGAGGCGTCTGCACATCGACCCAGATGTCGGTATTACCTTCAATATCATCTTCCAGACGAATATCAAAGGTGATAACCATATCAGGCTGAAATGCATAAGTCTTGCATAGTGCTCGCCATGTTTTGTATACAAAATAGGTGTAGTCGTCTGAATTGTATAATTTTGCGTGGAAAATATAACCATGCTCGGTCTTCAAGTAAACTTTCTTTACCTCCATAGTATGACTAAAACCTATCTTATCGAATACAGAAACTCTTGAATGGAAGGGGATACGCTAGTAGAATAGTAAAAAAAAAAAAGTTGAAGAAAATGCTTAATTACGAAAAAAGACTTGTCGTTGTGACTTACTGCATCCACTTCGAAGTTCTTGTCCAGCTTGATGCTAAAGCGTCTATCATCATCTAGGAAGATTCCGTCGCATAGGCCGCGCTCGTCTTCGCAGTATTTGCAAATACCGAAATCCTTTTTGTCGTCAGACATTTCCTATGTTCATAGTTAAAACATTAATTGAAAATCGATAGAAGACAACTACCATGATACTCAACACACAAATCCGGGGCACTCGATATTTCCTACATATTCTGGCAAAAGTCATGCCAAAATTCACGGAAAAATCCGGCATGACCTTTGCTAAAATAGGACATATCGAGCGCCTGAAATTTGCCGGAACGGAAATGAATCAACACTCCGGCAAAACATAGGACACTCGGAGGTGTAACCTGCAAACATGACCGGCCACTTGGATATTGAGCAACACAAGATATACATTTCAAAATATCTTATAAGACTCAAATTAGCATGCATTCAATAAGCAAAAGTAAATTATCTCATGCGTTCGTACATCGTCGAATATTATCACTAATACATCCCGAATAGTGTCATACATATAACATCACTAGTACAACTAAAACCCTAGCACACGATGGGTATCGGCGCGGGCGGTGGACACCCACAGAGAAGGAACCATCACGGGATCATAGCTCCAGTGAGATCCCTGGAGAACCAGCCAGGTATTGGAGAACCTGTGCTCCAACGCAAACAAGTAGCGACGGACGTGCGCGTCCTCCTCACTGACACGGTGACGCACCACCTCCGCGGAGTCCTCGAGCCTCTGGACCATCACTGGCCCACGCGACCGCCACCAAAGAAGGTTCGGGTCAATGACAGGCTGGCTCCTCACCAACCTGCGCCCCCCGGTAGGTAGCGCCTCCCAGTACCACCCCCACGGAGCCCAGTCCCGGACATGGCCCATCTGGTCAAGCAGGTGTCGTCCTCCGTCGACTCGACGACGAGGATGCGGGATAGGCATCGTCCACGTCGATGCGGGAAAATTGCTTTAACTAAAAAAATAGCAACAAGTTCTTACTAACTAGTTCTATTAATTCAACTAGTTCTTACTAAAAATATCATCTTACTATAAATAAAAATATTCTAGTACCTAATTAGTACCTAGTTCTTACTAACTAATTAGTACCTAGGAACTACTGCCCTAATTACCATCTAATTTGATGAACCTATAGGGGTGTAAAGTGGTAGCGGATATTCCAATTATCCAACTATAAAGTGAAATAAGTGGTCAAATTTTACTCGTTTTATCATTCATCTTAAAGATTTGATTTGTTTCCACCCTTACATGAACCCTAACTCATTTGAGCCGCATCCGCATCCGATTCGTTTCCACCCTTACATGAACCCTAACTAATTTGATGGAGGTAGAAACCCTAGGCAGAGGTAGGGGAGAGGGAGGAGCAGGCGTGCTCACCTCGGGTGCCTGCGACGAGGGAGGGGCAGGCGGCGTCGAGGTCGTGGTCGGGGCTCCGGGGCGGCGTTGAGGTCGGGGGGGCGGGGGCGTCGTCCGGGACGGCATTGAGGTCGGGGTCGGGGGCGGCGTCCGGGGCGGCGTTGAATCTGGGGTCGGGGGCGGCGTAGAGGGTGTGCGGAGAGCGCGCGGCGGCCGAGGGGCGACGGCGGCGGCGAGAGTGGAGTTGGATTTGGGGGATGAAGTGGCCGTGGGGAAGGACGAACCCCGTGGTTAACTCAGAAGTACCAGTAGCGCGTTCCAGAAAGGGCGCTACTGCTACGTTAGCTACAATGCGTTCTGGAATACAAGCTACTGGTACACCATTCTCTTTTTTCCCCTTCTTCATTTAGTTTTCTTCACATTTTATTTTTTTCCTTTCACCTTATTATATTTCTTTCATTTTCAATTACCTTTCTATTTGCTTTCCATTTAATTTTATATCCTCTATCAGTAGCGAGTTTAGACTAAAACGCGCTGCTACAAAGAAAGTAGCGGTAGCGCGGTTCGTTATAGGTCGCTACTACTATGTGTAGCTTATCGGCTAAGCCGTTGGAATTTTAGTAGTAACGTGTTTAGAAGAAGACGCGCTACTGCTAGAACTTTATCTGCAGCGCGGTTTGCGCAGGCGCGCTACTGCTACTTAGCACCAGCGTGCTTTTTTGACCCTCGCTACGGCTAAAGTTCTGTGTATAAGGTTTTCCCTAGTAGTGTATGGATACAGATGCTGCCATGGATCAATGCAATCCAGCAGATCAAGATGAACTGGAGACATTAATGGAGGTGAAGAGGAGAACAAAGATTGTCAAATTTAGGAAACATAAGATTGCAGCTGAGCATGTAAATAAGGTTAAGCAGAAGCTACCAATTCTTCTAACTGAAGATTATTCAGATCTAGATGCAGATGAGGACTATCTTCAGAGGCTTAATGAGATGAAGAGGCAAAGAGAGGATCCACTCATTCATTTTTATGGAGACATTGATGTGGATGAAGTGTATGAGGAAGATGAGGAAGGGCAACATGTGGAGGTGGAGCAAGAGGAGCAGGTGCGCCAAGAGGAGCAGGTGGAGCAAGATGAGCAGGTGGAGCAGCAAGAGGAGCCTACAAAGAAGAAGAAAGCTAGAAAAGGGCCAACACAGAGGTCACATTCTAGCTTGGAACAGAGATTTGAGGGTGTTTGGGCACCATCATCAGATGAGGAGGCCGATCTTGGTATTTTGAAGCAGGAATATGATGCTGGAGCTGAGGAACTACATTTTGTTCTGCCCAATGAAAGGAAGAGCAGATCAATGAGATCTTTGCCAAGGAACTGGTACAGTGAGGAGAGAGAGAACCCAGAGGAGCAGTTTTGCAGGGAACTTTGTTTCTCAATGTGTATCAGTTTAGGAGAGCAATTCAGACATTGCACATAACTCAAAATAGGAATTATGAGTTCCAAAAAAACTACAATGACAGCATCATAGTTGTGTGCACAAATGCCAAATGCCCTTTATTTATTGCAACTTCTGTTGTTGCAAATGAGACTACTTTTTGCATAAGAAAGACAAATTTTTTGCACACATGCCCAGCAGTAGGAGAGAACACCAAGATCACTGCAAAATGGGTTGCACACCAGTGCGAGACAATGATGAGAGTTGATATTGGCACACCAGTCACCACAATAATGCAGACACTGAAGAAGAAATATGGAATAGAGATCTCCACCCATATGGCCTACAGGGCTAGGAAGCAAGCATTGAAGGTTGTCCGGGGAGATCAGAGAGGACAATACACTAGAGTAAGAGATTATTTGCAGGCTATGTTGGATACAAACCCAGGCTCTAGATGTGTTGTGACTACTAGGCATCTACCACAGCACCCAAGCAAAAACGCTAGGTTTCATGGCCTCTTTTTCTGTCTAAGTGCTTGCAAAGAAGGGTTTTTTGAATGGATGCAGGCCATTCATAGGTACATTGTATTTACTAACTTGTGAATCGTTTATGTGCTCACATTACATGCACTATCTTCTCACAATTGTAAGCTTTGCAGGGGTAGATGGTTGTTTTATCAAGCTGTCAACAGGTCAACAGATCCTTGCTGCAACAGGAAGGGATGGAAACAATAATATCTACCCTATAGCATTTGGAGTTGTTGATAAAGAGGACAAAGACAGCTGGACCTGGTTCTTAACACAGCTTAAAGATGCACTTGGTGGAGAAAGTGGGAAGTTTGGTTATTATACCATCATCTCTGATAGGCAGAAGGTAAACTTCTCTTCTCATAGTTATACAATATTGCCATTGTTTCATATGCACATTCCTCTAGCTTTATTTCATAGGACCACTACTTAGCTTTACTTCCTATTGATTCAAACAGGGGCTTTTAAATGCAATAAACCATATTTTTCCCTATTGTCCACAAAGATTCTGCCTTAGACATATCTATCAGAATTTCCAAACTGCTGGTTTTAGAGGTGATGAATTAAAGAAACACATGGATGCAGCTAGCTAATCTTATACTGAGAATGAACACCTTGATGCAATGAATGCTTTGAAAAGAGATTGTAAGGCTGCTTGGACATGGCTTCACAAAATACCTGTTCATACTTGGGCTAGGCATGCTATGGATTTTAATTGCAAAACTGACCTGGTTGTGAACAACATCAGTGATGTGTTTAACAAAATGATATTAGATGTCAGAGGCAAGCCAATAGTGACCATGATAGAAGGAATTAGGACAAAACTGATGGTTAAATTTAACAAGAATAGAACTAAGATAGAGACAGCAAATTGGGAGATTTGCCCTACCTATGCTGAAATGTTAAGGGAGACAAAGTACTATTAAAGGTGGTGCCAGACTTTGATGGCTGGTCCTAACATTTACCAAGTTACTAGTGGATAAAACACCTACTCAGTGAACTTGCTGGACATAACATGTGGATGTAGGAAATGGGATATGACTGCTATGCCTTGCAATCATGCAGTTTCTGCAATAGCGAAAGCTAAGTTGCAGCCTGAGGACTTTGTGGCTGATTTCTTCAAAACGAAAATGTATAAAAAAATCATTTGCACATATCATATTTCCTGTGCCTGGTCCAAACCTATGGCCAAGGACAAGAACTCAGGACATAGAGCCTCCAGTATTCAAAGACAAGGTTGGGAAGCAACAAACAAAAAGGAGGAAAAACCAATTTGAGAAACCAGCACTAAGAGATACATCTAGGATGGCATCTATTACTTGCAACAACTGCAAACTTGTAGGGCATAGATACAATGTTTGCTCCAAGCCCCTCAAGCCAGCTCTTGCTATGAGAATAAACCAGCATCAGGTTAGTTAGTGTAGCACCTCAATTCTCTTTATTTTCTCTCCATTGTAACTCACAATCCTTAATTGTTTTTGAAATGTAGCCAAATAGGTCACATGCTTCTACTTCAACAACAAATGCATCTATAGCTGCTGCACCACCAAGGAAGAGGTCATCTTCATCTACTGCTGCACCACCAAGGAAGAGGCCATCTCCATCAACTACTGCTCCTACACCTGCTGCCACTACACCTTCTGTTCCTCCAAGGAGGTCTCCTAGGAAGAAAGCTACACCTGCTGCCACTACACCTGCTGCTCCTCCAAGGAGGTCTCCCAGGAAGAAAGCTACCACTACTGGTACAACCTCTACCTCTGCTGCAGGAAACAGGTCAACTTTTCAAGCTCCAAGATAGAGTGGAAGAAAAAGGACTGTTTCATACAAGTTGAAAGAATACTTCTATGCTTCTGGTAACCATATGCCTTTGTCTTTGTTGGCTTGTGATGCTTTTGTGTTGGCTGTGAGAACCTATGATGCCATTGTTGGCTTTGAACTAGATTATGCCATTGTTGGCTTTGAACTAGATTATGCCTATGTTGGCTTTGAACTACATGCTGCCTTTGTTGGCATTGAACTAGACGATGCCTTTGTTGGCTTTGAACCTATGATGCCTTTGTTGGCTGTGAGAACCTATGTTAAATGTCTTGGATGTTTATCTTAAATGTTGCCTTGGATGGATGTGACAATCTGACAATGTTGGCTGTCTTGGATGTTTATGTTAAATGTTGCCTTCGGATGGACTAGATGTTGAGTTTGTTGGTTGCGATGCTGGTGATTCTGGTTGTTTATTATGCTACATGGTGATGATGATGCTTACTATGATTCTAGGGTCCCTCAACATCGAAAAACCCACCAAAGTGATTCTAGGGTCCCTCGACGTCGAAAAACCCACCAAAGTGATTCTAGGGTCCCTCGGCGTCGATAAAACCACCCAAGTGATTCTAGGGTCTCTCCGCGTCGAAAAACCCACCAAAGTGATTCTAGGGTCCCTCGGCGTCGACAAAACCACCAAGTGATTCTAGGGTCTCTCGGCATCGAAAAAACCACCCAATTGATTCTAGGGTCTCTCGGCATCGACAAAAGCACCCAAGTAAGTCTAGGGTCTCTCGGCATCGACAAAACCAACCAACAACATCAAATTCAGCATAACTGGAAGATCCATACATAACCATAACTAATAAGTACCATATTACACGATAGTGCTTAATGCTAAATAGGTGCATTACATAACCATAATTCAGATATTACTAGATCATTCATCTAATAGTACTCATTACATAACCATAATGATGGTACTCATCATCCCATAACCATGCTGGTGGTACTAAAAAGTAGCATATTACATTATACTGCTCATTCATCTAAGATGGCCTTGATGCCATTCAGCTTCACCTTGGTCTGCTCCACAACCTTCTCAAGCTCATTAATGCGGGCCTGCAACTTCATCTTCTCTTCAGCAAGCTTCAACTTCATGTTCCTAATGACATTGGCTTGAACAACTGTCAGGTTCTTGAGCATGTCATACTTCTCCTGCAGCTTGCTCTCATCAGGTTTCTTCTGCATCTGACCTCTCTGCATCTGAGCCCTCTGCTCCTGGGCATCCAAGATGCCGTTGACATCTTCAACCAACCTCTCATAACTTCCCTGCAGCTTGAAATCGGAGTCATCCATGGTATCAGGGATCTGCAGGTGCAAAGGAAAGCCAACCATTTGTAACAAAACTTCAGATCAAGCTCAACAGAAAAATCCCCAAATCCAAACCCTAACCCTAACCCTAGCTCGAGCTCGAGCAACTCACCTTGATGATGCCCTTGTCTGAAGCTGAGTCAGTGTACTGGTGAGAGTTCTCGCTGCTGTCGTCATCAGACCAGGACACCATGGCGACGCGGCGGCGACGGCGGTCGGAGATGTGGGAGGGGGCGGCGGCGGCGAACGAGCGGGAGCAGAGAGAGGGAGAAGGCCGACAGAGAATGAGGGCTGGGGGTGGGCCTGCACCGCTTTGGGGGTGTTTGATCCGAGCGGCTCGAACCGGTGCGCGCGTGCCATGTAACGCCGTCTAACGGCTCTGTCGTCTGAACAATGCTGCCACATCGACGGATGCGGGCCCCCATGTCATAAACGCACTTAAAACGGTCCAAACGAGCAACTAGTGTTTTTTGCAAAAAATTATGAAAAAAATAGTGCTTTTTTGCACAATTACGTAGATGTGCGGTTCCTACGAACTTTGCCTGAAGTGTCGATGTTTTTTGCAATTCACTCTGGCCAAGATAGACAATCTCATGCTCTGCACTGTCAAACAATTATCTGATTATTACAGATAAACAAAACGATCTCCTTGGTAGCTCTTCCAGGGAAGCTGAAACATGCAAAACAGATAGTTTTGATGTTTATCATTCCACAAATACATGTCACAGGAACCACATACATTCAGCGTTCATTCCATGATATATGTTACAGACCGTACGAAACAAATACATCAGGTGTATGGCCCAAGCAAATGGCAAAACTACATGAGCACAATCTTGAACATTCGCCATCCAACTCCAGGTGTATCACCCAAGCAAGACCAGATCTGCATACATGTATTTAGTTAGAAATTGGAAGCAACTGCAGTTGATGCAACAGGAATCCTTCCTATGTCAGTTTCTTAGGAAGGAGGCATGTGCTAATTAGCAGAGTACTCTAATATAGCTTAAGAACAAAGTTACGCAAGCTGCTATAGTACATTGCAGCTTGGAGGCAATATGCACAAAATCGTAGCAGGACGTAACAAGCGAACTCTATCTGTTTTTGAAAACATATCATGGTAAATAAGGAGTGCTCGTAAATAGAAGGCTCGGGGCCATCAACATCAACTTAGAGGTTCTTATTTTGAATAATTTCATTCAATTGAGTGGATGACGTACAGGTGCAAAGAAGATTACATATGAAGAGCAAGTGCCAAGCCATTTTCTCTGTCAAGATATGGAGCTATCTCTACTCCTAATGTCTCAGTTGGTAGGTTGCGTTCCAGGTTTTATTTTCGTCCCACCTCACCTGGTCTTTTTTGGTACTTCTTTGGTACTTTCTCCCACCTCCCTCTCAGCCGCGAAAAACCAATCTCTACTCCTAATATCTGAGTTGGTAGGATTGCGTTCACGGTTTATTTTTGTCTCGTTATATTTCGTCTGGTTTATTTTCATCTCACATCCGATCAGCATATCTCCTCACGTTGATTTTTTTTACCCTCACAATAAAAACTTTGCTAATCTTTTCAAAGTTTCCTAACTAGACACGTTATAAACGGGCAGGAACTGATAGCGCGTTACCAATCAATAAAATTTAGTTTCATCACAATCAATTTCAAATCCTAATTTTCAAACTTTCCTAACTAGGCACGTCACAAACAGGCACGTAATGATATCACGTTACCAAACAATAAAACTTTATTTTCATAAAAATCAAATCGAAATCCTAACTTTCCTAACACATCGATTGTTACCTTTCCTAATCTCTACTCTTAGTACGTCGTTCATTCCTGCCCAACGTACCATCGATCGAAGGCAACCCCGCTACCGATTCTTTTACCGCTTCTTTGACGTTCGTCGGTTCGTCCCTGCCCGCACACCCATACATGGGCCAAGCGCTGCAAAAGAATGAGATCCAACCCACGTCTCTGTGTCAACAAAAACACGACACGCTAGGGTTAGCAGCCGCCAGCCACACCCGCCGCTCGATCGGCTCCTCCGCAGGCACCATCGTGCTCTCGCGCACGGCGCTGGCCGCTGTCCTCAATGTCCCCTCGCACCCGCCAACACACCACCGGCCCACGTCGCTTTTGCTGCCTCTCCTTATCGATACCTCCTCGCCGGTCTTCCCCTCATCCTCCATCCTTCGTCGCCGCGCAACACATTATTGCGATGGACTCGAACTTCTGATGCTACGGGGAAGCTAGATCCAATCCCACCCCGAGGGTTCGATCTTCTCGACCTGAGGCTGCGGTGAGTTGCAGAACTCCCCGGCGACAAGCCCAACAACGCTGTACTTCGCCCGCAGAAGCACCATTGGGTCAACATCGTTGCCAGCGGCTGCAGCCATGCTTTTGGAAATTCCATGGCATGATGCATATAAATTGGATCCGTAGGTGGATTAGGATAATAGGGTTCAAACGATGATTTTCTTTCTATGCTTCCCCTATGGTGGGTTCGGTTTTGCATTATTGAATTTGCTAATCTGTTGTTTCTGCAATGTACCTTACATTTTTTAGTATACTAATTTCAAATAATTAAATCATTTTCTATTTGATCTGATTCATTAAGATCCAACCGAGCAAGATGTTTCAGTCCACCTATACTCATGGCCTCCCCTTCTGGTTTGGTAACTCACGTGCCCATTTTGTCCTGAAGATAGCACAAACTAATCTTTTATCAGGCCACAAATGCAATGTCCTAGCACTGGCCAAAATCCTTTTTTCATGTGTGAACCATATACACAAAACTGCATGATACATGCCGAAATCTGGAGCTACTTTTAGAATAGCTGATTTTTTTCACCCAGCAAGTGAACTTAGGAAAGCTGTTTTCTTTCTTTTGTAATGAATTTTTTTTCAGTCCTTTGGGTTAACAACTGGATTTTTCTTTCCCCTTTAGGTTGCAGAAGTGCAACTGCAACTGTATGCGTTCACTAGCGACAACACTCATAGATAACAATACACGTCTATTACATGTTGATGTTGCCCGCTCTTGTTATACATTTATTTTGCAGCGGTCGCTCTGTTCAATCATGGTCCATGCTATGTTTAATGCATATGTCGGATCAAAATCAATATGAGATTATTGCAGCTTGTCTAACCACATTCGGACTCCAAATTTCAAGTTTTTGTCTTGCTGTCAGGTGCAGCCGTGCCTTGGCAATCTGAACAAGCTGTATGTGACTGGCACTCTTGTTGATCCCTTATCACTCTTTCAAGCCGTTTTGAGCGCAAGGTTGAGATAGTTGGGGCCTGTAACTGTGTTTTGGTGAGCTTCTTCCTTTCTTTGAGGGTTTCCCAAATCCCAATCCCTCCTCAATCCTAAGTTTTGGCTCAGGCTGTGATTATAATGCTTATTTGCCTAGATCTGATGGTGATAGTTAGGAATAATTCAACATTTTTCAGAGTATATTGAACTGCACACATAAGTAATATATATTGACCTATGTTAACACTAATATTTGTAATTTGTTGCACCATGATGTTTAATATCGCCAGGAGAAAGACATGATGACAGCACATCCGGTTCCAATTATCATCACACTGTGTACTAATATATGCTCTCAATGATAATATGCCAACTTGCGTTGACGACACACATAGCATGTTCTTCTTTAGTATAATTATACACTATAAAATTATTGTATGCTTACCTTTTCTGGAATTTCAGAGTTGAAAGGACATGAAGTTTCAATGCGAGGGGAGTTAATTTTTGTTGTCCTTTGTTTCATAAAAAATGTTGGTAGCATTTAGAACTATGTTTAGTTGGTGTAACAGGAAGTAATCACTGGTTAAAATATACAAGGAGTCTCTCTATTGGAAGGGAAAAAATGTTACACACCATTTATTTTTCTGCTCGCTTATGCATGAAATGTATCATTTGGCCTTGATTTAATGTACTGCACTTTTCTTCGTTGCTCTCTGTTCTTCAATAAGTTAGAATCATATAGAACCTGATATTTCTTGGTGATGTCTTCAGAACCCATGAATGTCATTTTGCACTGAAGGCTTGTAACCACTAGGAAGTGTTTGCCCTGATGTATCAAGTTGCCATGGGGGGTGAGGAGGTGAAAGCTAGCAAGCCATCTCCTGATATTTTTCTTACTGCTATAAGGAGGTTTGAGGTATTAGAATTATTGTTTTAGAGGTCCTTTTCTTACTAGCAAGCTTAATGCGGAACACTTATATTTCAGTACTTGTTTTTAATAACCGTGTTATTTATCTGCGGGTCTCTTCTTTGTCCAAAGTATGTGGTACTTATATTTCATTAATTGATACACCATTTGATACATGTGCTTACAAAAATAAATCTAAACATCTTTGTAGTAGTTACATTGAATAGCTACCTACTTACCTTTAATTTCTTTGTGAATTACTGTAATTTTATTCTGACAAAGTTTGAGAAAAAATATAGTAGCAGTAAGTACATCTTGATCATTGCTGATAATGAATACTCCCTCTGTCCCAAAATAAGTGTCTCAACTTTATACTAGCTTTAGTACAAAGTTGTACTAAGGTTGAGGCACTTATTTTCGGACGGAGTGAGTATGTATGACCATGGTTTAAAGAATCTCTACTATATTCAAATGTGCCAAGTTATTTCTGGGTTATATTGAAGCTTACCTATTCTCCAATTGATATAGACATCAAATATTCTAAGCTTTCCTTTTGTTAGCAAACAACTTCTCAAACAAGTCAGCATTATCATTCACTCAGTAGGCTATTGCAAATGGAGCTGGGAGGAACTTCCTCCTACCGCTCAGAAAAACTCATCTCTCTACGACCCAAATTGGTGACAGATTCTCTATACTAAATTATTTCTTGCGAAGAACAAGTGAATACAGAGGTCAAGGCCTTTTCTAGGTTGTTAACGATTCTCTTCATAAGTTTTTTTACAATTGGTCAAATTAGGGGTAGTTTTCTTTTCTTTGTTACCACAACAAAAAATTCGGTTATATGTAGCTTCAATGTAAATTATAACAAGATGTACCTTTCCATTAGCTTTATTTATTGAGAACTATGTATATTTCATATTCATCTCAATATACTTCTATGAATCTACTAAAATATCATGTATATTGAAATTTGATTGTTAGCTAGATGTGCCATTGAGTATGGTTGCAAGAATGTATTAGATAGGCAGAGATGGTGGGAAGAGGAAGAAGAAAAAGGGTGATGAGTTGGTAAATAAGTTTACAATACTAAAATACATGGTTGACACAATTGCTTATGCCCTATTTGCAACACACGGGCAATAACCTATTTTATTAGAATGCATCTCCATCTCATGTTGCATCCTGTAAAGTTTTTCTTCCTATTTCTTTGTCCATATTGCGATTATGGCCTATTGGCTCTCCCTTCTATTACTATGGGGAAAAAGTTGACACTTTAATCTCATATGCTCGAACAATTTTCATACTGTGATGATTTTAGATGAACAACAATTGTACTATACTCGGGATTTTTTTGTCATTTACTCTAACTCAGTTCAGTCCATTTATGCTTGTTATTGCAGAGAACTGTACTTGACCATGAATAGAAAATGCACGTTAGCATGAAAATCCACCTTCAATCTATAAAATTTTATTCTTACACATAATCTAGGAAAAAAACTGGAAATAAAATGTCTCAGTAAATGTCTGCGCATTACAAAGGTTAAACTATTTACTCACTCCCTTGGAGGTTATATTCCTTGTAGTTTACACAGCCGGTCCCTTTTATTAAGTTGTTGGTATCCTTATCACAGAAAAGCTCACACCTCCATGCTCGAAGAACGGAAATGCTGGTACATTGTTTGAAAATATTTTGTGTTCCACTGTTGTGTTGGAGCCCGGGATGAATGGTGGGTCCAATTTAGAACTAGGAGGTACTAGAACTAAGATAGGAAGGTGGTTGTTGTCCTTGTTCCTTGTTGTCTTGCTGCGGCGTCATCGATCACTGGCTCACTAAGAACATGAGTTAGTGGATTTTTTTATAAGAGTGAGGGTTTAGAGTGAGCGGGGCGGGGGTTGGGATTGGTCTATTCAGTTATGAGCGGAATAATTTCCCTACTTTAAAAAATATGGCAAATTGCATTTCATTAGGGATGGCTTTGAAGCAAATTGCATGAGCAAGCAATTCATATATTGTTTTTGATCAAGTCATAGAATTTTCTGGTTAGGATCGAAAGGTAAATGCATTGGTTGATTACTTCAAGAGTTAATAATGGACATGGTAGCATATCAGTTGCAAGCCCAATAATGGACATCATATTTTGTTTCGTGATAATGCACGACATTCAACTCTATGTTACAATGCGGCAATTTCTCAGGAGACATTGGATTTGTCTTCTTGGCTTGTGGGCAGGGGCGGCACACGCCTCGTCCTCCTTGATGATGGTGGCAGATCGGCATGAACACGGGGGGGGGGGGGGGGGGGGGGAGGGGATCAGGGCAGAGAGCGGGGTGGTTGGTGGGGAGGGGGCTCCTCCTTGACGGTCTATGGGAAGGGTTCGGCAGGAAAAGGGAAAGTGCGTCGTGGGGTTGTTTTTTTGTTGTGGGGACCATGTGTTTGAGATAACATGGTGAATTGTTCGGTTAACCAGAACCCTCTATATGGGTTTGAATTGGGGGTCCGGGCGGTTGGATTTTGGGGAGCCCACTGGACGCTTATTTGGTGTTTGAACATGCCTGGACGTATGAGGAAAAAATGAGCTTCGACCTTAGAGATGACCTTAATCATTTGTTTATTTTATTTACATGCATCGTAGCCCGTAGCAACGCACGGGCATTCTGCTAGTAAATATTAGCTTTCGAAACTACTCCCTCCGTTTTAAATATAAGCCTTTTTAGATATTCCAACACAGATTACAAACGGAGCAAAATGAGTGAATCTACACTCTAAAATACGTCTATATACATCCGTATGTAGTTTTTATTGAAATATCTAAGAAAGATTTATATATTTAGAAACGGAGGGAGTAGTAAGTAATATATGCAAACGGAGGTATGGTAGAGAGCAAAGGAACCATGTGGACAGACAAGAGATTCTCTACCCGCAACAACTGCATTCAGACGGCAAAGACCAAAGCTCAGATGGCTCAGCTCTTCATGGTACCCGGTGAGAAGGTCGACGGTGGAGAAGGTCAAGGTTCGTGTGTCCAGCACCATCAAATGGTCACTCCATTTACAAGGCTCTGGCAAAACAGGACATTTCCCTCGATGAGGGGGAGAGCGGAGACTCGAGAATGCACCATTGCATAGTTGTGGACGGGAGACAAAGAGCATGAGCTTCGTCGCCTATCTGGCTATGCATATCACCTTGAAGTTGAAGGGCTCTTCCTCGCCGTCGTCGCTGGTGGCGGGAGCAAGCACGCGCTCGAATTCTCAGGTATGGTTGGAAGAATCACATATCTGCCGGACAAGGGGTCATAGACGGCGCGGTGGAATCCCGCGGCGTTGCAGCGCTCCCGTTTGGCCCAGGCGGGCACCATCGTCATGGCGAATGAGCCTCCTCAACATGTAGTCCCTTCTTTTTTCAGAGATATCCGTGTGGTCCATGAGGATGTTCATGTAGGTGCCGCGGGGGTGGAGGGAGATCCAATTGACGAGGACGCGACTGTTGCGGAAGTTGTGGGGGTGCCAGCGGGGACCTTCCTCGTCGTCCTGGACGCCCGGCTGGGAGGATGAAGAAACGACGGCCGGGAGGAAGGAGCAGTCCGTGGCGTTGGGGGTGAGCGGGGCGGAGGGGTGTGGCTCCTCGGCGGGGTAGAATCTGGCCGCGTTCACGAAGCCCAGGAGGGAAGGCCGATGCAGCGCGAAGAAACGGCGGCGGAAGGCCCGGCCCTTGATGACGCGGCGGAAAGGTAGACCTGGGAATCGAAATCACTAATTAAGGAGTATTCGTTGCAAAAAACACTCCACTTTCCAGGTCGCCACTTGTCGCAACCTGGGAGTTTTTTCTTTTTTGTAAATCCGTTTATTCAAAACGTTTTATCTTCTAAACCGTGTCTTCAAATTTTGAACTGTTTTCATCATTGGATTCCTCGCGTCGAGATCTTCAAAATTAGATCCCATGTTGATAGGTTTTGACAATTTTTTTTTCACGAAAAAAACCGGATGAAAAAAACTGGGCGAAAAAACCTAACCGGGAGCACGGTTTTTTTCCTTTCCGAAAGAGGCACGCCCGTGCCTCTCGCGAAATCACAACCGTGCCTCTCGTGGAAGCAAAACCGTGACTCTCGTGGAAGGTAAAAAATAGAAAACGCGTTTTTTTTTCGTTTCCGAGAGGCACGGCCGTGACTCGCGAAAGCACAACCTTGCCTCTCGCGAAAGCAAAACCGTGACTCTTGCGAAAGAAAAAAAGAAAACGTGTATTTTTTTCCTTTCCGAGAGGCACGGCAGTGACTCTCGCGAAAGCACAACCGTGTCTCTCGCGGAAGCAAAACCGTGACTCTCGCGAAAGAAAAAAGACAAAAAAACGTTTTTTTCCGTTTCCGGCACGGCCGTGACTCTCGCTAAAGCACAACCGTGCCTCTCGCGAAAAAAAAGCACAACCGTGCCTCTCGCGGAAGAAAAACCATGACTTTCGCGAAAGAAAAAAAAAGAAAACGCGTTTTTTTCACACAATTTTTTTATTTTTTTTATCGAAAAGCTAAGAAAGACAGGGGGAAAACCAAAACGTCGAAAAAACCCGAAAAAAAACCCATTTGCAAAGCGAAAACGCGTGCGGAAAAATAAAAAAAACAAAATTCGGAGGAAGCGTTCAGAGCGCGACACGTGGCGAATGGCTGAGAGCTCGCCAAGTGGCACTGATTATTGTGAGGCTTTCAAAGGAGTGCTCGTTAACTAGTTGCTCTCCCTGGGAGTAGTTTGGATTCAAACTATAGTTTCAGTTTGGTTTCCTATTGGGCTGTCTTGTCATTGAATTGGACAAAATAGACTGAGACACTACGTTAATTTAATTCGGTCTTGGCAGTACTTATTTTTGGGCTAGATTGGTTTGGTCTGGACAGAGAACGATTGGTCTCAAACAGTTTTAACCCATAGTGTGAAACCAAATCATACTAGCAGCCTCTCAATGGACGACGGCCGCCGCAAGGGGTTGCTCGGCTGCCGCTGGATGGAGCTCCTGCCACCGGCTCCTCTCTCTCTCTCTCTCTCTCTCTCTCTCTCTCTCTGCAGGTGAGACGCCGCCACCGACCAAAATGCCGCCGCCGGTTACCAAGCACTGCAAAGCCAGGGTTGAAACTTGTTGCCTGCCTTAAGGTTTTGGTTACCGAATTAGGCAATTTTACCGAGGGGGACTGGTAAATATGGTTACCACGGTTACCGAGAATATTTCGAGCGAATTTTGTAGTTGAATTTTGAATTCAAATAAATGAATGAAGGAATATTCGAACCAGAGACCTTACAAAACAGGAACTAAGTTGTTACCAACACGCCAAAACCAACTCTTATGGCATTAATTAGATCCTACGACTTTAAAGTAAATCGACTGTTTAAATTTAAATTTTCAAAAAATAGTATTTTTTGCTCGGTATGACGATTTATCAAGGGACACGGAAATACGCGGTAACCAAGAAAAATCTTGAAATTTCGATCGGTAACCAAAATAGTGGCCTACCTACATGGCAAAAGGTCGCATACATGGCTGCTACGCAGCAGTGCATCCGAGGCTTGCCGGCGTGTCTGCAGCGGTGGAGCCAACATATAGTTGTTGGGTTCACTTGAACCCAACAAACTTGCTTCGTGGGTGCGCGTGCCTGACCTGAACCCAGTAAAAAATCCTAGCTTTTTTAAAGGGTAAAGCCAAACTTTATTAATCAAAAACCACAGAGTGTGGGATATGAGTCGGGGGATGAGGCTGGCCAAGCCATACATGACGCCCGGAAGCTAAGGATAAAGCAAACTTTACTAATCTATATGTATCCATATTGGTTGCACGATCTTCAAAAGAAAAAGTACAAGTTAAGAGGAAGGCTCTAGCCTTTATCTTACATTCTTAAGAAGTTGCTCCCCACTACTGAGAGTTCTCTCGACATGCACACACTCCACCTCAGCATGTATGCCACATCAGATTTTTAGTTCCCACTACCACTAATTCCCTCACCATACGGCATTCCAAATCACCGGATATGCCATGTTAGCAAAAAAATCAATGTCCACTACTATATCCTGTACGAGGAACTCCTATACCTCTTTATTATGCGCAACAACTAATCCATTTACTTCTTGGTCTTCATCTTCTCCTCTTCCGTTCCTCTCAATTACCTCGACTTTAATTTGTTATAAATCTCCCCCTCCCAGCCCCTCTCCTCCCGTGCTCCCAATTAAGGATGACACATCCCTGTTCCTCTCAGTTACCTTAGCTTTAATTTGTTATTAATCTCTCCCTTCCAGCGCCTTCCTCCCTTTATACTAATTGAGGTTGACGCTCCATGGCCGTATTCTTGATCTGCAGTTGTTGTTGCAAGGATAGATAACCATGAACTCTTAAGGAAAATCTCCTGTCCTGTCGAGCAAGCTGCTGCTGAACGCCAACTGTGACCTCAAGATCCGCCACTTCGGTCTGGTGCGGCCATCGTTGGAGAGCGACATGATGACAGAGTACGTGATTATCCGGTGGTGCCTGCCCCGGAGCTGGTGCTCAACTCCATCGACTACTCCGCGTCCGCTACCATTGGCGTCTAATCCGCTGGTTGCATCTTCAGGGAGCTCATCAACCACGCTCCGCTCTTCCCGTTGAGAAACCACAACGACATGCGCTTTATCCGGAGTTCCGGACGCGAGACGGTACATGGGCACCTGACGTAGTTCCCCCTCCTGCCCTTTCCGGGACAGTTTCTGAAGGTGCAGCCCGCCACACTAGACCTCATCGAGAGGATGCTCACCTTCAACCCGCTGCAATGGATCGCAGGTAAGTAATACGCTGGTGTCAATCTGCTTCAGTCTAATTTGGTCTTCACGTGTAAATTTTGTAGTACCACATGCATGCAATTTTTGCTGCCGTACGGGTGCCGTGCTTTGCATGACCATTGTTGGGGTTAGTCCGTCAGTGTGTTGCTTATATAGATGAAATCAGCTGCCAGTTCGACCCCTATTTTTAAGATTATTACATGCGCACATGTGCTTCCTTTATAGACAAAAATCAGGTGTTCTGCCTACTATATTAAAAAAATATCTTTGAGTATTTTTGGAGCTATCTTTTGTTTACTAAAGGACTATGTATGTAATGCAGAGTCACAGTCTTTTAGAAGAGCAAATCTCTATTTGGCAACAAATAGAAATTGAACATAGGCTACTCCTGAAGCATTGCTTCGGACGTCAAGGAGATATTTTTTTTTTGAGGGACGGACGTGATGCCATGGAATCAGACCCAATCTTAGGCCAATTCCCACAGTGTCCATTTAATTCTTTTTTTTGTGTGTGTGTGCAGGGAGTGTCCATTTAATTCGGTATGAGTAGCGATAGGATTTCTATAGGGGCACTTCCTTTCGGGTTGACGGTTTTTCAGCATGGATTTAATGCCAGGTTCATCGACTCCCACTATTCTTATCCATGCCGGTAAGTTTCCATGATGCTAAGAAAATATATTTACTTGCACTGTTCTCCTGGTTTGGTTGCTCTGTATGTATGTTTTTACATGTTGTTTTTCAGTTCCTCAACATCCTTGGTTTGCTCATGAAGGTCGTTACAGTGAAGCATACCCTGACCATTTTGTTCACACTATACTTTTCATATGTGGCTTTGGCTAGAATTTTACAATCTAAATTGTTAGTGAACTTCATGCTAAGTTGTGGAGATTGAAAGGTTATTGTTACATCTATGATTCAGTATGACATTATTTTTTATTGAAGAAAAGGTGGATGATCACTTCACTGCAAGAGATCTTCACATTTCGTTTTGGCACTAACATTAGTTTCTAAATTGTCCTGTTCATCTTAATGGCTATATTGAATTTAGGTTTACAATATGTTGCAAGCAAGTAAATCCTTAATCTCGGACCGTGCACTACATCAATGATTTTGTGTAATCTATAAGACGGGCTCCAAAAATCAATCAAGTTCAAGAGAAAATATTTTCTCGCATGCATTCCTTCCCTAACCGCACACACATGCTGGTGGAGGACACAAGCTTAAACACTGTCTGCTAGCATGTTACTACAATAATTTGAGGAACACTTTGAAGTTAGAAGCCCATCTATATTGGCTCAAAAAACATATATAGATAGTTAATTCACATAGTGTAATGCATTGTAACAATCCAACAAATGGTAACACCCAAACATTCAGCCTGTGTTGGTATATGATTTTTCAAATAATACTCTTTTTTTCATTTTCTATCTAATGTTGACTAAATGTACCGCAGCAACGCGCGGGGTGTTATCTAGTTTCAGATATAATCGGACCATATATTCCTTGATTCCCTCCATGGATATCTCCAATGACTTGCTTCGAGTCTGAAGTGATCATAGCTTGCTGCACATTTAAGTCTTGAGCTAGCGCAATAGCCTCTCTGCAAGCAATCGCCTCCAGAGTTGCTGGGTCCGCCACTCCCGCAATCACCAGTGCAGAACTTCCCAGGTAATTCCCGTTTCTATCACGACACACCGCTACCGCCGATCCTCCTCTCGAGGCCCTCACCCCAGCATCAACTTGTATTTTAACAAAGTTCTCTGGTGGGGCTTTTGGTCTTTGCGAGGCACTTGTTAACTGAATTGGCCCAGTTCTTCTAGGCTCCCCTTCTCTCACAACTTCCAATTCACCAATGAAGTGTGTGATAAAATTATAAATTGCATGTGGAGTTTGGAAGATCCCTTCATGGATTGCCTTGCGCCTCGACGTCCAAATTGCCCAAAGTGTGACTGCAACTCTGATGAACTATTCATGTTGGAGTGTTTCAATAAGGGTAAACAGCCAGTTTCTTGCGTTTGTTTCCGTGTTAGCAACCAAAGTTGCACTTAAGTCCTCATCAACTAGCGCCCACGTGCACCTGGATACAGTGCAATCGAGGAGAGAATGGCGCCACGAGTCAGGGGCGCCACAGAAGCCGCATGAGCTTGAAGTGGCCATATGTCTGTGCGCCCTGATATCCTCAGTGGGGATTGATTGTTTGGCGAGTCGCCACAAAAACATTCTCAGCTTTTCGGGTACCTCCGTTTTCCACAAGGACTTCCAGGATCCTTCTTCGTTACTTGACCTTGATGCCGCAGCCGTCCCTTCCAACCAGGCCTCTCTTCTTTGCCTAGTTGCAACCAACATATTGTAGGCCGACCTCACAGAAAAGTGGCCCTTCTTCTCGAACATCCAACTCCACACATCTGGTGTGTTCATTGTGCATAGGGGGATACTCATAATTACTTTCACAACGAAAGGAAGAAACACCTCATCCAGCAGCTACTTGTTCCACGTAGCTGAGGTTGCATCTATAAGATGTGAAACATGTGTTGGTGGGTTCAACACCCGACACCCATATGGCCGCATCATTTCCCCCCTTGGTAGCCAATTGTCCTCCTAGATTAAAGTGTCAAGTCCATTCTCTATCCGCTTGATGATACCCTGTTTAAAAACATCCTTTCCTTCCATGATGGCCCTCCAGATCTGGCTAGGGTGGCTACCCAATGTGGCATTCAAAATGGTGGTGTTTGGGTAATAAATACTCTTGAGTAAACGAGCACTTAAGGAATCAGGACACTGTAACAGCCGCGAGGCTTGTTTAGCTAACATAGCCAAGTTGAAAAGCTCAAAATCCTTAAAACCCAAGCCTCCCATGCTTTTAGGTTGGGTCATTGCCTTCCAGGACACCCAATGGGGCTTGCGCTGGCCTTCCTTGCTACCCCACCAAAACTTCCTGATTAACATATTCAGGTGCTCACACAGGCCTCTGGGTAATTTGAAACAAGACATGGAATATACCGGTATAGCTTGAGCTACGGATTTAACCAACACCTCCTCCCCCGCCGTTGATAATGTCCTCTCAATCCATCCCTGGATTTTACTCCACAAACGGTCTTTCAAAAATTTAAAAGAA
The DNA here is from genome assembly GCA_032464435.1 of Aegilops umbellulata. Classification (NCBI taxonomy): domain Eukaryota; kingdom Viridiplantae; phylum Streptophyta; class Magnoliopsida; order Poales; family Poaceae; genus Aegilops; species Aegilops umbellulata. The sequence continues at coordinate 654,078,381 of CP136057.1, forward strand.
CCATTTTTTGAGCTACCAATGTCAGAAGGCATACCTAGATATTTTTCATTGAGTGTTTCATCGGGGACATCCAGCAGTTCTTTGATCTCTTGCCGCACACTATTCGGGACCCCTTTACTGAAGAAAATAGATGATTTAGCATAATTTATGCGTTGAACCGTTGCTTGACAGTAGGTATCCAACAACTGGTTTACCTCAGTTGCACCCATACTATTTGCCTTGAAAAACTAGCAGGCTGTCATCAGCGAATAAGAGGTAGTTAACTCGTGGTGCCGTTGGTGCCACTTGTAACCCACTCTGGTTGGATGACTCACTTTTTGATTTGAGGAGGCATGAAAGGCCCTCTGCTGCTAGCAAAATATCCTAGCTGACCCCATCAAATGACGTGAGGTGTCAATGCAAACAGCTAAGCCAAGGGTAAAAGCCCACCGGGAGTTGATGCCCACGCGGGCAGCCAGGCAGGCCTAAGACTGCTCACAGTGGGGAGTAAACATAGAGTAGTAACTTGCCGATGTTACTAGTCTATGTTACTATCTCCATAGTGGGTAGTAACATATGAGTGGTATCATGAAAGAGTTCATTTATTCGGCTATAGAATCATTATGTCTTGAAATGTGTGATGTTACAGTAACTAGCTAAGTTACCATAAACCCCTCTTTCCTCATTAATTAACTACCACATAAGCAATCTTGTATTGAAATGTGTGATGTTACTAGTTAAATTACTCCCATTGTGACCAGTCTAAGCTGTGATTAGTACACCTCAAAAAATGTGATTAGTCACTTACTTTGTACTCACCCTTAAAAAACATATTCTGTACTCACGTTTTCTGTTTTTTTTCGACAAAGGGAATATATTAATATTGTGAAGATACCAATTACACCTGATCTCTGCACCAACAAGATGTCCAAAGATATCAAGGATGCACACAGCCAAGAAAAAAAATAAACAAGAGAGAAATAAAAAAAGACTGGTCATAGTGATGAAAACTCACAACAGCAACACTCTAACCACCATCGAAGACAACACCTGAACTGCAAAAAGGTACTCTCCAAAAACGATGCCTAGAAGGAAACAATGCACCAGCATTGTCGTCGTCCGATCGAAGATCTTGAGTTTTCACTCACGAGAAAATCCAATTTCACAAAACAATGCCTTCTGCATGGCCATTGCCAGGCACAACCAATGAAGGCCAGACTTTGGGCTTTCACCCTGAAAATCGCGACTCAATGCAGTTCACCTGTGCAGCAAGTCATCAACACCTGACATACAGGAAGAATTTGTGCCGCCATTCTTCATTGGCACCAAAGCACCTCTACACCATTGCAAACCTCCTATCGCAGCCACCATGAATTTCTCCACCTCTGTCAGTGCGATGGAAATCTGTATTTAGACATGTCCCATGGCCCCGTCAATAAAGTGAAGCTTCATGCCACACCCTCACGAAGGCTCATTGGCCGAAGATAAGGGAGCGCATGACCGGATCAATTCCGATCTAGATATCCAGTGGCGCCATGCGCCAATCAGCGGAATCACTAAGAGGAAGACCGGAACTCGTCGGCGTCTTGATCGAGGAGGTCCGCATCAAGGTGATCGAGGACTTGGAGCTTGAAGAAACAGCAAGGTCAAACCACACTTATTCATGCCTAGCCAGCAGCCCCCACACCGCCGGCAGGCTTCCGGCGATCGGAACGAGCGGACCAACCCCTTTTGGCTCAGATCGAGCGCAAGGCTGGCCCTAGATCAGGCCCGGGCGCTAGCACCGCTGGCTGGGAGGTCTGCCGCGCACCTGTAGCTCCTAGGCAGCCGACCACTGCGAGATCCAGCGCCGCCCACTCCAGGGCCATGGCCACGACGTCTCCTCTGGCCTGTGTCGCCGCACGCGCGCCCGCCTCTGCCTCCTCCGTGCCTCACTGCAGCGCGGCGGCGAGCGCCGCCGCCCTGCTGCCTGAACGCCACCCGAGCTGCCCTGGAGACAACCCCCCGCGCGAAGGGAGCCCGTCGGGGCATGCTGACCCGGCCGCCGCCTTCGACGGCCAGGCGTGGCCGCCATCGCCGACGCCGGCGGCGGCAGCGGCCGGTGAGGATGGATCGATGGATCTGGTGGGGATGGATCGGGGGGGGGGCTCCGGAACCGCTCTCACGTTTTTGTTAGAAAGCTAACAGTTTCTCTCTTGATCTATTGCTCTTGCACACAATTTCGAGTAGCAAATAGGAATTGCAATATTTGGATACAAGAATTGGGGAAAAGAAGGAGGAAGGGAAGAGAGCCGCCGCCGGTTCGTGCCGTGATCCACTGGATGAGTAGAACGTTGCCTTCTCCTTGATACTTGTATTCTGCAGCGCTCAATGGTCCCCCGATGGGCCAAGCATGTACCGGCCCTGGGGCAAGCCCACGTACCAGTCAGGAGGGCTCCTGGCCAAAATCACTAATTAAGGAGCACTCGTTGCAAAGAACACACCACCTTCCTAGGTCGTGACAAGTGGCGCACATGCAGCGCGCCACTTGTCGCAACCTAGGAGTTTTCCCTATTTTCGTAGATCCATTTATTCAAAACGTTTTATCTCTTAAACCGTGCGTCCAAATCTCGAACCGTTTTCACCGTTGGATTCCTCGCATCGAGATCTTCAAAACTAGATCCCATGTTGATAGGTTTTGACGAACTTTTTTTCAAGAAAAAAACCGGACAAAAAAACCGAACCAAGAGCACGGGTTTTTTCCCTTTCCGAAAGAGGCACACCCGTGCCTCTCGTGGAAGGAAAAAAATAGAAAACATGTTTTTTTCGTTTCCGAGAGGCGCGGCCGTAACTCTCGCGAAAGCACAACCGTGCCTCTCGCGGAAGCAAAACCGTGACTCTCGCGAAAGAAAAAAAACAGAAAACATGTATTTTTTTCCCTTTCCGAGAGGCACGGCCATGACTCTCGCGAAAGCACAACCGTGCCTCTCGCGGAAGCAAAACCATAACTCTCGTGAAAGAAAAAAAAATTGTTTTCCCTTTCTGAGAGGCACGACCGTGACTCTCGCAAAAGCACAACCGAATAGAGTATTTTAATTTTGTTATTGACGAGCAACTGCAAGAGTTTGATGACAGTTTTAATGAAGTAAATTCTTGCAACACACAAGAGGACTTCTTGTCGGCATGATGGAAATGGATTAATGTCGTGTTGTGTTACCGAAATGGATTAACGCCGGCGAGACGACTGGATCCCGACTAGCACGCCCACCAGCCACCACCGCTGCACCTCCTCCACCACCTCCGCTGCAGCCCAAAGTACAGCCGCCATCGGAGCCCACCACCTCCGCTGCAGCCCCTTCAGGCCGCCGCCCACAACTCGCGTCACCGCCGCCAGCTGCTGCCGCAGCGCCCCGAGCGAACGCCTCGCCGCCGCCCGACCCGGACGCCCGCGTTTGCCGGACCGAGAGGGGGAAGGAGAGGGGCCCGCCACCGCCAGCACTGGCTGGGCTTTGACCGCTAGTACGTCGAGGCGGCGGCGAGGGGAGGGAGGCTCAATGGAGGGGGGGCTGGAGGCGGCGCTAGGGTTTTCCCCCGGGCACTCGCGGGAGCGCCGCGGGAGGGAGAGGGGGAGTCGTGTTGTGTTCAAGTGAGAGTTGCAAGAATGGAAGGATGGTCTTATCAACGACCTAGGAGGAATGGTCGTCGGCGAACTTCTGGCGAGCATGAGCAGCTAGGGAGAAGGTGATATATCTCGGTAGCATGCCGGCGTGGTTCCCAAATTTAGAGATGGAGGGTGTAGGCAACGGATTCCAAGAGAGGTTGATGGGGAGAATATTTCCTTTTCTATGAAATGGAAACATCTTTTTTTCCATTTGTATTACCTAGTTCATATCTTTGTTTCCTGTGTTCCCAGGAGGGAATTCTATATCTAAAGAAAAAGTATTTGAATATTTGTTGGAACCTTAACCTAGGGGATTGTCCCCTGTTACCTGGACCTTCCTCTCCTGTAGTCAAAACAGTCCTCTCTAGCTGGGCCAGAAGCCTCATCTCCTTTAACTAGTTCAAGTGATTCAGTCAAAATGAAAGCAATCTCACATAAAACTGGCAGAGAAACATGATTGATAAGGTTGTGTGGCAAGTGATCCATGGGCTGTGTATGCATGTTTATTCAACCTTTTGTGTTAAATGTTACTGTCCCCATTACGTTGTTGATATCTTGTCGTGTTTTTTTGCTATGCCGCACCTAACTTGATCTCAATTTTTTTTTTTTGCGGAAAACTCGAATTTCTAAAGGCGTTTTCATATAAGAAGATACATCATCCGATTGTAGTTACCTGTCTAAGCGCCTGTGAGGCGTGTGTAGGTTGGTGCCCAACTGTGTACCAAAGATGATATAAAGAGTGCAGCAATGGTGACAACGAAGAGTTGGAAAATGACGGGCATGCATGGGAAGAACGTGATAACAACAATCGTTCGTGTGTGTGTGCAAGTTCGAAGGGTGTAGGGTTGGTGATGAACATCGCATTAATTAGTGCATGAACTTTAACACATCCTAACTGTATGAGCACCTCTAATAGGGCAAGCCGACATGTTGTCAGATTGATGAAGTAACCACGGCCGTCTCGTCGTTAACGGATAAATCGCTTTCCAATGAAAGAATAAAATTGCTAAATTCTAGAATAAATTTAGAAAAGTGGGAGCACCCATACCAATTCTAGAACTTGAACCCGTGGGCAAGTTCCATCACAAGGAATCTGACCATTTGGTTTTTCTAGTAATATAGAAACCTCTGAAAAACATGAACATTTTTTCTGGCATGAACATTTTATAATAGACATGAATATTTATTATGAAACATCTAAAGATTTTTAAATTACTATACAAAGTTTCGCATGCCACAGTATTTTTCTATTTTATAAATTTTCAATGAACCATTTTCATGACCTATTTAAGTGATCTTTAATATTTCATTTTATTTAAGTTATTTTTTACAATATTTATAGTTTAAATTATAGTATACGTATGCATTTTTTAAACAACAAATGTATATACTTTTAATGTGTCATGTTAGTGATATGAATGAGACACGTATTACCATGCAAAAAAAAAGAGCCCATGGCTTGCGGTTGGATGTGGCAGTAGGCACGCAACCCACTCAAGTTCGATCCCTGGGACTGGCTCGGGTGTCTCACCCGGTATTTCCCCGTTTCTGTTTTAGTTGTCTAGTACTAGTATCTCAAACACGTCTATGGCCTATAGGGAGGACGGCGTAATCGCCTTCCACGGAATCGGATGGTTATAGTGGAGGCTAAAAAATGACCATTCATTTAGGCTTAGTTAGCGTTTATCGAATTGTTATGCTACGCCTATATTTAATAGTATTATGTCAAAAGTAATCTCGATAGTTGATAAAAGTGGGTCAAATAAATGATCAAAATTAAAGGCAAAACAGACTAAGCAAACAGAATAATGAAAGAACGATATTAAGCCTAGGCTTAATGTGACTCATATTTTTTGGACCGCTGGATCATGCTATTTTAGCAGTAGGAGGAGGATGGCGTGCTAAGTTGTGGATGACGGGATCGTTGGAGCCCTTTTATTGAAAGAAGGGATCAGAAAGCGTACTAAAAAAGTTTGATTTTTTTATGAATACTTGTATGTGTTATATACTGATAAAATACTTTGAAAATATAATTATTTGTAAGCTAAATAAAAAGACAAAATCTTGGCCCAGGAATAAAAACAATGGCCCATTTTATACACATATTTGTCTTTTTTGCATGGCACGTATGCAAATATATTGTTATAAAATTTTAAACACATGTAGTCTACATGTATATGTGTATGTACATTTTTTTAATTTTTTTTCAGAAACTTTTGATTTTTATTAGATGCAGATAGGTGTGGTATTTGAGAAACATGGAGCCTGTCCTCCATATATACCCTTTTTCGGAGAAGGATGATGTTTTTTTGGACCAACTAACGAAGGAGTACTCCTTCGGAAGCCCCCGCAAGGGCCACCACGTGTCGTGCTCTGGACGCTCTCTCTTATTTTATTTTTTCGCACGCGTTTTCAGCTCTTTAGATGTTATTTTTTTTCCTGGCTTTTCACTGGTCTTTCTTAGCTTTTGGACAACAAAATAAAAAAAATTGAACGATTTTTTTTTCTTTTGCTTCCGTGAGAGGCATGGATTTGCTTCCACGAATGGCACGGCCACGCCTCTCGAAAACGAAAAAAACGTATCTTTTGTACACTTCTGCGAGAGGCACAATCGTGCCTCTTTCGGAAAGGAATAAAAAATGTGTTTTTGGTTCGGTTTTTTTTGTTCATTGTTTTATGAATTATTTTTTCTCAAAAGTTATCAACATGGGATCTAGTTTTGAAGATCTCGGCACGAGGAATACAACGGTGAAAACGGTTTAAGATTTGGACGCACGGTTTAAGAGTAAAACATTGCGGATCTATGAAAAAAAAGAAAACTCTCAGCACAAGTGACGGGGAGGTGGAAGAGGCCTTTGCAAAGAATACCCTAATTAATGATTTCATGTTTCTTTTTTGGGAAGAAGGGGGGAGGATGTGTATCGGGCCTCGAGTGTTGGAAGGCCTAAAACCATAGTGAGTTGGCCAGCCCAGCCAAATCCAATTCGACAGCGTGGTGTCTCCCTGCGTCCCCAGTCTCACGGCCAGGTCACCTAAAAAAAAAACTCTCCACGGCCAGGTTCCCTCCCAGTTTTCCTCCCTTTCTTCTCTCCGTTGCCTCTGCTTCATTTCAAACAGACAGCAGCAAGCCGCAGGCGGCAGCGAAGGGCACGCCACCGCCGCGGCGCGCCCACGCCGCAGGGCTACCGCGCCACCGGGCACCGCGGCGGCGCCATGGCGAGGCTCAGCGCCGACCTGATTCGGCGGAGCCCCCAGTTCCTCAGCGCCATCAAGGAGCGCGTCCTCGACCTCCGAGGTTTCCCTCCCCGCGCCCGCGCCCCCTCCCCCTCCCCTTTCCCTTGCTTCAGATCTAGGGTTCTCGATTTTCCTCCCCTGTCTAACCGGTTCCACTGGTCTTCTCCACCTCTGCCGCGGCAGGCAACAAGATTGCCTTCATCGACAACCTCGGCGCCACCGAGGTGAGCTCCGCCGCACCACGGGCTCTCGTGCCATGCCTTTCCTTCCTATTCCAAGTAGCAGCAAGGATATTCCGGGCGGATTCGTGCTGTTAGAAAACTGATGCTCCCTAGAACGGGTACGAGGAGAGCAACTGTTGGCGCTAGATAGCTCCTGATAATGCGTTGGCTGATAACTCTGCAATTGATGACTGAGATTCGGAGGGGAAATGCTGCTGCGATTGATTCGGGGCGAAACTGGTGATGTTTCGCTAGGGTTGCAAGCACTGTCGTGATAATTTGAGCATTTTGTGCAGTGTGTGCCTCCTAACAGTGGTCGTTTTGTTTTTGACTCTCTGAATAATGGGTTTTATGCACTTTATTAGTTATTTTGCAACAGCTGCATATTATACCTGTGAGGTTGGAGACCTTTCCCCCAGAAATAAAGTGCTCTCCACTGTGGAGCTGTGTGCATGTAGAAGAAATTGCTGTTACGAGTCTTTATATACTTGGTCACGACGCCTTTAGTGCTCTGCTTATCGATTTGCTTGGCTGCAAATTGAAGTGGCACAGAGGCTGGGAGTGGTAATGCTGTGGTTGCCTGTCATATTAGCAGACGTTACTGCTGGGAATATTTCTGTTGGTAATTCGATGCTGTAACATCTCTGCTGGTGGGTTCATAATCCTTGCCCATGTTATAAGCAGGGGTTTTGCCTTTATCAGTGCTTGCTACGCAATGTTATGCTGGGGTTGCCAGGCATGATAAAGGTACTGTTTGAGCATTTTAGCGTAGTGTCCGCCGAACAGTGCTGATCTTGCTGTTACAGTTCAGAATAGTGGGTTTTACACACTGCTATGCCAGCTAAGGCTGGGAGGAATGAAGTATTGGACTGCATCTTGTAGTAATATTACAAGAGGCACATATTATAATAGGGGTGAATCTGGAGACCTTTCGCCTGAAAAATAAAATACTCTTCACTATGAGCAGAGCAATGCGCACGTGGTAGGAGTGTTTATACACTTAGCTCTAGTTTCTGGTTACTTTTGCTTTCTTCTATGTAGTTGTCCAGGACATAACCGTTCTATACGAGGCTTGTTATTGTGTTACCAGCCTACTTTCTGGTATGACTCTACCATGAGTGACACACCTCTTGACATTTTTTATATTAGCGATGACTTAATATTTGAAATGTTTAGCTTGATTTGAAGTCGAAATCATAGGGTTTTCTTTATCTCATTTTGAATTGTTTGTAGTTGCTCCAGTTCCTTCTCTAGCTGTGTAACCCTCTTTGTTCCTTTGTTTGATAACAGGACCAGTTTGACACGCTTGATTTGTCGGACAACGAGATTGTCAAGCTTGAGAATTTCCCTTTCATGAATCGCCTTGGCACCCTGTTAATCAACAACAACAGAATTACATGTATCAATCCCAACCTTGGTGGTAAGAGGAACAATATCTTGTCTTGTTGCCATGTGCTTCTGTCACTTGCATAATTTGCGGCATAGCTTGTCTTTTTCTTCAATTCTCTTTGCTTTCGTGTCATGTAGAGTTTTTACCCAATATGCATACTTTGGTGCTGACGAACAATCGCCTTACAAGCCTTGCGGAGATTGACCCCCTGGCCTCTCTTCCAAAGCTGCAATTTCTCAGCTTACTGGATAATACCGTAACTAAGCAACCAGATTACCGGTTATATGTGATCCACAAACTGAAGCATCTGCGTTTGCTGGACTTCAAGAAAGTGAATCAACAGGTTAGCAACCACCAAATTCTTGATAACACAATTATGTTTGATATTTGAATCATCTGTAGTCAGGCTTGATTTCTTGATTGTCATGTTGTCCAAATATACTTCTGCATAGTGCCAATGATTTTGTTCTGAATGACATCTGTTTAATTTCGCTGCAGTTTTCTCTCATTTGATAGCTAATCATAGTTTCTAAAGTCATCATCCTATGTTTGCATTTCCTTTAATGATGAAACATCATTTACCATTTGTGTGCAACTGTTTTGCATTGAACTTTGCCTGGTTCTTCATATACGGGAAACCAACAGTTTGTGAATTTTCTTTTCTAATAAACCCAGAAATCTAGTGATATAATGTCTGAACATAATATATTACATGTATTGACGGCCCACATACACCTGCCAATATATGTTTTCATTGTCTAAGATATGAGTTAGTTCAAACAAGGTCAAAATGAATCAGCATTGCAATATTATGTGGTTTACGGATTTATGATAATGAATAAACTATGTCTGCTTTAGCCTTTAAGTCATGCTTATTTTAAGTGAAGGGGTATATTAGTTGAAAACAACACATATATGCTTATTTTAAGAAAAGAGTATCAAGTCAAGAAAATTCTTAGGACTTCTAAAAGAAAAGAGTAACTGTCATTAATTGATAGTTTATGAGTACTGTCAGCAGTTAATACTCTTTCTTACTATAATTTTCTCCAGTTCCTTTTTTGAATGGAACTAGGAATTGTTGATTTATAATCATGTCGCTGCTTGATTTGTTGGTTTATTTCTCACAAGTTCATTAATTTCCTTCGGAATGATTTCCAAAATGATTTTAGACTTGACTGCAGAACTGCTGGCAGCAAAAGGGGGAAAGAGCAACTCTTTTAACTGAATATCTGTGAATTAGATGCATGAATGACATTGAATGTTTTACCGTTGGCATGTTTATTGGCATTATGTGGTCTTCCTGGCTTCATGTTTGTTTCTGAAATTTTGTATGAGATTTTGTGTTTCTGTAGGAGAGACCTGAAGCAGCACAAAAGTTCCACTCAAATGAGGCAGAGAAGGCGGCAAAGAAGGTTGCTGCCAAAGCTTATACTCCAGTAGTAATGGATGCTCAAGGTACCACAGAAGACCAGGGCCCTAAAGTAGTCGCTCCAACGCCTGCACAAATCACAGCTATCAAGGTACTCGATTCCCTCTTTCTATTATGTGCACAGCCTGTTAATATCATTAATGCAAGTTGAGTAGAACCCCTATTACTTGACAGTTGCATTCTGAAAAAAATATGGCCAGGTCTTTTACTGGCATATTTGGTATGGGCTTGATATTTACTTCAAATGTTTTATTGTTACCATGATGTCCATTTTCTGCCTGGTTTCTATGTTTGAATGCCATCGAATGTTTTTTGGTTGGCATGTTCATTAGCATTATTTGCCGTGCCTCGTTTTGTGTATGTTTCTGCAATGTTTTATGAAATTTTGTGTTTCTGTAGGAGAGAGCTGAAGCGGCACAAAAGTTCCACCCAAATGAGGCAGAGGAGGCGGCAAAGAAGATCGCTGCGAAAACTTATACTCCAGTAGTGATGGATGCTCAAGGTACCACAAAAGATCAGGGCCCTAAAGTAGTTGCTCCAACGCCTGCACCAATCACAGCTATCAAGGTACTTGACTCTCTCTTTCTAATATGTGCACAGCCTGTTCGCCAGTGTATTTACAGAATTCATTCGTTAGTGTTGCACAATTCAGAACAGTGGGTACTAGAGCAAAGAAAAAGCGTGACTAGGCGCCAACAGAAGCACTTAACCATGGTAGGCATGCGCTTAGGTGGGATAGGCACTACCCCCCACCCTGACCCGCCTACGACCTCTTCTGGAAGAAACAGTTTTCCGATGGTGATGTCACATACATTAGTTTAGGCTATCGAGCATGTAGTTGGAGGCTTGAAGCTCACTGGAATTTTCACCATAATACGCATGTTACCCTCTGACTCTGATTGGTAGTTCCACTCTGAAGTCTGCAGTTTTCATATGGAATTTGCAGTTATGCATTGAATTATTATTGGTCATGCATGAAGAAATTGAACTATTTCATCATTTAGGCTATGAAACTTACGAAGAGTTTCATTTCACGGAGCACATTGATGTTGTGTTGACTGCTGTTTTCGTCTGCCCTGCTCAACATGACTGCTATTTTCGTAATATGGCACTTCCAGTTTCTGTTTGGTTCTTGAGTGTTTCTACATTTTTATTTGTCAGGCACTTAAAGATGAAGAAACCAGGAAGAAGTATGACTATGCTGTTGCACATCAAGAGGTAAACCTTCATTCCCTTGTCTGGCTTCAGCATGCCAAGTTATTTCTGTTTATCGACTACCTTTCTTTAAACGTCTGGTTACTATTTGTTAGATTTGGCTTCATGCCCATTAGTCATTCTGTATGTATGGTTTATTTGTACACATGTGATGCTAAGGACAAAATTCTTAGAAGAGAAGGTATCTAGCGAATACTATTCAATTTGATGTGTGGACCAACACATTTTTTATTCACATACCATCTTGCCTACAAATTTGGGTGAAAGAGCAACTCTTTAACTGAATTTCTGTGAATTAGATGCATGAATGCCATTCAATGCTTTTTGGCTATCATATTTATTAGCACTATCTGGTGTCCCTGGTTTTGTGTCTGTCTCTGAAATTTTCTGTGAGATTTATTTTCCTGTAGGAGAGAACCGAAGCAGCACAAATGTTCCACTCAAAGGAGGCAGAGGAGGCGCCAAAGAAGGTTGCTGCCAAAGCTTACACTTCAGTAATGATGGATGCTCAAGGTACCACAAAAGACCAGGGCCCTAAAGTAGTTGCTCCAACGACTGCACAAATCACAGCTATCAAGGTACTGACTCCCTCTTTCTAATATGGGCACAGCCTGTTCATGTCATTATTGCAAGTTGAGTAGAACCCCTATTACTTGACTGTTGCATTCAGGGAATAAAATATGGTCAGATCATTTACTGAATCCCTATTTATATGTTTTAGTTTTACCATGATGTTCTGTTCATCCCAGTTACTGAGGCATATTTTGTTCTCAGTTACTGTATCTTAGATCGTGTCAACAATGTCAGTATCCTCTGTTTTCCTTTGTAATACATCTGGCTGTGAATTTTTGTTTAACAAGTTCTTTCATTTGTAGGCTGCTATTGTATATTGTCAGACAGTTGATGAAGTTACAAGGCTTGAAAAGGCAACATGCTGTGTCTTTAGCTACGGCGCTTTGTACTGACATACTCTTGTTGTCACTGTGATCAGGCATTGAGCACTGCCCAAGTTCCTGCTGAGTACTATGTGATCACCAAGCCTGATACTAACATGGCTGAAGCATCAGAGGAAGCTCAAGCTGAGAAGATGGAGACAGATGGCCAGGAACAAGAGGATGGGGCTGATGAGCAGAAGCGAAACGATGAAGGCACAATTCAAGAGGTACTGATGTCTACTTATTGTTGCCTTTTATTCCATATGCTCCAGTCACAGGCGTTACGTTTATGTTATTAATTGTCATTGATTAATTGATGTTTTGTAGAATTATGGCCTTGATATTTAGCTTATTCATGTTCACCTCGGTTGCTTAAATTTATTATAGACGTACATATTTGTACACATGTTATAAGTAGGGAGTTTTGTCTTTATCTGTGCGTGCTACGCAGTGTTACGTTGCGGTTGCAAGGCATGATATGGGCACTGTTTGAGCATTTTTGCCTAGTGTCCACCAATGAGTGCTGATCTTGCTGTTCAATTCAGAATAGTGTTTTTATGCACTGCTATACCAGCTAAGGCTGAGAGGAATGAAATATTGGACTGCGTCTTGTAGTGATTTTACAAGAGGTACAAATTATAGGAGTGGTGAAGCTGGAGACCTTTCACCTTAAAAATAAAGTACTCTTCACTATGAGCAGTGCGCACGTTGAAACTAATGCTAGGAGTGTTTATACACTTGATCACCAGGACATAACAGTTCTATACCAGGCTTTCTTCCTTGTGAGAAATCTTAATTATAATTATCTATATGTAGCTTGTTATTGTGTTACCAGCCTACTTTCTGGTACTGATTCTACTATGAGTGACACACCTCCTGGCTATTTCCTTATTAGTGATGGCTTAATATTTAAAATGTTTAGCTTGATTTCAAATTGAAATGATACGGTTTTCTTTATCTCATTTCGAATTCTTTGTAGTTCTCCAGTTCTTTCTTTAGCTGTGTTTATAACTGCCTCTGTTCCTTTGTTTGATAACAAGACCAGTTTGACACGATTGACTTGTCGGAGAACGAGATTGTCAGGCTTGAGAACTTGCCCTTCGTGGATCGCCTTGGCAGTCTACTAATCAATAACAACAGAATCACACGTATCAATCCCAACCTTGGTGGTAAGAGGAACAGTATCCTGTCTTGTTGCCATGTGCTTCTGTCACTTGCATAATTTGCTCCATAGCTTGTCTGCTTCTTCAATTCTCTTTGCTTTGCTGTCATGTAGACTTTTTACTCAACATCCATACTTTGGTGCTGATAAACAATCGCCTTACAAGTCTTGCGGAGATTAACCCCCTCGCTTCTCTTCCGAAGCTGCAATTCCTCAGCTTACTGGGTAATACCGTAACCAAGCAACCAGACTATCGGTTATATGTGATCCACAAACTGAAGCATCTGCATTTGTTGGACTTGAAGAAGGTGGAACAACAGGTTAGCAACCACCAAGTTCTTTGTAGTACAACTATGTTCTAATTTTAATATTTGATAATAAACTGCAGTCAGGTTTGATTTCTTGATTATCATGCTGTCCAAATATACTTCTGTATAGTGCCGATGATTTTGTTCTGAATGGCATCTGTTTAATTTTCGCTGCACTTTTCTCTCATTTCATAACTAATCATAGTTTCTAAAATCAACATCCTATGTTTGCATTTTTTTAATGATAAAACATCATTTACCATTTGTATGCCGTTGTGCTGCGTTGAAGTTTGCTTGGTTCTTCATATACGGGAAACCAGCTGTTTATGAATTTTCTATTCTAATAGACCCAGAAATCTAGTGATATAATGTCTGAACATAATATATTACATGTATCGACGGCTGACATACACCTGCCAGTATATGTTTACATTGCCTTAAGATATGAGTTAGTTCAAACGAGGTCAAAATAAAGCAGCATCGCAATATTATGTGATTTACAGGTTCACGCCAATGAATAAACTATGTCTGCTTTAGCCTTTAAGTCATGTTTATTTTAAGCAAATGGGTATATTAGTTGAAAACACCACCTATATGCTATCGTGCTATCCTTGTAGAGCATCAAGTCAAGAAAATTCCTAGGACTTCTAAAAGAAAAGAGTAACTGTCCTTAATTGAGAGTTTATGAGTATTGTCAGCAGTTAATACTCTTTTCTTCTAATCATTTTCTCCAAAAAAATTTTGAATGGAACTAGGAGTTGTTGATTTATACCATGCCACCATAATCATCTTATCAAGAAGTTTTTTAGAGTTGTGGATATGCCCAGAAATCCTGTTGCTGCTTGATTTGTTGATTTATTCCTCACAAGTTCATTCATTACCTTCGGAATGATTTCCAAAGTGATTTTGGAATTAACCGCAGAAGTGCTGGCAGCAAAAGGGGGAAAGAGCAACTCTTTTAAATGAATATCTGCGAATTAGATGCATGAATGACATTGAATGTTTTACCGTTGGCACGTTTATTAGCATTATCTGGTCTTCCTGGCTTCGTGTTTGTTTCTGAAATTTTGTGTTTCTGTAGGAGAGAGCTGAAGCAGCACAAAAGTTCCACTCAAATGAGGCAGAGGAGGCGACAAAGAAGGTTGCTGCCAAAGCTTATGCTCCAGTAGTGATGGATGCTCAAGGTACCACAAAAGACCAGGGCCCTAAAGTAGTTGCTCCAACGACTGCACAAATCAAAGCTATCAAGGTACTGACTCCCTCTTTCTGTTTCGGACACAGCCTGTTCGCCAGTATATTTAGGATAGGCACTAACACCCCCCCCCAACCACCACCCCGACCCGCCTACGACCTCTTCTGGAAGAAACAGTTTTGCGATGGTGATGTCACATACTCCCTCCGTTCCCAAATAATTGTCTTTCTAGAGATTTCAACAAGTGACTACATACGGAGCAAAATAAGTGAATCTACACTCTAAAACATGTCTACATACATCCGTATGTTGTAGTCCATTTGAGATGGCTAGAAAGACAATTATTTGGGAACGGAGGGAGTACATTAGTTTATGCTATCGAGCATGTAGTTGGAGGCTTGAAGCTCACTGGAATTTTCGCCATAATACACATGTTGCCCTCTGACTCTGATTGGCAGTTCCACTCTGAAGTCTGCAGTTCTCTTATGGAATTTGCAGTTATGCATTGAATTATTATTGGTCATGCATGAAGAAATTGAGTTATTCCATCATTTTAGGCTATGAAACTTATGAAGAGTTTCATTTCATGGAGCACATCAATGTTGTGTTGACTGCTGTTTTCGTCTGCCCTGCTCAACATGACAACTATTTTCGTAATATGGCACTTCCAGTTTCTGTTTGGTTCTTGAGTGTTTCTACATTTTTATTTGTCAGACACTAAAAGATGAAGAAACCAGGAAGAAGTATGACTATGCTGTTGCACATCCAGAGGTAAATCTTCATTCCCTTGTCTGGCTTCAGCATGCCAAGTTGTTTCTGTTTATCTACTACCTTTCTTTAAACGTCTGGTTACTGTTTTTTAGATTTGGCTTCATGGTCATTAGTCATTTGGTATGTATAGTCTATCTGTACACATGTGATGCTAAGGACAAACTATTACTACCTCCGTTCCTAAACATTTGTCTTTCTAGCCATTTCAATTGGTTACAACATACGGATGTATGTAGACATATTTTAGAGTATAGGTTCACTCATTTTGCTTCGTATGTAGTCACTTGTTAAAATCTCTAGAAAGACAAATATTTAGGAACGGAGGGAGTAGAAGGGAAAGTATCTAGTTAATACTATTCAATTTGATTTGTGGACCACACACATTGTTTATTCCCCTACCATCTTGGCTACAAATTTGTGTTGAATAAGTTTTTCTTGTGTAGGCTTCCAACATGAACTATCAGGGACAAGAACTTGCTACCTGGTTCCCTGAGGTAACATGTGTATTTGTATGATTCTTGTGATCTCTGGCAGTTTAACATGTGAGCCAGGTTGTATCAAATAATTTATTATTGACTGATCTACATATTTTTATGACACTTTTAGGAAACTTTTGGAGCTGATCTAGATTGCACATATGATACCTTAAAGAGTAAAATAGAGCATTATAGTATGGTTCTTTTATCTTGACTTACTTTGTTATTTTAAAATGCTGTTAATATGTTCCAACACTTACTATTGCAAACACTTCTGTAGTATACCACAATTTTGTGCGAGTCCCATCCAATTTCATGTCCAGTTGGCGCAAAATGCCTCTCTTTGGCATGCATATTCTGCCGCCGCCCCGGAGGCAAGAACCAGGTAAGCCTTACATACTAACCATGTTACGATGTTACTGCCTGTAATCATATGCAATGCCATAGCTCACAGCCACAGTGCAGGACGCCCACCGTAGCTCACGGCCATCGCACCAACACCTGTGCTACCGATCTGATAATGCTAGCTAAACTGACCCCACTAGTTCACCTCATCCGGGCCAACTAATTCTGCCACCCTCACATCGCAAGATTGTGGTGCCTGCCATGCTGAACCATGATCCTGCCGCATAGAGCCATCTCTACATCGCATTTCTATGCCGCCACCCAGCTTCTTGCCCATGCCACGTATCGTATAGAACCATCTGTACAACCTATGTAGAATCTTGCTACTGCGCTCCATCAACGACTTGACCAATATGAACAGACAAGACACCATGTCAGATCCCTGCTGCCTCTTCTGATTCCCCAAGTTTGGTGCTGCGTGCGCTGCCCTGCATGCTCAACCCCCGACCCGGTGGACTAGGTCTTAGAACAACTCATGTGCCCTATAGGATCAGCATCACACCTTTATTGGTGGCACAAGCGAGTATCACTCACGATACTTGCTTTGGTTACTGCAACGTGGCAAAGCGAACTGTGACGGTTATTTGGGAATGAAGTCTACTTGCGTCCTGAATTGAAGTGCCTACTGTCTTAAGGCAGTGAGGCTACATGCAAGTTGGGAGAAGCTAGGTTAATAGGTTTGATTAATGCAATGTAGCAAAAGTTGTAAAGTTTGGGTTGTAATAATTTAAGCAGTTCTAAGTTTATCCTATTTTTACTCATTACCATCATGGTAATGTGCCTGTAATATAACATTTTTAATGACATTACACAATTGTAATAATAAATTCCAATATTTTATTCGACTCTATCCATATTATTCTAAATGATTTTTATAGTTATGTAATTGTTATATTTGATCTCAGGTACTTGTACTATTTCCACTATTTTGTCTTTTTACTTTATTTTATTTGATCTTTTCACTATTTTCGTCATGGGAGATACGGGAGAATGATTATTTTGTATAATATCTTCATTTGGATATACAATACATGTCCTTGAGAACAAGAGAAAGAGTGAAGTTTGAATAGTCTTCTAGCCAACCTTATGGCCTATCTTATCACTCTACTAGATGATAGCTCCATTTGAATTTACAATCCATATCCAAAAATTGAGGAATTCTGATGTACTGCCATCTGCAAATCTTGGGATTGTGGGCCAATGCATCTTGCACTTGCTGTTCCACTATCACTATGCACGTGGCAATTGCTGCTGGTAAAAAGGCATACATGTAGGCTATTGGAAAGCGAGTAATGCAGGGCCATTCCAAACTCTGCATTCGCTTTACCCCATGAAAATTGTCTTGCCCAAAGAAGCATACGCAGCTATAACCGTATACTCATTGTGTCAACTGTAATACGCAGCTATAAGCAGCATTTCATGAAAGTGTGTTTCTGCTAAATATTTCTATTTATTTTTCACACTTATATTATATTTATTGTATGTTTCCTCTACATTTTATTTTGAACTATTGTACTATTCCATGCATTATTTCAGATGATGTTTACTTTCTGTTAATTCTTTCTACCTAATTTTACACTTCTCTATAGTATTATGATTGCATTCTCTAGATACTGTTGTACGTATTATTTTAATTGACTCAGTTTTCTGCTCATTGGTTTTACTTAATTTTACACATTTGTAATATATTACTATTGTATTTCTCTCAATATTTTGTTCTCAATGCACTCTAGGTAATTGTAACTCCATGTTTTATTTAATTGCTATTCATCTTCTACTCAATTTTTTTGTGTCAACTTTTTAATGTCACACACTCCACATACACACAAGTTCTAAGATTTTTTGGAACAAAAAGCACCTGTGAATGTGAGCCGTCGGAATTCGAACCTTCGATGTTAGAGTGTACCATCACAAGTCTCTACTCCAACGGATGTTGGTCTTCCCCGCCCCCCCCCCTCCCCCCCCCTTCGGTCTTTGGCTTCTTTACGGATTCGTAATAAACTAAAAATTGATTGGCTTAAACAAACACACAGATGATTGTGCGTATCATGCGACTGTCGCCCTCATGGAGTATGGGTTTAAGGTTATGTACGCCAGACGTCCTGTCGGACAGCCCCGTGAGTTCAACGTCAAGTTATCGCACAAACATTTAAAGAAGATGGTGCTTGAGTATATCAAATCAGAAGAAGGCCAGGGATTCAAGCCCAGAGATTTGCTATTGGTCTGCCTTCGGATGGCAATGCGCCATGGTGTAATTAGTGAGGATGACTACGACAAAGGGCGTTTACCACAAGTAAGACAAAATATTATGCGGTATATGTATTAGCAGTTTTTGCACAAGATGTGAATAGTATTAATCACGGGCATGAACTGTTTTGTAGGCGATTCGCTACTGGATCCTGTCCTACAAGGAGCTCACCCCCGATCAGATGCAGGACATCCCTGACATACTGGAGGATGCACAGATGGTGCTCACTAGCTTCCGAGTTACTCCTAGATACAGAGCTTTGTTTCCTCATGAGATCTATCGCTACGTGCCAGCAGAGGACCCGGCTTGCCACCCGTGGACTGGTGACAAGAAGCCGGCGCATCAATCCCACTGCGTTGTGCTGACGAGCCCTGGGCTAGCGTACAAAGCGCTAGAGGAGTGTGCCACGGAGGCTGTGGCGAGCATGCCTGAGAGGTACTTCGAATATCTCAACAGCTACAGTGCGGGGCACGGCGTGGACGGGTGTGGGTTTATCTTTGCTGACAGCATTCGTAAGTGTTACATCATTGAGGTGTAGAGTAGATCGAGCCTCCAACGAGATCGCATGATAGTGACCGATATAACGACTGACACGTCCACGCACCCCAACACAAACTTGATTCTAATACAGGAGTGGTTGCTAGTATTATCTTGAGTCCTTTCGAGTACTATTATATACCGCCCCGGCTACAGGAAAGGATGTATATATACAGGAAAACGTATAAAGTAACCTACCTGTCCGTGCAAACGGCGATGCGCTGCAATGCGGATGAACATATCGATCGACTGCCGTTTTCTTATTTCAAACATAAAACTCCCTCCGTTTCTAAATATAAGTTTTTTAGACATTTCAAACGGACTATAACATATGGATGTATGTACCCCTCCTTTCATCTATATAGGGCCTAATACGTTTTCCGAGGCTAACTTTGATCAAATGTTAGAGTAATAATATATGACATGCAACTTACACAAAGCATACCGTCAAATTCGTATGTGAAAGGAGCTTTCAATGATATAATTTTCACATTATGCATGTCATATACTATTAATCTTGTCAATAGTCAAAGGCGTTCTTGAAAAACACATTAGGCCCTATATAGATGGAAGGAGGGAGTAGACATTTTAGAGTATAGATTCACTCATTTTGCTCCGTATATAGTCACTAGCTGAAATCTCTAAAAAAACTTATATTTGGGAACGGAGTGAGTACATACACAGTTGTTGATACATGTGTATATACACTCATCCTTATAAACACACACGCACACCCTACCCCTATGAACACCTTCGAGAGACTGGACCGGCACATCATCTTGAGATTGATGAAATCGCAATTGACGCCTTTGAAGTCGATGGAAATGTCTCCTCCCACTGAACGCACATCGCCGAAAGACCTAAAATAAATTCAGAGAAATTGCGAGCACCGGAGTAAGTCTAGGACTTGAACTCTGATGGGCTGGGGATATCAATGGTTTTCTAATCATCCAACAACAAATTGGTTCACGATCAACTGCCGTTGACACGTACGTGGACGATGCGTTTATTTGATATTCCGGTACCTCCATACGTATGTGTTTTTTAGGGGTCTCCATACATATAGGTGAACACAAATGGCTGGGATGACCTACATCTGTCATGCTTCCTCAAGGCGCTAGGCACTTCGGTTTCGGACCACTGCCCGATGCTCATTGACCTACATGCCGACCTATATGTGGGACGCAGGTTCAGATTTGAGGCCTTGTGGCCGCAAGCGGAGGGGTTCATGGACACGGTTCCCACGGCTTGGAACTCGATATCCTCAGCTGGCAACCCATTCGTCGTCCTCGATAACAAGCTCAGGGCCACGGCAAAGAAATTGCAAGGATGGAGTGATAGATGGATTGGGAACGTTGAACTGCAAATCGCTATGGCGATGGAGCTCATATACAGGCTGGACAATGCCTCAGATCACAGAACGCTCACGGCGGCTGAATTCCATCTTAGGAAGACTCTTAAGAGGAAACTTCTAGGCCTATGTTCATTGGAGAGGAGCATCGCAAGGCAAAGATCTCAGATACTACACTTGAGAGAGGGAGACGCCAGCACCGAATTCTTCTACAGACATGCGAGACAAAGATAAAGAAAGAACATGATCACATCTATTAAGAAAGATGGGCGGATAATCACAGGGCACAATCGAATGGCAGAAGAGGTGGATGCCTACTATGAAGGCCTGGTGGGCTTGGTCCATGCTAGAGGTGCGACATTGATACTTGAGGATCTAGCACTAGTAGAAAAAGGAGCAACGGTCCAGGTCGGGTCAGCCCATTAGTCCCGGTTCAATCTAGAACCGGGACCAATGGGGGCATTGGACCCGGTTCGTGAGCCCAGGGGGCCGGCCGGGCCACGTGGGCCATTGGTCCCGGTTCGTCTGGAACTTTTGGTCCCGGTTGGTGGGACGAACCGGGACCAATGGGCCTGGCTCCTGGCCCACCACCATTGGTCCCGGTTCGTGGCAAGAACCGGGACCAAAGGCTCCCATTTAGTCCCGGTTGATGCCACGAACCGGGACCAGTGGTGCTGCCTATATATACCCCTCGCGCCAGAGCAGAGCACTCTAGTGCTCTGTTTTTCTAGGCCGGCGAGGGGAGGGGTTTGTGGTGCTCTAGCTCACCTCCTATGCACATGAGGTGTTCGATGAAATGCCCGAGTCACACTAGTTAAGCTTTCTCCTCTCGAAGCTCGACCTCAAAACTCCATTTTTCTCGAGATTTGTCTAGATTTAGCGGTCCGTCACGCCCCATCCCTGTCTTCACTTCCGTCGATCACCCGCGCCGATCTCATCACCGACACCACCGTGGTGAGCCTCTTATTCTTATCTTCTTTCTGAAAGGAAAAATATTCTTACTTGTATGTTTATATAGATACTTGTATCATTTTCTTACTTTTATTATTGCATCTTATATAGTGCGATGGTTTTGGTATCCGCCCCCGTCGGCTACCAATTTTAGAAAAAGAAGAATAGGAAAGAAGAAAATAAGAAGAGGAAAGAAAGAAGAAGAGGAGAGGAAAAGAAGAGGAGAAATAAATAAGAAGAAGAAAAAAGAAGAAAAAGAAGAGGAGAAGAAGAAAGGAATAGTGGAGAGGAAGAGAAAATAGATTTCTATTTTCTCTTCCTCTCCACTATTCCTTTCTTCTTCTCCTCTTTTTTTTCTTCTTTTTTTTTCCTCGATCTTCTCCTCTTTTTTCTTCTTCTTTTTATCGGGAACGAGGGTGTCGAGGATCGCCGTGTTGGAAATATGCCCTAGAGGCAATAATAAATTAGTTATTATTATATTTCCTTGTTCATGATAATCGTTTATTATCCATGCTATAATTGTATTGATAGGAAACTCAGATACATGTGTGGGTACATAGACAACACCATGTCCCTAGTAAGCCTCTAGTTGACTAGCTCGTTGATCAATAGATGGTTATGGTTTCCTGACCATGGACATCGGATGTCATTGATAACGGGATCACATCATTAGAAGAATGATGTGATGGACAAGACCCAATCCTAAGCCTAGCACAAGATCGTGTAGTTCATATGCTAAAGCTTTTTTAATGTCAAGTATCATTTCCTTAGACCATGAGATTGTGCAACTCCCGGATACCGTAGGAATGCTTTGGGTGTACCAAACGTCACAACGTAACTGGGTGGCTATAAAGGTGCACTACAGGTATCTCCAAAAGTGTCAGTTGGGTTGGCACGAATCGAGACTGGGATTTGTCACTCCGTGTGACGGAGACGTATCTCTGGGCCCACTCGGTAGGACGTCATCATAATGTGCACAATGTGACCAAGGGGTTGATCACGGGATGATGTGTTACGGAACGAGTAAAGAGACTTGCCGGTAACGAGATTGAACAAGGTATCGGTATACCGACGATCGAATCTCGGGCAAGTACAATGCCGTTAGACAAAGGGAATTGTATACGGGATCGATTGAGTCCTTGACATCGTGGTTCATCCGATGAGATCATCGTGGAACATGTGGGAGCCAACATGGGTATCCAGATCCCGCTGTTGGTTATTGACCGGAGAACGTCTCGGTCATGTCTGCATGCTTCCCGAACCCGTAGGGTCCACACACTTAAGGTTCGATGACGCTAGGGTTATAAAGGAAGTTTATATGTGGTTACCGAATGTTGTTCGGAGTCCCGGATGAGATCCCGGACGTCACGAGGAGTTCCGGAATGGTACGGAGGTAAAGATTTATATATAGGAAGTCCTATTTTGGTCACCGGAAAAAGTTTCAGGTTTATCGGTAACGTACCGGGGCCACCGGGAGGGTCCCGGGGGTCCACCAAGTGGGGCCACCAACCCCGGAGGGCTGCGTGGGCCAAGTGTGGGAGGGGACCAGCCCCAGGTGGGCTGGTGCGCCCCCCCACCAAGGCCCAAGGCGCCTAAGGGGAAGAAGGGGGGCAAACCCTAAGGGCAGATGGGCCCTAAGGCCCATGCTCCCTGCGCCTCCCTCTCCTCCCCCCTTGGCCGCCTCCCTCAGATGGGATCTAGGGCTGCCGCCCCTCTAGGGGTGGGAACCCTAGAGGGGGCGCACCCTCCTCCCCTTGCCCTATATATATGAGGCCTAGGGGCTGCCCAAAGAACAGACGATCTGATCTCTCCCAGTTGGTGCAGCCCTACCTCTCTTTCTCCTCATATCTTGCGGTGCTTGGCGAAGCCCTGCTGGAGTACCACGCTCCTCCATCACCACCATGCCGTTGTGTTGCTGTTGGATGGAGTCTTCCTCAACCTCTCCCTCTCTCCTTGCTGGATCAAGGCGTGGGAGACGTCACCGGGCTGTACGTGTGTTGAACGCGGAGGTGCCGTCCGTTCGGCACTAGGATCTTCGGTGATTTGGATCACGACGAGTACGACTCCTTCAACCCCGTTCTCTTGAACGCTTCCGCTTAGCGATCTACAAGGGTATGTAGATGCACTCTCCTTCCCCTCGTTGCTAGTTTATCCATAGATAGATCTTGGTGACACGTAGGAAAATTTTGAATTTCTGCTACGTTCCCCAACAGTGGCATCATGAGATAGGTCTATTGCGTTGATTCTATGCATGAGTAGAACACAAAGTAGTTGTGGGCGTTGATTTTGTTCAATATGCTTACCGTTACTAGTCAATCTTGTTTCGACGGTATTGTGGGATGAAGCGGGCCGGACCGACCTTACACGTACTCTTACGTGAGACAGGTTCCACCGACTGACATGCACTTGATGCATAAGGTGGCTAGCGGGTGCCAGTCTCTCCCACTTTAGTCGGAACGGATTCGATGAAAAGGGTCCTTATGAAGGGTAAATAGCAATTGGCATATCACGTTGTGGTTTTGCGTATGTAAGAAACGTTCGTGCTAGAAACCCATAGCAGCCACGTAAAACATGCAAATAACAATTAGAGGACGTCTAACTTGTTTTTGCAGGGTATGCTATGTGATGTGATATGGCCAAGAAGAATGTGATGAATGACATGTGATGTATGAGATTGATCATGTTCTTGTAATAGGAATCATGACTTGCATGTCGATGAGTATGACAACCGGCAGGAGCCATAGGAGTTGTCTTTATTTATTGTATGACCTGCGTGTCATTGAACAATGCCATGTAATTACTTTACTTTATTGCTAACCGGTAGCCATAGTAGTAGAAGTAATAAGTTGGCGAGACAACTTCATGAAGACACGATGATGGAGATCATGGTGTCATGCCGGTGACGATGATGATCATGGAGCCCCGAAGATGGAGATCAAAAGGAGCAAAGTGATGATGGCCATATCATGTCACTATTTGATTGCATGTGATGTTTATCATGTTATTACATCTTATTTGCTTAGAACAACGGTAGTAAATAAGATGATCCCTCATTAAAATTTCAAGAAAGTGTTCCCCCTAACTGTGCACCGTTGCGAAAGTTCGTCGTTTCGAAGCACCACGTGATGATCGGGTGTGATAGATCCTTACGTTCACATACAACGGGTGTAAGCCAGATTTACACACGCGGAACACTTAGGTTGACTTGACGAGCCTAGCATGTACAGACATGGCCTCGGAACACAAGAGACCGAAAGGTCAAGCATGAGTCGTATGGTAGATACGATCAACATGAAGATGTTCACCGACGATAACTAGTCCGTCTCACGTGATGATCGGACACGGCCTAGTTGACTCGGATCATGTAATCACTTAGATGACTAGAGGGATGTCTATCTAAGTGGGAGTTCATAAGATGAACTTGTTTATCCCGAACATAGTCAAAAGAACTTTGCAAATTATGTCATAGCTTACGCTTTAGTTCTACTGTGTTGGATACGTTCCTAGAGAAAATATAGTTGAAAGTTGACAGTAGCGATTATGCAGACAGTAGAAAGCTTATGTCCTTAATGCACCGCTCAGTGTGCTAAACCCCAAACGTCGTTTGTGGATGTTGCGAACATCAGACATACACGTTTTGATAACTACGTGATAGTTCAGTTAAATGGTTTAGAGATGAGGCACCAAAGATGTTTTCGAAACATTGTGGAACATGTGAGATATTTCGAGGGCTGAAATTGGGATTTCAGGCTCGTGCCCACGTCAAGAGGTATGAGACCTCCGACGATTTTCTTAGCCTGCAAACTAAGGGAGAAAACCTCAATCGTTGAGCTTGTGCTCAGATGGTCTGAGTACAACAATCACTTTGATCGAGTAGGAGTTGATCTTCCAGATGAGATGGTGATGTTTCTCCAAAGTCATTGCCACCAAGCTGCTAGAGCTTCGTGATGAACTATAACATATCAAGGATAGAGATGATGATCCTTGAGGTATTCATAATGTTTGACACCGCGAAAGTAGAAATCAAGAAGGAGCATCAATTGTTGATGGTTGGTGAAACCACTAGTTTCAAGAAGGGCAAGGGCAAGAAGGGATACTTCATGAAATGGCAAATCAGCTGCTGCTCTAGTGAAGAAACCCAAGGTTGAACCCAAACCCGAGACTAAGCGCTTCTGTAATAAGGGGAACAGCCATTGGAGCAGCATTACCCTAGATACTTGGTAGATGAGAAGGCTGGTAAGGACGATAGAAGTATATTGGATATACATTATGTTAATGTGTACTTTACTAGTACTCCTAGTAGCACTAGGGTATTAGATACCGGTTCGGTTGCTAAGTGTTAGTAACTCGAAATAAAAGAGCTACGGAGTAAATGGAGACTAGCTAAAGGGGAGATGACGATATGTGTTGGAAGTGTTTCCAAGCTTGATGTGATCAAGCATCGCATACTCCCTCTACCATCGAGATTGGTGTTAGACCTAAATAATTGTTATTTGGTGTTTACGTTGAGCATAGACATGATTGGATTATGTCTATCGCAATACGGTTATTCATTTAAGGAGAATAATGGTTACTCTGTTTATTTGAATAATACCTTCAATGGTCTTGCACCTAAAGGAATGGTTTATTGAATCTCGATCATAGTGATACACATGTTCATGCCAAAAGGTAGTAATGATAGTACCACTTGCTTGTGGCACTGCCATGTAAGTCATATTGGTATAAAACGCATGAAGAAGCTCCATGTTGATGGATCTTTGGACTCACTCGTTTTGAAACGTTTGAGACATGCGAACCATGGCTATTGGTGTATACGCATAAAGAAACTCCATGCAGATGGATCGTTTGGACTCACTTGATTTTGAATCACTTGAGATATGCAAATCTCACCACATGGGCAAGATGACTGAAAAGCCTCGTTTTCAGTAAGATGGAACAAGATAGCAACTTGTTGGAAGTAACACATTTTGATGTGTGCAGTCCAGTGAGTGCTGAGGCATGCAGTAAATATCGTTATGTTCTTTCTTCACAGATGATTCGAGTAGATGCTGAGTATATTTACTTGATGAAACACAAGTCTGAATTATTGAATGGTTCAAGTAATTTCAGAGTGAAGTTGAAGATCTTCGTGATAAGAGGATAAAATGTCTATGATATGATCATAGAAATGAATATCTGAGTTATGAGTTTGGCACACAATTAAGACACTGTGGAAATTGTTTCACAACTAATACCGCCTGGAACACCATAGTGTGATGGCGTGTCTGAACATCATTGTTGCACCCTGTTGGATACGGTGCGTACCATGATGTCTCTTATCGAATTACCACTATCGTTCATGGGTTAGGCATTAGAGACAACCGCACTCATTTTAATAGGGTACCACATAATTCCGTTGAGATGACACCGTTTGGAGAAACCTAAGTTGTCGTTTCTTAAAAGTTTGGGGCTGCGACGCTTATGTGAAAGAGTTTCAGGTTGATAAGCTCGAACCCAAAGCAGATAAAATGCATCTTCATAGGACACCCAAAAACAGTTGGGTATACCTCCTAATTCAGATCCGAAAGCAATGGGGATTGTTTCTTGAATCGGGTCCTTTCTCGAGGAAAAGTTCGTCTCGAAAAGTTGAGTGGGAGGATGGTGGAGACTTGATGAGGTTATTGAACCATCACTTCAACCAGTGTGAAACAGGGCACAAGAAGTTGTTCCTGTGGCACCTACACCAATTGAAGTGGAAGCTTATGATAGTGATCATGAAGTTTCGGATCAAGTCACTACCGTACCTCGTAGGACGACAAGGACGCGTACTGCTTCAGAGTGGTACGTAATCCTGTCTTGAAGGTCATGTTGCTAGACAACAATGAACCTACGAGCTATGGAGAAGCAATGGTGGGCCCAAATTCCGACAAATGGTTAGAAGCCATGAAATCCGAGATAGGATCCATGTATCAATAAATGGATCTTTAAGAAGAAGACGGACGTGGACGGTAATCACCGTCTATGAAGCTCAACTTGTGGCGAAGAGTTTTTCACAAGTTCAAGGAGTTGACTACGGTGAGATTTTCTCACCCGTAGCGATGCTTAAGTCCGTTGGAATCATGTTAGCATTAGCTGCATTTATGAAATCTGGCAGATGGATGTCAAAATGAGTTTCCTTACCAGTCTTCGTAAGGAAAGGTTGTATGTGATACAATCAGAAAGATTTTGTCGATCCTAAGGATGCTAAAAGATATGCTGGCTCCAGCGATCCTTCTAAGGACTGGAGTAAGCATCTCGGAGTTGGAATGTGCGCTTTGATGGAGAAATCAAAAGTTTATGGGTTTATACATAGTTTGTTAGAAACTTGTATTTACAATAAAGTGAGTGGGAGCACTACGACATTTCTGATAAGTATATGTGGATGACATATTGTTGATCCGAAATGATGTAGAATTTCTGGAAAGCATATAGGGTTATTTGAAAGGTGTTTTTCAATGGAGAGACTGGATTAAGCTATTTGAACATTGAGCATCAAGATCTATAAGGATAGATAAAAAATGTTTAATAGTACTTTCAAATGAGCACATACCGTGACATGATCTTGAAGGTGTTCAAGATGGATCAGTCAAAGAAGGAGTTCTTGCCTGAGTTGTAAGGTATGAAGTTAAGAGTTAAAGCTCGACCACGGCTGGAGAAAGAGGAAGGACGAAGGTCGTCCCCTATGCTTTTGTCATAGGCTCTATACGGTATGCCATGCTGAGTACCGCACCTGATGTGTGCCTTGCCACATGTCTGGCAAGAGGGTACAAAGGTGATCTAGGAGTAGATCACCAGATAGCGGTCAAAATTATCCTTAGAGGAATAAGGATATGTTTCTCGGTTATGGAGGTGATAAAGAGTTCGACATAAAGAGTTACGTCGATGCAAGCTTAACACCTATCCGGATAGCTCTGAGTAGAGATACCGGATACGTATGATGGAGCAACAATTTAGAATAGCTCCAAGTAGAACAGTTATTTGAAATGGCTCCAAATATAGCGTAGAGATTTGCAAAGTACATACGGATCTGAATGTGACAGACCCGTAGACTACAACCTCTCTCACAAGCAACATGATCAAACCCAGAACTCATTGAGTGTTAATCACATAGTGATGTGAACTAGATTGTTGAACTCTAGTAAACTCTTGGATGTTGGTCACATGGCGATGTGACCTGTGAATGTTAATCACATGGCGATGTGAACTAGATTATTGACTCTAGTGCAAGTGGGAGACTGTTGGAAATATGCCCTAGAGGCAATAATAAATTAGTTATTATTATATTTCCTTGTTCATGATAATCGTTTATTATCCATGCTATAATTGTATTGATAGGAAACTCAGATACATGTGTGGGTACATAGACAACACCATGTCCCTAGTAAGCCTCTAGTTGACTAGCTCGTTGATCAATAGATGGTTATGGTTTCCTGACCATGGACATCGGATGTCATTGATAACGGGATCACATCATTAGGAGAATGATGTGATGGACAAGACCCAATCCTAAGCCTAGCACAAGATCGTGTAGTTCATATGCTAAAGCTTTTTTAATGTCAAGTATCATTTCCTTAGACCATGAGATTGTGCAACTCCCGGATACCGTAGGAATGCTTTGGGTGTACCAAACGTCACAACGTAACTGGGTGGCTATAAAGGTGCACTACAGGTATCTCCAAAAGTGTCAGTTGGGTTGGCACGAATCGAGACTGGGATTTGTCACTCCGTGTGACGGAGAGGTATCTCTGGGCCCACTCGGTAGGACGTTATCATAATGTGCACAATGTGACCAAGGGGTTGATCACGGGATGATGTGTTACGGAACGAGTAAAGAGACTTGCCGGTAACGAGATTGAACAAGGTATCGGTATACCGATGATCGAATCTCGGGCAAGTACAATGCCGTTAGACAAAGGGAATTGTATACGGGATCGATTGAGTCCTTGACATCGTGGTTCATCCGATGAGATCATCGTGGAACATGTGGGAGCCAACATGGGTATCCAGATCCCGCTGTTGGTTATTGACCGGAGAATGTCTCGGTCATGTCTGCATGCTTCCCGAACCTATAGGGTCTACACACTTAAGGTTCGATGACGCTAGGGTTATAAAGGAAGTTTGTATGTGGTTACCGAATGTTGTTCGGAGTCCCGGATGAGATCCCGGACGTCACGAGGAGTTCTAGAATGGTCCGGAGGTAAAGATTTATATATAGGAAGTCCTGTTTTGGTCACCGGAAAAAGTTTCAGGTTTATCGGTAACGTACCGGGGCCACCGGGAGGGTCCCGGGGGTCCACCAAGTGGGGCCACCAACCCCGGAGGGCTGCGTGGGCCAAGTGTGGGAGGGGACCAGCCCCAGGTGGGCTGGTGCGCCCCCCCACCAAGGCCCAAGGCGCCTAAGGGGAAGAAGGGGGGCAAACCCTAAGGGCAGATGGGCCCTAAGGCCCATGCTCCCTGCGCCTCCCTCTCCTCCCCCCTTGGCCGCCTCCCTCAGATGGGATCTAGGGCTGCCGCCCCTCTAGGGGTGGGAACCCTAGAGGGGGCGCACCCTCCTCCCCTTGCCCTATATATATGAGGCCTAGGGGCTGCCCAAAGAACAGACGATCTGATCTCTCCCTGTTGGTGCAGCCCTACCTCTCTTTCTCCTCATATCTTGCGGCGCTTGGCGAAGCCCTGCTGGAGTACCACGCTCCTCCATCACCACCATGCCGTTGTGCTCCTGTTGGATGGAGTCTTCCTCAACCTCTCCCTCTCTCCTTGCTGGATCAAGGTGTGGGAGACGTCGCCGGGCTGTACGTGTGTTGAACGCGGAGGTGCCGTCCGTTCGGCACTAGGATCTTCGGTGATTTGGATCACGACGAGTACGACTCCTTCAACCCCGTTCTCTTGAACGCTTCCGCTTAGCGATCTACAAGGGTATGTAGATGCACTCTCCTTCCCCTCGTTGCTAGTTTCTCCATAGATAGATCTTGGTGACACGTAGGAAAATTTTGAATTTCTGCTACGTTCCCCAACACGCCGAGGGGTCGAGGGTCGGGAACTAGGGTCGAGGGTCGTTAAGGGGTCAAGGGTCGAGGGTTTTAGGGTCGAGGGTTCGAGGGTTCTATAGGGTCTAGGGATCGAGGGTCGAGGGTTCCAGGGTCGTCTAGGGGTCGAGGGTTCCAGGGTCGTCGAGGGTTCGAGGGTTCGAGGATCGCTCGGCACTAGGCAACCTCCCGACCCCTCGGCGATCCTCTCAAACATGAGAGGACGATACGTGGGGGGGGGGTCGATATTACCCCCTCGTTGAAGCGTTCTCGAGGCCACCCCAAACCCTTGAAGCGTTGTCGAGGCCACCCCAAACCCTAGAGAAGCAGCGTTGAGGCCACTAATTAATATATATGATTCCTTACTATGATTAGCTAGCTAGTTCTACGTTTGCCACTAATATATACATTTGTCATGTTTGAATAATAATTGCCATGTTGTAAATATTTGTAGAAACTATGGACACCGCCCGAGACGAAGCAAAAGAAGCGTTGTTGAGGGACATAATCGCAGAAGGAAGTGATGCCGTCTCGTTATATCTCAACAACACCGATGGTCTGCAAGGAGAGGGTGAAGAAGCTGGCTCCGGTGACCTAATGGTGGTGCAAGAAGAAGAACGTGATGACGGGTCCGGTGACCGAACCGAGTCCGGCCAGGTATATATATTAGTTAAGCCTGTGCTGACTAGCTAATTGATGCATTCATTGTTTTGGTATGTACACATATTAATTAAGTCTTTGTTCTTTTTTCTAGCCCTCCGGATCGAGCACAACTGAGGTAAAGAGACGAGGCCCGAAGAAAAAGTTGAGCTCGGATGAAAGTTTGAGATCATAGCAATCGCGCCCGACGGCCAACCTATTGAACCCATCCGAACAAAGAGGCATTTGTTGCTCAGTGCGGGGTTCTGGCTAGGGACAAGATCCCGATCAGCATCCAGCAATGGTTTAAGCCGGCTACAGAAGACCCTGAGGTGTCTTACGTCAATGATATGCAGAAAAATGATCTTTGGACTGAGCTGAAGACAAATTTCACCCTACCGCCAGAGGATGATCCGGAGAAGCCAGTTAAAGAGAAATTAATCAAGTCTTTTGCTCTTAGGAGGATGGCAGACCTATTCAGGAGGTGGAAGAAAGACCTGAATAGGTTTGTCGAGAAAAAAGAGACACCAGAATTCAAGGGCATATATGAGAAGATCAGAGATGACTGGCCCGCATTTGTGGCCCACAAGACATCGGAAAAGAGTAAGAAGATGTCGGAGACAAACAAGAAAAATGCTGCGAAGAAGAAGCTTCACCATCGCACGGGGTCAGGTGGCTACCTGGTAGCCCGGCCTAAGTGGGCCAAGGCTGAGAATGATCTGGTTGAAAAAGGGATCGAACCAGAGACAATGAGCTGGCCAGACCGTTGCCGGACTTGGTTCTTCGGGGCTGGCGGAACCTTGGACCCTGTAACAGGGAAGTGCATTTGGACGGACGAGCAACTTGACATTCCCTTGAAGAAGCTTCGGTACTATATCAAAGCAGCGCAGCAAGGGACGTTCCTTCCAGACAGAGAGAACGACGAGCTCACAAAGGCCCTCGGGAATCCTGAGCACCCTGGACGGACACGAGGCACGCCAGGCTCCATTCCGTGGAAGGCTGGGATTCCGGACGCAGGCGGTTACAAAAGCCAAGAGAGGAGGAAGCAAGTGCAGCAGTCTGAACTGCAGGCGCTTAAAGCAAGGGTACTCGGGATAGAGGAACAAGAAGCAAATCGCAGCAAACGAACTGCCGAAGCTTCCCCTGAAGCTACCCCGCCATCTCAGTGGAGAAGCAGCGTGGCTTCCACCGAGCAGCTTCAGCCAGAGCTTGTCTTGACGGCTCCTGCCAGCTATCCCATGGATGCTATCACGGAGGCTCAAAATTGCCACCTTATGACGCAATGGATGAATATGGAGGTCAAGGCGGCTGTTGGCTCTGTTTATCCTAATGAACCCGGCGCGACTTTTCACTGCCGGCCGATTCCAGAAGGATATGCTAAGGTGATGGTGGATGAAATAATGAAGGGATTTGAGGACCTCCCGCTTGACCACCCTACCGGAGAAGGGGAGACTCGGCTGGGTTCTGCTCTGAAGACTCCATGCCTATGGCGGAAGGAGCTCATCAACCTTCCAAATTGGACGCCTCCGCCTCCTCCTCCAGCGAGTGACGATCAGGGCCCTCGGCCGGCTCCTTCTCCGGCGCGTGGCGGCACTCCGCCTCCTTCTCCGCCTGCGCCGGCACGCCCGAGCAGCCAGCCTACTCCTTCTCTGCCTCGTCAGCAAGGGCGGAAGAGACCTGCTGCCGCTCCGGCAGCTGCTCCTGCGCGTCGTAGTCCTTCTCCTCCGCCTCGCAAAAAGCAATTAAAGAAGACTGCTGCTCCGTTTGCTCCGCCGGCGTCTAGCAGTACAGCCAGAGGCGGGAGGACATACAGATTCGGTCCTTCTCTGAAGACTCCAGAGAAGTTACCATACGAGATGACCCCGGAGGAGAACGCGAAGATCGCGCGAACCAAAGCGAAGGAATGGTTTCAAGGGTTGAAAGCAAAGATACATCCACCTCCGGAGAAAAAGGTAGATCCGGTGAAAGCGAAACGCACTCTGGCTGCCCTGGCAAAACCACCCAAGTCTCCGCCGAAAGGCAACTATGAGCGCATTATTGGAAAGACATGGGCCGAAGCGGAGCGGTCGGGAAATACAGTCAGTGATCAAAGGTTGAAAGAACGACGAGCAGCTGGGAAACAAATTGCCCAGCTCGGCGAACAAGGGAATCAATCGTGCCCCCCCGCTCAAGGTGCCTAGCGTCGATCCGAGGATGGTGCCCGGTTATAACAATCTTGACGATTACCTGCCTGACGAAGTACATTACGATTTCCTGGACGTGCAGATACACAGATACGAGTACGGGAAGCCTCTCATCAAAGATGAGAACTCTCTAACAACGATGATGCGAAGATTGCATGATTGGTACTTGAAAATCTGCAGAGAGTCTGGGGGGAGGAGTACTTTGTATGCGAGAGTTAAACCGGAGCATGACCTGGTTGGAATTGATCTGTTGCCTATTCCATTTGAGGAGTTCTATCAGTTTTTCAATCAATTGGCCCTCGATAAAGCAACGGTCACCTGCTACTGTCTGTAAGTACTACTACTTCTGTCATTAAGTCTCTCTATATAGCTCAGCTCTTTCATTGCATGTATTTATAATTATCCTCACTATATTATGCAGATTGAAGATCGCCGAATTGAAGAAAAGACAAATCGGTGATATTGGGTTCATTAACACAAATCTCATAGATGCAGTTCAGGTTAAAGATCATGCCGCAGAAACCGAGGCCAACTTGCTATGATCATTCAAAATAAATGAAAACAAAGATATAATACTCTTTCCTTACAACTTCAAGTGAGTGTTACTATCTTGTGCATATTCGGTTTCCCTTATATATTAGTCCAGATTATAGTAATGTAATTGATGAGCTATGCATGCGTGCGCAGTTACCACTATATTCTCCTAGAGATTAGGCTTGAGCAGGGCTTAGTAACTGTCTTGGACTCTAAACGAAAAGATCCCCAGGAGTATGCGGACATGACTGAAATCCTCCATAAGTAAGTTAAATCGATCATTATCCACCATATCAGCAACTTTGTTCATTTCCTGATATCAAGTAATTGTTTTCTTTTGTCTGGCAGGGTTTGGAGAAAATTCACCACAAAATCCCCGGGACTGCCGAAGATGCTGGAATTTAGATACCCGAAAGTAAGTACTATAGTAGCATGTTCCACGCGTCTCCTAGCTATTGATTCAAGCGCTAGTTTCATCAATACCATTTGGCATTCTTGCTTATCTGTTTGATTGACCTCTATTTCTTGTAAAGTGGTTGTGGCAGGAAAAAGGGAATGATTTCTGTGGATACTATGTTTGCGAGTCCATCCGCCACATGACCTGTGAGCGGGGCGGGTACTCTGACGAACAATATGAAGTGCGTAAGAAATAATATTCACAATTTTTGTTTATTACCATCATTTGTGTTGAGTTTCATTCATTCATATATATATGTATTGACCCCCTTCTTCAAATTAGATGTTTCGGATGCGGGATGAACTCCTAGAACCAGATCGCATGCGAGCAATTCAAGAGGAATTGGCGGCATTCTTTCTTGACCACGTGATCGCTGAACACGGAGAATACTATGTGGACCATGAGTCCGTAATTTAGGATATTATATTTGTAAGAGATAATTATTGTATATATGTAGCCGGTAGTGTCGGATAGATATACGAGAACTTGTTGTTCGACCAATCTCTCGGAGAAGGAAAGGTGGTCAATATTACTTCTCTCTGTATGCATATATGTTCATGACGATCTTCTGTTTCCTTCGTTTGCTTACTAGCTAGCTAGCGTGCCTAGTCCTCTCTATACGTATGTATAGTACGTAACGTCGACCAAGCACGGACATAAGAGATGACACTTCTCTCTATTAATTAGCTATCTAGCTAACACAATATATGAAATACCTAAATTAACCCCCCCAAACCCCCAACCCCCCCCCCTTCAAAAAAAACCAAAAACCCCAGCCACAGAAATGCTGACGCGTGGATGCCTATTGGTCCCGGTTGGTGCCACCAACCGGGACCAAAGGCCCTCCTGCCTGGGCTCGGCGCACAGGCCACGTGGAGGCCCATCTGTCCCGGTTCTGGTTTGAACCGAGACTAAAGGGTGAGGGTATTTGTAATGACCCTTTAGTCCCGGTTCAGGAACCGGGACTAAAGGCCCTTACGAACCAGGACAAAAGGCCGGTTTTCTACTAGTGTAGGCCTCCCAAGACATGACCTATCCCACCTGGAACTACCTTTTACCGAAGCAGAACTAGAAAAGGTGGTCAAGTCCTTGCCTCCGGACAAGGCACCAGGTCCGGACGGGTTTACCAACAGATTCTATGCCAGTTGTTGGAACATCATCAAGCTTGACCTGATGAGGGCCCTGGGCACTTTCTACCATGGAGACACTCGTGGCATGCCAGCCATAAATAGGGCATTGGTGTCCTTGCTGCCAAAAGTGGATGGGGGGAGGAACTTCGAGATTTCAGGCCAGTGAGCATGGTGCATGGAGCCATCAAGATCTTTGACAAACTGATCGCCACTAGACTTGTGGAAGACCTACCATACTTCGTGGAAAGCACCAGAGCGCATTTGTGAAGGGTAGATACTTGGATGACAACTTCATGCTAGTATAGGGAACGACTAGATGGCTACATGCCTTGAGGGACCCCACAGTGCTCTTGAAACTAGACATATCGAAGGCTTTCAACTCCGTCCAGTGGCCTTTCTTATTGGAGGTAATGCATAATATGGGCTTTGGCTGAAGGTGGATAGGATGGATCTAGGAGGATTATGGTTAATGGAGTGTCGGGCAAGCCAATCTACAATAAATGTGGGCTAAGGCAAGGGAACCCAATATCGCCAATGCTATTCCTCCTAGTCATGGAGCCACTACACCGGCTCTTCCATCGAGCATTTGAGCTAGGCCTCCTTGCACCTCTAGAGTCGACCGGCCTGCAGAACAGGATGTCAATATTTGCGGACGATGCCATGCTTTTCCTCAAACCGCACACGATGGACTTGAGAGGGTGCTCATTGATATTGGACATCTTTGCCGCCGCTTCGGGCCTTTGAGCAAACTTGCGCAAGAGCGCAACACTACCAATCAGGTGCATGCAGGACCAGATGGGAGTGGTCACCAACATTCTTGGCTGCTCCCTGGGGAGATTCCTGATCAGATATCTCGCCTTCCATTTACTATCCGGCAACAGTTGGCCGCGCAATGATAACCCACAGGTATAGGTGATCAATCGTAGCCTCTTTTGATAAGTAAGAGTGTCGAACCCAACGAGGAGCTAAAGGTAGAGCAAATATTCCCTCAAGTTCTATCGACCACCGATACAACTCTACGCACACTTAATGTTCGCTTTACCTAAAACAAGTATGAAACTAGAAGTATTTTGTAGGTGTTGTTGGGTAGGTTTGCAAGAATATAAAGAGCACGTAAATAAAAACTAGGGGCTGTTTAGATAAAGAAGCAATAAAGTTAGTATAGCGAGTGTGGAAAAGTGGTGGTAGGAGTTGTGAAATTGTCCCTAAGCAATTGACTATGTTACTAGACCGATAGCAAGTTTTATGTGGGAGAGGCCACTGCTAGCATGTCATCCCTGACTTGGAATTCTATGCACTTATGATTGGAACTATTATCAAGCATCCGCAACTACTAACGTTCATTAAGGTAAAACCCATCCATAGCATTAAGATATATTGGTCCCCCTTCAATCCCGTATGCATCAATTTCTCTAGGTTGAAGCTTCTGTCACTCTTGCCCTCCAATACATAGTTCTATCAACATACAACTAACCCTATGGTGTGATCCACACGCGCGCTCACATGATGGGCACCAAAGGAAAGCAACATAACCACAAGCAAATTAAATCAATCATAGCAATTCACTAATTGCCGATAGGACAACGAAAATCTACTCAGACATCATAGGATGGCAACACATCATTGGATAATAATATGAAGCATAAAGCACCATGTTCAAGTAGAGGGTACGGCGGGTTGCGGGAGAGTGGACCGCTGTAGATAGATGGGGGAAGGTGATGAAGATGTTGGTGAAGATGACAGAGGTGTTGGTGTAGACTGTGGTGACGATGATGGCCCCGGCGGTGTTCTGGTGCCACCGGAAGAGAGGGGGAGAGGGCCCCCCTTCTTCTTCTTCATTGACCTTTTCCCTAGATGGGAGAAGGGTTTCCCCTCTGGTCCTTGGCTTCCATGGCATGGGAGGGGCAAGAGCCCCTTAGAGATTGGATCTGTCTCTCTGTCTCTCTCTGTTTCTGCGTTCCCTGATTCTGTCCTTTCACCGTTTCTTATATTCCCGGAGATCCGTAACTCCGATTGGGCTGAAATTTGAACACGATTTCTATCCGGATATTGGCTTTCTTGCGGCGAAAGAAGGGCACCAACCTCCATACGGGTTGGCCACGAGCGTCAGGGGCGCACCCACCCCCCTGGGGCGTGCCCCTGCCTCGTGGCCCCCTCGGGCATCGTCTCGCGTTAATTCTTCTTCCCAAAAATCACATATATTCCAAAAAAATATCCATCATTTTTTATCCCGTTTGGACTTCGTTTGATATGGATTTTCTGCAAAACAAAAAACATGCAACAAACGGGAAATGGCACTGGGCACTGGATCAATATGTTAGTCCCAAAAATAGTATAAAAAGTTGCCAAAAATATATGAAAGTTGTATAATATTGGCATGGAACAATCAAAAATTATAGATACGACGGAGACATATGAGCACCCCCAAGCTTAATTCATGCTCGTCCTCGAGTAGGTAAATGATAAAAAAGATAATTTTTGATGTGGAATGCTACCTAGCATAATCTTGACCATGTAATCTAATCATGGCATGAATATTAAGACACGAGTGATTCAAAGCAATAGTCTATCATTTGACATTAAGACAATAATACTTCAGGCATACTAATAAAGTAATTATGTCTTCTCAAAATAACATAGACAAAGAAAGCTCATCCCTACAAAATCATATAGTTTGGCCATGCTTCATTTTCGTCACACGAAATGCTCTCATCATGCACAACCCCGATGACAAGCCAAGCAATGGTTTCATACTTTAGCATATTCAAACTTTTTCAACTCTCACGCAATATGTGAGTGCGAGCCATGGACATAACACCATAGGTGGAATAGAATATGATGATGGAGGTTGTGTGGAGAAGACAAAAAGGGTGAAAGTCTCACATCGACGCGGCTAATCAACGGGCTATGGAGATGCCCATCAATTGATGTCTATGCGAGGAGTAGGGATTGCCATGCAACGGATGCACTAGAGCTATAAGTGTATGAAAGCTCAAACTGAAACTAAGTGGTTGTGCATCCAACTTGCTTGCTCATGAAGACCTAGGGCATTTGAGGAAGCCCATCGTTGGAATATACAAGCCAAGTCTTATAATGAAAATTCCCACTAGTATATGAAAGTGATAAATCAAGAGACTCTCTATATGAAGAACATGGTGCTACTCTGAAGCACAAGTGTGGTAAAAGGATATTAACATTGCCCCTTCTCTCTTTTTCTTTCATTTTTTTGGTGGGCTTCTTTGGCCCCTTTTTTGGGCTTCTTTGGCCTCTTTTATTTTTATTTTTAAAGTCCGGAGTCTCATCCCGACTTGTGGGGGAATCATAGTCTCCATCATCCTTTCCTCACTGGGGCAATGCTCTAATAATGATGATCATCACACTTTTATTTACTTACAACTCAATATTACAACTCGATGTCTAGAATAAAGTATGACTCTATCTGAATGCCTCCGGCGGTGTACCGGGATGTGCAATGATCTAGCATAGCAAAGATATCAAAAAATGGACATGCCATGAAAATATCATGCTAGCTATCTTACGATCATGCAAAGCAATATGACAATGATGCTCAAGTCATGTATATGAAGATGCTAGAAGTTGCATGGCAATATATATCGGAATGGCTACGGAAATGCCATGATAGGTAGGTATGGTGGCTGTTTTGAGGAAGATATAAGGAGGCTTATGTGTGATAGAGTGTATCATACCACGGGGTTTGGATGCACCGGTGAAGTTTGCACCGAC
Organism: Aegilops umbellulata; assembly: GCA_032464435.1. Classification (NCBI taxonomy): domain Eukaryota; kingdom Viridiplantae; phylum Streptophyta; class Magnoliopsida; order Poales; family Poaceae; genus Aegilops; species Aegilops umbellulata. The sequence goes on from CP136057.1 coordinate 654,117,556, forward strand.
TCTCGAGGTTAGAAAGGGCAATGCACGGTACCGAAGAGGCTAGCAATGATGGAAGGGTGAGAGTGCCTATAATCCATGGACTCAACATTAGTCATAAATAACTCACATACTTATTGCAAAAATCTACAAGTCATCAAAACCAAGCACTACGCGCATGCTCCCAGGGGATAGATTGGTAGGAAAAGACCATCGCTCGTCCCCGACTGCCACTCATAAGGAAGGAAATCAAAGAAACACCTCATGCTTCATATTTGTCACACAACGGTTACCATACGTGCATGCTACAGGACTTGCAAACCTCAACACAAGTATTTGTCAATTTCACAATTACTTAACTAGCACGACTCTAATATCACCACCTTTATATCGCAAAACTATTGCAAGGAATCAAACATATCATATTCAGTGATCTACAAGTTTTATGTAGGATTTTATGACTAACCATGTGAATGACCAATTCCTGTCATCTCTCTAAATAGATATAAGTGAAGCAAGAGAGTTTAATTCTTTCTACAAAAGATATGCCCACTCTCTAACAAATATAAGTGAAGCAAAAGAGCATTCTACAAATGGCGGTTTTCTATGTGAAGAGGAACAGGCAATCCAAACTTCAAATGATATAAGTGAAGCACATGAAGCATTCTATAAAGCCATACTCAAAAGATATAAGTGAAGTGCAAAGAGCATTCTATAAATCAACCAAGGACTATCTCATACCAGCATGGTGCATAAAAGAAAATTGAAAACTAAATGCAAAAGACGCTCCAAGATTTGCACATATGGCATGAACGAAACGAATCCGAAAACAAAGGGATACTTGTTGAAGAAAGATGGATGCCTTCCGGGGCATCCCCAAGCTTAGATGATTGAGTCTCCTTGAATATTTACTTGGGGTGCCTTGGGCATCCCCAAGCTTGAGCTATTGCCTCTCCTCCTTTTCCTCATATCGAGACCTCCTCGATGCTCGAACACTTCATCCACACAAAACTCAACAGAAAGTTCGGTTAAGATCCGTTAGTATAATAAAGCAAATCACTACTCTAAGTACTGTTGCAAACCAATTCATATTTTGTTTTTGCATTTTAGCTACTGTAGTATAATTTTTCCATGGCTTAATCCACTGATAGAAATAGATAGTTTCATCAAAACAAGCAAACTATGCATCAAAAACAGAATCTGTCTTAAACAGGACAGTCTGTAGTAATCTGAACATTCACCATACCTATGGTACTCCAAAATTTCTGAAAAAATTAGGAAAAATAATAAATTTGTATAGAAATAAAGTGAAAAAAGTTTATAAAGGCACATAACAGAAATAAATGACTCTCTAAAACTTCCGGGTTGTCTCCCTGGCAGCGCTTTCTTTAAATCCATTAAGCTAGGCATATAGTGCTCAAATAATGGATCCACCCGGATCCCAAGGTATATGAAAGCCAATTTTAATTAACAATGATTTGTGATTTAGTAGTGAGCACAAAGTAACATATATCATTCAACAACGAAGTCTAACTCTCTTCCTATGCATCGGCATGTCATTAAAGAACAATTCATGCATACATAGTAAAGGCCAATGCATAGTATAAGCAGTTTCTTGCAATTTTATCATATTGGAAACATGGAGAGGCGGAGATGTAGTTACTCTCTCATAATAATTGCAAGTAGGAGCAGCAAGCACATGCATATTATATCTATCAAAATCGTCATGTGTAGTAGTAAAACGCAACCCATCAATATAATCCTTAATAAGGGCAAACTTCTCCAATATAGTGTAGTCGGGAGAATCCAAAAAGATAAGAGGACTATCATGCGTGGGTGCAATAGCAACAATTTCATGTTTAACATAAGGAACTATAGCAAGCTCATCTGCATAAGCATAATTCATATTGGCATCTTGGCCACAAGCATAGCAAGCATCATCAAAAAGGGATATTTCAAAAGAATCAACGGGATCATAACAATCATCATAGCAATCATCCTTCGGTAAGCATGAAGGGAAATTAAACTATATATGAGTTGAAGAGTTACTCTCATTAGAAGGTGGGCACGGGTAGCTAATCCGCTCTTCCTCCTTTTGTTCTTCGCTCTCCTCATCATCTTTTTCATCCAATGAGCCCACGGTTTCATCAATTCCTTCTTCCATAGACTCCTGCAAAATATTAGTCTCTTCTTGGACAGCGGAGGTGTCCTCAATATATGGTTTAACATAGGCATTAGAAGCATAATTATCATAACAATATTTAAGTATGGCAAAATTTTCAGATTTGTAAAGAGTAGCATCATACTTTCCAATCAAACAAGCAATTTCATAAGCACCCTTAAAAGCAACAAATTCTTCAATTTGTTGAACATCATAGTAATTATAAATACCCTTAGCATACGAAGATACGATTCCATTATCACTAAACTCACATTGGTAGGGAAGGTGTTTCTTAGGGTCTTCAGAACAACAGGTAAAATCATATATTTCACATAAGTTCCAAGCATACCATTGCCAACGATGAATTTGATCCAGTAAAAGTTTCCCTTTTTTAGATAAGCGGTGTCGCACATAACAAGCATGCTCATCTAAAGATTTGCCCTCAACTAAGCTAGTTGGGGTTTCAGCACGAGAACATAGGGACCGAAGATGATCCAAGTAAAAAGATTCAGGAAGTGTGATAGATTTTGAGTGGTTCTTCAACCATTGGTGTAGTAGGTACAACTATTTTTTTTGGTATTTTGCATCTCCTACCCATAACTAAAGATAGAAAACAACAGCACAAAATAAAAACTACTTAGCGATAAAGCAAACAAGCACACACGAGAATATTCACCCCATGCTATAACTCCCCGGCAACGGCGCCAAAAAAGGTCTTGATAACCCACAAGTATAGGGGATCAATTGTAGCCTCTTTCGATAAGTAAGAGTGTTGAACCCAACGAGGAGCTAAAGGTAGAAAAAATATTCCCTCAAGTTCTATCGACCACTGATACAACTCTACTCACGCTTAACATTCGCTTTACCTAGAACAAGTATGAAACTAGAAGTACTTTGTAGGTGTTGTTGGATAGGTTTGCAAGAATATAAAGAGCACATAAATAAAAACTAGGGGCTGTTTAGATTAATAAGCAATAAAGTTAGTATAGTGAGTGGAAAAGTAGATGGTACAGCGGGTTGCGGGAGAGTGGACCGTTGTAGATAGATGGGGGAAGGTGATGAAGATGTTGGTGAAGATGACGGAGGTGTTGGTGTAGATTGCAGTGACGATGATGGCCCCAGCGGTGTTCCGGCGCCACCGGAAGAGAGGGGGAGAGGGTCCCCCTTCTTCTTCTTCTTCCTTGACCTTCTCCCTAGATGGGAGAAGGGTTTCTCCTCTGGTCCTTGGCTTCCATGGCATGGGAGGGGCAAGAGCCCCTCCGAGATTGGATCTGTCTCTTTGTCTCTCTCTGTTTCCGCGTTCCCTGATTCTGGCCTTTCACCGTTTATTATATTCCCGGAGATGCGTAACTCCGATTGGGCTGAAATTTGAACACGATTTCTATCCGAATATTGTCTTTCTTGTGGCGAAAGAAGGGCACCAACCGCCTTACGGGGTGGCCACGAGGGTCAGGGGCGCGCCCCCTGCCTCATGGCCCCCTCGGGCATTGTCTCGCATTGATTCTTCTTCCCAAAAATCACATATATTCCAAAAAAATCTTTGTCAGTTTTTATCCGTTTGGACTCCGTTTGATATGGATTTTCTGCGAAACAAAAAACATGCAACAAACAGGAACTGGCACTGGGCACTGGATCGATATGTTAGTTCCAAAAATAGTATAAAAAGTTGCCAAAAGTATATGAAAGTTGTATAATATTGGCATGGAATGATAAAAAATTATAGATACGATGGAGACGTATGACGCAGCTTCAGGGTTTGGTGGATCACATCGCGGTATGCCTACCCACATGGCGAGCATCATCACTGCCGAAGAGCGGCAGGTTGCTCCTTGTCAAAACATTCTTATCGGTGATGCCAATCCATGCGATGCTGGCTTTTGAGCTCCCGACCAAGACAATCAAGGCCATCAACAAGATCATACGTGGCTTCTTGTGGTGCGGGAAGGCGGAGGCGAATGGAGGCAATTGTGCAGTAGCATGGCCCGCAGTCTGCACACCAAAGTGGGCCGCCGGCCTTGGACTACTAGATATCAGGTGGATGAATATCGCCATGCAGGCAAGATGGCCATGGCTAGCTCGGACCTATGACTCGAGACCGTGGAGCGAGTTCACAATTTCAGTTCCAAGAGCCGCCAACCAGTTGTGTAACGGGGCGATGCATACGACTGTCGGCAACGGCAGATGAGCTTTGTTCTGGGAAGACAGGTGGTTGGATGGCTACAGGATTGAGGAAATCGCACTGAAGGTTTACTCTAGAATATCCAAGCGCATACGCAGGAAACTTCATGTTAACAAAGCCATGGAAAGTGGGACTTGGGCACACAATATTGGACCGGACATGGATGGGCCGATACTTGTGGAATTCATAGCAGTATGGGTGAGAGTCCAAGCGACGCAACTCCAAGGAGTGCCGGACGAGATCACATGGGCGTGGGAGAGAGAGGGATCTACTCTGCCCGATCGGCATATGCCGCCAAGTTCATGGGAAGGGACAAAGGAGATAACTCCATAAATTGTGCCAGTATTTTTTTTAGGTAAAGCATGGCTTTAAACTTAACGGTGCCCAGGCATGTCACCCTGGACACGAGCAGCCACAATGGCTGGTACATCATAGTCCCACTGCAATGAGTGGTCTAACTCACACACGCGACCCAAACTAGCGAGTTCGTGGGCTACAGAATTTGCCCCTCTCTTACAAGACTCTATTACATGACGTGAGAACCACAATTTCAACTGGAGTTTGGTATCCTCCATGACTGCATAGTAAGCCGAAGAATCTACCCTTCTCAGGTACATGGCGTCCGCAACAAGTTGGGAGTCGGTCTCGAAGATCACCCTCAGCATTCCCAAATCCGCTGCTAGTGCAACACCATGTGCCATGGCATTGACCTCCACGCCGAAGGCATCTCCAACGTGCTCTTGACTACGTGCGCGTGCACAGACGACAACCCCCGCCAACTCCCTCGCAACCACACCCCATCCTGCGTGGTTTTCGCCCGGCACAAATGATCCATCAACATTAATTTTGATCATCTCATCCGGCGGCGGTCTCAACCTATCAGCGCTTTGCTTGCCCAGCTTCTTGGAGAAGATCTGCTGGTATTCCATGGTGTAGCTTCGAGTACACCGCACCACCTCACCCGCAGTTCAAGGGAGTTCTCCTTCTCTCAGTTTATTGCGATTGCTCCACCACAACCACCAGGATGGTAGGATCTAGACTCTTTTTTGTTCATCTAGTCCCCACAAGAATTCCATCATCGCATGCACTGATGTAATGCCCTCCAACTCCATTCTATTAGGTTCCATGGACAAATCCCTCCACACCTCTTTCACTACTTTGCATTTTATGAATAGATGTGCTCCATCCTCCTCTGCCCGGCCACAGAAAAGGCAAGATGTATCTTCAATTGGTACACCCTGTTGTGACAGATTTGTCCTCAGCGCTAACGACTCATGCTTGACGCGCCAAGAGAACATTTGAATATTCCTAGGACATGGAAGCTTCCATATACGTTTCCAAGAATCGTCCTGGAACGCATCCAAATTGCCCGGCAACGTATTGTTGTTGCTTGCTCCCCCGTCCTTTACCATCCTCTCTAGCTGAGTGTGGAGTTTGTATGCACTTTTGACAGAGTGCAGACCTTTGGGGTCGAACTGCCAGGCAATGAAATCTTAAACCCCCTCCCGAATTGGTACCTGCATAATACACTCAACCATGGTTCACTCCAGATTCTGATGCTCGTTCCATCTCCAACTCGCCACACATAGCCTTCTTTCACCAGTTGCACCACATGCAGGAGACTTCACCACGAGTAGGAGATGCCGTCCTTTGGTACTGCCTCGAGCACATGGGAATGAGGGAAGTATCATTTTCAAAATTTGTGCACAGAGAGAGTTCGGGTGCTCAATCATCCTCCAAATTTGTTTTGACAACTTGGCGATATTGAATCCGTGCATATCTCTGAACCCCAGCCCGCCTTGAGCTTTGGATTTCATTAGCTTGTCCCAACTAATCCAATGGATGGTGTTTTCCTTCTCCTTCTGCCTCCACCAGTAGGTTCCCATTAATGAGCTCAGTTCTTGGCAGAAGGTTTTAGTTAGATAGAAGCAAGACATGGCAAATGTTGGAATAGCTTGGGCAACGGCTTTCACCAATGTTTCTTTTCCTGTCTTTGCTATCAACTTATCTAGCCACCCATACATTCGCCCCGCCATAGAGCCCTTAATGTGTGCAAAACCTTTCCTTTTGGATCTCCCCACTTGTACTGGCAGCCCAAGATATTTCTCATTCCAGTTTTCACTAGCAATCTGTAAGGCCCATTTCACCTGATTCTTGTCGCATGTTGGTGCCTTCATAAGTAGCACCGTGTCACCCGCGAAGAACAGATGTGACACAACTGGTGCATTAGGGAAAACCTTGACCGCACTAATCAGACCACTTCGCTCCGCATCATTAAGGAGAGTTGATAGACCCTCTACACAGATAGCAAATAGGTATGGGGATGCCGGATCGCCTTGTCTCAAGCCACGGGATGGGCTGAATTTTTGGGTGAGGGCACCATTCACCTTTATCTGGTATCTCACAGAAGTTACGCACTTCATGATCAGGTCTACCCAATGTTGCTTAAAGCCTAATTTTGTTAGCATCGCTGCCGAAAAGCTCCACTCCACCCGATCATAAGCTTTGCTCATATCAGCCTTGACAACAACAATCCCCTCCTTTCCTTTTCTCTGATTCAACAAGAAGTGTGACAGCTCATACGCAATGAGCACATTATCTGTGATGAGCCTCCCTGGAACAAATGCGCTCTGGTTGTTAGATATGATATTTGGTAGGACGATCTTCAGCCGGCTAGCAACCACCTTCGACACAAGCTTGTAGATAACATTACATAGGCTGATTGGGCGGAGATCCTTGATTCGATGCGGGGTCTTGACTTTCGGGATTAGCATCACCACCGTGTCATTCCACCCCTCCGGCATTGGCCCCCCATTCAGGACAGCGAGGACCTCCTCCACAACTCCGTCTCCCATGAATTCCCAGTGCCTTTTATACACAATAGAGGGCATCCCATCCGGGCCCGGTGCTTTGAGGTCTCTAATATGGTCAAGGGCCGCCTTCACCTCTTTGCGAGTAAACTCGACGTCCAGGATGGCATGCATAGGCATCGTGATACGGGGTTCGACCTTAGCAATGAGCTCATCGAGTCGGTCCCCCATGCTGGACGTAAAGAGTTCCTGAAAAAATGAGCAGACATAGTTAGAAAGCTCCTCCCCTTCCTTCACCATCGTTCCGTCTTCCTTCTTTAGCTCCTTGACTCTATTCATTTTCTTCCTGGCCGAGGAAAAAGCCATGAAATACAGTGTATTCCTATTACCATCCTTCAACCAAGAAACCCGTGAGTATTGTTTTTCCTTGGTGTTTTTATTCTCCTCCAAGTCTTCCACCACACACCGCAGTGCAGCTTCTTCCTTAATTTTCTCTTCACTAACAGGGGCACGCATACAAACTTCCATCTCATTTCGGGCCTTCTTCAACCTTTCTTCAAGGGCACCCACCACATCTTTCTTCCACCGCCGCATAGACCCCGCAATGGACTGCATTCCTCGGCTCACATCTCCCCCACCCGCGGTAGCTTCCTCCCATGCTTCCTTCACCACCTCTCTACACCCCTCCTCCTGTAGCCATCAAGCCTCGAACCGGAAACTTCTATCGCCCTTGTACACCCTACGCCCACCTCCTTCAGTGCACACGATCACCGGCCAATGGTCCGAGTGCCTCGGGTTCCCATTGAGCACCGAAAAGTCAGGGAACTCCTCACACCACTGTATGTTCGCTGTTGCACGATCTAATCTCTCACAGATGTATGATACCAGCTCTTTACTATGATCCCGCCATGTGAGTTTGTCCCTGATGTAGCCAATATCCGTTAGATCACAGCTCTCCAACGCCTCCCTAAACCTATCCATGCAAACTTGGGGCCGAGCTGCCCCCCCCCACACACACTTCTCATCACATGTGAGTATCTCGTTGAAGTCTCCCAGGCATAACCACGGTCTCTCCGCCTGATGCTGCTGTCCGAGAATCCTCAACATCCTCCACGTCTCAACCTTCCTCTCCGCCACTGACTCCCTGTACAATCCGGTGAGCCTCCACACCACCCCATTCTCTTCTGTCACATCCACATCAACATGCCTCCGTCCATAAGATCTCAGACCTACCTCCACACCCCTCCTCCAAAACATAGCCACTCCACGGCTCCTCCCATCCGCATTCCATGCTTCATATTTGCTAGACCCAACAGCCATCTGAACCGATCAAGCTCCTTCACCGTCATCTTAGTTTCTGCTAGGAACAAAATATCGGGCTCCTCCTTCCTCCCCATATCGAGGAGGCTCCGAACTGCGGGGCCATTCCCGAGACCCCAGCAGTTCCAGCTTACTATTTTCATTGTGCCCGGCGGGACTGCTCTCGCAGCCCGGCCGATGTGCTATTTGAGTTCTCCAACTCCTGCTTCTCAACAATCTCCTTCCTCCCCTCTACCTCCATTCCTACCTTCCCTTTTTTGCCCTCCTTCCCATTCATGTCCTCTATCCTCCCTCTCTTCTCTCCCAACACATTTTCTCTCGTTGTGGCCTCACCCATGGCCCTATCTTCACGCCTCACCCTCCTAAACGTCTTACTTTGCTTGCTTTGACCTCCCTCCTGGTTCGTGCTACCTCTTGAGCATGCGTTGGTTTTCCCTTGAAGAGGAAAGGGTGATGAAGCAAAGTAGCGTAAGTATTTCCCTCAGTTTTTGAGAACCAAGGTATCAATCCAGTAGGAGATAACATGCAAGTCACCTAGTACCTGCACAAACAATCAAGAACCTTGCAACCAACGTGATAAAGGGGTTGTCAATCCCTTCACGGTCACTCGCAAAAGTGAGATCTGGTAAATATAATAAGATAAATATTTTTGGTATTTTTGTTGTATAGATTGGAAAGTAAAGATTGCAAAATAAAATAAATAGGAAACTAGAATTGTAGATCGGAAACTTATATGATGGAAAATATAAGATTATATGATGGAAAATAGACCCGGGGGCCATAGGTTTCACTAGTGGCTTCTCTCAAGATAGCATATATTGTGGTGGGTGAACAAATTACTGCCGAGCAATTGATAGAAAGTGCATAGTTATGAGAATATCTAGGCAATGATCATGAATATAGGCATCATGTCCGTGTCAAGTAGATCAAAATGATTCTGCATCTACTACTATTACTCCACACATCGACCGCTATCTAGCATGCATCTAGAGTATTAAGTTCATAAGAACGGAGTAACACATTAAGCAAGATGACATGATGTAGGGGGATAAACTCAAGCAATATATGATATAAACCCCATCTTTTTATCCTCGATGGCAACAATACAATACGTGCCTTGCTGCCCCTGCTATCACTGGGAAAGGACACCGCAAGATTGAACCCAAAACTAAGCACTTCTCCCATTGCAAGAAAGATCAATCTAGTAGGCCAAACTAAACTGATAATTTGAAGAGACTTGCAAAGATATCAAATCATGCATATAAGAATTCAGAGAAGAACCAAATATTATTCATAGATAAACTTGATCATAAATCCACAATTCATCGGATCTCGGCAAACACACCGCAAAAGAATATTACATCGAATAGATCTCCAAGAACATCGAAGAGAACTTTGTATTGAGAATCAAACAGAGAGAGAAGAAGCCACCTAGCTAATAAATATGGACCCGAAGGTCTGTGGTAAACTACTCAAACATCATTGGAGAGGCTGTGGTGTTGATGTAGAAGCTCCGTGATCGATTCCCCCTCTGACAGAGCGTCGGAAAAGGCCCCAATATGGGATCTCACGGGTACAGAAGGTTGCGGCGGTGGAAAAGTGGTTTCGTGGCTCCCCTTGATGTTTTTAGGGTATAAGAGTATATATAGGCGAAAGAAGTACGTCGATGGAGCTCCGTGGGGCCCGCGAGGGTGGGGGGCGCGCCTACCCCCTGGGCGCGCCCTCCTACCTCGTGGCCGCCTCGCGGAGTTCCAGACTTTAACTCCAAGTCTTCTGGATTGCGTTTGTTCCAAGAAAGATCATCGCGAAGGTTTTACTCCGTTTGGATTCCGTTTGGTATTCCTTTTCTGCAAAACACTGAAATAGGCAAAAAAAACAAGAATTGGCACAGGGCCTTCGGTTAACAAGTTAGTCCCAAAAATAATATAAAAGAGCATCTTAAAGCCCATTAAACATCCAAAACAGATAATATAATAGCATGGAACAATAAAAAATTATAGATACATTGGAGATGTGTCAAGCATCCCCAAGCTTAATTCCTGCTCATCCTCGAGTAGGTAAATGATAAAAATAGAATTTTTGATGTGGAATGCTACCTAACATATTTTTCAATGTAATTTCCTTTATTGTGGCATGAATGTTCAGATCTGAAAGATTCAAGACAAAAGTTTAATATTGACATGAAAATAATAATACTTCACTGGTGTGTGTCGGTCCTAAACAAACGGTTTTAACGCCTTTCCGCGACGGCATTTGGAACCGTCTCCAAGTGAGTGTGGGCGATAGGGGGGTCCTTCCAACACGACCCAGAAACCGTCGGGGATATGCCCTCCTGTCACACATGTTCGGCAAAATGAGGTCGTGTGCGACTGGCGAGCGCTCAAATACGGAAATACGTACAATAGAGCTAAAAAATAAAATTGTATGGCGAAATTGTTTGCGGTCGCAAGTACATCCCACACAGTCAGTCCCCGCTAAACGTTTCCGTTCTTATGCACATCCCACACAGTCGCTCCAAGGAAAACGTTTCCGTTCACAGGTACATCACACACAATTTTTCCCGTTAAATCATTTGCGTTATTGAATGTATCACACACGGTCCGTAGAAGAAACTGTGTGGCAAAGGCTGTCCATCACACAAAGTTTTTATGTGGTAAACGTTTGCGCAAGGTGGCCTAACACAAACAATTTTTAAGAGAAAGTCGTGTGTGATTGTTCATTGATCCAACACGGTTTATTCCTAGAAACTATGTGCGTTGCCTGAGGTCATCGCCTACGGTATTATTTCAATAACTGTTTGCAATAGCAAGACCCAATTAGCAGGTAAATTCGCCATTAGCAGCCTAATTATCCGATTATTCATAATCCATTTATTAATCTAATTGACATTTCATATAAAGCACACAATATATTTCATTTCCATATTAAGGAAGCATAATTTCATAATTGAAATACATCAGAGTACAACATGATATAGCTTCAACACTCAGCTACCCCATTACACAACTGCACCAGCAGCAAGTTCCACATGCAACATGTAGAACCTTTCGAAATTAGCATCATATACGGTATATAGACAGATGCATCTCATTTGGAAAACTGCTGAAGCGGAAGGCGAATATTGAGCCTTCATTCATGTTGAAGGTATTGCAACTTTAGGCCAGTGCCTGTGGATGATTGACCGTCCATCCTTCGTCCTGTTCAGTAACACTTCAATATTGAACCGTGGGTGTTGTATGAAAACCTCCCTCGCCTCCTGACCATAGAGGTGGTTTGAGAGGTAATCATCAGTGAACTGCTTTGGGAAGGCCTGAAAACAAGGATGTGCATAAATATCTTCTCTATATTGAAAATGGGGCAAAGGAATAAAAAAAGGCAAGGTATAATAGTTAGTACCATCTTGTAGTGAACTGATGTCTTCTTCATTGTGCAGACAAAGATCTTGTTGTTTTTTGTCGCTAATTTCTTTATCCTAACAATCTTTCTGTGTTTCTTGATTTGATTGATATTCATGGACAACTCACTTCCCCATATGCAAAAAGGGTCGAACAGTGGGTCAAAACCTCTGACAGCAGGACCTACATGTGCAAGACCAAATTGTTAAAAACCTAAATATTAGAATGGTTCCTGCAATTGCACAATAATGTGCTATTAGACAACGCACCATGCACGTGCTAACCTCGATTGTAAACCTCAGTGCTTCCCATTGTTTCCCTGCAACACATATAAGGTAGTTAGTCATTAGGTTAAGTAAGGGTTCACATGCTATCAGTAAAATATGTTGATGAAAAATAAGCACATTGCAGATTCATCAGATTAATTCAAGCCACACGGAAAACCCATTTACCCAAACCAAGCATGATTAAGAACTAGGAAATATAGCACTTGTATATGTTTCTCATGTATTAGGTGCAGCCAAATTCGATTATTCCTCACATGCACAACAATACAAAATTCTACCCATGACAATTGGACATTGCATTACAGAATTGAACCAAGCAGTTAACTAAACACCACAACAAATGAACCAAATATTAACTGAGCACCACATTGCACAATATAACATACTCCTAATAGAAGTTCAGACAGTTAACCAAACAGTTAACTACAACCAATTGTAGCAATTGTATTTGTTTCTCATGTATTTACTATAGCCAAATTCAATTTATTCGTCACATGGTATACAATAACAGAATGCACCCACAATTTTGTAAAGAAAAATTCGATTTATTTCTCACATGGAAGACAATACAGAATTGCAGCCTGAAGAATTGAACATCATATTTGCAGAATTGAACCAAACAGTTAACTGAAGACGACAACTAATTAACAAAACAGTTAATAAGTGAGCACCACACTGCACGACATATAGAACATATACACTAGAGCAACAGATTGCATGGTAAAATTAGATAGCACAGTTCACTAGAATTTGTGAAGGAAAGGCAGGAGCAGCACACGCAGTGGGTAAACCGAGCATGCTTAACTAGCGTAGCTAGCAAATGGCAAGGTGCTCCTTCAAGATCTGGGGGTCGTCACGAATGGCAGCCATCGCGACCTCATCCGCGTGTGCGGCCGCGATTTGCTTCTCCGCTGCCAAATGCTCCTTGAGGTCCTGGCTATACTGCATGCACCATGGCTTAGGCCGACGCTTATTTGGTGGAGGGGTCGGTGATTTGGGTGGAAGGTGTCGCGCTCGCACCGGCGGTCGGGGCATGTGGGATGTGGAAGGATGTCGGTGTACTAGAGTAGGGGTACCCTAGTATCCCGAACTTGTGCACGGGCAGTCGCAGCGTCCCGCGGCAAGGCTGCCGGGTGACCGCCGAGGTCCTCCGTGGTTCCTTTGGAGCCATTCAAGAACAAAGTATTCAAGCCAAGGAGACAAGGCCCCGGCAAGAGGAGCTTGCCGGGAAGACCAACTAAGGCCCCGGCAAGAGGAGCTTGCCGGGAAGGCTAACCAAGGCCCCGACAAGAGGAGCTTGCCGAGAAGGACAACCAAGGCCCGGAGAGCGACAAGCTTCCGGGCGCGACAAGATAACTACCGCGGCAAGGCGCTTGCCGCGGCAAGCAACCACTCTGTACCTGCGCTCCAGCACATCCATCAACGTGTCGCCCTGGGACCTTTCCAGGCGCACGTGGCAGGCGGCTGTGCAGCCAGGGGTACACGGTGGCAAGCGACGATAACAAGACCACCATCATGGCGAGCGGTGGCAGCCCTGACGGTCCCTCTATACACTGTTTGGGCGACAGAGACGGGCATTTAATGCCTTTGTCCCCTGCCGTCAGGGTTAGGTATGATACACTGTACAAGTAGCTGTACCAACCGCAGCGTCCTTTTACATTTTTGCCCTTGCCTACGTTGCCACCTGTGGTGACCCCTTGAACATATAAAAGGAGGCCCATGCACAACGTAGAGAAAAAGGGGGGAAAACACTCGCACTCGGTCTCGTTAGCTGCTGGTGTGTACTGTAGCTCCCAGCGCTCCCGAGCAAGAAACCAATACAATCCACAAAGCAGCAGTAGGGTTTTACGCATCCGTGCGGCCCGAAGCTGGGTAAACTGCTCGTGTGCTTCGCCTCGATCTGCTCTTCGTGCGATCTCCGCCCCCCCCCCCCCCCCGCCGAACCGAAAGGGGCTCCGGTCCCATAGGTGTTCGTGGATCAGTTTCCCCGACATCTTTGGCGCGCCAGGTAGGGGGCGTCGAGGTTGTGTGAACCTGATCCGGCGAGGACACGAGCTAGATCTTCATCATCTTCATCGACATGCCGCCGAAGAAGAAGGCTTCGGAGGCGGCTGCTCCGTCCACGTCGAACCCACCACCCCTGGAGCAAACGGGTGGTGGGGTAGACGCCGGCGAAAGAACGGGCGTCGACGAGGGAGCTCACGGTGCTGCCAAGTCCAACGACAAGGCTGCGCAAACCTCGGCGTCCGCACATGCACCGCGCCCATCTCCAGAGGCGTGGGATCGACAGCGTCATGGTACTCACGGTACCATACGTTCGCTAGACCCAGATCGAGCTGGTGGATCTCGGGATGCTCAAGGCCAGCATGCACGCCAACATGCTGGCACGAGCGAGGCACGATCGCCTGGACGGGGTGCTGCTCCTTCTAACACAGTTAGAAGTCCGAGCATATCCTGCTCCTCGCTTCGTTCGCCACCGCCACCCACCACTCCAGCAGAAGCTCTGGCGAGAGCTCAACTGCTCCTGGATTACCCTCCAACGGCCGGCAAGATCGACGACTGGAGGGCCACCATTCAGAGTCTCATCAGCTTCGCCAACGGCGACACACCGCAGCGGCCGGGTACATCGCAGCCGCGGCAAGACTGCCAGGCACGAGCCGATGGCGACAAGACTGGTGGGGGTGCAACCACCGTGCACTCTCCGCCCCAAAAGCCAAGATCGCCGACTCGCCGGGCCCACCTCGACAGCGACTCCACCGCATCATCGGATCCGCGAGCTCGTCGCGACCAGCGCCAAGTTCTTCACGAACGGCGGCAAGAAGACGCTCGTACTCGCATCGAGCGCCGAAGAGAAGCGCGGCGTCAATCAGACCAGCGCGCTGGGCCCACTGTCGACGTGCATGCGCCAGAGGAACCAGGCGACTTACCATACGCGGTAGGTTGCCCTGCGTTTACTCGTGAGCTGCGGCAAGTCCAGTGGCCCAACACGAAGAATTTCAAGCCATACATACCAGAGAAGTACAACGGCAAGACGCATCCGTCGGAGTTCCTCAGCATCTACACCATCGCGGTGCAAGCTGCCGGGGGACGAGACGATAAGATCCTTGCCAACTACTTCCCGCTGGTGCTCAAGCCCAACGTCAGGTCTTGGCTCATGCACTTGCCGGACAACTCCATATCCTCCTGGGCAGACCTGTGCCATCGGTTTGTCGGCGCCTTCACATGCGGCCACAAACCTCATGGCCAAGAGAGCGACCTTCATCTGCTCGCCCAGAAGGAGGGAGAGCCTCTGCGCAAGTACATTCAGAGATTCAGCCATGTACAGTACAACATCCCAGATATCCACCCTGCCGCGGTCATCAGCGCGTTCCACCAGAACGTGCGTAACCGCAGGATGCGGGAGGAGATGGCGATGTGCAAGATCAGGGACATCAGTGAGCTGTATGCCCTGGCCGACAAGTGTGCACGTGCTGAGGAAGGGAGGAAACTCCCGGAGAGAACGTAGGAGCAGAAGGATCTGACAGTGAGGATGCTGCCCCGGCAAAGAAAAACCGGCGGCGGAACAACAGGAAGAGGAAAGGTAAAGATGTCCTAGTCGTTGAGCAGTCCGGCAACGGAGGTGGCGCCAAGACAGCCAAAGATGGTAGCTCCGGCAAGGAGGCTGCCGCATGCACCAACTGCCAGGCTGTGGCGGCCGTCGACAAGCAGGACGGCACCGACAAGCGATATTGCAAGATCCACCGCACCAAGGGTCATGACCTCCAGAACTGCAAGAAGGTCGAGCAGCTTGTTGAGCAGCAGAAGGCTGAGTATGAGCGACGCGACAAGGAGAAGGCCCAAGAAGGTGCTGGAGGATCCGGCAAGAAGCGTCCCTGCCGGGGAGGACGTCGCGGCATGGCCAAGCAGCGGCAAGGAGACAGACCTCCCCGCAGCCGCGACAAAGATGAAGATGACGACGACGACGAAGATATGGATGATGCCGAGACCAGTGAGCAGGAGTTTCAGATAGCCACAGAGGTCCTGTGCGTTGATGGCGGAGCTTCTCTACATACTTCACACCGCCAACTCAAGCAGTGGGTGCGGGAAGTCAATGCGGCAGAACCACCTATCGAGTCACGCAAGCTTCTGAAGTGGTCCAGCACGCCTATCATCTTTGATATTGAGGACCACCCTGATCGCACAACTGCGGTCGGGTGCTTGCCGATGTTGGTTTCACCAACTATCCGCAACCTCAAGGTCACAAAGATGCTAGTTGACGGCGGGGCCGGCTTGAACCTAATCTCCTCCGCAGTACTCCAGAAACTTCAGATCCCTGACAGCGAGCTCGAGGAGACCGGCGCATTCCAAGGAATCAATCCGGGAAGGAGCAAGCCGAAGGGAAAGATAACGTTGCCGATGACATTTGGCAGCGAGTTGAACTTCAGGACTGAGAGGGTCACTTTTGACGTCGCTGACTTCCCATTACAATGGGATACTCGGCCGTTCAGCACTCGCCAAGTTCATGGCAGCCTCTTACTACGCCTACAACATGCTGAAGATGCCAGGCCCGATAAGTGTCATCTCTATCCATGGCGACAAGAAGGATGCTCTTATCTGTGCCGACAAGATCTACCGGGAGGCGGCAGCAGCAACAGATCGCGAGTCACTTGCCGTTGAAGCTCCCGGGGGGAAGAAGAAGACCAAGTCCGGCAAGAGCTCTGGTAACCACTCCGGCAAGCGCACCTCTTCGGAGTGCTGCGCTACCGTCGAGGACGCACCATCGAGCTCCACCGGCAAGTGTAAGAAGACAATGGCGGCTCCGCCAAAGACCAAGAAGGTGTCCGCCAAGGAGGACGGCACTGGTGGTACCTTCACCATCAGTGCCACTCTCGACCCTAAATAGGAAAGCGCGCTCGTTGCTTTCCTGCGGGCGAACGTCGACGTGTTTGCGTGGCAACCGTCTGACATCCCCGGTGTTCCCAGGAAAGTAATTGAGCACCACCTTGCCGTTTGTCCTCATGCGCGGCCCGTCAAGCAGAAGGTCAGGAAACAAGCAGTGGAGCGCCAAGAATTCATAGCAGAAGAAATCAAGAAGTTGGAAGCAGCAGGCCTCGTCAGAGGAGTGCTCCATCCTACGTGGTTGGCCAATCCTGTAGTCGTGCGCAAGGCAAACGGGAAATGGAGGCTTTGTATCAACTTTACCGATGTCAATAGAGCTTGTCCCAAAGACCCATTTCCCTTGCCGCGCATTGACCAGATTGTTGACTCCACGGCCGGATGTGATTTTCTCTCATTTCTTGACGCATACTCAGGATACCATCAGATCTTCATGGCAGAAGAGGATGAGGAGAAGACCGCATTCATCACTCCATGTGGCACGTACTGTTTCGTACGAATGCCTTTCAGTTTGAAGAATGCTGGCTCAACATTTGCAAGAGTAGTCCACGACGCTTTTGAGCCACAAATACACAGAAATGTGGAAGCATACATGGATGACATAGTGGTCAAGAGCAAGGACAAAGCAACTCTGATTCAAGATCTATATGAAACCTTTGCAAATCTGCGCAAGATCAACCTCAAGCTTAACCCCGAGAAGTGCGTGTTTGGGGTCCCCTCCGGCAAGCTTCTCGGGTTCTTCGTGTCTCAGAGGGGAATTGAAGCCAATCCCGACAAGATCAAGGCCATTGAGCAGATTGAAGCACCCAAGCGCGTCAAGGATGTACGAAAACTTGCCGGTTGCGTGGCTGCTCTCAGCAGGTTTATCTCAAGGTCTGCCGAGCGCGCCCTGCCGTTTTTCAAAATATTGAAAAAGGCAGGTCCAATGAAATGGACTCCGGAAGCGGAGGCTGCGCTGCAGGACTTGAAGAGATACCTATCCTCCACTCCAACACTTGTCGCACCTAAACCACAAGAGAAGTTGTTGCTGTATCTAGCGGCAACCAATCAAGTGGTTAGTGCTGCGTTAGTCGTGGAGAGGGAGGCGGATGATGAGTCAGTAACCACGGCAGATACATCCAGCGACAAGCAAGGAACTTCACCGACAAGCTCTGGTCCCGACAAAGATGGATCTGCGCAGGCACATGAGGAGATACAGAAGAAAATGGTGTAGCGCCCAGTTTATTTTGTCAGTTCCCTTCTGCAGGGGGCTAGATCAAGGTACTCTGGTGTGCAGAAATTGCTTTTCGGCCTTCTCATGGCCTCGAGGAAGCTGCGCCATTACTTCCAAGCACATGAGATCACAGTGGTTACTCATTTTCCGCTGAAGAGGATACTGCAGAATCCAGAAGCAACAGGCAGGATTGTCGAGTGGGCACTGGAACTGTCAAGCTTTGGCCTTAAGTTTGAAAGCACTTCAACTATCCAAAGCAGAGCATTGGCAGAATTCATAGCAGAGTGGACGCCAACACCAGATGAAGAAATTCCAAAAACGAGCATCCCCGTCAAGGAAGCAAGCAAAGAGTGGCTGATGTACTTTGATGGTGCCTTCTCGCTGCAAGGCGCCGGTGCGGGCGTGCTGCTTGTCGCACCCACCGGAGAACACCTCAAGTACGTGGTCCAGATGCATTTTCCCAGGGAGCAAGCAACAAACAATACTGCAGAGTATGAAGGATTGCTTGCTGGTCTCAGGATCACAGCAGACCTTGGGATCAAGAAGCTCATTGTCAGGGGTGACTCACAGCTTGTCGTCCGCCAAGTGAATAAGAATTATAAGAGTCCGTTGATGGAAGCCTACGTTGATGAAGTGAGAAAGCTAGAAGAGCACTTTGACGGCCTGCAGATGGAGCATGTTCCAAGAGATCAGAACGACATTGCCGATGGCCTGTCAAAGTGCGCCGCACTAAAGTTACCTGTGGAACCAGGGATCTTTGTGCTCAAGATGACTCAACCATCTGTAACACCATCAACTGGACAGAGCAAGAAGAGAAAATTGGTTTCTGGTGACTACTTTCCGGCAGAGCTCCCCGAAGCCGCCGCCAAGAAGGTCCCCAAGATCAACACCGAAGATGCTGAGGAGCAGTCTGCTCCGGCGAGCCCTAGGGTTTGTTCCGTTGAAGCAGACGCTTTCGACAAGTTTTGCTCCGGCAAGCTTGCCGGGGAACGTCAAGCTCCGGCTGAGCCGCAGGTTCTCGCCGTAGAAGCAGATGTTCCCGCAGCAGCAAATGTGCCTTTAGTCCTTGTTGTCGAGCCACAAGCTCTAGCATGGGCACAGCAGATTGTCCGTTTCCTTCAGACAGGAGAACTTACCGAAGAGCAAGAAGAAGCGGAAAGAGTAGCCCGGCAGTCAAGTATGTACCAGTTTGTCGACAACACACTGTACAGAAGAAGACTCAACGGTGTGAAATTGAAGTGTATTCAACAGGAAGATGGACAAAAGCTGTTGGCAGAGATACATGGAGGCATATGTGGTCACCACATTGGTGCAAGAGCACTTGCCGGCAAAGCGTTCCGGCAAGGTTTCTTTTGGCCGACAGCCCTCCAGGATGCAACTGCACAAGTAACCAAGTGTGAAGCGTGTCAATTCCATTCCAAACAGATACACCAGCCAGCTCAAGCTCTCCAGACGATCCCTTTATCCTGGCCATTTTCGGTCTGGGGGCTGGACATCCTCGGCCCCTTTCCCCGAGCTGTCGGGGGCTTTGAGTACTTGTACGTTGCAATCGACAAGTTCACAAAGTGGCCAGAAGTGGAACCAGTGAGGAAGGTGACCGCACAGTCAGCAGTCAAGTTCTTCAGGTCAATTGTTTGCCGTTTCGGGATCCCTAACAGGATCATCACCGACAACGGCACGCAATTCACGAGCCGCACCTTCATGCAGTACGTCCAAGATCTTGGTGCCAAGGTCTGCTTCGCTTCTGTTGCTCACCCGAGAAGCAACGGTCAAGCGGAGAGGGCAAATGCTGAAGTGCTGCGCGGGCTCAAGACCAGGACTTTCGACAGGCTGCGCAAGTGCGGGAGAAACTGGATCAAGGAGCTGCCAGTGGTTCTTTGGTCGATCAGGACGACACCGAATCGAGCCACTGGCCAGACACCTTTCGCTCTAGTCTATGGAGCAGAGGCAGTT
Organism: Aegilops umbellulata; assembly: GCA_032464435.1. Taxonomy (NCBI): domain Eukaryota; kingdom Viridiplantae; phylum Streptophyta; class Magnoliopsida; order Poales; family Poaceae; genus Aegilops; species Aegilops umbellulata. The sequence goes on from CP136057.1 coordinate 654,137,725, forward strand.
CTCCCCACGGAACTCGTATACGGGTCACCTCGAGTGCTCGCTTATGATGAGCTTGAGCAAGAGCAGCTGCGACAAGATGACGCGCTGCTCCTTGAGGAGGACCGTCTTCAGGCTGCTGTGCGAGCTGCTCGCTACCAGCAAGCTTTGCGCCGCTACCATAGCCGCAAAGTTAATGCCAGAAGTCTCAAGGAAGGCGACCTTGTTCTTCGGCACGTTCAGTCCGCCAAGAATTCCAACAAGTTGACGCCGAAGTGGGAAGGCCCTTACTGGGTGAAACGAGTCACTAGGCCTGGCGCTGTCCGCCTCGAGACCGAAGATGGCATTCCGGTGAGCAACTCCTAGAACATTGAGCATCTTCGTAAGTTTTACCCGTAAGGCGCGGTTGCCGGAACCTGTTCCGGCAACCACCTTTTGTACAAGTCTTGCCGCTGTTGCATGTGATCCTTTGTACAAAGCCAGGCGCAGACCCCGTGCATAAATAAAGCTCAAGTGCTCCGCGCATCTTGTCAATTTCATGCTTTCTATTATTTTGCATGTGTTATCTGACACTTTGTGCAGCACCTAAGGCTCCATATCTTTATTTTCTCTTCTTTCTTTCTCTCAAGGAAAGGAAGGTTCCCTCGCCCACAAGTTTGCCAGGGGGAAGGAGAAGATAATGGTGTGGATCAGACGTCGTTCAAGAAGTTTCGCCTTGCCGGATGTAGATCAGACGTCGTTCAAGAAGTTTCGCCTTGCCGGGAAGCGAACGACAGAAAAGCTAAGTTGCTAAAGTTTGAGCAATCAGATTTTTAAGTTTTTAAGTTATCTTCCTCGAACGACCGTGCTTTGTATGGAAAACCTGTGCGCGGAGGAACCGACTCGCAGCTGGTTGCGCCCTTACTTTGTTTCGAGTCCGCTCAACAAGTTAAGTGAGCTGCGACTAGTTGCGACAAGCTTTCTTGTCGGTTACGGCACCGCCAGCAGGCTGCTGACGTCCCGCACTCAGCGCTCGCGGCTAAGGTGCATGCGCCGGCAAGTTCCCTAAAAAGCATAGGGCAAAAACATACAAAGGGAGGAATCAAGTAGAGGAAATAACATAGCAATTAATACCCAAAATAGAGTTATATTACAAGATAGCTTGTCGCAGCTCTAATAGACTGTTCTCATAACGTGACCAGCAGTGACAAGGAAAGAAGAAAACGGGCGGCCTAATCTACGCGGTCGCCCTGGACTCTCTTGATCCCGCTCACCTTGTCCACAATGGGTGCGACAAGGGCCTTGAGCGTTTCCAGATCGGCATCCGGCGGCAAGGACCTGAGGACGTTGGTGAGGTTGAGGCCGGGGTTGCGGAAGGCCACCTTCACCAACACCTTCTGAAGAGCTCCCGCGCAGATATCGCGTGACTTGTCGGCCAGCTGCTTCGGAATGTTCTCCCGGAGTCGCTGGAGCGCCGTCACCACGACTTTGAAGAACAAAGTGAGCTTGGCGCTGGGTGGGAGTTTCTCGTCGGAGGGGTACCCGAAATCTTCCATCCCCAGCTGCGCCAGCTCCTTGTCGACGGCTGCGGCAACATCCACGAGATTCTCCGTCCACTGCTCCACATTCTCCCTGAAGGCGCTCTGGGCGGCAACAGCGCCTCATTGGCCTTGATATCCTTCTTCAGATCCGCCTCCTGCTTCTTGGCGCCATCCAGCGTTTTGGCCAAGGTGCTCAGCTTCAATTCCAAATCGGCGTTGGAGTCCTTGGCGGCACTGAGCTCCTTTCCCCTCTCGGCGAGAAGACCTTGCAGCTCGCCAAAAGTATAGGCGTCCTTCTCGCGCTCATGCTTGAGCGCGGCAAGCTATTCAACTCTCGCCTTGAGGTCGGCCTCCAGCTGCGCCACTTTCGTCTCCAGCTCCTTCTTGGCGGCCTCGACAGCTGCGGCAGCATCCTTTGCTTCCTTGAGAGTCCCTCCGAGCTTTTCCTCGCGCGCAGCGAGCTCCTCCTCGTGGCTGTTAAGGCTGGCCTTCCACTGCGTCAACTCGCCATCCTGCGCAGACAGCTTTTCGGCGGCAAGCCGCTGTTGTTCCTCGGCTTCCGCCTTCTCGAGGAGGAAAGCTTTCTGCGCCTCGGCGGGTTGCTCCCGCTCCTCCGCCAGCGCCCGGAGAGCTTCTTGGTTCAGACTCTGAAGCTCCTCCGCGTGCTTCTCCATGTCCGCTCCCGCCTTCGCGACAAGCGCTTCCCGGGATTCCACCTTGGCTTGTCGGGCGCGGTAGAGCGACACCAGCTTCCGGAGCAGCCGCTCCTCCTCAGGCTCGCTGCTGCTGCTGCTTGGCGCGTCAACAATTGTCAGCCCAGCGGAGGCGAGCACCTCTCCATCGAAGATCTCTCCCTCAACCGGCGCCATGGAGCTTGACTCCCAGGGGAGCTTGATGAAGACACCTTCGCCGGCTTTCAGATAGGCGCCTGGCTGGGGCTCCTCGGAGCCTGGCGCTGCGGCAATGGCGGAGGGATCGGCGGTCGGTGTAGCGCCTGGCGCTCCTGCGGCCTCAGGGTTGTCAGTGCGATCGCCAGAACCCTCGCCGGCCTTGTCGGCGGCAGCCTTGGCGGCCTCTTCGCCGGCGGGATCATCAGCGCCGGCTGCTTCGTCAGTGGCAGCGACGTCGTCGGTATCGCCGCGCGCGTTCTCCTCACCGGCGACCTCGGTCTCCATCTGCTCCGTGGCAGGTGGGTCTGACGACCAGAAAGAGGGAGAAAAAGTCAAGCAAATATGCAAAAAGAAGATCAAAAGAAGAAAAACCCAAGGGAAGTTTTCAAGCAAGAAGATTACCTGCACCGGGCTCTACAGTCACGGTCTCCACCACCGGAGGGCCGCTGGTGCTGTCCCTTGCCGGAGAACTCTCCCTTGCCGGAGAACGCTCCTTTGCCGGGGATCTCTCCCTTGGCGGCGTAGTTGAAGCAGATGGCACGTCGGGGGTGGCCTCCGGGCGCTCCTGGTGAAGCTGCTCTGCTCCTACACAAACCAGCAGTCAAACATCAGCAAAGAAAAAGCACCCGTGCGCGCCTAACAGTGAAAAGTAAACTATATACTTACGCTGGGGGCTGCGCTGGGGGCTGCTCTGAAGAACAGTTGCCGGGTCCGGCAAGGTTGTCTCGGGCGCACCCCGTGCTGTCATAGTGGGTTCGTCCTCGATGATGATCAGCGGGACCTTGGCTCTCTTCGCCGCTCTCTGGGCCAGAGTCCTGAAAAAGAAACGAGTTCAGAGTGAAGCAAATCAGATACAAGACAAAACAGTAAGAAATGAAGAACTACAAGTATAGCAAGAATCTTACTCCTCTTCTTCTTCCTCGTCGGAGCTGAGCGCGGAGAAGTCGAAGCCTGGCTCACCTCTGGTGCGACGAGGCGGAGGAGTGGGTTCCCTTGGCCTCTTGGCGGGGGCGGGGGCAGCGGACTGAGACGACCCCGCTCCAGTTGCCGCAGCGGCGCGAGATGCTCCCGCAGCGCCAGTGCCTGCCGCGGTGGAGCGTGTCGTGCGGCACGACGGCTGTTGACTCGTCTGCCGCTCTGCTACGTCCCCGGCCTTGCGGAGGCGCTTCCTTGGTGGAGCTGGGGGCTCTGCTTGCAACGAGCCGACTGGAGGTGCGGAAGAAGAGGGGTTGGTCTCCAATGAGCCGCCCGCGTTCTCGGCGGGCTCATTCGACTCGACCTCAGGGCCGGCAAGCTCTTCCTCGCCGGCAGGCTCCCCTCGCCCGGCAAGGCTTGCCGCCTCTGCTGCCTCTGCTGCGTCTGCCTCGTCCACGGTGAATCCAAACTCACCCGCGGCAGCGGCTGCCGCCGCCTCCTCCAGCCTGGTGAAGATGCGCTCCATCTCCTCCTCGCTGGTGTCGCGGGTGAGGCCTCTCTGTTCATCGGCGCGGACAGGCACTTCCACCAAACTGTCGAAGAACGCCTGCACGGCGTCGTCTTCGGGCTCTTGCCAAGTGGGGACGATCCCATGCGAATCGCACAACGGCATCATTGCACAGATGCGGTCATGCGAAGAATTGTTGCACAGCAGAACGACGCCCCGCGGCAACCTGAACCACTGGGGATGATCAGGATCGTGCTTGAACAGCTCCTTGAGCGTCCCGTCAAGTTCCAAGACTGTGAAATTAAAGTTGAGGCCCGGGCGCAGCCTCATGATATCCGCCACATTCTTGAACTCCCAGGAGGGTCTCCTCCTCTCCTGCAGGGGGGCGATGCGGCGGCGAAGGAAATCTGCGCCAACGGCGCCCACAGTGAGCCCGGCAAGCCTGAGGCGTTGGATCCGGGCAACGGCAATCTTCAGTCTAGCGTCCTCCGGGGCCACATCGCTCCAGTCGTTGCCACGCACTACCGGGGCTTGGCGTAGGGCGGTGAAAGGCTGCGGGTTCTCCTCGACAACCCAGCACCATTCTGCTCTCCACTCCTCCCATTTGTTGTGGAACTCCCCCTCCAGATAAGCTTCCTTCTTGCCGGCTCTCGATATCCAGGCGATTCCGTCGGATAGAGGCTCTCCTCTGTCGGCTCGAGGCATAAAGAAGTGGCGGCAAAGAGCTACGTTTGGGTGGACTCCAACAAAGTTTTCGCAGAGATGTGCGAAAACTGCCATGGTCAGAACGGCATTGGGGGTGAAGTCAAGGAGGTGGAACCCGTAGGTGTTCATGATGTCACAGAAAAATTCAGAAAAAGGCGGGCAGAGCCCGCAGTAGAAGAACAGCGCGAAGAAGGGGTACCCAGTTGGAGCCAGTTGCCGAGCGGCGGCTGGGAGTACCCTCGTGCGCGGATGCGCTTGCATCTCCGTCGACCAGAAGAGATAGTAGAACTCCCTCAGCTCCTCCGCGGCGAGCTGGGGAGGGAAGATTGCCCGCTCCTTTCGCAGCGCAGCGAGCCGCTGCGCCTCGGTCGACTTCACGCCCTTCCCCTTGTCGGTTTTCGGAGCCATGGCGGAAGTGGTGGGGGAGATCGACGGCGTCGATGGTGCTGGTGGCAATGGGGGGCGGAACGCTGCTCTCCTTCGGCTTTGAGAAGAAGGGGGAGCGTCGGAGGCTTTTTGATTGGAGTAGCAACAGGCGAGGTGGGCGAACTGCCCCTGTTTCCTCTGCTTATAAAGAGGGAAGGGGGCGGACGTTCCGCATTTCCGATTAAAGAAACCACCCATGATCTCTCCCACGATGCCGCACTTAACGCGTGGCGTTCGGGGAGGGCGCGGTGGATACGGAGTAAGATACGGCGTGACCCGGGCCGCGCGTGCCCATGCACTGTTTTGGGCCTGGCCCAACAGCGCTCGGCACCGTGTGTGGCCAAGGCCCGGGGGCTCCTGTCGGTGTACTAGAGTAGGGGTACCCTAATATCCCGAACTTGTGCACGGGCAGTCGCAGCGTCCCGCGGCAAGGCTTGCCGGGTGACCGCCGAGGTCCTCCGTGGTTCCTTTGGAGCCATTCAAGAACAAAGTATTCAAGCCAAGGAGACAAGGCCCCAGCAAGCTCCCCAACTAAGGCCCCGGCAAGAGGAGCTTGCCGGGAAGGCTAACCAAGGCCCCGGCAAGAGGAGCTTGCCGGGAAGGACAACCAAGGCCCGGAGAGCGACAAGCTTCCGGGCGCAACAAGATAACTACCGTGGCAAGGCGCTTGCCGGGGCAAGCAACCACTCTGTACCTGCGCTCCAGCACATCCATCAACGTGTCGCCCTGGGACCTTTCCAGGCGCACGTGGCGGGCGGCTGTGCAGCTAGGGGTACACGGTGGCAAGCGGCGATAACAAGACCGCCATCCTGGCAAGCGGTGGCGTCCCTGACGGTCCCTCTCTACACTGTTTGGGCGACACAGACGGGCATTTAATGCCTTTGTCCCCTGCCGTCAGGGTTAGGTATGATACACTGTACAAGTAGCTGTACCAACCGCAGCGTCCTTTTACATTTTTGCCCTTGCCTACGTTGCCACCTGTGGTGACCCCTTGAACATATAAAAGGAGGCCCATGCACAACGTAGAGAAAAAGGGGGAAAAACACTCGCACTCGATCTCGTTAGCTGCTGGTGTGTATTGTAGCTCCCAGCGCTCCCGAGCAAGAAACCAATACAATCCACAAAGCAGCAGTAGGGTTTTACGCATCCGTGCGGCCCGAAGCTGGGTAAACTGCTCGTGTGCTTCGCCTCGATCTGCTCTTCGTGCGATCTCCGCCCCCCGCCGAACCGAAAGGGGCTCCGGTCCCATAGGTGTTCGTGGATCAGTTTCCCCGACAAAGGAGGAGGAGGATGGGGCTTGGGTGTGGATTACCTGCCTGGATAGAGGGGGCCGAGCAGCGTGAAGGAGGGTCGCCGACGAGAAGACATCGCTGCAAGCAAGGAGTGAAGATTTCAACTTGGAAAGGAAGGCGGAAAGAGGGGATGTGGCTTTTGGTAGGGGGGGCGGGGAGTTAGATATTTTCGCGGAAGCCGAAAATTTGGAATCGCTTCAGCGAAAAAACTGGCGTGCAAAGTGTCATCAGACACGGTCCCTTATTCAGTACTATGTACGATATGTGTACATCACAAACAATTCAGATAGCTTAACCCATGTGTGATGAGTTTGAACATAAAAAGTTTTGGTTCGAATTTCCATGGTTACAATGGTCATCTACGTCATTGCATAATTTGGGTACACAAAGGAGACTACAGCACACCCACACTTCTTAATCGAGCAAGTTCAGCAATTAAACAGAGCTAGCTGACCTAAACATTACTCTAACAAATTAAAGACCGGCGCTCTTAATTAAACAAAACAAAGAGTACTACTACGGCTGGTGCTCGCCGATCTCCGCCGCCGCCTCCATGTCCAGCTCGCGCCCGACGGTCTCCTGGGGAAGGGGCTCCATGGCATCCATCACACCATACTCAGCAAGCATCTCGCCATTCGCGTCCGCCATCTCTTTGGAAAAGGCCGCGCCATGAGCTGGGCGTGGGCAGACGCGATCTGGGCTTGGACGGGCTCCGTCGTCGCAAGGTATGCGGCGGAGGAATGGACGGCTTCTCGAATGCTCTCGGCGATTGCCAGCTCTTCGGCCGTGGGTTGCCGACCGTTGTTGGAGAAGCTTCGTTCCATTTGTGCGGTGACCGCCAGGAGCTGGGCGTGGGCGGCCTCGACATGGTCATGGGCGGCCTCCATCAGGGCTAAGGCCGCCGCTGCAGAACGGACAGCTGTTGTGCCACTCTCGCCAGTTGCTATCCCCAAAGCAGATGTTGCTGCCACCACCTGAGAAGCAACATCGGCCGTTTGGGCTGCCTTTGCCGCCTAGTCGCAGATTGCGGCCGCGCTCATGAACCTTGTTAGCATGCGCATGGCGGCTGCGGCCGCGCTCTCGCCGGAGTGGGCCACCGAAGTTGCCCTCACGACGCGGGTCCATGTGCCCATCTTTCACCGGCGACGATTGAACAGTGAAATGATATTTGGGAGCGAGCTAGTGTGCTTGAGACGCCGGCTGTGGACTGTAGCCGATGCACCTTCTCGCGTAAGCCATAGGCATACTATACACCGACGGTGCTCTAGGATATTTTGTGTTGCATCTCACACGGTTGCTGATAATAAACTGTGTGCTATCTACTTGATTTTTTATCTTGATTTGAATTACATAATGGGGTCGCAGCGGCAATGGACGGTGTTTGAATTGCTAGACCTTTTATCTGGAGTGAACATGCAACTATATGTGTGTCATAAAAGAATTGGAATTATTCAGGGTTCGTTTGAACATTTAATACATTAAATTGGATTTCTAGCCATTTCAGGTGAACAATTCAAATTTGAACTACATGCACATGCTCCAGTGCATATAAATTGGTCGAAAAATCAAATCTGTGTCCTTGGGTGCATGCTTAGGTCCCATGCAAGAAATGGGAATGAATTTCAAACACTAGGGCACCGTTGATTTCCGGCAAAACATTGAGATGCCTGGTTTTTAAATTCTAATAAATCAAAAACTTGTCTGAAATTCATGAAACTTGGCATGCTATCATGGAGCGGCATCAACATGTCGTGGTAAACTTTTTGTCCCATTTGGGGCAGGTTTGGGTATACGCTTCTCACAAATCGGAGCTTCTCACAACAAGCATGATGGTTTTTGGTAGGGAACGTCCCACCTTTGGGGACGAAACGATATCCATTGCCTCTTATTGCTTTCAAATTTTCTTCTCGTGTCAACATAGAACAACAGGAGTGTTGTGTGAATTTTTGTGATTTTTCGGGGTTCGTTTGGACATTTTTATGCATTAACTGAGTTTTCAATGCATTTATGTGCATAATTCAAATTTGAACTACATGCACATGCTCCAGTGCATATAAATTGGTCGAAAAATAAATCTGTGTCCTTGGGTGCATGCTTAGGTCCCATGCATGAAATGGGAATAAATTTCAAACACCAGGGCACCGTTGATTGCCGGCAAAACATTGAGATGTCTGGTTTTTAAATTCTAGTAAATCCAAAACTCGTCTGAAATTCATGAAACTTGGGATGCAATCATGGAGCGGCATCAACATGCCATGGTACAAATTTTGTGCCATTTGGGGCAGGTTTGGGTATATGCTTCTCACAAACCGGAGCTTCTCACAACAAGCATGATGGTTTTCGGTAGGGAACGTCCCACCTTTGGGGACGAAACGATATCGCCTCTTATTGCTTTCCAAAAAATTCTCGTGTCAACGTAGAACAACAGGAGTGTTGTGTGAATTTTTGTGATTTTTTGGGGTTTGTTTGGACATTTTTATGCATTAACTGAGTTTTCAATGCATTTATGTGCATAATTAAAATTTGAACTACATGCACATGCTTCAGTGCATATAAGCTGGTTGTAAAATCAAATCAGTGTCCTTGGGTGCATGCTTAGGTCCCATGCAAGAAATGGGAATGAATTTTAAACACCAGGGTACCGTTGATTGCCGGCAAAACATTGAGATGTCTGGTTTATAAATTCTAGTAAATCCAAAATTCTGTTAACCATTCATGTGACGCCACGTGTCATGGTTTTAATGGCTGTAGGAGGTGCCGTGCGCACAACTGCTTGACCTTGACTGAACGGGAGGTGTGCGAGCGCTGCCCAGTGCGCAGGCTGACCAAGAGGCGTGCAAGCTGTCCTCGAGTGCGCAGGCTCACCGGGAAGCGTGCGAGTTGTACGCTGCGCAGGCTCACTGGGAAGCGAGCACTTTGACTTCCAGTGCCGTCCTCCTTCCTCGAATCCTCTCCATTAATGGCGCCCAAGACGCGGTTTAATTTGCCTTTCAAATATAAAACACTCATCGCAAACGTTTTAGTTAGAACACCCGTATGCAAACCGACAACTTCCCCAGGAAGCCAAGAGAAAATATGCCGAGCGGGATTTCTGCAGCTCTTGATCGCAAACGTTTTAGATAGAACACTCGTATGCAAAGTGAGAGCAGCGCAGGATTTGTGCATCCCTTCAACGCAAACGGTTGTTTTGGATGACCCGTTGATACGTCTCCAACGTATCTACAATTTTTGATTGCTCCATGCTATATTATCTATTGTTTTGGACCATATTGGGCTTTATTTTCCACTTTTATATTACTTTTGGGACTAACCTATTAACCGGAGGCCCAGACTAGAATTGTTGTTTTTTGCCTATTTCAGTGTTTCGAAGAAACGGAATATCAAACGGAGTCCAAACAGAATGAAACCTTCGGGAACGTGATTTTCTCACCGAATATGATCGAGAAGACTTGGACCCCCCGTCAAGAAATAAAGGAGGTGGCAACGAGGGTGGAGGGCGCCCCCCCTAGGGCGCGCCCCCCTGCCTCGTGGGCCCCCCTTTGCTCCACTGACGTACTCCTTCCTCCTATATATACCTACGTACCCCCAACCGATCAGATACGGAGCCAAAAACCTAATTCCACCGCCGCAACCTTCTGTATCCACGAGATCCCATCTTGGGGCCTGTTCTGGAGCTCCGCCGGAAGGGGAATCCACCACGGAGGGCTTCTACATCATTACCATAGCCCCTCCGATGAAGTGTGAGTAGTTTACCTCAGACCTTCGGGTCCATAGTTAGTAGCTAGATGGCTTCTTCTCTCTTTTTGGATCTCAATACAATGTTCTCCCCCTCCCTCATGGAGATCTATTCGATGTAATCTTCTTTTTGCGGTGTGTTTGTTGAGACCGATGAATTGTGGGTTTATGATCAAGTTTATCTATGAACAATATTTGAATCTTCTCTGAATTCTTTTATGTATGATTGGTTATCTTTGCAAGTGTCTTCGAATTATCAGTTTGGTTTGGCCTACTAGATTGGTTTTTCTTGCAATGGGAGATGTGCTTAGCTTTGGGTTCAATCTTGCGGTGTCCTTTCCCAGTGACAGTAGGGGCAGCAATGCACGTATTGTATTGTTGCCATCGAGGATAACAAGATGGGGTTTTTATCATATTGCATGAGTTTATCCCTCTACATCATGTCATCTTGCTTAAGGCGTTACTCTGTTTTCTTGAACTTAATACTCTAGATGCATGTTGGATAGCGGTCGATGAGTGGAGCAATAGTAGTAGATGCAGGCAGGAGTCGGTCTACTTGTCTCGGACGTGATGCCTATATACATGATCATACCAAGATATTCTCATAACTATGCTCAATTCTGTCAATTGCTCAACAGTAATTTGTTCACCCACCTTAGAATACTTATGCTCTTGAGAGAAGCCAATAGTGAAATCTATGGCCCCCGGGTCTATTCTCATCATATCAATCTTCCATCACTTTATTATTGCTTTGCTTTTTTACTTTGCCCTTTTATTTTACTTTGCATCTTTATACCAAAAATATTATCTACCATATCTATCAAATCTCACTCTCGTAAGTGACCATGAAGGGATTGATAACCCCTAATCGCGTTGGTTGCGTGGAGCTATTTGCTTTGTGTAGGTACGAGGGACTTGCGTGTAGCCTCCTACTGGATTGATACCTTGGTTCTCAAAAACCGAGGGAAATACTTACTCTACTCTGTTGCATCACCCTTTCCTCTTCAAGGAAATCCAACGCAGTGCTCAAGAGGTAGCACCCGTGTGCAACCACGTACAAACAATTTGGTAAGATTTGTCAATCCTTGTAACACTGCTATTTGTCAAAATTCAGTAATTAAGCATACATTTCATTCATAGATTAAGCAGTCGTTCTTAATTTATATAAACAGTTCAACTCGACAGCTGAACCGACCAAACTTTTCCCCAATTGTTGCCAACCACGTATTGAAATAGCTAGTTCAACTATATATACTAGCTAATTTTAAGCACATTGTACAGTTCCACCACATCTATAGTCAGATGAACTGAACAAAATAGCCCCTAAGTACTACTACTGCAGAGGGGCTTTGTACTACTTCCGGCTGCCTCTCCTCTGCCGAGCACGCTCATTAAGAGGCGGCGGAGGAGGAGCCTACCGACGAGCTGGGCAAACGCAATGCGGTGCCTGCCGCTAATGCAGCTTCAGCGACGCTCACCTCGAACGCCCTCTGCCGCTCCAGACGACTCCTCTCGAAGAGGTGGTTCTCCTCGTAGATCTCATGATTCCTCACCTCTGAGGCGGCATGTGCCGCGGCCACGGCGACGGTAAGGCTCTTTGCGTGCTCGACGAGGCGCTCCTCCTCCTCCCGTAGGAACTCGATGTAGCGCGCAAGGTCGCTGACGCACGTGCGGGCATCCATCTCCGCCTCCCGCCTTCGGGCGGCAGTGGCAGAGTGGATGATGACCCCGGCAGTCGACGGTGGGTTGGCGGCCACGGTGGCCGACGACGGGGTGGCGGCCACGACCACCACCTCCCGCCTTCGGGCCGCGGTGGCGGAGCGGGTGATGGCCACAGTGGCCGGCAATGGGGTGGCGGCCACGACGGCCACCTCCCGCCTTCGGGCTGCGGCGGCGGAGCGGGCGATGGCCTTGGCTTTCGCCGGTGGTGTGGCGGCAACGGTGGCCGGCAACAGCTGCCTATGGCACCGGCGGCGGAGCGTGTGGTGGGTGTTCCGCGGACACCCAACAGGGACGCCATGCGCACTACACTATGCTGGGGACTGCGCCGCCATCGCGGTGTATCCTCCCAGCTGGAGCTGTCCTCTGATGACGGTGGAGTGGTTGAGCGATTACGACGGACCGGTGCCGTTGGTGATTGTGGGAGCAGCAGACGAGATAAGCTACGGGGATGGAGGGGAAAATGCTACGCAGGACTCGTCGGCTGATACGTCTCCAACGTATGTATAATTTTTTATTGTTCCATGCTATATTATATTCTGTTTTGGACATTATTGGGCTTTATTATACACTTTTATATTATTTTTGGGACTAACCTATTAACCGGAGGCCCAGCCCAGAATTGTTGTTTTTTGCATATTTCAGAGTTTCGCAGAAAAAGAATATCAAACGGTGTCCAAACGGAATGAAACCTTCGGGAACGTGATTTTCGGAACGAACGTGATCCAGAGGACTTGGACCCTACGTCAAGACATCAACCAGGAGGGCACGAGGTAAGGGGCGCGCCTACCCCCCCCCCCTAGGCGTGCCCTCCACCCACGTGGGCCCCCTGTTGCTCCACCGACGTACTCCTCCCTCCTATATATACCTACGTAGACCCAAACTACCAGATACGGAGCCAAAAACCTACTTCCACCACCGCAACCTTCTGTACTCGTGAGATCCCATCTTGGGGCCTGTTCCGGAGCTCCGCCGGAGGGGGCATCGATCACGGAGGGCTTCTACATCAACACCATAGCCGCTCCGATGATTTGTGAGTAGTTTACCTCAGACCTTCGGGTCCATAGTTATTAGCTAGATGGCTTCTTCTCTCTTTTTGGATCTCAATAGAATGTTCTCCCCCTCTCGTGTGGAGATCTATTCGATGTAATCTTCTTTTGCAGTGTGTTTGTTGAGACCGATGAATTGTGGGTTTATGATCAAGTTTATCTATGAACAATATTTGAATTTTCTGTGAATTCTTTTATGTATGATTGGTTATCTTTGCAAGTATCTTTGAATTATCAGTTTGGCTTGGCCTACTAGATTGATCTTTCTTGCAATGGGAGAAGTGCTTAGCTTTGGGTTCAATCTTGCGGTGTCCTTTCCCAGTGACAGTAGGGGCAGCAAGGCACGTATTGTATTGTTGCCATAGAGGATAACAAGATGGGGTTTATATCATATTCCATGAGTTTATCCCTCTACATCATGTCATCTTGCTTAAAGGGTTACTCTGTTCTTATGAACTTAATACTCTAGATGCATGCTGGATAGCGGTCGATGTGTGGAGTAATAGTAGTAGATGCAGGCAGGAGTCGGTCTACTTGTCTCGGACGTGATGCCTATATACATGATCATACCTAGATATTCTCATAACTATGCTCAATTTTTTCAATTGCTCAACAGTAATTTGTTCACCCACCGTAATACTTATGCTCTTGAGATAAGCCACTAGTGAAACCTATGGCCCCCGGGTCTATTTTCCATCATATTAATCTTCCATCAACAAGCTATTTCCGTTGCCTTTTATTTTGCTTCTATTTTACTTTGCATCTTTATCACAAAAATACCAAAAATATTATCTTATCATATCAATCAGATCTCACTCTCGTAAGTGACCGTGAAGGGATTGACAACCCCTTATCGCATTGGTTGCGAGGATTTATTTGTTTGTGTAGGTGCGAGGGACTCGTGCGTGGCCTCCTACTGGATTGATACCTTGGTTCTCAAAACTGAGGGAAATACTTGCGCTACTTTGCTACATCACCCTTTCCTCTTCAAGGGAAAACCAACGCAGTGCTCAAGAGGTAGCAAGAAGGATTTCTGGCGCCGTTGCCAGGGAGTCTACGCAAAAGTCAACATACCGAGTACCCATCACAAACCCTTATCTCCCGCATTACATTATTTGCCATTTGTCTCTCGTTTTCCTCTCCCTCACTTCACCCTTACCATTTTATTCACCCTCTCTTTTCCATCTGCCTCTTTTTCACTTGCTTGCTTGTTTGTTGGATTGCTTGTTTGTCTTGATGGCTCTACCAAGATTTGGTGATCCCCACCTTAAAAGGCTAGAAGAGATCCAAAGCAATGTTAGGAGTTTCATGGTCTTACAATTTGAAAATAACAATTTCTATAGAAACGAGCTTAAGGAACAAAAAAGCTTTATGATTTATATGAATAAAGAGATCGATGATATGTCTAAAGAATTTGATGGTTTGAGATCCCAAATTGCTCATCTTGAGAAGTTAATAGCTGAAATATCGGATAAGCAGGCCACCTTAGTTAATAAGATGACCGCTAAGCCGGAAAACTTTGAAAATAAAGATGAAGATCTAAAAGTTATTGATGTGTCTCCTATTAAATCTTTGTTTTGCAATATGAATCTTGATAATGATGAGACTGAATATGATCCACCTTTACCTAGAAGGCGTTCCAAAAATTCGGAGATTTTAGATCTTGATGCTAAAATTGATAAAAGCGGTAATGAAGAGGTCAAAACTCTAGATATTAATGAACCCACTATTTTGGATTTCAAGGAATTTAATTATGATAATTGTTCTTTGATAGATTGTATTTCCTTGTTGCAATCCGTGCTAAATTCTCCACATGCTTATAGTTAAAATAAAGCCTTTACCAAACATATCGTTGATGCTTTGATGCAATCTTATGAAGAAAAACTTGTGTTGGAAGTTTCTATCCCTAGAAAACTTTATGATGAGTGGGAACCTACTATTAAAATTAAAATTAAAGATCATGAATGCTATGCTTTGTGTGATTTGGGTGCTAGTGTTTCCACGATTCCAAAAACTTTATGTGATTTATTAGGTTTTCGTGAATTTGATGATTGCTCTTTAAACTTGCACCTTGCGGATTCCACTATTAAGAAACCTATGGGAAGAATTAATGATGTTTTTATTGTTGCAAATAGGAACTATGTGCCCATAGACTTTATTGTTCTTGACATAGATTGCAATCCTTCATGTCCTGTTATTCTTGGTAGACCTTTCCTTGGAACGATTGGTGCAATTATTGATATGAAGGAAGGGAATATTAGATTCCAATTTCCATTCAAGAAAGGCATGGAACACTTCCCTAGAAATAAAATAAAATTACCTTATGAATCTATTATGAGAACCACTTATGGATTGCCTACCAAAGATGGCAATATCTAGATCTATCCTTGCTTTTATGCCTAGCTAGGGGCGTGAAACGATAGCGCTTGTTGGGAGGCAACCCAATTTTATTTTTAGTTTTTTTTGCTTTTTGCTTCTGTTTAGGAATAAATATTTGATCTAGCCTCTGGTTAGATGTGTTTTTATGTTTTAATTAGTGTTTGTGCCAAGTTTAACCTATAGGATCTTCTTGGATGATAGTTATTTGATCTTGCTGTAAATTCCAGAAACTTTCTGTTCACGAAAATAATTGTTAAAAATCCCCAGAACGTGATAAAATATTGATTCCAATTGCTGCTGATCAATAAACAAATTTTATAGGTCTTCCTATTTTTGCTGAATTTTTGGAGTTCCATAAGTTTGCGTTAGTTACAGATTCTACAGACTGTTCTGTTTTTGACAGATTCTGTTTTTCGTGTGTTGTTTGCTTATTTTGATGAATCTATGGATAGTAAAATAGTTTATAAACCATAGAGAAGTTGGAATACAGTGGGTTTAACACCAATATAAATAAATAATGAGTTCATTACAGTACCTTGAAGTGGTCTTTTGTTTTCTTTCGCTAACGGAGCTTACGAGATTTTCTACTGAGTTTTGTGTTGTCAAGTTTTCAAGTTTTGGGTGAAAGATTTGATGGATTATGGAACAAGGAGTGGCAAGAGCCTAAGCTTGGGGATGCCCATGGCACCCCAAGATAATCTAAGGACACCTAAAAGCCAAAGCTTGGGGATGCCCCGGAAGGCATCCCCTCTTTCGTCTACTTCCATCGGTAAATTTACTTGGAGCTATATTTTTATTCACCACATGATATGTGTTTTGCTTGGAGCATCTTGTATTATTTGAGTCTTTGTTAGTTTACCTCAATCATCCTTGCTGTACACACCTTTTGAGAGAGTCACACTTGATTCGGAATTTATTAGAATACTCTATGTGTTTCACTTATATTTTTTGAGCTATATAGTTTTTGCTCTAGTGCTTCACTTATATCTTTTAGAGCACGGTGGTGTATTTGTTTTATGGAAACTATTTATCTCTCATGCTTCACTTATATTATTTTGAGAGTCTTAAAATAGCATGGCAATTTGCTTTAATTAATATCATGAGAAATTTTATGCTTGACAATATTGTTTTGAGATATAAAGGTAGTAATATCATAGTTGTGCTAGTTGAGTAATTGTGGAATTGAAAAATACATGTGTTGGAGTTTGTGATTCCCGTAGCATGCACGTATGGTGAACCATTATGTAACGAAGTCGGAGAATGAAGTATTTGTTGATTGTCTTCCTTTGTGTGGCAGTCGGGATTGCGCGATAGCTAACTCCAACCAACCCTTCCCATAGGAGCATGCGTAGTAGTACTTTGCTTCGAGGGCTAATAAATTTTTGCAATAAGTATATGAGTTCTTTATGACTAATGTGAGTCCATGGATTATACGCACACTTACCTTTCCGCAATTTTCTAGCCTCTTCGGTACCGCGCATTGCCCTTTCTCACCTTGAGAGTTGGTGCAAACTTCGCCGGTGCATCCAAACCCCGTGATATGATATGCTCTATCACACATAAACCTCCTTATATCTTCCTCAAAACAGCCACCATACCTACCTATCATGGCATTTCCATAGCCATTCCGAGATACATTGCCATGCAACTTTCCACCGTTTCATTTATCATGACATACTCCATTATTGTCATATTGCTTTGCATGATCATGCAGTTGACATTGTATTTGTGGCAAAGCCACCGTTCATAATTCTTTCATACATGTCGCTCTTGATTCATTGCATATCTCGGTACACCGCCGGAGGCATTCATATAGAGTCATATTTTGTTCTCAGTATTGAGTTGTAATTCATGAGTTGTAAGTAAATAAAAGTGTGATGATCATCATTATTAGAGCATTGTCCCAAGTGAGGAAAGGATGATGGAGACTATGATTCCCCCACAAGTCGGGATGAGACTCCGGACTAAAAAAAGAGGCCATAAAAAAGAGAAAAGGACCAAATAAAAAAATGATGAGAGAAAAAGAGAGAAGGGACAATGTTACTATCCTTTTACCACACTTGTGCTTCAAAGTAGCACCGTGATCTTCATAATAGAGAGTCTCTCATTTTGTCACTTTCATATACTAGTGGGAAATTTCATTATAGAACTTGGCTTGTATATTCCCATGATGGACTTCCTCAAATGCCCGAGGTCTTCGTGAGCAAGAAAGTTGGATGCACACCCACTTAGTTTATTTTTGAGCTTTCATACACTTATAGCTCTAGTGCATCCGTTGCATGGCAATCCCTACTCCTCGCATTAACATCAATTGATGGGCATCTCCATAGCCCGTTGATTAGCCTCATTGATGTGAGACTTTCTCCTTTTTTTGTTTTCCCACATAACCCCTACCATTATACCTTATTCCACCATAGTGCTATATCCATGGCTTGCGCTCATGTATTGCGTAAGAGTTGAAAAGGCTCAAGCGTGTTAAAAGTATGAACCAAATGCTTGGCCAAAACCGGGGTCATACATGATATCAATATTTTGGGTGGGGAAGATGGGGCATAGCCAGACTATATGATTTTGTAGGGATAACTTACTTTGGCTATGTTATTTTGATAAGACATAATTGCTTAGTTAGTATGCTTGAAGTATTATTGTTTTTATGTCAACATTAAACTTTTATCTTGAATCATATCAAATCTGAACATTCATGCCCCGATAAGAAGAATTATATTGAAATTATGCCAAGTAGCATTCAACATCAAAAATTCTGTTTTTATCATTTACCTACTCGAGGACGAGCAGGAATTAAGCTTGGGGATGCTTGACACGTCTCCAACGTATCTATAATTTTTTATTGTTCCATGCTATATTATATTCTGTTTTGGACATTATTGGGCTTTATTATACACTTTTATATTATTTTTGGGACTAACCTATTAACCGGAGGCCCAGCCCAGAATTGCTGTTTTTTGCCTATTTCAGAGTTTCGCAGAAAAAGAAGATCAAACGGAGTCCAAACGGAATGAAACCTTCGGGAACGTGATTTTCGGAACGAACGTGATCCATAGGACTTGGACCCTACATCAAGACATCAACCAGGAGAGCACAAGGTAGGGGGCATGCCTACCCCCCCAGGCACGCCCTCCACCCTCGTGGGCCCCCTGTTGCTCCACCGACATACTCCTTCCTCCTATATATACCTACATACCCCCAAACTACCAGATACGGAGACAAAAACCTAATTCCACCGCCGCAACCTTCTGTACCCGTGAGATCCCATCTTGGGGCCTGTTCCGGAGCTCCGCCGGAGGGGGCATCGATCATGGAGGGCTTCTACATCAAAACCATAGACTCTCCGATGATGTGTGAGTAGTTTACCTCAGACCTTCGGGTCCATATTTATTAGCTAGATGGCTTCTTCTCTCTTTTTGGATCTCAATACAATGTTCTCCCCCTCTCTTGTGGAGATCTATTCGATGTAATCTTCTTTTGCGGTGTGTTTGTTGAGACCGATGAATTGTGGGTTTATGATCAAGTTTATCTATGAACAATATTTGAATCTTCTGTGAATTCTTTTATGTATGATTGGTTATCTTTGCAAGTCTCTTCGAATTATCAGTTTGGTTTGGCCTACTAGATTGATCTTTCTTGCAATGGGAGAAGTGCTTAGCTTTGGGTCCAATCTTGCGGTGTCCTTTCCCAGTGACAGTAGGGGCATCAAGGCACGTATTGTATTGTTGCCATAGAGGATAACAAGATGGGGTTTATATCATATTGCATGAGTTTATCCCTCTACATCATGTCATCTTGCTTAAAGCGTTACTCTGTTCTTATGAACTTAATACTCTAGATGCATGCTGGATAGCGGTCGATGTGTGGAGTAATAGTAGTAGATGCAGGCAGGAGTCGGTCTACTTGTCTCGGACGTGATGCCTATATACATGATCATACCTAGATATTCTCATAACTATGCTCAATTCTGTTAATTGCTCAACAGTAATTTGTTCACCCACCGTAATACTTATGCTCTTGAGAGAAGCCACTAGTGAAACCTATGGCCCCGGGTCTATTTTTCGTCATATTAATCTCCCATCAACAAGCTATTTCCGTTGCCTTTTATTTTGCTTCTATTTTACTTTGCATCTTTATCACAAAAATACCAAAAATATTATCTTATCATATCTATCAGATCTCACTCTCGTAAGTGACCGTGAAGGGATTGACAACCCCTTATCGTGTTGGTTGCGAGGATTTATTTGTTTGTGTAGGTGCGAGGGACTCGTGTGTGGCCTCCTACTGGAATGATACCTTGGTTCTCAAAACTGAGGGAAATACTTACGCTACTTTGTTGCATCACCCTTTCCTCTTCAAGGGAAAACCTACGCAGTGCTCAAGAGGTAGCACCGGCCGTGAGGGTTTTTATAGCAGGCCAGTAAGCATTGGGATTTTGGGGGATTTCACCGAGTCGGGCGGGAACCTGCGAGGTTGCGCGGGAACGGGCTCACCGACGAGTCATTGGCGCCACCATTTGGCAAAAAGAACGCCCCCGCGCGCTGCGCAAGCTTGCAATGTAAGCCGTCTGCTGCAGCGGGGTGACAAGACGTGCGAAAGGAGGACGAAGGGCCACGTACACATACGGTTAATAAAAAAATGTTTGCGATTTAATTACCTACTATACCACCATCTTGGTTTATAAGTATGATTTAACTAATAAAATACGAATGCATGTCGCCAAAGATTATATAGTCGGATTTGTATTTGAACATAGTTTCCAATTATATAATTTAAAACATGCATTAACATTTTGTTGGTTAAATTTGAGGGCAAAGTATGGCACGGAATATAAAGGAGACTATAGACTAGACGGAGGTGGTACCACACGGCCGCTCTCTACGCAGCGACGCAACTGTCGGTCGGCTTGTAGGCGACCATTTCTTGCGTGTTCAACTGCTCTATGCATGTGGTTGCTTGCGGTACAGGCGTCCATGGCGCGCTCTGCTCTCGCGTCCCTCCGGGTGCTCTGCCCTCGTCCCTCCACGCATGCTGCCAGTGTTTGGGGCCGGTGCACGATCACGCACATTCGTGTGCAAGCGGTTGCGCCGGGCGCGGCGCGACGATGCAGTTATCTGCTGCAAAAACTGCCATGCGGATGCGCCGACAATCCACGCCGCCCGGCCCTGCGGCCATTTACCTTCATCTCTCGTCTCACATACAGAGAGGACATCCAGTGGTTCCAATGGCGCTCCCCGTGGCTCCGATGGCGCTTCTAGTGGCCGACGACGACAACGGCGGGAAGTTCACCATGCATCACGTAGTGGACACCCACGTGAGGGGGAAGGCCCTCTCGGTGGTGTACACGAACGATCCGGTCTCAGTGGAGAGCTCCATCCAAACTATGGAGCAGTTCCTGAAGGAAATATGCCCTAGAGTCAATAATAAAGTTATTATTTATTTCCTTATTTCATGATAAATGTTTATTATTCATGCTAGAATTGTATTAACCGGAAACATAATACATGTGTGAATACATAGACAAACAGAGTGTCACTAGTATGCCTCTACTTGACTAGCTCATTAATCAAAGATGGTTATGTTTCCTAACCATAGACAAGGAGTTGTTATTTGATTAATGGGATCACATCATTAGGTGAATGATCTGATTGACTTGACCCATTCCGTTAGCTTAGCACTTGATCGTTTTGTTTGTTGCTATTGCTTTCTTCATGACTTATACATGTTCCTACGACTATGAGATTATGCAACTCCCATTTACCGGAGGAACACTTTGTGTGCTACCAAACGTCACAACGTAACTGGGTGATTATAAAGGTGCTCTACAGGTGTCTCCAAAGGTACTTGTTGGGTTGGCGTATTTTGAGATTAGGATTTGTCACTCCGATTGTCGAAGAGGTATCTCTGGGCCCTCTCAGTAATGCACATCACATAAGCCTTGCCGGTAACGAGTAAAGAGACTTTCCGGTAACGAGATTGAACTAGGTATTGAGATACCGACGATCGAATCTCGGGCAAGTAACATACCGATGACAAAGGGAACAACGTATGTTGTTATGCGGTCTGACCGATAAAGATCTTCGTAGAATATGTAGGAACCAATATGAGCATCCAGGTTCCACTATTGGTTATTGACCGGAGGCGTGTCTCGGTCATGTCTACATTGTTCTCGAACCGTAGGGTCCGCACGCTTAACGTTACGATGACAGTTTCATTATGAGTTTATGTATTTTGATGTACCGAAGGTTGTTTGGAGTCCCGGATGTGATCATGGACATGACGAGGAGTCTCGAAATGGTCGATACATAAAGATCGATATATTGGAAGCCTATATTTGGATATCGGAATCGTTCCGGGTGAAATCAGGATTTTACCGGAGTACCGGGGGGTTATCGGAACCCCCCCCCCGGGGGGGTTATTAGGCCTACATGGGACCCAAAGGGAGAAGAGTAAAGGAGGCAAGAGGTGGCCGCGCGCCCCTCCCCTCTCTAGTCCGAATAGGACAAGGAGAGGGGGCGGCGCCCCCCCCCCTTTCCTTTCCCTCTTCCTCCTCTTTCCCCTTCTCCTTCTCCAACTAGGAAAGAAGGGAGTCCTACTCCCGGTGGGAGTAGGACTCCCCCTTGGCGCGCCCTCCTTGGCCGGCCGCCCCCTCCCCTTGGCTCCTTTATATACGGGGGCAGGGGGCACCCTAGAACACACAAGTTGATCTTCGTGATCATTCCTTAGCCGTGTGCGGTGCCCCCCTCCACCATATTCCACCTCGGTCATATCGTAGCGGTGCTTAGGCGAAGCCCTGCGACGGTTGAACATCAAGATCGTCACCACGCCGTCGTGCTGATGGAACTCCTCCCCGAAGCTTTGCTGGATCGGAGCCCGGGGAGCGTCATCGAGCTGAACGTGTGCCAAGAACTCGGAGGTGCCGGAGTAACGGTGCTTGGATCGGTCAGACCAGGAAGACGTACGACTACTTCCTCTATGTTGCGTCAATGCTTCCGCTTCGGTCTACGAGGGTACGTAGACAACACTCTCCCCTCTCGTTGCTATGCATCACCATGATCTTGCGTGTGCATAGGAAATTTTTTGAAATTACTACGTTCCCCAACAGTGGCATCCGAGCCTAGGTTTTATGGTTTGATGTTATATGCACGAGATGAACACAAGTGAGTTGTGGGCGATATAAGTCATACTGCTTACCAGCATGTCATACTTTGGTTTGGCGGTATTGTTGGATGAAGCGGCCCGGACCGACATTACGCGTACGCTTACGCGAGACTGGTTCTACCGCCGTGCTTTGCACACAGGTGGCTAGCGGGTGTCAGTTTCTCCAACTTTAGTTGAACCGAGTGTGACTACGCCCGGTCCTTGCGAAGGTTAAAACAACACCAACTTGACAAACTATCGTTGTGGTTTGATGCGTAGGTAAGATTGGTTCTTGCTAAGCCCGTAGCAGCCACGTAAAACTTGCAACAACAAAGTAGAGGACGTCTAACTTGTTTTTGCAGGGCATGTTGTGATGTGATATGGTCAAGACATGATGCTAAATTTTATTGTATGAGATGATCTTGTTTTGTAACCAAGTTATCGGCAACTGGCAGGAGCCATATGGTTATCGCTTTATTGTATGCAATGTAATCGCCCTGTAATGCTTTACTTTATCACTAAGCGGTAGCGATAGTCGTAGAAGCATAAGATTGGCTAGACGACAACGATGCTACGATGGAGATCAAGGTGTCGCGCCAGTGACGATGGCAATCATGGAGGTGCTTCGGAGATGGAGATCACAAGCACAAGATGATGATGGCCATATCATATCACTTATATTGATTGCATGTGATGTTTATCTTTTATGCATCTTATCTTGCTTTGATTGACGGTAGCATTTTAAGATGATCTCTCACTAATTATCAAGAAGTGTTCTCCCTGAGTATGCACCATCGCCAAAGTTCGTCGTGCCCAGACACCACGTGATGATCGGGTGTGATAAGCTCTACGTTCATCTACAACTAGTGCAAGCCAGTTTTGCACACGCAGAATACTCAGGTTAAACTTGATGAGCCTAGCATATGCAGATATGGCCTCGGAACACGGAGACCGAAAGGTCGAGCGTGAATCATATAGTAGATATGATCAACATAATGATGTTCACCATTGAAAGCTACTCCATTTCACGTGATGATCGGTTATGGTTTAGTTGATTTGGATCACGTGATCACTTAGAGGATTAGAGGGATGTCTATCTAAGTGGGAGTTCTTAAGTAATATGATTAATTGAACTTAAATTTATCATGAACTTAGTACCTGATAGTATCTTGCTTGTCTATGTTGATTGTAGATAGATGGCCCGTGTTGTTGTTCCGTTGAATTTTAATGCGTTCCTTGAGAAAGCAAAGTTGAAATATGATGGTAGCAATTACGCGGACTGGGTCCGTAACTTGAGGATTATCCTCATTGCTGCACAGAAAAGTTACGTCCTGGAAGCACCGCTGGGTGCCAGGCCTGCTGCTGATGCAACTGACGACGTTAAGAACGTCTGGCAGAGCAAAGCTGATGACTACTCGATAGTTCAATGTGCCATGCTTTACGGCTTAGAACCGGGACTTCAACGATGTTTTGAACGTCATGGAGCATATGAGATGTTCCAGGAGTTGAAGTTAATATTCCAGAAGAATGACCGGATTGAGAGATATGAAGTCTCCAATAAGTTCTGTAGCTGCAAGATGGAGGGGAATAGTTCTGCCAGTGAGCATATACTCAAGATGTCTGGGTATTGTAATCACTTGATTCAACTGGGAGTTACTCTTCCGGATGATAGCGTCATTGACAGAATTCTCCAATCACTTCCACCTAGCTACAAGAGCTTCGTGATGAACTATAATATGCAAGGAATGGATAAGACAATTCCCGAGCTCTTCGCAATGCTAAAGGCTGCGGAGGTAGAAATCAAGAAGAAGCATCAAGTGTTGATGGTCAACAATACCACTAGTTTCAAGAAAAAGGGCAAAGGAAAGAAGAAGGGGAACTTCAATAAGAACAACAAGCAAGTTGCTGCTCAGGAGAAGAAACCCAAGTCTGGACCTAAGCCTGGAACTGAGTGCTTCTACTGCAAGCAGACTGGACACTGGAAGCGGAACTGCCCCAAGTATTTGGCGGATAAGAAGGATGGCAAGGTGAACAAAGGTATATGTGATATACATGTTATTGATGTGTACCTTACTAGAGCTCGCAGTAGCACCTGGGTATTTGATACTGGTTCTGTTGCTAATATTTGCAATTCGAAACAGGGACTACGGATTAAGCGAACACTGGCAAAGGACGAGGTGACGATGCGCGTGGGAAATGGTTCCAATGTCGATGTGATCGCGGTCGGCACGCTACCTCTACATCTACCTTCGGGATTAGTATTAGACCTAAATAATTGTTATTTGGTGCCAGCGTTGAGCATGAACATTATATCTAGATCTTGTTTGATGCGAGACGGTTATTCATTTAAATCGGAGAATAATGGTTGTTCTATTTATATGAGTAATATCTTTTATGGTCATGCACCCATGAAGAGTGGTCTATTTTTGATGAATCTCGATAGTAGTAATACACATATTCATAATGTTGAAGCCAAAAGATGCAGAGTTGATAATGATAGTGCAACTTATTTGTGGCACTGCCGTGTAGGTCATATCGGTGTAAAACGCATGAAGAAACTCCATACTGATGGACTTTTGGAACCGCTTGATTATGAATCACTTCGTACTTGCAAACCGTGCCTCATGGGCAAGATGACTAAAACGCCGTTCTCCGGTACTATGGAGAGAGCAACAGATTTATTAGAAATCATACATACAGATGTATGTGGTCCGATGAATGTTGAGGCTCGGGGCGGATATCGTTATTTTCTCACCTTCACAGATGATTTAAGCAGATATGGGTATATCTACTTAATGAAACATAAGTCTGAAACATTTG
This sequence comes from Aegilops umbellulata, assembly GCA_032464435.1. Taxonomy (NCBI): domain Eukaryota; kingdom Viridiplantae; phylum Streptophyta; class Magnoliopsida; order Poales; family Poaceae; genus Aegilops; species Aegilops umbellulata. Next base: position 654,162,805 of record CP136057.1, read on the forward strand.
AAAAGTTCAAAGAATTTCAGAGTGAAGTTGAAAATCATCGTAACAAGAAAATAAAGTTTCTACGATCTGATCGTGGAGGGGAATATTTGAGTTACGAGTTTGGTCTACATTTGAAACAATGTGGAATAGTTTCGCAGCTCACGCCACCCAGAACACCACAGCGTAATGGTGTGTCCGAACGTCGTAATCGTACTTTACTTGATATGGTGCGATCTATGATGTCTCTTACAGATTTACCGCTATCGTTTTGGGGTTATGCTTTAGAGACAGCCGCATTCACATTAAATAGGGCACCATCAAAATCCGTTGAGACGACACCTTATGAACTATGGTTTAGCAAGAAACCAAAGTTGTCGTTTCTTAATGTTTGGGGTTGCGATGCTTATGTGAAAAAGCTTCAACCTGATAAGCTCGAACCCAAATCGGAGAAATGTGTCTTCATAGGATACCCAAAGGAGACTGTTGGGTACACCTTCTATCACCGATCCGAAGGCAAGACCTTCGTTGCTAAGAATGGATCCTTTCTAGATAAGGAGTTTCTCTCGAAAGAAGTGAGTGGGAGGAAAGTAGAACTTGATGAGGTAACTGTACCTGCTCCCTTGTTGGAAAATAGTACATCACAGGAACCGGTTTCTGTGACGTCAAAACCAATTAGTGAGGAAGTTAATGATGATGATCATAGAACTTCAGATCAAGTTGCTACAGAACCTCATAGATCGAACAGAGTAAGATCCGCACCAGAGTGGTACGGTAATCCTATTCTGGAAGTCATGCTACTAGATCATGATGAACCTACGAACTATGAAGAAGCAATGGTGAGCCCAGATTCCGCAAAATGGCTTGAAGCCATGAAATCTGAGATGGGATCCATGTATGAGAACAAAGCGTGGACTTTGGTTGACTTGCCCGATGGTCGGCAAGCAATTGAGAATAAATGGATCTTCAAGAAGACTGACGCTGACGGTAATGTTACTGTCTACAAAGCTCGACTTGTTGCAAAGGGTTTTCGACAAGTTCAAGGGATTGACTACGATGAGACCTTCTCACCCGTAGCGATGCTTAAGTCTGTCCGAATCATGTTAGCAATTGTCGTATTTTATGATTATGAAATTTGGCAAATGGATGTCAAAACTGCATTCTTGAATGGATTTCTGGAAGAAGAGTTGTATATGATGCAACCAGAAGGTTTTGTCGATCCAAAGGGAGCTAACAAAGTGTGCAAGCTCCAGCGATCCATTTATGGACTGGTGCAAGCCTCTCGGAGTTGGAATAAACGCTTTGATAGTGTGATCAAAGCATTTGGTTTTATACAGACTTTTGGAGAAGCCTGTATTTACAAGAAAGTGAGTGGGAGCTCTATAGCATTTCTAATATTATATGTGGATGACATATTACTGATTGGAAATGATATAGAATTTCTGGATAGCATAAAGGGATACTTGAATAAGAGTTTTTCAATGAAGGACCTCGGTGAAGCTGCTTACATATTGGGCATTAAGATCTATAGAGATAGATCAAGACGCTTAATTGGACTTTCACAAAGCACATACCTTGACAAAGTTTTGAAGAAGTTCAAAATGGATCAAGCAAAGAAAGGGTTCTTGCCTGTATTGCAAGGTGTGAAGTTGAGTAAGACTCAAAGCCCGACCACTGCAGAAGATAGAGAGAAAATGAAAGATGTTCCCTATGCTTCAGCCATAGGCTCTATCATGTATGCAATGCTGTGTACCAGACCTGATGTGTGCCTTGCTATAAGTCTGGCAGGGAGGTACCAAAGTAATCCAGGAGTGGATCACTGGACAGCGGTCAAGAACATCCTGAAATACCTGAAAAGGACTAAGGATATGTTTCTCGTATATGGAGGTGACAAAGAGCTCATCGTAAATGGTTACGTTGATGCAAGCTTTGACACTGATCCGGACGATTCTAAATCGCAAACGGATACGTGTTTACTTTAAATGGTGGAGCTGTCAGTTGGTGCAGTTCTAAACAAAGCGTCGTGGCGGGATCTACATGTGAAGCGGCATACATAGCTGCTTCGGAAGCAGCAAATGAAGGAGTCTAGATGAAGGAGTTCATATCCGATCTAGGTATCATACCTAGTGCATCGGGTCCAATGAAAATCTTTTGTGACAATACTGGAGCAATTGCCTTAGCGAAGGAATCCAGATTTCACAAGAGAACCAAGCACATCAAGAGACGCTTCAATTCCATCCGGGATCTAGTCCAGGTGGGAGACATAGAAATTTGCAAGATACATACGGATCTGAATGTTGCAGACCCGTTGACTAAGCCTCTTCTACGAGCAAAACATGATCAGCACCAAGACTCCATGGGTGTTAGAATCATTACTGTGTAATCTAGATTATTGACTCTAGTGCAAGTGGGAGACTGGAGGAAATATGCCCTAGAGGCAATAATAAAGTTATTATTTATTTCCTTATTTCATGATAAATGTTTATTATTCATGCTAGAATTGTATTAACCGGAAGCATAATACATGTGTGAATACATAGACAAACAGAGTGTCACTAGTATGCCTCTACTTGACTAGCTCATTAATCAAAGATGGTTATGTTTCCTAACCATAGACAAGGAGTTGTTATTTGATTAATGGGATCACATCATTAGGTGAATGATCTGATTGACTTGACCCATTCCGTTAGCTTAGCACTTGATCGTTTTGTTTGTTGCTATTGCTTTCTTCATGACTTATACATGTTCCTACGACTATGAGATTATGCAACTCCCGTTTACCGGAGGAACACTTTGTGTGCTACCAAACGTCACAACGTAACTGGGTGATTATAAAGGTGCTCTACAGGTGTCTCCAAAGGTACTTGTTGGGTTGGCGTATTTCGAGATTAGGATTTGTCACTCCGATTGCCGGAGAGGTATCTCTGGGCCCTCTCGGTAATGCACATCACATAATCCTTGCAAGCATTACAACTAATGAGTTAGTTGTGAGATGATGTATTACAGACCGAGTAAAGAGACTTGCCGGTAACGAGATTGAACTAGGTATTGGGATACCGACGATCGAATCTCGGGCAAGTAACATACCGATGACAAAGGGAACAACGTATGTTGTTATCCGGTTTGACCGATAAAGATATTCGTAGAATATGTAGGAACCAATATGAGCATCCAGGTTCCGCTATTGGTTATTGACCGGAGACGTGTCTCGGTCATGTCTACATTGTTCTCGAACCGTAGGGTCCGCACGCTTAACATTACGATGACAGTTTCATTATGAGTTTATGTATTTTGATGTACCGAAGGTTGTTCGGAGTCCCGGATGTGATCATGGACATGACGAGGAGTCTCGAAATGGTCGAGACATAAAGATCGATATATTGGAAGCCTATATTTGGATATCGGAATCGTTCCGGGTGAAATCGGGATTTTACCGGAGTACCGGGGGGTTATCGGAATCCCCCCGGGGGTTATTGGGCCTACATGGGCCCTAAAGGGAGAAGAGGAAAGGAGGCAAGAGGTGTCCGCGCGCCCCTCCCCTCTTTAGTCCGAATAGGACAAGGAGAGGGGGGCGGCGCCCCCCCCCCCCTTTCCTTTCCCTCTTCCTCCTCTTTTCCCCTTCTCCTTCTCCAACTAGGAAAGAAGGGAGTCCTACTCCCGGTGGGAGTAGGACTCCCCCTTGGCGCGCCCTCCTTGGCCGGCCGCCCCCTCCTCTTGGCTCCTTTATATACGGGGGCAGGGGGCACCCTAGAACACACAAGTTGATCTTCGTGATCATTCCTTAGCCGTGTGCGGTGCCCCCCTCCACCATATTCCACCTCGGTCATATTGTAGCGGTGCTTAGGCGAAGCCCTGCGACGGTTGAACATCAAGATCATCACCACACCGTCGTGCTGACGGAACTCCTCCCCGAAGCTTTGCTGGATCGGAGCCCAGGGAGCGTCATCGAGCTGAACGTGTGCCAAGAACTCGGAGGTGCCGGAGTAACGGTGCTTGGATCGGTCGGACCGGGAAGACGTACGACTACTTCCTCTACGTTGCGTCAATGCTTCCGCTTCGGTCTACGAGGGTACGTAGACAACACTCTCCCCTCTCGTTGCTATGCATCACCATGATCTTGCGTGTGCGTAGGAATTTTTTTGAAATTACTACGTTCCCCAACTGTTCCTTGCCGAGGACAAGTATCGAGTGGTAGGCTTCGACCTCAAGTACACCATCGGTCGTGCCAGGAACGATCAGAAGGTTGTCTCCGCCCAGTTGTGCGTGCGACATGACGTCCTCGTCTACCACTTCCACCTTGCCGCAAGGCCTTGCGAGCGTTTCTCAAGGTTTATCAAGAGCTCCGACTACAGTTTCGCTACGGTGGACACCACGAACGATCTAAAAGTGCTCAAGGTTTCGGACTTGAAATGCCCGAATCTTGTCAACATCCAGCACCACTACAAGGTCTGGGGCAGCGACAAAAACAAACTGAACTCCCTAGTTGACCTTGCCTCGGCCATCATCGACCCCTACTACGCGAAGATGAAGGAAGAGAGCAATAAGGACAAGAACGCCTGCACAGTGTGTGGCATAGAAGACTGGATAAACAACATGTCAAGTACGCGGCCATGGACGCGTACACAAGCTACGAGATGTACAGGCGGATCGTTGACATGAGGAACTGTCTTCTTCCTGACAAAGATGAGAGATTGAGCCACATAGCAGTGGCGAGAGCGTCACAAGAAGTAGATGACTAGACGATCGTTTCTCCTACTTTAGAATGCATGCAATTGTTTATTAAGGTGTGTGCAAATGATCTTTATAGTCACTTATGTAATTGGATGTTTATTTCAGTTATATATATACATGTTATTCTACTGTAGACAGAGCAATTCACACGGCTTATTAGCAGCAATCGTCTGTGTTATTATTGGTCTTCGCACACATTTCAGATTACGGATCTGTTTGCAGCGTATCACACATCTTATTCAGTTGAACCGTTTCCATTGTGTTGCCTAATCACACACAGTTCATCCCAATGAACCATATGTTGTATATCGCACACGCCTTCATCTGGCTGCCCGTTTATTTTGTGCCTCCTCATTCCAAACAGTTAATTGAGCTGAATCGTATGCCCTGCATCGCACACGCAACTAAATTATGAACCGTGTTTGATGCATCTGTCATCGCAAACGTTTTGCACCTTTTTTGACGGTTTTTTACACCATTGTTTGTGATTATGGCATCGCACACAGTTTCGTCGAAGGGTCTCTGGTCGTGGTGTCGCATTTGGACCATCCTGCAGTAGTGCTTCAAGCATACTAACCAAGCAATTATGTCTTCTCAAAATAAAATAGCAAAAGAAAGCTCATCCCTGCAAAATCATATAGTTTGGCTATGCTCCACCTTTGTCATATAAAATGCTCCAATCATGCACAACCCCGGTTTCAGCCAAGCAATTGTTTCATACTTTAGTATTCTCAAACTTCTTCAATTTTCACGCAATATATGAGCGCGAGCCATGGACATAGCACTATAGGTGGAATAGAATGGTGGTTGTGGAGAAAACAAAAAGGAGAAGATAGTCTCACATCAACTAGGCGTATCAATGGGCTATGTAGATGCCCATCAATAAATATCAATATGAGTGAGTAGGGATTGCCATGCAATGGATGCACTGGAGCTATAAGTATATGAAAGCTCAACAAAAGGAACTAAGTGGGTGTGCATCCAACTTGCTTGCTCACGAAGACCTAGGGCAATTTGAGGAAGCCCATCATTGGAATATACAAGCCAAGTTCTATAATGAAAAATTCCCACTAGTATATGAAAGTGACAACATAAGAGACTCTCTATTATGAAGATCATGGTGCTACTTTGAAGCACAAGTGTGGAAAAAGGATAGTAATATTGTCCCTTCTCTTTTTTTCTCTCATTTTCTTTTTTTAGTGGGCTTCTTTGGCCTCTTTTTTTTATTTGGGCTTCTTTGGCCTCTTTTATTTTTCGTCCGGAGTCTCATCCCAACTTGTGGGGGAATCATAGTCTCCATCATCCTTTCCTCACATGGGACAATGCTCTAATAATGAAGATCATCACACTTTTATTTACTTACAACTCAAGAATTACAACTCGATATTTAGAACAAAATATGACTCTATGTGAATGCCTCTGGTGGTGTATTGGGATGTGCAATGAATCAAGAGTGACATGTATGAAAAAAATTATGAATGGTGGCCATGCCACAAATACGATGTCAACTACATGATCATGCAAAGCAATATGACTATGATGAAGCGTGTCATAATAAACGGAACGGTGGAAAGTTGCATGGAAATATATCTCGGAATGGCTATGGAAATGCCATAATAGATAGGTATGGTGGCTGTTTTGAGGAAGGTAAATGATGGGTTTATGGTACCGGCGAAATTTGCGTGGCACAAGATAGGCTAGCAATGGTGGAAGGGTGAGAGTGTTTATAATCCATGGACTCAACATTAGTCATAAAGAACTCACATACTTATTGAAAAAATCTACAAGCCATCAAAACCAAGCACTATGCACATGCTCCTAGGGGAAGGGTTGGTAGGAGTTAACCATCGCGCGATCCCGACCTCCACACATAAGGAAGGCAATCAAAGAAACACCCCGTGCTTCAATTTGTCACACAACGGTTACCATACGTGCATGCTACGGGACTTGCAAACCTCAACACAAGTATTTCTAAATTTCACAATTACTCAACTAGCACGACTCTAATATCACCATCTTCATATCTCAAAACAATCATCAAGTATCAAACTTCTCATAGTATTCGATGCACTCTATATGAAAGTTTTTATTATACCCGTCTTGAATGCGCATCATATTAGGACTAATTTTATAACCAAAGCAAATTACCATGCTGTTCTAAAATACTCTCAAAATAATATAAGTGAAGCATGACAGATCAATAATTTCTATAAAATAAAACCACCACCGTGCTATGCTCTAAAAAGATATAAGTGAAGTATTAGAGCAAAATTATCTAGCTCAAAAGATATAAGTGAAGCACATAGAGTATTCTAATAAATTCCGATTCATGTGTGTCTCTTCCAAAAGGTGTGTACAACAAGGATGATTGTGGTAAACTAAAATGCAAAGACTCAATTCATACAAGACGCTCCAAGCAAAACACATATCATGTGGCGAATAAAAATATAGCCTCAAGTAAAGTTACCGATAGACGAAGACGAAAGAGGGGATGCCTTCCGGGGCATCCCCAAGCTTAGGCTTTTGGTTGTCCTTGAATTTTACCTTGGGGCGCCTTGGGCATCCCCAAGCTTAGGCTCTTGCCACTCCTTATTCCAAAATCCGTCAAATCTTTACCCAAAAACTTGAAAACTTCACAACACAAAACTTAACAGAAAATCTCGTGAGCTCCGTTAGTATAAAAAAACAAACCACCACTTTAAGATACTGCAATGAACTCATTCTTTATTTGTATTGGTGTTAAACCTACTATATTCCAACTTCTCTATGGTTCATACCCCCCGATACTACTCATAGATTCATCAAAATAAGCAAGCAACACACGAAAAACAGAATCTGTCAAAAACAGAACAATCTGTAGCAATCTGATTCATACACATACTTATGTAACTCCAACAATTCTGAGAAATTAGGAAGTCCTAAGAAATTTATTTTATTAATCTTCTGCAAAAAGAATCAACTGAAAAGCACGTTCCTGTGATTTATGAAAATTATTTTCGTGCACGCAAAAGTTTCTGTTTTTCAGAAAGATCAAATTAACTATCACCGTAGGTTATCCTAAAAGTATTACTTGGCACAAACACTAGTTAAAACATAAAACCACATCTAACCAGAGGCTAGCTGAATTATTTATTACTAAACAGGAACAAAAAGCAAAGAACAAAAATAAAATTGGGTTGCCTCCCAACAAGCGTTATCGTTTAACGCCCCTAGCTAGGCATAAAAACAAGAATAGATCTAGGTATTGCCCTCTTTGGTATGCAATTAATAGGTGGCTTTCATAATAGATTCATAAGGTAATTTAATTTTCTTTCTAGGAAAGTGTTCCATGCCTTTCCATAATGGAAATTGGAATCTAATATTTCCTTCTTTCATGTCAATAATTGCAGCAATCGTTCTAACGAAAGGTCTACCAAGAATAATAGGACATGTAGGATTGCAATCTATATCAAGAATGATGAAATCTACGGGCACATAATTCCTATTTGCAACAATAAGAACATCATTAATTCTTCCCATAAGTTTCTTAATGGTGGAATCCGCAAGGTGCAAATTTAAAGAACAATCATCAAATTCACGAAAACCTAACACATCACACAAAGTTTTTGGAATCGTGGAAACACTAGCACCCAAATCACACAAAGCATAGCATTCATAATCTTTAATCTTAATTTTAATAGTTGGTTCCCACTCAACATAAAGTTTTCTAGGAATAGAAACTTCTAGTTCAAGCTTTTCTTGATAAGATTGCATTAAGGCAGCAACGAGATGTTTAGTGAAAGCTTTATTTTGATCATAAGCATGAGGAGAATTTAGCACGGATTGTAACAAGGAAATACAATCTATCAAAGAGCAATTATCATAATTAAATTCCTTGAAATCCAAAATAGTGGGTTCATTGCTATGTAAAGTTTTGACCTCTTCCATCCCACTTTTATTAATTTTAGCATCAAGATCTAAAAACTCCGAATCATTGGGACACCTTTTAACTAAAGTTGACTCATCTCTAGTCCCACCTTTATCAAGATTCATATTGGAAAACAAAGATTTAATAGGAGTCACATCAATCACTTTTAGATCTTCATCATTATTATCATGAAAACTAGAAGAACACGCTTTCACAAAGCAATCTTTTTTAGCACGCATTCTAGCGGTTCTTTCTTTGCACTTATCAATGGAAATTCTCATGGCTTTGAGAGACTCATTGATATCATGCTTAGGCGGGATAGATCTAATTTTCAAAGAATCAACATCAAGAGAAATTCTATCCCCGTTCCTAGCCAACTCATCAATCTTTAGCAATTTTTCTTCAACTAAAGCATTGAATTCTTTTGCGAACTCATAAATTCTTTAACACTAATCTCAAAATCAGAGGGCGTCTTATTAAAATAGGATTCCTTTCCCCAATTATTGCATGCATGCATATAAGACAAAAATGATGATGTCAGCAGAGATTTCATCGAATTTAAAAATTCAAAATGTTTTGTAGCTCTAACCGTCGCACTAATTGAAGAACCGTTTTCACATAAAAAAAATTGTCGCGGCGAGACCTTTGAAACTAGATCCCATTTTGATATGTTCCGACGACTTTTTTTCGGGTCAAAAGTTACCAGACCTAGGCTTAATAAGTTATCACGTCTGTGGTACGTCAATTACCATCCTGTTTTCATAGAAATTATCGAGGCATAAAAATGGCCCCTTCAACATTCTCTCCACATGCAAATGCACTAGAGCACATAAAAGTTGATGTCAAATGTAGATTCTCACTATTTCAAAATTGTAAAATGTTTTGTAGCTCAAACTATGGTTCATTATTGAAAATCGTTTTCACATTAAAAAAAACTATCGTGACGAGAACTTCGAAGCTAGATCTCATGTTGGCATGTTTTGATCACTTTTTTGGTCAAAAGTTATCAGTTGTGTTATATGTATATTAACATGTTATTTATGCAGAAGTGACCGGGGATGTGTTTTCAGCATCTTCTTTCCCCCGGGTCAAAGTTACCATGCTATTTGTACCTAAATTATTAGGTCCGTGATGCATATATTACCGTGCTATTTGCAAGAAGTAAACGGGGTATTCCTCAACAACTTTTTATTCGGGTCTAAATTTACCACGATGTTTGTACCTAAATTATCAGGTCTGCGATGTGTGAGTTACCATGCTATTCACACAAAAGTTATCGGGGGGTGTATTCACCAACAACCCTCCCCCACCCCTCACCATCGTCGCCAAAGTTACCAAGACTGGGGTACATAAGTTATCAGGTCTGTGATATGTGAGTTATCATGCTATTCACACAAAAAAATTATCGGGGGTATATTTCATGCCCCCTCCCCCACACAAACCCGATCATCAAATTTACCAAGACCAAGGTACATAAGTTATCAGGTCTGCGATGCGTGAGTTACCGTGCTATTCGCATAAAAGTTACCGGGGGCATATTTCAGCACCCCTTCTCGCCAAAGTTACTAGGACCGGGGTGCATAAGTTATCGGGTCTCCTCACACCAAAGTTACTGGGGGATATTTCATCAACCCCTCCCCCTCGCCCCTCCCCAAAAGTTATCAGGACCGGGGTGCGTAAGTTATCGGGTCTCTGATGTCTGAGTTACCATGTTGTTCACACCAGAGTAACTGGGGATATTTCATCAAAGTTATGAGGATCGGGGTACATAAGTTTATCAGGTATGTGATGTGTGAGTTATCATGATATTCACACAAAAGTGACCCAGGATATTTCGTCAATGCCTTCCCCCTAATCGCCAAAGTTATCAGTACCGGGTACATAAGTTAACAGGTCTGTGATGTGTGAGTTACCATGATATACACACACAAAATTACCAGCGGTATATTTCATCAACCTCCCCCGCCAAAATTACCATGGTGTCATCAACTCGAGACGAGTTGATAAAATAATATACTTAAGTGCGGAAAAGATCGGACATTGCATTCACTTTTGTGCAAACGTAGAAAAGAAGACAGGTTAAAAAAGCCTATTTGCTTTCATTTTTTTCAAAAAAAGGGAATGTAGGTGAGGTGGTTGGCTAGTTGGGTTACCTTGTAACAGGCACAAGGATCGCCAACAACACGCCCGGGAAAGTTGGATCTCAGGAGGCGATCGAGGAAGCGACTAGGGTCCCTTGCGCGCCGCCGGTGACGCCGCCGGTTCCCTCTCTCTCCGTCGACCGCTCCGGCAGTGGGAGGGAGGGGGAACCTCGGGTCTTTACACTAGGTGGGTGTGTGGTAGGGTTAGGGCTGAGGGAGACGCTACCGAGGCCGTTGCGGTGGTGTCGCGTCGGAATAAGTTTCTCCGGGCTCCGTTCGCGGTCAGGCGAGGCTTTTGTCTTCGTCTAGGAGCCAGCGGTGTTGGGGATCCCCGGATCTCGTCGAGGTCGCGGGCTATGGTGGTTGGAGATCCGTCGGCACTGGCCGTTTGGATACTCAAATGGACGATGGAGGCAGGGAGACGAAGACCTTTCTTCTTCCTTGTTGGTATGATTTGTTGCTGCTGTTCTTCTCTTTCCTCTGCGCTGATGCTGGTGGGAGTTCCTGCTTTGCCCGGGCGGATGGCCCGGCCGCGGTGTTGGACCGGTCGGATGACTCGAGTTCTCTTCCTTCCGGAAGGGACACTTTTCGCGGTACTCAAAGCCAAAGATGGCGACGGCTGTTGCAGGTGTGTTGGATTGATGTCCATGCCCTCTCAGCGTTGTTGTCAACAAAGGAGAAAACAGCATGGCGGCAATTGTACCATGATCGAAGATGATGACCTGTTTGCGACTGGTTGCAGATCCTTCTGCTGCAGGGGTCTTCTCTCAAGATTCAGGGATGATGACACAGGGCTCCGGAGATCTTCTTATGTTATGGTTGTCTTAGGGTACTCTAGGTGTTCATGGTCCTTTATGTTTGCGTTTCAGTGTGCTTGTAAGGGTCACCTACTTTGTACTGATTCGTGATTTGAATGAAGATTTTCTCAAAAAAAAAAACAGGCACAAGGATCGAATCCTGTTGGCACCACCTGAAAATTGGGAGTCGGAGAGATTAACGCGAGTTAATTATGCACCTGAAAATCGGGAATCACAGAGAGACATTCGCGCGAGATAAATATCCTACGTCTTGTTGGTCATGCGGATTTGTTGCAGATTTCCTGCCGACTGGAAATTAGCATTCTCGAATAGAAATTATATATGCATAGAAAATACATAGCTAGGCACCGTTCCATGGACTCTTCATGATCTGGCTTGTCTTTCCGTTGCGGAGGTAGTAGGCCCCGCTATTGAGGACCTCATGAATGATGTAAGGACCTTTCCATGGGGAAGAGAGCTTATTCTTTTGCCGCTTCTGTTTGAAGCGGAGAATGACGTCGTCGGTGTTGAACTCACGAAGCCGGACGCGCCTCCCTTGATACTACCATACCGTTTGCTGGTAGATAGTTGTGCGTTCAAGGGCGAGGAGCCGAGCTTTCTCCTTGGCGTTGACGCCATCTTCCCTGGATTCCTCCGTGGCCTCCTCGTACCCACGAACTCGTGGAGAATCATACTCTATGTCTGAGGGTAACACCGCTTCTTCCCCGTGCATCAAGAATGGTGTATAGCCAATGAACCTATTTGGGGTGGTCCGTAGGCTAGGATGGATGGGAACTCGTTAACCCATTTTCATTTTGCTCGCATCTGGAGGAAGTCGTCAACCCATTTTCGTTTTGCTCGGACCAACGGGGATATGAGACGGGCCTTCAAATCATGCATGATCAACCCATTGGCGCACTCCACATGACACCAAGGAGTAATCAATTTGGATTCTTCTTTTGTGGTAGAACTCCTTGAACGCATCTGCTGTAAAATTGAAAGCATTGTCGGTGATTGTTAGAGTTGTGTCGAATATTATTGTATAAGGTAGGTTATAGTTAAACTTGGTTTTGGACTGTGTGTAGACATGGTAGGAGTTGTGTCCTAATAGGATACTTGTATCCTAGACCTCTCATATATATCGGGGGTAGACACACGATGTAACCTATGTCAACATAATAGCACAAGTACGGAGGGGGAGCCGGCGGCGTGATGGTGTCACGTGGAGGAGCGCCCGTAGTCAGGCCCCGGGGATATAGCCATATCGATGAGTCTCGTTAATAAATCTCGGTGTCGTGCCTCGTATGATTGCTTTGTCCTCGGTAGATCGACGTTGGCCTCAAATTACTTTTAATAAGTGGTATCATTAGATCGGGTAGAAGCAATCAGGAATCGAGCGGAGCGAACGGCGTGCAAGCGACGGCGTGAGACGCGCAAAGCGGGCGGTGCAGGGGTATGCAGCAGCACAACACGGTGCAAGAGGCAGGTGCGCGCTGGCAAGCATCACGGCGGCAGATCGACTTCCGGTCGATCGGAACCGCAGGAGAAGTGATTCGCTCGTGCGGTGCATAGGTCAACAAGGGTGCTGCGCGCAAGCTGGATGACATCAGCTGGTGGGCTATTGCGGACCATGTGCGGCAGGCTGGCCCAGGTGTGATGCTTGCTGCTGGAATATACACATCCGACGGAAAAGCGAAATCACAAATTAAGTAGTACTCGTTGCAAAGAACACTCGACCTTCCCAGGTCGCGACAAGTGATGCACATGCAGCACGCCACTTGTCGCAACCTGAGAGTTTTCTTTTTTTTTGTAGATCCGTTTATTCAAAACGTTTTATCTCTTAAACCGTGCGTCCAAATCTTGGACCGTTTTCACCATTGTATTCCTCGCGTCGAGATTTTCAAAACTAGATCCCATGTTGATAGGTTTTGACGAAAACCGGACAAAAAAACTGAACCAGGAGCACGGTTTTTTCCCTTTTCGAAAGAGGCACGCCCGTGCCTCTCGCGAAATCACAACCGTGCCTCTCGTGGAAGCAAAACCGTGACTCTCGTGGAAGGAAAAAAACAGAAAACACGTTTTGTTTTCCGTTTTCGAGAGGCACGGTCGTGACTCTCGCGAAAGCCCAACCGTGCCTCTCGCGAAAGCAAAACCGTGACTCTCGCGAAATAAACAAAAAGAAAAAAAAAGCGTATTTTTCCCTTTCCGAGAGGCACGGCCGTTACTCTCGCGAAAGCACAACCGTGCCTCTCGCGGAAGCAAAACCGTGACTCTCGTGAAAGAAAAAAAACAGAAAACGTGTTTTTTTTCTGAAAAGCACGGCCGTGACTCTCGCTAAAGCACAACCGTGACTCTCGCGGAAGAAAAACCGTGACTTTCGCGAAAGAAAGAAAAAGAGAACGCGTTTTTTCACGAAAAATTTTGTTTTTTAAAAAAATTGATCGAAAAACTAAGGAAGAACGGGGGGAAACTCAAACGTCGAAAAAACCCAGAAAAAATCGTTTAAAAAGCCGAAAACGTGTGCAGAAAAATAAAAAAATCCGGGAAGAGCGTCCAGAGCACGACACGTGGCGAATGGCTGAGAACGCATCAAGTGATGCCGATTGTTGCAAGGCTTCCGAAGAAGCGCTCGTTAACTAGTTGCTCACAAAGGCACATGAGATTTTGTTGTTGAAGAAAAAACAAAAATCGTTTCCAAGAGCTGCTACAGCGTGGTGTAACATGTGAGTCCCAGCTATCATCACGCGTGGACAAGCAGTTACATTTAAGCGTTAGCTGGGATTCGAACCAGCAACTTACTGGTTCCGAGAAAGCAGCGGCAACCATCAAGCTACATTCTCTCGACGTGACCAGTTACCTTCTTTTCTTTAATTATTTATTACTGTGTTTTCGAACGGTTTTGATTCGTTTTTCTTTTTATTTTTTATTACTGTTTTTCTTACTCTTTTGATAACTGCTCGAACTTTGTCATTTTCTGTATTAAAAAAAATCGATGAACCATTTTTCAAATACGTGAAATTTTTTGTAAAATCGATTAGCTCTTTTCCAAATTTGTGAACTTTTTTTTTAGTGTCGATGAACTTCTCTCAATTGATGATTTTTTTTTTCAAAATCCGGTAAACTTTTCGGATTTATAATAAATAAATTTGATTAACTTTTTTCAACACCATCAACTTTTTTTCAAAATCGGGTGAACTTTTTTTATATTCGTGAACTTTTTTCAAAATTGGGTTAACTTTTTTCAAATCTGTGATTTTTTTAAAAAACTGGTTAATTTTTTCCATATTCGTGAACTTTTAAAAATTGATGAACTTTTTTTGATTTTTGTGAAAAAATTTTAACAACCGATGAACTTTTAAAAATTTCTGAAATTGTTTTGTATAAATACTTTTTCTTTTTACAAATAATTTATAATAGGAGTAATACAAGGGTCAATTAGCCTGTTTTCGGATATCACATAGTGAAGTGATCGTGGTGCAGAGGTAAGCCGCTAAGTTTGTTGACGATAGCATGTCAGTTCGAATCCCACTGCCCGCATACAAAATTGTCTCGATTATTTTTTCTGGCTGGACGGAGTGAGGCTGGCCGGCCCACTTCGGCTCGCCTTCGAAAAAGTTCACTGGATTTTCCTGCTAGCTACTCCGCCTAGGTCCATTTCGTGGTAAGTAGTAGAGGCGCGTCATATTTGAGGCGATTCGAGCCGATTTTCCTTTTTCTTTTTTGTTTTTTTATTCTCCATTTTTTCATTCTTTTTTGCATTTTGTTTCTTTGTTTTTTATTTTCTATTTTGTGTTCTGTTTGTTCTTTTGGTTGTTATTCTACATTGTTTGTATCAACAATATTTTTCTAATACACATCTAACATTTTTTCAAATGCTTGATTAACATTTTCTAAATGCAATATTAACATTTTTTAACACATGGTGAACAATTTTTTCTTTACACATTTAACATTTTTTAAATGCTTGATTAACATTTTTTAAATTTTTACTCAACATTTTTTCAAATGCTTGATTAACATTTTTCTATATACATGAACACAAAAATTCTTCATTTTTCTAATACATGGTCAACATTTTTTCTATCCGCATTTAACATTGTTCAAATGCATGATCAACATTTTTCAAATACCTGTTCAACATTTTTTTTTCAAATGCTTGATTAACATTCATCATTTTTTAACAAGTGATCAACATTTTTTGTATACACATTTAACATTGTCCGAATGCTTGTTCAACATTTGTCAAATATATGTTCAATACTTTTAATACTTATTAAAGATCTTTAAAATTGTCTCGAATCCCACTGCCCGCATACAAAATTGTCTCGATTATTTTTTCTGGCTGGACGGAGTGAGGCTGGCCGGCCCACTTCGGCTCGCCTTCGAAAAAGTTCACTGGATTTTCCTGCTAGCTACTCCGCCTAGGTCCATTTCGTGGTAAGTAGTAGAGGCGCGTCATATTTGAGGCGATTCGAGCCGATTTTCCTTTTTCTTTTTTGTTTTTTTATTCTCCATTTTTTCATTCTTTTTTGCATTTTGTTTCTTTGTTTTTTATTTTCTATTTTGTGTTCTGTTTGTTCTTTTGGTTGTTATTCTACATTGTTTGTATCAACAATATTTTTCTAATACACATCTAACATTTTTTCAAATGCTTGATTAACATTTTCTAAATGCAATATTAACATTTTTTAACACATGGTGAACAATTTTTTCTTTACACATTTAACATTTTTTAAATGCTTGATTAACATTTTTTAAATTTTTACTCAACATTTTTTCAAATGCTTGATTAACATTTTTCTATATACATGAACACAAAAATTCTTCATTTTTCTAATACATGGTCAACATTTTTTCTATCCGCATTTAACATTGTTCAAATGCATGATCAACATTTTTCAAATACCTGTTCAACATTTTTTTTTCAAATGCTTGATTAACATTCATCATTTTTTAACAAGTGATCAACATTTTTTGTATACACATTTAACATTGTCCGAATGCTTGTTCAACATTTGTCAAATATATGTTCAATACTTTTAATACTTATTAAAGATCTTTAAAATTGTCTCGAATCCCACTGCCCGCATACAAAATTGTCTCGATTATTTTTTCTGGCTGGACGGAGTGAGGCTGGCCGGCCCACTTCGGCTCGCCTTCGAAAAAGTTCACTGGATTTTCCTGCTAGCTACTCCGCCTAGGTCCATTTCGTGGTAAGTAGTAGAGGCGCGTCATATTTGAGGCGATTCGAGCCGATTTTCCTTTTTCTTTTTTGTTTTTTTATTCTCCATTTTTTCATTCTTTTTTGCATTTTGTTTCTTTGTTTTTTATTTTCTATTTTGTGTTCTGTTTGTTCTTTTGGTTGTTATTCTACATTGTTTGTATCAACAATATTTTTCTAATACACATCTAACATTTTTTCAAATGCTTGATTAACATTTTCTAAATGCAATATTAACATTTTTTAACACATGGTGAACAATTTTTTCTTTACACATTTAACATTTTTTAAATGCTTGATTAACATTTTTTAAATTTTTACTCAACATTTTTTCAAATGCTTGATTAACATTTTTCTATATACATGAACACAAAAATTCTTCATTTTTCTAATACATGGTCAACATTTTTTCTATCCGCATTTAACATTGTTCAAATGCATGATCAACATTTTTCAAATACCTGTTCAACATTTTTTTTTCAAATGCTTGATTAACATTCATCATTTTTTAACAAGTGATCAACATTTTTTGTATACACATTTAACATTGTCCGAATGCTTGTTCAACATTTGTCAAATATATGTTCAATACTTTTAATACTTATTAAAGATCTTTAAAATACGTGTTCAACATTTTTCAAATGCTTGTTCAATATTTTTTTTAAATGCTTGATTAACATTTTTATACATGATCAAGAAATCCATCATTTTTTTAATACAAAATCAACATGTTTCAGAGCATGATTAACATTTTTTTAAACTATTATGTGAAGTAAATATTTGTAATATATATGTTTAGAATATTTAGAAGTGTAAACAAAAATAAAAAGTGGAATAAAAAATGAAATAAAAACATGAAAAAAAAAAGAAAAGAAAACAAGGCAGTGTACCTACCACGAACTGGGCCGACCCATATCCTCGCGCACTTTAGCGAGTCAGAAGACTCGACTCACTGAACGCGAGACATAGCAGCGCCCAGCGAGGAGGTGGCAAGTGGCAATGAAGTGGTCAATGGAGCCGGCAACGAACACAAATTACAAAGCATCTCACGAAACCAAACACAACCCAATAGGTAAAATTCCCATACTCTGCTTACTTAGACATCCCTACGGTGTAGGCAAATGTCAAGAGCAAATATGACATTATATGCCAACACAACAACATTCTTGAGGTCATCCCATATCCACGCTACTGGAGTCCATTTATTAGTCACCGCGGTACATATTTTCGCAAAGCCAAGACCAAACCACAATCGGAAATGTCACTAGCGGATATTGGAAAACATTCAGTTGAGAGTCAGGTCCCCATCCAACATTCAGTTGAGACTCGGGCCTCCATCCAATGACACATTTCTTAAGTTCATCCATCTACTCCATGCGATGGATATTCTCGCAAAAGGCGAGCAAGTTAATATACACCAGAGGAGACTGGTCACACAAGCCAGCGCTAGCCAGCAGGCTCCAAGTGCTACATCACTAGTCACTGTCGCTATCGCCATCCGAACCAGGATGCTCAATGCAAGTACTACTACCGCCGCCATATGCTTGGCTGCTTGGGTGAACAACAGGCTGGTAGTTTTCGCACCCATAGCAGCGCCCTGCAACATAGATAGAACAAATAAAGAGTTAGACAGATATCAACACGAGGTTGCGACGGCATGTGTGTGAACAACACAGCTAACTGCAACTCACGCAAACCTCATGAACAACAAGGAAACGTGGCAGAAATCAGGAAAGAAGCAACAGGAACAAGTGTCAAGAAAATCAACAAGGTACCTGCGTCATTTTCCCCAACTATACAGCACATAATCACATCATTCTCACTCCGAAAATAGAGGTCAACTTCAGAGAAGAAAAGCTTGGTACTGTCGGCATCCGCATTCTGCTGGTCCTCAGGCTGCTTAGCTGTGAAGTTATAATGGGCTCCGGCCCCTCCAAACTCGTAAAATATAGATATCACTTTGACCTCCACCAGCTCAAACTGAAAAAAACAAAACGGAAAGACATGTTTTAAATGGATAATCAGGCTGAAAAGCCATCCCGACTGTCACAAGCTCACATACATGGAGAGAGAGAGAGAGAGAGAGAGAGAGAGAGAGAGAGGAAGACCTTAGTGTTGTTTGCTCTGTTGTATTTACGGAGGGCCACTTCCGCGTGGTAGCGTGCATCCTTTTGTTTGGCGGCAACTCTTCTTTCATGGAGAGCGTTCCTCACCTCCGGAGGTTTCCTCTTTGGCATTACAGGTGGAATTCCGATGGAAGCCCAGTCAAAGCCACGCGTCTTGGGTCGGGGCAGAGGCCGAAACCTCAAAGCATGTTCCTCCATGTTGATACCTTCAGGAGTGCTCCTCTCCTGGGACATCCAACCATCTCGATTCCTGATTCATTATTGTGAACTGATTGTTATGCCCCAAAAAAAAATCCACATATACCATGCTGTAATGTGAGAAATGTTAAGTGCATCATTTACCCAGATGCTTTTCTTTCATGATGAAGGTGCATGCAGAGTTCTCAAAACATGATTAAAACTCGTCGACTTTGTTCAGAATTAAAATTTGACAGATTTACCCATTTGATTATTTTTTTATGATGAAGGTGCGTGCAGAGTTCTTGAAACATGTTTAAAAACTTGTCAAGATTGATTAGAATTAAAATTTGACATGATGAATTGAACAGCTGTCAGGTGGGGATGCAGGATAGAAACTGCTGCATCGCAGAAACGGGCCGAGAACTACATGACAAACACAATGAGAGCAAAACATGAGGTTGCGATAATTTATTTTTAACGGATTGCTGAGCGTCTCAGCATAGTTCTAAGCCCGTCACAGATGCAGCTTGCAGTGTAGAATGTTAACGGGAGGGTTTGTGTTAACCAATTTCCTGGAAAAACCGTTTGTAATATAAGCAACAAATGGACGACTTAATACTGAGAACCAGAGGATTTGGGTTATTGATCTTGCAATGACATTTCAGAATGCCAAGTGAAAATGCACCCAATGGTGTTGTACAAAGAGCAATCCAAAATAAATAAATAAGTAAGAGGCTAGGAGTGTTCAACTTGCATACCTCCCTTTTGAAGGGGCGCATGAGACAGCAACTTGATCGTGATGTTGCTTCGTCTCCTGTGGCTTGGCATTCAAATTCTCTTTAAACCTGAACCAGAACACATGTGTTAAATAGAATATAGTGAAGGGAACAGAGTTATCGACACATTCTGTATATTTTATTCTAATTTCAGTAAATTTTAGAATCAGAGAATGTTTTTGGAACGGATAGCACTGCTCTGTTTTCAGTACAATTCTTAGCCCATCACTGATGCACTCTGCAGTGTAGAATGTTTATTTTTTAAGAACAAAATCAGGCTAACCATATGGGAACAGGAGAACATAAACAAAAATGGACAAGTTAACACTGGGAACCAGAGTATTTGAGCTATAGATCTGGAAATCACATTTCAGAATGCAAAATGACCATGCACACTGGTGTTGAACAGAGAGCAGCCCAGAAAAAAAACTGAAGATGTTAGGAGTTTTATTACCTTGCATATCTCCCCTTAGAAGCGGCGCGTGAAACTGCGACTTGGTGCTGCTTTGGCTCCTCCTCTGGGAAGGCATGCAGCGAACCCGCCTTATACCTTGAACCATAACATATGATTTAATCAGCATCACAGTAAAATGAAGCAGAGTCGTCAGCACAGTCTATTAGTATTCTAAATTCAGCAACCCCTAGAATTCTATTAATAATTTGTTCTCACCTTCTCAGATACAGTACTAGTTTCAGCCAAGTTTTAAAACCATAAGAACTTGTTCTCAGACACATTTTCAATTTCAGCAATTTCAGAACCACAAGAATTTGTTCTTAGATTCATTTCCAATTTCAGCACATTTTTGAACGGAAATGATTTGTTCTTCAAAACAGACACACATAGTGGCCTAGTTTAGGAACGAATTGGACATGATTAGAGCAAATTGATAGATCAGAACAGCTAGACTGAACGGGAGACATCGGCAGGTAGGGCTCCTTGACGTACATAGCAGGCAGCGGATCGAGGGGAGGAGGAGGGGGGCGCCTCGGGGGGACGGCGAGTGGGCGGTTAGGGCTCCGCAGGATGCGTCTGGGGACGCCATGCGAGGCAGAACCGGCGGCCGCGCGCTCGTCCAGATCTAGCTGGGACAGGCAGGGGTGAGAGCCGCACCGCCAGCGCTCATGGAGTGGGGACGGGAGCGGGATGAAGCAGTCATCCATGGACATGGTGGGTCACGGCGTGCCGGCGAGGCGACGCCGGAGGCGGACGGGGGAGGAGGAGGGCGGCGAGCGAGGGTTTAATTTGTGGAATTTGGGGTGCACTGCTGCTCTGTTTTACTATCTGTGAGGGTTTAATTTGGGGAATTTTTGGGAGCACCATGCACGTTTTCTTTCTTTTTTCTATTTTTAATTAAGTACTTCCTCTGTAAACTAATATAAGAGCACGGAGGGGTTATCATGCAACAAGGGGGTACGATTTATACTTCTCTTAATTAAATGGTAATAAGAAAATTAAAATAGAATTACTTTTTAGCTATGGAATGTGGAGGGGCCAAAGGCAATAAGGATTGCATAACTGGGGTGATGGGCAAAAATGACGGCAAAACCAGAGCAAAACTAGAGCCAATGGCTAGATAGATGGCCTGATGAGGAGTGTAATAAAGAGAATGGAGCTCAAGGTGTGCACGGTCGTCATATCGCAACGGGGGAGACATGGGACGAGCATCGTGCTAGATTATACTCCCTCCATTCGGAATTACTTGTTGCGGAAATGGATGTATCTAGACGTATTTTAGTTCTAGATACATCCATTTCCGAGACAAGTAATTTCGTATAGTGGGAGTACATTACGTCACGACTCACGAGTGGTCACACCTAGTCTTCCTTCCCCCCACCACATCCCCTTTCACCCCTCTCATACATTCGATCATGAGTTAATTGTGATTGTTTATGACATTTTATCATTGATTTTTTTAATTCACTGGTGTTAGGAGGTTTTGGGTTTGACACTTTGACATGGGCACGCGGCTGCGGGGGCATGCATTTGCCCAACCGCACAATTGCTTCACTATCTGTAAACTTGTTGGATTCTCTGTATGTTTTTTAGTTTTAGTTTCTGAAACTTAATGAATTCGTAACAAGTTTCAGTAGTCGAAGCTCACTTAAGTTTTTAAGACGTGTCAAAGTGTGTTGAAAGTGATCTTATTTCAAAGACCTCGTTACAAGAAACACAAATATGCAAGCGAAACTTAAATTACACTTCCAGCTCAAGAGAAAAATATGTAGTAGATTTCAAATTTAAAAGCCAAAAAAATGGGATCAATGCTCCCGCACATGCGTACCCAAATCCTCTCATGTTTTCCTATCATCACACGTTTTAGAAGGATTGACCATGTTACCCTAAAAAAAACGATTGACCATGTTTTAACTCACGTCGGTACTCATGTTTTAACTCATGTTTTATACTGTACCTTCTAGGACAACACTCAATATAATAGGAAAACACTATTTACACAACTTTTTATATCTTGCCTATTTTTCACCATTGCGTCAGGCATGCCCTTCACGAATTAAAAAAAATGCAAGAGTCGTACGTCATATCTCGTGAATTTAGACAGAAGCTAAGAACACAAGAATACATAGTTGTTTGGATAATTCACAGAAATTTGCAAATATATTACCGTATTATGTTGTCAAAAATTATGAAAAGTGAGTCTGAGCACATATCTAAAACCAATCATACAGTAAAAAAGGCAAAAAAGGAAAAGAAAAAAACTCATTACAGAGATCAAGCCCAAGGATTACAGCAGCAATTTCGGTAGGGGATAACAGTCCAGATTACAGAGATTTGGGAGAGACTAGGCGGTAGTGCTTTCGCTCGATGAAATTTGGCAGGAGAAGAAAACTTACGAGTCGTCCTCCTCCTGGTGAGTAGGGCCATGATCCGCCATGGCCGGCTGCGTGCTTTGATCTGCAGCAGTCGTATCGAATCCTCGCCAAGGGGTGAGGTCGCGGTGCGTCGACTGCAGGGTTCGTATATGATTTATATCAGCATCGTGAGAGAGGGAGGGGCGGCCTATGCGTTTCCGATTGGTGCGGTGAACGGATTGACCCTCCTAATGTTCTTCGGATTTTAATCCGACTGCCGTTCCAGAACAAGCTCATTGTGCTATGGAAAGAAACGCACATATCGGGTGTCAGCTTCTAACTTAAACCATGTTGCCTTGCTTTTTTTAATCATAGTATAGACGCAAGTGTTCGTATATACGCGCATACACCCATCCTATGAACACACTCTGCCCCTATGAGCATCTCCACTGGCATATCATCTTAAGATTTACCAAGTCATCATAGGCCCCCTCGTAGTGAACGTGAACGTCTCCTTCCGTTGAACTATACCATTGTCCTCGTAACCATCCAACATTGGTTCGCATCATGTAGCCTTTCTGTGTACTCGATTTTTTTACCTTTGTAGTACTTCTACACATATACACCAAACAAAGGTCGCATCAACAAACACAATAGAAATATTTTGGCGGGCGCTCCGTCCCAAGGATCAGGCACGTCACCAACCGTCCAATCAGCCTCCAGTGATGCTTTGATTGTACAGCAGTGCTATGCAGCCGACGATTTCCCAGCCGATGCATGCACGACACTAGCTTATCAGCGTTTGATTAAATTCCTCTCTAAATAAGGACCGTGAGATCCTACTATCGTGCACATGTCGTCCAGAGATCATCGTGTGTGAAGCTATTCCGTTGATTGTAACAACATAGTTTCCTCCTCATCTTGCCACCCGGTATCACCCACGTTCCTCGCCGGTCCCTGTCCACATGTCCCCCTTCCTTGTCGTCCCATGTCTCCCTGATGACCCCCTTTGCAGCATCGGCAAAAGCGTCGGTGGCGACCCTTTTGTAGCACCAATTCATCTGAACCAATGTTGCGAAGAGCAAGTGGCATCACTGCTGCGAAGCGATCGATAGTTGTTGCAACTCTTGGGATCTACGGTAGGGTGCGTCAACTGCAAATTAAAATTTTCCTACGCGCTGAACATCCAGGAAGATGCTACGGGAGATGGATCACAGTTCGTTACCACTAGACGCGCAGTGCCGTGCAGCGGAAGAAGAGTTGGGGCAGCGCGTCCGCGTGGATCGTCTCCTCCTCGTCCGATCTCCCTCGAACAGCCGGTCGTTCGATCCCACGTACAAGTTCGCCGGAGCGGCGCAAGTGCGCCGCCTCTAACGGTATCCACGCGTGCAGGAGGAACACCGTGCGACGGACTGCTAGGTCCGATCACACAGTCAGCGGCGAGTGGAGGTGGCTATTCGCAACACATGCAAACCCTAGTCGCAGCGCCGAAGCGATCAACCGCATGAGTGTGCCGCACCTCCACTTTATATAGGCGTCCGTCGCAGGCTCAACACTTGGGCCTCGCACGGACCCTAAAGCCCGAAGTCTACTTGGTCATGTTCCTAGTCCAGTTCGGATCACATCCGACCAGTGTCCTATGAACCGACCTCGTAGGTTCCTTCCCTTAAGCGCGTGACCCCTTAGGTTCAAGTCGGCTTGGTCGCAGTTCAGATCACCTCCGACCTGCACGGTTGGTAGCGGCCTCTAGCAAGGCATGCCGACCACCAAGCAGACTATGAAGCTGGTTAGGCGAACCTGTACAACGTGTCACACTTCTGTTCCCTTTGCCTCACGATATATGTTGTCGGGCTCAAGGCGAGACTGTCATCCTTGTGCTAGCCCGACCTCTTTCTCGTTCCAGTGATACCGACCATAAACCGGATTATCTCATAATCCCTGTCGCATGGCCATGCTTATCCTGGTCGGATCACACGAGGGGCCCAGAGTATATCTCTCCTGATCGGAGGGGCGGATCCCATCTTGCTCGACGATGTCTCGCAGCATGGGACTGGACAAACCCGAAACCTACCTTTGTAACTACCCAGTCACGGAGTAGCGTTTGGTCCGCCCAAAGCAAGTCTGTCACCATCCCGAGTACATGCGTCAGCTCAGGTCTTAGGGCATAGAACGTATGTTGTACTAGAGACTCACAGATGACATATCGCTACGTCTCATAGTTGGGTCTGTCCGACTCGGACCTTATCTCGACTCGGATCCGACTACGTCGAATCCGACCAGACCTTTCCAAGTCCATATTATCCGGTTAGCATCCAATGCTCCATGGCTAGTGAGACCAAGCCATCGACGGTGTCATATGCTAGTCTAGTCGGCTACGTGTCCACACTGCCCTTTCGACTAGGGACCTTTTAGGACAGTCATCATACAATGCATAGTCCCACAAACAAGTCACGTACTTGCTGATACACATCATTGATAATGTCCAAGGACTATCTTTATTCATAAACACATAGGAAATATCATCATACATGATTGCCTCTAGGGCAGCAACTGCTACTAGCGGCGGTGCAATGATCTTGCGGTAACGACTTCCTGTCGAGAGGGAGCAGGGTGTTGCTGCTACAAAGCAATACTGCAAGACAGAGCTGGACCTTCATCGTGTCGCATGCTTGCGAAAAACAGCATCGCCGATGGCGACCCCTCACTGTAGCAGCCGACATCTCTCCCTTGTGGCACAACCGACGACCTCGTTGCAGCGGCATCCCTTGTTACAGCATTGACACCACCCCTTGTAGCACGAGGACGGCTCCCCTTTGAAGCGTCGGTGATACCTATTGCAACTCCAATGATTGGGTGCTCAGAGCAACGAACAATGACAGAAGCGGTAGCAACATCATCAATTGCAGTTGCGTGGTGTGGTGGGATTGCAATACCGAGGGTAGGCGCACGACCTGCAACATCCCTTGAACCAACAATAGGGCACATGGTTGCAACATCCCTTGCGGCGATGGTGGGTGCTGCAACGGCACCGACATGAGAGAAAGAAGAGCGAGAGAAAGATAGGAGATCACTAGTAGAAAACATGGCTTTGGTTCGGCCAGAGAAAAACATTAATCCCGGTTGCATTATGATACGTCTCCAACGTATCTATAATTTATGAAGCATTCATGCTATTTTATTATATGTTTTGAATGATTACAGGCTTTATTATACACTTTTATATTATTTTTGGGACTAACCTACTAACTGGAGGCCCAGCCCATATTGTTGTTTTATTGCCTGTTTCAGTATTTCGAAGAAAAGGAATATCAAACAGAGTCCAAACGGAATGAAACCTTCGGGAGCGTGATTTTTAGGAAGAATATGATTCGGGAGACTTGGAGTTCACGTCAGAAGATCCTCGAGGAGGCCACGAGATAGGGGGGCACGCCCTACCCTCTCGTGGGCCCCTCGAGGCTCCCCCGACCGACTTCTTTCGCCTATATAAACCTACGTACCCTAAAAACATCGAATATCAAGATATATCGGGAGTTCTGCCGCCGCAAGCCTCTGTAGCCACCAAAAACCTCTCGGGAGCCCGTTCCGGCACCCTGCTGGAGGGGGAACCCATCACCGGTGGCCATCTTCATCATCCCGGCGCTCTCCATGACGAGGAGGGAGTAGTTCACCCTCGGGGCTGAGGGTATGTACCAGTAGCTATGTGTTTGATCTCTCTCTCTCTCTCTCGTGTTCTCTCTATGGCACGATCTTGATATATTGCGAGCTTTTGCTATTATAGTTGGATCTTATGATGTTTCTCCCCCCTCTACTCTCTTGTGATGAATTGAGTTTCCCTCTTGCACTACTAGAAAAAGGCCTACTAATGGCGCACCAGTTTTGCCTACTAATGACGCACTACTACTGGTGCGTCATTAGTATCACGCCATTAGTATTTTTTACTAATGGCGCACCAGTGGTGCGCCATTAGTATCTGGTATACTAATGGCTCACGGCTGGTGCGCCATTAGTATAGGCCATGGTGCACCATTAGTATAGGCCACTGGTGCGCCATTAGTATTTTTGAATTTTGAAGGCGGGAAAACAGTAGTGGCGCACCGTCTAACCCCTACCGTGCGCCATTGCTATTTTTGAATTTTGAATTTGGATCTGGATCGCGATTTTTTTGCCCATTTTTTGCTAGTTTTTTTTCCTCGTTTTTTTGCATGATATTATTTCAAAATTTATTCCCGTTTTTGGATCTTGTACGTTCTTTTGCCATGTTCTTTTGCCGGAGAGGAGTTTGCCGGAGAGGAGTTCGCCGGAGAGGAGTTCGCCGGAGAGGAGGAGGAGCAGGTGACCGTAGAGGCGCTCGCCTACATCGCCGGAGAGGAGGAGGAGGTCGCCGGAGAGGAGTTCACCGAAGCATCGAAGAGGAGGAAGGAGAAACCATGAGGGGATGGGAGGAGAGGAGGGAGGAGGAACTCACCAGAGAGGAGGGAGGAGGAGCTCACCGGAGAGGAGGAGGAGGTCGCCGGAGAGGAGGAGGAGGTCGCCGGAGAGGAGGAGGAGGAGGTCGCGGGAGAGGAGGAGGAGGTCGCCGGAGAGGAGGAGGAGGAGGAGGTCGCCGGAGAGGAGGAGGAGGAGGAGGTCGCCGGAGAGGAGGAGGGTAGTATGGTGGAGGAGAGAAGGGAAGATGGAGTGGAGGAGTGGAGGAGAGGTGGAGTGGAGGAGAAGAATGAAGAGGTAAGGAGGAGAGGACACGTCCAGCCATATATACGGCATAGTAATGGCGCACTATGGGCAGGTGCGCCATTACTATTTTTTTTAATTTATTTTGAATTTTGAAGGCGGGAAGATACTAATGGCGCACCGTGGGCAAGTGCGCCATTAGTAACTTTTTTTATTTATTTTTGATTTATTTTGAATTTTGAAGGCGGGAAGATACTAATGGCGCACCATGGGCAGGTGCGCCATTAGTAACTTTTTTTTATTTTTTTTATTTATTTTGAATTTTGAAGGCGGGAAGATAGTAATGGCGCACCGTGGGATGGTGCGCCATTAGTAAGTTTGAATTTTTTTTTTCCTCTCTAGATCTTAAAAGCCCCGTATCTTTTTTTCTGTTAGGTTTTTGAGGATTTTTAAAATGTTTAACGGGGTTCCCCCCGTTAAATTCGGATGTAACTTTTCAAGTAGATGATTTTTCATATAAAAAACTTTTTCATCCGAGTTCATATGCAAAAGTTATGCCCATTTTTACAAATTCTCGAGAGATTTTGCAAAAAAGTCGAAAATTCATGTTTGTAAATTTTGCTAACAACTAGACCACATATTACATGGAAATCTTATTTTCTTTTATTTTTTTGACATTTCTATCATTTCCTTTTATTTATTTTTGAAACTGAAAAGGCGGTCCGGGGGGGAGGGGTGCATTCGGGGGAATGTTTGGGCCAAATTACTAATGGCGCACCGTGGGGGTGGTGCGCCATTACTATTTGAACTAGTAATGGCGCACCACACCCACGGTGCGCCATTACTAGTTTCGAAAAAAATATAAAAAAAATTGAAATTTTTTTGAATTTTTTTTCAAAAACTTAGTAATGGCGCACCAGTGGACAGTGCGCCATTACTAGGTGCGCCATTACTAACAAATTTTTTTTTACTTTTTTTTTTCAAACTTCTAATGGTGCACCGTGGGTGTGGTGCGCCATTACTATGTCACTAGTAATGGCGCACCACACCCACGGTGCGCCATTAGTAATAATTTTTTTTCAAAACTTCTAATGGCGCACCGCGTACCAGGTGTGCCATTAGTAATATATTACTAATGGTGTACCTGTAAGTGGTGCGCCATTGCTATATTCTAATGGCGCACCACACATGTGGTGCGCCATTAGTGTCCATTTCATCTATTGCCGTTTTCCTAGTAGTGTTGAAGTTATCTTATCGGATTGAGTCTTTAATTTGAGAACACTTGACGTATGTCTTGCCGTGTTTATCTGTGGCGACAATGGGATATCACGTGCCACTTGATGTATGTTTTGGTGACCAACTTGCAGGTTCCGCCCATGAACCTATGCATAGGGGTTGGCACACGTTTTCTTGACTCTCCGGTAGAAACTTTGGGGCACTCTTTGAAGTACTTTGTGTTGGTTGGATGAATCTGAGATTGTGTGATGCATATCGTATAATCATGCTATTAGGGTTTTGGTTGATTTGTGTTTTAAGGTGTTATTCTAGTACGAACTCTTGAATAGATCGATCCGAAAGAATAACTTTGAGGTGGTTTCGTACCCTACCATAATCTCTTCGTTTGTTCTCCGCTATTAGTTGCTTTGGAGTGACTCTTTGTTGCATGTTGAGGGATTGTTATATGATCTATCTATGTTATTATTGTTGAGAGAACTTGCACTAGTGAAAGTATGAACCCTAGGCCTTGTTTCCTATCATTGCAATACCGTTTGCGCTCACTTTTATCATTAGTTACCCTGCTGTTTTTATATTTTCAGATTACAAAAACCTATATCTACTATTCATTTTGCACTTGTATCACCATCTCTTCGCCGAACTAGTGCATCTATACAATCTACCATTGTATTGGGTGTGTTGGGGACACAAGAGACTCTTTGTTATTTGGTTGCAGGGTTGCTTGAGAGAGACCATCTTCATCCTACGCCTCCCACGGATTGATAAACCTTAGGTCATCCACTTGAGGGAAATTTGCTACTGTCCTACAAACCTGTGCACTTGTAGGCCCAACAACGTCTACAAGAAGAAGATTGTGTAGTAGACATCAAGCTATTTTCTGGCGCCGTTGCCGGGGAGGTGAGTGCTTGAAGGTATATCTTTAGATCTTGCAATCGAATATTTTTGTTTCTTGTTTTATCACTAGTTTAGTTTATAAAAGAAAACTACAAAAAAATGGATTTGAGTTTGTCTCATACGCTTCATCTTTTTAATATCTTTCGTGAGTTTGATGGAAAGGAAAATTGTGCTCAAGTGCTAGAAGAAGAGTGCATTAAAATGCTTGGTGCTGAATATTTGAATGATGAGCATGATTGCAATGTTGTTAGTATAAACTCCTTGAATATCCATAGTACTAATGATGATTGCTCTAGTCATGATGAAAATATCTCTCATAAGCATGTCAACTTTTGTGGAGTGCATGTTTGCATGAACACACCAAATAGAGAAGATATATATTGCAAGAGGCATAAGCATTTAGAAACTAAATTTTTGCAAGAAAGGCTAAATGTGAGTGCTGAAAATTTAAATTTCCTTTGCCGTACTTGTGAACTTTGCAATGAACGTGGTCATTTACATCTCCGATGCAAATTGCTTCATGATCGAATCGTGTCCAAAAATTGTGATGATTTGATCTCCCTTGCTCATTACAATGAACTTAGTTTGCTTTTGGGTTATGAAGAATTGAAACGTTTAATTAAGGACCTTCCAGAATTTGCCCATAAGAAATTCCTTGATATTGATCTAGAGAAGATTTATTTGTATTGTGCGGTGAATTGCTTTGAAAATCCTTATATTGCCAATTACCTAAAGAAAAGAAAGAAAATAGAAGATGAAGAGAATACTAATGAAAGGGAAGAGACTTCCCAATATCCTCCTATTATTTTTTATGATGAATCAGGTAACGAGGAGGAGCTTTCTATTCAACCAATCTCGTCAATAAGGAGCTCAAAGAAGAATGTTGAACCCACACATAATGTGAAAAAGAAAAGGAAAAGAAGGGGCAACAAAGGTAAAAAGGTATCCCTCCCAAATGATGTTGCTCCTACTACTCATTGTGATGATGATAATTGCTATACTATTGGTGCTATCCATATTTTTAGTGATGAGAGTGATCATGCTTATGATATGAAAAGGCCCAAGCTTGGGGAAGCTATGTTTGATGAGGATGAAATATTTGAGAATATATTTTCTGAAATTAATGTTTGTCCCAAGCTTGGCGATGCTATGTTTAATGAAGATGATATTTTTAGCACCCCAAGTTTTGATATGCAAAGTTGTTATGATGATAGCATGCCTCGTACCTATGATGATTATATTGATGAAAGTGGATTTGGAAGAGTGTCAACTTTATTTAGTGATTCCACTATCTTGGGAATCCACTTTCATCAATATAATCATGTTTAAATGTGCTATTCCACTATCTTGGAAATTACTACAGACTGTTCTGTTTTTGACAGATTCTGTTTTCTATGTGTTGTTTGCTTATTTTGATGCATCTATGGCTAGTATCAAGTGGTATGAACCATAGAGAAGTTGGAATACAGTAGATATTACACCAATATGAATTTATAATGATCTCACTACAGTACCTAAGTGGTGGTTTTATTTTCTTATACTAACGGAGCTTACGAGTTTTCTGTTGAGTTTTGTGTTGTGAAGTTTTCAAGTTTTAGGTAAGGATTCGATGGACTATGGAATAAGGAGTGGCAAGAGCTTAAGCTTGGGGATGACCAAGGCACCCCAAGGTACTATTCAAGTACAACCAAGAGCCTAAGCTTGGGGATGCCCCGGATGGCATCCCCTCTTTCGTCTTCGTTCATCGGTAACTTTACTTGGAGCTATATTTTTATTCGCCACATGATATGTGTTTTGCTTGGAGCGTCATTTTATTTTGTTTGTATTTTCTTGCTTTATTTAGATTAATGTTTTGCATCTTTATTTTCAATAAAAATGTCAAGGATAGCCTTTACCATGCTTATTTTGCTAGTATTCATGTTATTGTTTGAAAACAGAAAGTTTACCGCTGTTGCAAAAATTCCCTAGAAAATTCAGAGAATGATATAATGTTGAAACTTTTTGCATAATGAGCTCTTATAAATCTTCTACAGAGTAGTATTTTTCTAATAATTTTTGGAGTTAGGGAAGTATTGATACTATTGCATTCTTTACAGACTGTACTGTTTTGGCAGATTGCTGTTATGTTTGCATTGTTTGCATATGTTTGCTTGTTTAATGATTCTATTTGAGGATAGGAGTATTAAATATGCAGAGGCATTTAGTATTCAATGTGGAATAATAATTTTAGTGATTTGTTATAGTAGAAAATGATAAGGTTTTGCATTGGTTTATACTAACCTATCTCACGAGTTCTTGTTGAGTTTGTTGTGGATGAAGTTTTTGACAAAAAGAGAAACCATGATATGAGAGGAATTAAGGAGACACAAAAGTTCAAGCTTGGGGATGTCCAAGGCACCCCAAGATAATATTTCAAGAAGTCTCAAGCATCTAAGCTTGGGGATGCCCCGGGCACCTTTCTTCTTCAACAACTATTGGTTAGTATCGGTTGAGCATAAGTTTTTGCTTATTCACATGAGTTGTGCTATCCTTGCATTGTCATTTTATTTTGCTTTGCTTACTGTTTGAATACAATACCAAGATCTGAAATTCTTTAATGGGAGAGAGTCTTCACATAGTTACATAATTATTTAGCTACTCATTGATCTTCACTTATATCTTGTGGGAGTAGTTTGTCATTTGCTCGTGTGCTTCACTTATATCCCATGAGTAAATTGTTGAATGAGTTGAATGTCATAAATCTGGAATTTTATATGTTTCATTTGCTTACCCCATGGGGAGTAATGTCTTCACAGCTAAGAAGTAGAGGTTGTAAATTTATTGAAGGTTAGCAAGCATTGTATTGGTCATTTGAACAATTCATGAAAGAATATTGAAGGAAGAGAGATTTTACATATAAATACACTATCCTAGACATCTTTTATAATTGGGAGCACTCATTAAGTATGACATGCTAAAGAGTTGATGTTGGACAAGGAAGACAACGTAATGGTTTATGTTTTCCGACATATCAGTTAAAGTATATTGTCATGGATCATTCAAACATGTTGAGCTTGCCTTTCCCCCTCATGCTAGCCAAAATTCCTTGCACCAAGTAGAGATACTACTTGTGCTTCCAAATATCCTTAAACCCAGTTTTGCCATGAGAGTCCACCATACCTACCTATGGATTGAGTAAGATCCTTCAAGTAAGTTGTCATCAGTGCAAGCAATAAAATTGCTCTCTAAATATGTATGATCTGTTGGTGTGAAGAAAATAGCTTTATACGATCTTGTTATGGAAGCAATAAAAGCGACGGACTGCATAATAAAGGTCCATATACAAGTGGCAATATAAAATGACGTTCATTCGTATTAAGATTTTGTGCATCCAACCCTAAAAGCGCATGACAATCTCTGCTTCCCTCTGCGAAGGGCCTGTCTTTTGCTTTATGTCTTTTACTTTATGCAAGAGTCAAGGTGACCTTCACCTTTCCCTTTTTCATTTTATCCTTTGGCAAGCACCTCGTGTTGGGAAGATCCTGATATATATATCCAATTGGATGTAAGTTAGCATGAACTATTATTGTTGACATCACCCAAAGGTGAATACATTGGGAGGCAACACTATAAGCCCCTATCTTTCTCAGTGTCTGATTGAAACTCCATAGCCATTAGTATTGTGTGAGTGCTAGCAATTGTAGAAGACTTTATGATAGTTGAGTATGTGGAGTTTGCTATTCCTGAATATAAGATGAATTGCAATTGTTTGAAGACTGAGAATGAAGTTTGCTAGTTTTCAAGGAAGTTTATGGTCTATGCTTTGACATGTGAATTACTTGTTACTTTATCATGAGAAGTTTTATGAGATGAACTACTGTTATGACATATTATCATGCTAGAAAAGGTGATTGAAATTATCATTGATCAAACTTGTGCACCTTCTAGCATTCGCAGTTCATAAATTCTTTCTTTTATCATTTACCTACTCGAGGACGAGTAGGAATTAAGCTTGGGGATGCTGATACGTCTCCAACGTATCTATAATTTATGAAGCATTCATGCTATTTTATTATTTGTTTTGAATAATTACGGGCTTTATTATACACTTTTATATTATTTTTGGGACTAATCTACTAACCGGAGGCCCAACCCATATTGTTGTTTTATTGCCTGTTTTAGTATTTCGAAGAAAGGGAATATCAAACGGAGTCCAAAGGGAATGAAACCTACAGGAGCGTGATTTTTAGGAAGAATATGATCCAGGAGACTTGGAGTTCACGTCAGAAGATCCTCAAGGAGGCCACGAGATAGGGGGGCGCGCCCTACCCTCTCGTGGGCCCCTCGAGGCTCCCCCGACCGACTTCTTTCGCCTATATAAGCCTACGTACCCTAAAAACATCGAATATCAAGATAGATCGGGAGTTCTGCCGCCGCAAGCCTCTGTAGCCACCAAAAACCTCTCGGGAGCCCGTTCCGGCACCCTGCCGGAGGGGGAACCCATCACCGGTGGCCATCTTCATCATCCCGGCGCTCTCCATGACGAGGAGGGAGCAGTTCACCCTCGGGGCTGAGGGTATGTACCAGTAGCTATGTGTTTGATCTCTCTCTCTCTCTCTCTCTCTCTCTCGTGTTCTCTCTATGGCACGATCTTGATGTATCGCGAGCTTTTGCTATTATAGTTGGATCTTATGATGTTTCTCCCCCCTCTAATCTCTTGTGATGAATTGAGTTTCCCTCTTGAAGTTATCTTATCGGATTGAGTCTTTACTTTGAGAACACTTGATATATGTCTTGCCGTGTTTATCTGTGGCGACAATGGAATATCACGTGCCACTTGATGTATGTTTTGGTGACCAATTTGCGGGTTCCGCCCATGAACCTATGCATAGGGGTTGGCACACGTTTTCTTGACTCTCCGGTAGAAACTTTGGGGCACTCTTTGAAGTACTTTTTGTTGGTCGGATGAATATGAGATTGTGTGATGCATATCGTATAATCATGCCCACGGATACTTGAGGTGACAATGGAGTATCTAGGTGACATTAGGGTTTTGGTTGATTTGTGTCTTAAGGTGTTATTCTAGTACGAACTCTTGAATAGATCGATCAGAAAGAATAACTTTGAGGTGGTTTCGTACCCTACCATAATCTCTTCGTTTGTTTTCCGCTATTAGTTGATTTGGAGTGACTCTTTGTTGCATGTTGAGGGATTGTTATATGATCTATCTATGTTATTATTGTTGAGAGAACTTGCACTAGTGAAAGTATGAACCCTAGGCCTTGTTTCCTATCATTGCAATACCGTTTACAAAAACCTATATCATTAGTTACCTTGCTGTTTTTATATTTTCAGATTACAAAAACCTATATCTACTATCCATTTTGCACTTGTATCACCATGTCTTCGCCGAACTAGTGCACCTATACAATCTACCATTGTATTGGGTGTGTTGAGGACACAAGAGACTCTTTGTTATTTGGTTGTAGGGTTGCTTGAGAGAGACCATCTTCATCCTACGCCTCCCACGGATTGATAAACCTTAGGTCATCCACTTGAGGGAAATTTGCTACTGTCCTACAAAGCTGTGCACTTGCAGGCCCAACAACGTCTACAAGAAGAAGGTTGTGTAGTAGACATCACATTACGAACCGGGACTAATGTGAGCATTAGTCCCGGTTCGAGCGGCTAGGGCACCTTACAGGCATTACTCCCGGTTCAAATGGGATCTTTAGTCCCGGTTGGTGCCACGAACCGGGACTAAAGGGTGTGATGCCCATTAGTACCGGTTGGATCGCCTTTCCAGTTTTGTAAAAAGCAAAATAAAATGATAAAAACTTCAAAAATTAAAATCCTTCCAGATGTAGTTATGTTACTACATGTACTAGTTAGGAAAATTTAAAAATTTAAATTTGGACATGTTTTGCAAAAAGTGTAGGGAAAATGTAAAACGGCTATAACTTTTGCATACGATGTCAGAAAAAACGTATAATATATCAAAATGTTCAGCACGAAAATCCGCATCTAATTTTGACGGCCTACGGCCTGTTTGCAAATTTTTAGAATCCTCAAATTCTAAAAGGAAAAAAAGTTATGCTCAAATTTCAGTTTTTTTTGAATTTTTGTTAAATCTGGTCAAACTACTTGTTCAAGAAGTATTAGTGTTACTAAATAATTATTCAAGAAGTATTAGTGTTACTAAATAATTATTTAAGAATATTAGTGTTACTAAATAATTATTTCAGTTTTTTGAATTTTGGTCAAATCTGGTCAAACTATGGTCAAACAATGGTCAAACTACTTATTCAAGAAATATTAGTGTTACTAAATAATTATTTCAGTTTTTTAAATTTTGGTTAAATCTGGTCAAACTATGGTCAAACTATTTATTCAAGAAATATTAGTGTTACTAAATAATTATTGTTTTTTAGAACAATAGTTTCAAACTCAAACAATGAAGTGTGTGACTTCATGCTCAAGCTAAATTCCTGAGGTTTAATAGGATTGACATCTTACTATTGTCGGGAATACAACAAGTGCAGACTTGGAAACAAGGGAGAATAGAACCCGGAAGTTAAGCGTGCTCAGGCTGAAGTAGTGAGAGGATGGGTGACCGTCCGGGAAGTTAGATGATTTGGAATGATGAGGAGTGATTAGAGATTAGAGGTTAAATTGAGCAGTGATGAGGGGTGATTGGAGATTAAAGGTTAAAATAGTTCAGAAATTTGAAAATTCAAAAAAATTCAAAAAAAAATCATAAAATTTCCTTTAGTACCAGTTGGTGTTACCAACCGGGACTAAAGGTGGACCTCCAGACAGCGGCCGCGTGGAGGGCCTTTAGTCCCGGTTCGTATAAGAATCCGGACGAAAGGGGGAAGCTTTAGTAACGGCCCTTTAGTCCCGGTTCCAGAACCGGAACTAAAGGCCCTTATTAACCGGGACTAAAGGCCCTTTTTCTACTAGTGGAGGTAGGGGATGGGGATGTGGACGTAGGAGATGTTTTTGGAATGGACACGTGGTAGGGCCCCACACTGACACGTGGTGAAAGCTAGAGGCGACTAATGCTCGTGGATTATGAGTCTCTTGAATCTAAAAGTTTCTCGATTTTTTCCACACTAACCCTCTAACCCCAAATGGGCCACCAGTTTCTTCTCCGACGCATGTGCCACTCCTCAATCCCAGAACTAGCCCATATGTGGGAGAGAATTGAGGCTTTCCAGACTATCCACCACACGTCAGTTCGGACATGCGGCCCCTACCCCAAATCCCACCCCCACGCAATAGCTCCTCCTCTGTTCCTCCCATTGCACACGCCCGACGTCGTCCTACACCCACCTAGAGCACCCCCCCCCCCCCAACACGATAGTTGTTCTCGGTCTTGCACGGCTAGACATGGTCACTAACAGTCTACTTGGGTTATCTGCTCTCGAGAAATACATTTTTGATATGAGGATGTTCTGCATATGGTACAACTGCAGGTGTCAGTTGATGAGTATATCCCGATGGCAAAGAGCACACATATTGCGGCAATGATCAGGATTTCCATTTTGATGGTGAAGGTTTTTGGCGTAGAGTACTTGAGAGAACCAAATGTCATGGACGCTACCAAGAGAACCAAATGCTAAGATCAATATTAATAGGCACCATGGTGGATTTCCTATAGTTCATAAACAAACCAATAAAGAGATACATATTGAGAATATATATATTGTCGCCGAGGTAGTATCCCATGTAGTATATTGAGAATATACCTATTAATGGTGTAGTTGAACTTTGGAGCCTTCCCATCATGAATTCTCGCGCATTGATGTTGTTGCAAGACACTAGCATGCCAGAGAAAAACTGATAAAGTCCACATGTCTTGTGATGAAATTAATTCCATTACTTATGAAGGTGGGCTCCCGGCATGACCTTGGCAGTGCCCTCGCTAACAATTTGGACAATTCTTCCATTTTTCAGTTCATGCCATCGGCGGAACTGAGCATACCGAAAAACCTCTTGCTTCTCCAAGTGCCAAAATCTTGGTTGTGTTCACGCCATTTGATTTTCTCAAATCATCTTTGCCAAACACCACTGGTAGAAAAAGAGGCTTCCGTCCAGCCCCATTAGTCGCGGAACTGTAGGAACCGCGACTAATGAAGTCTTTAGTCGCGGTTCGGCAGACGAACCGCGACCAAAAGCCTGGGCCCAGGGCGCTCGGTGGCCAGCTGGTGCACGTGAGGGGCTTTAGTCGCGGTTGGCCAGGCCAACCGCGACTAAAGGTGCCCAAAGGCCTTTAGTCGCGGTTGGCCAGGCCAACCGCGACTAAATCTCCTCCCCTATATATACCAGTTCAGCGCACTCACTTAGCCATTTGGTGCCATTTCTCTTCACAAGCTTCACAAGGGGGTGTAGGTTTGCTTTTGGTTCCTCTTATGCACACAAGGTGTTTGATGAAATGCCCCAAGAGCCACACTTGAGGTTCCTCATTTATTTTTTCCTCCTCGATCGCGGTTAGCAACTTGAACCTTTCATGCATGTGTGTCATTGATAAAATATGCATGTGTGTTGTTCATTGTTTAATTTCTATTGTTTATAGCTAGTTAGTTTAACAAATGCATGATGGTTAATTATATATTTTATATTATAATAATGCAGATGAATCGGCAATGGATGTACGGTAACCGACTCTCCCGCGAGTTCACTACGGGTTTGAAAGATTTCCTCGTAGTGGCTAATGCGAACAAGCAGAAGGGTTTTGTTATCTGTCCATGTATTGACTGTAAGAATCAGAAGGGTTACTCTTCCTCAAGAGAAGTTCACCTGCACCTGCTTCGGCACGGTTTCATGCCAAGCTATAATTGTTGGACCAAGCATGGAGAAAGAGGGGTTATAATGGAAGAAGATGAAGAAGGGGATGATTTCATTGATGAAAGCTATGTTGCTCATTTCGGTGATACTTTCATGAAGGATGCTGAAGGTGAAGGGGAAGGTGAAGGGGAAGGTGAAGTTGAAGGTGAAGAAGAGGCACGTGATGAGACCGTTGATGATCTTGGTCGGACCATTGCTGATGCACGGAGACGCTGCGAAACTGAAAAGGAGAGGGAGAATTTGGATCGCATGTTAGAGGATCACAGAAAGTCGTTGTACCCCGGATGCGATGATGGTCTGAAAAAGCTGGGTTGCACACTGGATTTGCTGAAATGGAAGGCACAGGCAGGTGTAGCTGACTCGGCATTTGAAAACTTGCTGAAAATGTTGAAGAATATGTTTCCAAAGAATAACGAGTTGCCCGCCAGTACGTACGAAGCAAAGAAGGTTGTCTGCCCTCTAGGTTTAGAGGTTCTGAAGATACATGCATGCATCAACGACTGCATCCTCTACCGCGGTGAATACGAGAATTTGAATGAATGCCCGGTATGCACTGCATTGCGTTATAAGATCAGAGGCGATGACCCTGGTGACGATGTTGAGGGCGAGAAACCCAGGAAGAGGGTTCCCGCAAGGTGATGTGGTATGCTCCTATAATACCACGGTTGAAACGTCTGTTCAGGAACAAAGAGCATGCCAAGTTGTTGCGATGGCACAAAGAGGACCGTAAGTCGGACGGGGAGTTGAGACACACCGCAGATGGAACGCAATGGAGAAAGATCGACAGAGAGTTCAAAGATTTTGCAGCTGACGCAAGGAACATAAGATTTGGTCTAAGTACAGATGGCATGAATCCTTTTGGCGAGCAGAGCTCCAGCCATAGCACCTGGCCCGTGACTCTATGCATCTACAACCTTCCTCCTTGGTTGTGCATGAAGCGGAAGTTCATTATGATGCCAGTGCTCATCCAAGGTCCGAAGCAACCCGGCAACGACATCGATGTGTACCTAAGGCCATTAGTTGATGAACTTTTACAGCTGTGGGGCAGACCTGGTGTCCGTGTGTGGGATGAGCACAAAGAAGAGGAATTTGACCTACGAGCGTTGCTTTTCGTAACCATCAACGATTGGCCTGCTCTTAGTAACCTTTCGGGACTGTCAAATAAAGGATACAATGCATGCACGCATTGCTTACATGAGACTGAAAGTGTACATTTGCCAAATTGTAAGAAGAACGTGTACCTTGGGCATCGTCGATTTCTTCCGAAAATTCATCCAGTAAGAAAGAAAGGCAAGCATTACAACGGCAAGGCAGATCACCGGCCGAAGCCTGCAGAACGCACTGGTGCTGAGGTATTTGATATGGTCAAGGATTTGAAAGTCATCTTTGGAAAGGGTCCTGGCGGACAATCAGTTCCGAAGGGAGCTGACGGGCACGCAGCCATGTGGAAGAAGAAATCTATATTCTGGGAGCTAGAATATTGGAAAGTCCTAGAAGTCCGCTCTACAATCGACGTGATGCACGTTACGAAGAATATTTGCGTGAACCTCCTAAGCTTCTTGGGCGTGTATGGGAAGACAAATGATACAAAGGAAGCACGGCAGGACCAGCAACGTTTGAAAGACCCTGATGACCGGCATCCGGAATGGTTTCAAGGTCGTGCCATCTACGCTCTGACCAAAGAAGAGAAGGTCATCTTTTTTGAATGCCTGAGCAGTATGAAGGTCCCGTCTGGATTCTCGTCCAATATAAAGGGAATAATAAACATGGCGGAGAAAAAGTTCCAAAACCTGAAGTCTCACGACTGCCACGTGATTATGACGCAATTGCTTCCGATTGCTTTGAGGGGGCTCCTGCCGGAAAATGTTCGAGTAGCCATTGTGAAGCTATGTGCATTCCTCAATGCAATCTCTCAGAAGGTAATCAATCCAGAAGTTCTACCACGGTTACAGAACGATGTGATCCAATGTCTTGTCAGTTTCGAGTTGGTGTTCCCGCCATCCTTCTTCAATATTATGACGCACCTCCTGGTTCACCTAGTCGAAGAGATTTTCATTCTCGGTCCTGTATTTCTACACAATATGTTCCCCTTCGAGAGGTTCATGGGAGTATTAAAGAAATATGTTCGTAACCGTGCTAGGCCAGAAGGAAGCATAGCCAAGGGCTATGGAAATGAGGAGGTAATTGAGTTTTGTGTTGACTTTGTTCCTGACCTTAAGCCGATTGGTCTTCCTCGATCGCGGCACGAGGGGAGACTAAGTGGAAAAGGCACGATCGGAAGGAAATCAACGATATGTATGGACGGCCATTCTCGGACTGAAGCACACCACACTGTACTGACCAATTCCAGCTTGGTGGCTCCGTACTTTGAGAAACACAAGAATATTTTACGCTCGGACAACCCGGGGAAGCCTGAATCCTGGATTAGGAAGGCCCACATGGAGACTTTCGGCAGTTGGTTGAGAAAACATTTAATGAATGACAATGATGTTGTAGATCAGCTGTACATGTTGGCCAAGACACCATCTTCGACTATAATGACTTTCCAAGGGTACGAGATAAATGGGAATACATTTTACACGATCGCCCAAGATAAAAAGAGCACCAACCAAAACAGTGGTGTCCGCTTCGATGCAGCAACCGAGAATGGGCAAAAGGTCACATATTATGGTTACATAGAGGAGATATGGGAACTTGACTATGGACCCTCCTTTAAGGTCCCTTTGTTCCGGTGCAAATGGTTCAAGCTAACAGGAGGTGGGGTAAAGGTGGACCAGCAATACGGAATGACAATGGTGGATTTCAACAATCTTGGTTACCTTGACGAACCATTCATCCTAGCGAAAGATGTCGCTCAGGTTTTCTATGTGAAGGACATGAGTAGCAAACCGAGGAAACGGAAAGATAAGAAAACGATCAGTACATCATGCGATGATCCAAAGCGCCACATTGTTCTTTCAGGGAAAAGAAACATCGTGGGAGTGGAGGACAAGACAGACATGTCAGAAGATTATAATATGTTTGCTGAAATTCCGCCCTTCAAAGTGAACACCGACCCAAGCATTAAGTTAAATGATGAGGATGCTCCATGGATACGGCACAATCGTAAGCAAGCAGGGACACAAGGGAAGAATTGA
The DNA here is from genome assembly GCA_032464435.1 of Aegilops umbellulata. NCBI lineage: Eukaryota > Viridiplantae > Streptophyta > Magnoliopsida > Poales > Poaceae > Aegilops > Aegilops umbellulata. The sequence goes on from CP136057.1 coordinate 654,204,232, forward strand.
TGTGTAATAATTTATTGTACCAAACTTTGTATTTGGTCGATGAACTGAATGATGTATCAAACCTTTTGTCAAACCTTCAAGGGATTAGTTTTATTTTTCTGATTTTTTTGATATATAATTGTATTTTTAAGATTTTAAACTGAATTAGTTTTATTTTTCTGATTTTAAAAGGAAAAAGGAAGAAGAAGAAAGAAGTAAAAAGAAAAAAAACAGAAGAAAAAAACAGAATAAAAAAGGAAAAACATAAGAAAAAAACAAACAGAAGAAAAACAGAAGAAAAAAAGGAAAAAGAAAGAAAGGAAGAAAAAAAGAAGAAAAACAAGAAAAAGGAAGAAACAAACAGAAGAAAAAAGGAAGAAAAAAATAGAAGAAAAACAAGAATTTAAAATGAATTAGTTTTATTTTCTGATTTTTTTGATATATAATTGTATTTTTAAGATTTTAATAACATAAATAAATAAGTAATTAGAAACTTTAATAGCAAAAATAACTATCATAAAGTAAAATAATTAAGTAATTAGAAACAAAATAAAATAAAATAAATAAGTTTTTTGTTGTAAGTAGAAACAAAACAAAATAAGTAAAGCAAAAATGAAAACAAAAAACAGGCAAAAAATAAAAAATATGCCACCTACTGGGCCACCACGGCCTGAATACGACTAGAAACCCATTAATGGGCCAGGATTCAGGCCCGCAGAAGGCCCAGTAGGCCCACAGGCTCATAGTAACAGAATAGGCCCGTAAGCCTGCATTTGAGAGGAGCTCGAAGTGGTGAGCGCAGCCGCGCTTATAAACCACTGTCGAAGCCTCTCGGCTAGCGAGGTGGGACTAAACATCCCACCGCACCGCGCCAGTTCCAGCACAGACCCTTTAGTCCCGGTTGGGAAGGCGGACCGCGACTAAAGGCTACCCTTTAGTCGCGGTTGTTGTCCCCAACCGCGACTAAAAGCTCTTTCTGCGCGGGAACGAAAGCGGCGCCAAAACCCTTTAGTCGCGGTTGGTGTGGCGGACCGCGACTAAAGCTACCCTTTAGTCGCGGTTGGTGTGGCCAACCGCGACTAAAGGGTACCTTTAGTCGCGGTCCGCCACACCAACCGCGACTAAAGGTATGTCTATATATATTGCACTTAGCAGTTTCCGCCACTTCCCATTCTTCTCTCGACGCCGAAGCCCTGCCCCGACGCCGATCGACGCCGAAGCCCTGCCCCAACGCCGATCGGCGCCGACGCCGACGCCCTGCCCCGACGCCGACGCCCTGCCCCCAGTGAGCGCCGTCGCCTCCGCCCCGAGTGAGCGCCGCCGCCGCCCGTGCCCTGCCCTAGCGCGCCGCCGCCGCCGCCCCTGCCCTGCCCTGCCCTTGCCCGCCGCCCGCCGCCCGCCGCCCCCCTGCCCGCCGCCCGCCGCCCCTGGCCCTGCCCCTGGCCGCCGCCGCCGCCCGCGCGCCGCCCGCTGCCCGCCCCTGCCCAACAAAAATGAAAACAAAACAAAACCAAAAGAAAGAAGAAAAAAAAGGAAGAAGAAAAAAAAGGAAGAAGAAAAAAGGAAGAAGAAAAAAAGAAAGAAGAAAGAAAGAAGAAAGAAAAAGGAAGAAGAAAAAAAGAAGAAAGAAAAAGGAAGAAGAAAAAGAAAGGAAGAAGAAAAAAAGAAAGAAGAAAAAGGAAGAAGAAAAAAAGAAAGAAGAAAGAAAGAAGAAAGAAAGAAGAAAGAAAAAGGAAGAAGAAAAAACAAGAAAGAAAAAGGAAGAAGAAAAAAATGAAAACCAAATGAAAACCAAAAGAAAGAAGAAAGAAAAAGGAAGAAGAAAAAAACTAACTTAAAACTTGATAATTAACAAAAAACCGTAAAATTTGATAATTAACCAAATGGCGAGGGTTATACATGTGTGTTGTCCTCGCCTCCCTCTCCGTGACGCCGTCGTCTGCCGCCCCGTCTCGCGCTCTACCGCGACACCCTCTCCCACCCCTTCCTCGCCCCCTCCTTTTGCCACCGCCCTTTCGCCACCGCCACCGCCACCGCCCCCCTTCTTCACTTAATTAATTTGTTTTTACTACATGTTTTCAGGACTGACATAATGACGGACGATAGAGCTGACCCGATTATGAACAACTATGATCCGGACGGTGAAGCACATATGTTCGGCATCATAAACGGCGATATTCTATATGTGCCGACTGGACAAGAAGAAGATGATATCTCTTCTTATCTGAACCTTGACGGTGAAGATGAAGGGCGCCGTCAGCAAGATGATGCCGAACAAACGTCGATAAACGACGATCTTCAAATGGAAGTAGCAACCACCTCCGGCGCCGAGGTATATATATATACATTGAGCCTCTGGTGATACAAACTAACTGATTTGAATAAATATGTGTGTACTAACGCGCGCGACTCTCTTTCTTATGTTAGCCCTCGGCCGGATCGTCGAAACAATCGAGTACGTCGTCAAAGCGTGGCGCAACCAAGACGATGAAACAAGGAGAAACATGCACCATCGAGGTTGTCGACAGTGCAACCGGCAGGCCGCTGGAGCCCCGCAAGAACGCCACCAAGTTTGTCAGCCAATGCGGAGCCGTTGTTAGAGACAACGTCTCGATCACCGTCCAGGAGTGGAATGAGCCAAAGAAGGCACGAATTGCTGGTTTCAGTTTTGTCGATAAGAGAACAAAAAAAGATTGCTTCAAGAAGCTTATGGAACATTTCGTTCTACCTCCGGAATACAACAAATTCGATGAGGAGGGTAACAAGATTGAGGAAAACAAGGAGAGGAGGAGGCTAGTCAAACAGTTCGCTCTTCATAAGATGGCCGACGCATTCCGGAAATTCAAGCAAAATCTAGCCCATGACTTTGTCAAGCAGAACAAGACTCTGGATTTCAAAGGACAATATGAGAAACTGAAACATGATTGGCCAGAATTTGTGAAGCAAAAGAAATCGGAGCAGTTCATTCAAATATCGAAAAAAAATAAGGAAAATGCGGCTAAGAAGGAGTACAATCATATTATGGGGCCAGGAGGGTATCGCCTTTGGCAGCCTAGGTTGGAGAAGATGGAGAACGAGCTGAGGGCGCGAGGAATCCGTCCAGGTACGGAGGGATGGGACCCAAGGGCCAAAAGCTGGTGGTACGGGCATGGGGGAACGCTGAACCCGGAGACAGGGGAGTGTGTTTACCAGGGCAAAATAATTAAACCCACCCAAGCCCTTATTGACGCAATGAGGGATGCTCAAGAGGGGAAGATCAAGTTCAACAGAGAGAACGACGCACTGACAAAAGCCCTCGGGAATCCTGAACACGGAGGACGTGTACGAGGCATGGGGCACATTCCGTGGAAAATAGGGTTCCCCCAGAACGATGACCCGTACGGTTACAGAAGCCGTAAGAGAAAGATGGATCGGGAAGCAGATGTTGTGGCGCGGTTGGCATCGGAAATGGATGTGATGAAGAAAACTGTGAGTGTACTAGTAGCCAAAAGAGATGCAGCTCGGGCGCAGCATGAAGATCATCCAGCGGATCTCGGAAGCCAGCAGCGGAGAAGCAGGGTGGCTTCCACGGAGGCCCCACCGGCTGGTGCAGATGCACCGACGATCGAAATTACTGCACCGGAGCCTCTGGTGGTCGAAATTACTGCACCGGAGCCTCCTCGCTACCCCGTGGACGATATAAAGGAGATGAAAGAATGTCATCTGTATTATCCTATCGGGAACATGTCCATGAAGGTAGCCATCGGCAGTGCTTTACCATGTTTACCTGGAGCACTCCACCACAACAACCCCATTCAAGATGGCTATGCTCGTGTCACGGTGGAGGACATAGTCCAAGGGTTTGAGGACCTGGAGATTGACATTGCTACACCTGAAGGGGAGAAAAGACTTGGAGATGTCAAGCGCCATTTCATTCTATGGCAAAAGAAGTTTATCAAGTTTCCAGGCGAGGCGCCAAGGACAACAAGTCCACCCCCCCTACGGTGGTGGTGGTGGCGGTGGCGGTGGTGGTGGTGGTGGTGGTGGCGGCGGTTCACCTACACCTCCGTCACGTCAGCCGACGCCTCCCTGTCCACAACGTCCGGCGGGTGATCAGACGCCGCCCCCCAGTCCTCGTCCGGCGGGTGATCAGACGCCGCCCCCCAATCCACCTCCGGCAAAGAAGCAGTAGCAGTCCTGGATTATTAACCCGGACCCTTATGTACCTAAGACCACAAAGGTACCGGAGCCATCACTGAAGCCTCTCCCCACAAGGCCTTGGGAACGTAGTGCCGAGGAAACTGCCGCGGCCGCGGCTGCTGATCTTGAGAAATGGAAGGCGGACAGCAAGAAGAAAAGAGAGCCCGAGCCCAAGCCAGTATTTTCTGATGAGCAAAAGAAGTGGGCTAAGTCATTTTTGAGCACACCGTCCCAAGCCGCGAAGAATCTGCCTGACGACTATGCACGTGAACTTCGTAGGCAAGCACTCATGTTGAAGGAGAAGAAAGAGCGGGCGGAGAACCAGGAGAACAAAGCCTTGGAGGAGGCCGAGAAAACGGAATTAGAAAGTAAAAAAGCGGGAAACGAGTTGCCCAGCTCGGGGAACAAAGTAAACAATCGATTGCCCCGCTTATAGTGAAAGCCGCCGGTCCGGATGACCCCGATATCATAGCAGCTGCGGCAGCACATGGATTGACTGTAACGAGTGCCAGAGAACAAGCGGCCAACTTAGGTATTACTCTTCGTGAACTGTTAGGCCTTGATGAGGCGCCAGTGAAGGAGGTAGTAATTACATATGTGAAGAATGAGCCTCTCGTCGAGCCTGCGCAGGAAGAGGATCTACCTCCACAAATGAAAGGTCTGCTAAAATGGTACAAGGGTTACATAAAAAATAAAAACGCCAAAGAATATCTTTATGCGGAAGTTAGATATGAGCATCACTTCAAACATTACTATGTACAAATTCATCTGAGTGAATTGTTCCAGCTTTTCAATCTGCGCGAGCTCGACAAATCTATCATCAGTTGCTACGTTCTGTAAGTGATTTATTTCTACCCCATCTCGTTCATATTGCCTGCACTATATATATGTCCTAACTATATTGTTGTGTCCGCTATTATACATGCAGAATGAAGATTAAGGAATGCAGAGTAAGGAACATCCATGATGTTGGGTTCATTGACCCACACATCGTTAATGGATATGTGTTGCAGCATCACCCCGCCGACATGGAGGCAGACCTGTGGCAGTTTCTTACAAAGCAGGAACTCAAAAGTGATATTCTATTTCCTTACCATTTTGGGTGAGTGTTTCTGTCTTGTGCACATTCTCTTTTGTTTACTCCATGCATGGTATGTGGCCGGCTAATCGATGAGTTATGCATGACGTACTTTGCATGTATCGTGTCCGCAGGTTCCACTGGATTCTGCTAGTAACTAAAGTTGACACCTCAGAATGTCTCATCCACGACTCTCTGAATATGGATCCAAAGTTTTGGGGCGGCATGAGAAGAATGCTGCAGAAGTAATTATTTTCATTCATTTGCGCTCTATATCGATCGGCCTATTCCGTTCATTTCCTAATATCAAGTAACTAATAACTCTCTTGTTCATTTAATTTTCTTTGCCTCGTAGGGTTTGGAGACGGTTCGTAGATACAAAGGTCGGTGAATTCAAAAAAGAGCTAGAATTCAAAAAGTCAAAGGCTAAGAATGGTGGGGATATTCAGCTAGCGGGGACCAATCTATGTGGATACTATGTCTGTGAGATGATCCGGAGATACACCTCTGAGCGGGTTCCGAGTGATACCAATGCTCAGAGGAATAACCTCCGGATGATGCTTAGTCCAGAAGCTCGCTTCCGACCACTTCAAGAGGAACTAGCTGGATGGTTCAGGAGGGAAGTCCTCCATCCTAAAGGAGAACACCATTACGAGGACGTAGAACTTTATATGCATTAAATTATGTATGGAAACTTGTTCAAAATTGTATATGGTCATCCGATGATATTGAATATATACTGTATATTCCTCTTGAATTCTTTTTGGTTCTAATTTCAAATTTGTTTGAAATTGTACATTCATATGCATGTATGTAGTAGCGTAGAATATATGAAACTCCTTCAAAATTAAAATAAAGCATAAAAGAAATAAAACAATACAAATTAAACAGAAAACAGGTTTAGGGGGGGCAGGTTTAGGGGGGGGCTAAAACACTAAACCTGCGGCGACCTTTAGTCGCGGTTCTTCTGGCCAACCTGACGCCCACGTGGACGGGCCTTTAGTCGCGGTTCTTAAGCAACCGCGACTAAAGGGGGGGGGGGCCTTTAGTCCCGCCTGTTTGGTCGCGGTTGCGCAACCGCGACTAATGGCAGTTGCGAACCGCGACCAAAGGCCCTTTTTCCACCAGTGCACCTTCCATTGCAGTGGAAAATGCTGACCATTGCTTCAATGTGTGCGCTCTCTGCCACCCAGACATACTCATCAATGACGCCCGCAACTGTATCATATAACCCAAGTAGCCTGCGCAGCGACCGTGTCCGATGGTGATGCAGGACTGGGGACGATGACCATGTCTGGAGGGTGGTGCTCTAGGTGGGCGCAGGATGGCATCAGGCACAGGTAGTGAAAGGAACATAGGGGAAGTTGTGGCGCGGGGGTCAGGTTGGGTAGGGACCGCATGTCCAACTGACGTGGCGGACAACCCCATCTCCCCTCCAACACACACAGATGGGTTGGGTTCGAGGGAGTCCATACATATGAGCTAAATTTGGGTGAACTCGTCTGGCATCCGTTTTTGTGTCCGAACAATTATGGACTATCCGTCTAGACATATGAGGGCCCAAGGACGCCCTTGGAGATGAGCGGCATGTGCGCCAAAGGAGAAAGTCGTGGCCCATAGGTTATAGGTTATTGGGTGTGCTACACGTCGGCCGGCTGGTCCTTTTAGAGACTAGCAGGGTCACGAGCCGTCGGATCTGGCCCATCGAGCGGTTGAGCACCACTTTTGTCTTTGCAACAGAGAGTTGTTACAGAGATGTTTGCAATGGAGGTGTTGTTGCAGAGCAGCTCGGAGTATCTACCACGAATAATAGCCGAGCTAGAAGTTGGTACCCGATCTCTGTGTTTCTTTCCTTGGCAGTGGCGAACGGCAGTCGAATAAAAATCCGCAGAACATTATTATAGGAAGGCCAAACCGTAGACAGCACCAATCGGAATTCGGAAACGCGTTGGCCGTCCGTCTCCCTCTCTTGGTCAAAGTCAAGCCATGACGATGGTATAAATAAGAGCGGTCCTACAAATCATATATACGAACCCAGCAGACGACGCGCTGCAACGCGGATTGAGAAACTGCAGATCAAACCATTCCTCTCTCTTTCTCTCTTATCTCCGAGTATGTGAGGTTGTGACTGTTAGAGTTGTGTCGAACATTGTGTATGAGGTAGGTTACAGTTGGACTAGGAGTTGTATTGTGTTTACATAGGATGTGGAGTCGTGTCCTAATAGGACACTTGTATCCTAGGCCTCTCATATATAGCGGGGGTAGATACACGATGTAACATATGCCAACATAATAGCACAGGCGCGCAAGGGGAGCCGGCGGCGTGTGCCGGCGCCCGGGTGGCCAGGGTGCGGTATTGTGACGGTGTCACGGGGAGGAGCGCCCGTAGTCAAGCCCTGGGGATGTAGCCATATCGGTGAACCTCGTTAACAAATCTCGGTGACGTGCTCATGTGATTGCTTGGTCCTCGGATGATCGACGGTGTGCCTCGGATTTATTCTAACAAGTGGTATCAGAGCAAGGTTCGAAGCGGTCGTTGATGTTGATCTAGAGGAGATGAAGTTGGTTTGCTGTTCAGCGTACGGAAGCCTCATATAAGCAATCGGAATCATCTAGATGTCGACGAGATCGAAGCGAATCGGATTCAGCGGCATATGGCGCAGGATTGTCTGTCTATTGACGTGGCGGCTGGAAGCGGCCTGGTTAGGTGCGCGTGGTGCAGCAAGGACAACGGGCAAGGCTGAGGTGCTGCGCGGAAGTGTTGCTGTGCATATTCGATGGAAACTCCGGAGACAAGGTACGTGCAAGAGATTTGTTTGTAAATAAAAAAAGGGGACCGAGTCCCTGGAGGAGGCGTGTTCTCCTAGTGGCCGAGACATAGACGTGCAACATATAGACTGCCTCTAAACGAAGTGCATTGGAAAGGAAAAGCATTGACAAAGCAAGAGCTGCGCATTGAAGTTGAGCCAAGATAATTTATTCACAGGGTTAGCCGTACAAAGAATCATGAAACCAACAGGTACCAGGTTTGAGGTGAAGAAGTTCGATGGGACTGAAAGCTTTGGGTTATGGCAGACAAGAGTGAAAATTTGTTGGCACAACAGGGATGCTTGAAGGCGTTGCAGGATGTCAAGCCAGACGGATGATGAGGGCTGCGAGGAGTTGCAGATGGTTGCAGTCTAGGGAAGTTCGGCTGGGTCGGACTAGGAAGTCTGACGGATCGACGCAAGTCGGTTGGTACAGAAGACGGTGGTGGGATCGGCGACGACGACATAGGAGCGTGATGCCGATGGTGACCGACTTCTGGGCGTGGAAACACGTGGCGCAAGCCCGAGGCTTGTGCGGCTTCGACAAGACTATGGCGCGTGGTTGATTCAAGATGGTGTACACACGGAGCTTGAAGACGACGGGGCGCGAGGATGGACTGATCATCTACCATGGAGTCATGTTGAAGGTGGAGCTGGATTGAGAGGCTACGGTGTAAGGATCCAGAGAATCGAAGCCTATTCAGCAAGGGGGAAAAGCGAGTGACATGCAGTTCGGACTGGAGCCCGGTAGTCTGATGGAAGCGTGAAACTCGTCATCGGTCAGTGATGATTGGTGGTACTCTGCAGTGGAGGTTGAGTGGTGTGGTTTCTCGACCCTTGAGACTCGACCGAGACAGCGAAGGCTCGACGCGGTAATAGCGGCGAGGCGTGCGGTATGCACGGGACATGGAGACGGGCTAGGGCTCTGGTGGTCATACATGTGGTGAGACAACTGTGAATTTGACTCGGGATGACTACAAGCAATGGTGAAATTCCTTCAAGTTTCAGACAAGCGGTCAAGAAAGGAGCGGTGATGTTGAGTTCAGGTAACTCTTACGTGTGACATCCAATATGTGAGTTGTTCACTTTCACACAGGTCAGTGATCAGTGTGTGATGGCGTTGGACTGATACTTTGGAAGTTGGGAGCACAAACTAGAGTAACAAGAAACTTAATTTTGCTCCAGTGTTGACCGTGATGAAGAAAAGGAGGGACTACAAGTTGTTGGTGGAGTCATATGAAGTCTTTGGAGTAGCAGCGGTGCTCATGGGATAAACTCAAGTTCAATGTACATGGAAATTTGACACATTGACGAATTCAAGGTGGTGGAGAATATTCGCCAAGGTGGAGTTTGTTAGAGTTGTGTCGAACATTGTGTACGAGGTAGGTTACAGTTGGACTAGGAGTTGTATTGTGTTTACATAGGATGTGGAGTCGTGTCCTAATACGACACTTGTATCCTAGGCCTCTCATATATAGCGGGGGTAGACACACGATGTAACCTATGCCAACATAATAGCACAGGCGCGCAAGGGGGAGCCGGCGGCGTGTGCCGGCGCCCGGGTGGCCAGGGTGCGGTATTGTGACGGTGTCACGGGGAGGAGCGCCCGTAGTCAAGCCCCGGGGATGTAGCCATATCGGTGAACCTCGTTAACAAATCTCGGTGACGTGCTCGTGTGATTGCTTGGTCCTCGGATGATCGACGGTGTGCCTCGGATTTATTCTAACAGTGACAACCGGGATGGCTTTTCAGCCTGATTATTCATTTTAAACATGTCTTTACATTTTGATTTTTTTCAGTTTGAGCTGGTGGAGGTAAAAGTGATATCTATATTTTATGAGTTTGGAGGGGCCGGCGCCCATTATAACTTCACAGCTAAGCAGCCTGAGGAGCAACATTCTGCTGATGCCGACCGTACCAAGCTATTCTTCTCTGAAGTCCACCTCAATTTTCGGAGTGAGAATGATGTGATTATGTGCTGTATAGTTGGGGAAAATGACGCAGGTACCTTGTTGGCTTTCTTGTCAGTTGTTCCTATTGTTTCTTTCCTTATAGTTGGTGAGGTTTGCATATCAGGTGCAATCAGTTGTGTTGTTCACACATATGCCTTGATCACAATCTCATATTGATACTTGTCTAACTCTTTATTTGTTCTATCGACGTTGCAGGGCGTTGCTATGGCTGTGAAAACTACCAGCCTGTTGTTCACCCAAGCAGCCAAGCATACGGCGGCGGTAGTAGTACTTGTATTGACTATCCTGGTTCGGACGGCGATAGCAACAGCGACTAGTACTTGAAGCCTGGTGGCTAGTGCTGGCTTTTGTGGCTAGTCTTCTCTGGTGTGTATTGGCTTGTCCTTTGTGACAATACCCATGGCATGGAATTAATCAACTTGAGAAATGTGTCATGTGGGATGGAGGACCTGAGTGTCAACTGAATGTTGTTTTTTTTTTGAAAAGGAGGTTAACCCTCGGCCTCTGCATCAGAACGATGCATGCAGCCCTCTGATTAAAAAGCAACTGAATGTTGTTGTGTGTTACCAATATCCGATAATGACATTTGCTATTGTGGTTTGCGTCTTGGCTTAGGATTCTTTTTAAGACCGAGCTAACCCCTTTCCATTAATCATAACGTAAATAAAACGGTTCCAAAGAAATAATAAGAGATGGGAAAGAAGGAAAGCCGAGTTCAATGCACTGCTAGGAAACCTACTGCATATGCCCGTCATCAGAACGTATACTATTGGGGGACATCACCAAAAGACTATGTACCTAGAGTGTGATATTTCCAGGTTTGAAAGAAAATCCTGTGAAAACTTATATATATTCATGACGGATCTTTAAAATTTTGTTTAAAAATATTATGATTTTTTTGAATAGTTTGAATTGCTATTAAAAAAATATTATGATTTGCATGCTATGCAAAAAAAAGGCCCAACAACAAAAAGAAATTGGCTCATTTTCATGTATGTATTTTTTTTGCCTACGCCCCATATGTGAATTTTGAATTTGCTAACCACGTGTCCCATGTGGTGCCTACGCCCCATATGAAAGTATATTGTTACGGAACTTTTCTTGACCGTGTTGTAAGTATATTTTTTTACGCTATGGAGATGTGATATTTTGAAAACAGGCTCCATGAAGCCCGTACTCTATTGGTCCTAATTATAAGCCAGATGAATAGTTCTCAACAATGTTCTCAGACTAAAGCAAGCCCGCAAGCGAGTCCAATAAACCAAACGGAAGACAAAACAAACAATAGATCTGCGTCATGAGATGCCAAGCTTCAACCCCCCCCCTCCCCCCCCCCCGGTCGGCCGACCTTTGAGCCGCCCCACAGATCCTCATCAAATTCACCGTGTTGGAGCGAAGAAGCTCAACTGGGAAATTGATGGCTAGCCCGCTCGGTCTTTTCCCCCTCCCTCCCGGTCGCTCCCGCGAGCAGCCCGGGGGGCAACCCTAGCCGCCACCCAAACTCCCTCCCCTCCCCGTCCCTCCTCCCCCGCCGCCGCCGGCAACCGCCGCCGAGCAAAGCCCGGCCGGCGTTGGCGGCGGTGGGGCTCTCCTCTCCCCTACGCTCTTCCATGGTGGGCCGGCGCGGGACGGCTGGATCGGGCGCAGGCGCCGGCCTTGCGCGAAGGCGGCGGCGGGCGCGTCTCCTGGTGGTGCGCGCGGCGGTCTGGGCGGTGGCTTGCGGCGTGGCGGCTGCGGGATCTAGGGATCTCGCGATGGCCGGCCCTTCAGGTGGTGCGCGCGGGTGGGCTCTCGTCAGATCCGGTCGGATCTGCCTCCGGCCTCTTCTGGCGGTGCGGGCTGGGTGCAGCAGGGCCGCGGGCGGCTGGCGCCGTCGTGCATAGGGGTGGCGGTGCTGGTGGCATGGCGGTTGGTGGTGGTGGCACGTGCGGGCTCTGAGGTACAGTTGGGCGACCTTCTCGGCTGTGGTCGGCGGCGCGCGACGTGGGCGGGCTGTCCCTGGTTCCCTCCCTGGCGGCGGCGCGGGCGCGTCTCCTGGTGGTGCGCCGGCGGTCTGGGCGGTGGCTTGCGGCGTGGCGGCTGCGGGCTCTCGGGATCTCGCGATGGCCAGCCCTTCAGGTGGTGCGCGCGGGTGGGCTCCCGTCAGATCCGGATGAATCTGCCTCCGGCCTCTTCCGGCGGTGCGGGCTGGGTGCAGCAGGGCCGCGGGCGGCTGGCGCCGTCGTGCATAGGGGTGGCGGTGCTGGTGGCGTGGCGGTTGGTGGTGGTGGCACGTGCGGGCTCCGAGGTACAGTTGGGCGACCTTCTCGGTTGTGGTCGGCGGCGCGCGACGTGGGCGGGCTGTCCCTGGTTCCCTCCCTGGCGGTGGCGGTGGTGGATCTTCTCCCTCGTTCGTCGGACGAGCGGCCGTCGGTGGCCTCGCGTTGGGTTGTGCCAATAGCAGGGCCGGGGCGAAGCAGGTGCTTCGGGCGGGGGTGGGGGTGGGAAGAGTTGTTGGAGGGATGGGGCTTCGACATGGTTGAGCCGCCGTCACAGGCACCGTGGGTGCCGGGAGTGGCCGAGCGGCGCACCTCCCCGTCCCCTTTCCTCGGCCTGAGGCTTCGTGGTTGTTGTCCCATGCGATGTCCGAGGCGGGACGGTCGTTGGTGGTTGCGGCGATGGTGGGAGTTGGCTCCATCCAAAGCCGTCTCCTTTGAGGGTGGCGGGATGGTCTGGATGCTGGGCGGCGGCCCTGGCGGTGGGAGATGCGTGGATCTTGGGCAGATTGCGCAGCTCGGGTGCGGGCGAGCAGACATGGCCGCGCGGGCGGCATGCATGTGGGTGGTTGGCGGAGCAGGGGATGCCGAAGGGTTGGTGCACCGGGGTACATCGCTTGCCCAGTCCTCGTACTGGCTGACGGTGGTGGCGTCTGCGGACGTCGTTTCCTCCCTGCAGGCTCCGTCGCGGTGCTCCCTTTCCCTTCGGGTTACTCCGGGTGAAAGCCTGATCTGCGTGATCGGACGGTGGCGGCTATGGTCGTGCCCTTGTTGGAGGCACCGTTTTGGAGTCCTTGCTCCGTCGTCGGTCATCTCACCTCTCCTCGATGGTTGCTCATGATGATCTCCGTCGGCTCAAGGCGATGCCTCTTTGCTCATCTTTAGTGTGCTTTGTAGTTCGTTGCAGTGGTGTGTCGATGCCCGGCACCCTTGTATCTCGCCTTGGGTGTGTGTTCTTGCCTTGGGTGCGTGGTGTGTGTAGTGGTGGTGTGTGTTTGTATCGGCTCTCAGTTGTAATTGGTGATGGATGCTTTATAATATAAAGCGGGGGAAACCCTTTTTCTTAAGAAGCTCAACTCCAGTCTTGAGCACCTTAGCGTCACCCACCTTTTGAATACCTGGCCAGTAAATAAGAATAGAACAATTTGTGTTCAAAGGTAGTTCGATTTCAACCATGCCAAATAGCCCATGTGATGGCCGCCAGACCAACAATATAAAATCTTTCCCAACCAGGAAGAAAAGATTAACACCATGAAATAATACTGCCATCGATTATCAAGGCACGAATCTATACCCAACACAACCCCAACTGTTCTGCAGATAACCCAAGCAACCGAGCAAGCAATGAAAAGATGCTGACAAGATTCAATTGCCATAGAGAAATTTGATTTTCAAATGGTGGCTTCCCATCCCAAATCCATTTATAACTACACACATTAAGAGGCTTTTCCAACCATTCTATACATAGACTTAGCGAGTCTTTAGCATTTTTATTTAGACCCAGTATACAATATCTCCTTCAGCACTAAGATGAAAGTTACCAACAAACTTGATCAACATTACAATCCTGGTCATTTCAAATGTCAAAAGGTTGAAGGAATTTATCACATAAAGGGGTTTGTCCTCAAGAGAATCTTACCAAAGCCTAGCAATATCACTAGACCCAACATGAATTTTCCTCCCCATCATGTACAGTGGTCACCATTTTATTTCCAAGTATTTGGCTTTCACAATATCCTCACAGATCCCATTTTCGTTATCAAGTTTGCACCACCACTTCCATCAAGCTGATGTTCTGTTTTATAATATCTTAACTCCCAACCCACATTTATTTCTAGATCTACATATCCTGGACCATCTAACTAGCTAGCATCTTTTCTTCTTATTAGAACCTTGCCAGGAAAATTTCTTGTGGTTATCTAGTTTGTCTACCAAAGTCTTATTCATGAATCACATTGATATATGGTATAATGAGATTTGAGATAACGGGCCGTGCTAACTGGGCCGGCCCGGTAGCACGCAGGAACGGCACGGCCCGAGCTAAACGGGCTAGGCCCGGCACGCGGCACGCCATGGGCCATGCCTGGGCCTGGAGGCTGGGCACGCGGGCCAGCACGGCACGGCCCGTTTAATTTTTTTAATATATATGACCTAAATTACAGCCCAATAGGCCTAAAATACAGCCCAACAGGCTAAAAATTAGATGGGCCAGCGTGCTAAACGTGCCACGGGCCGGCCCGTTTAATAATCAGGCCGTGCCTGGGCCAGAGAGCCACGCCCGTGGGCTGGCACGGCACGGCCCGGCTATTAAACGTGCCATGGCGGGCCGTGCCGGGTCAGGCACGATTAGCACGGGCTGGGCCGTGCCGTGCCGGGCCGGCCCGTTTGGCCAGGTCTGGATAAGACAACTTTAACAGACTGTGTCTCCCACCTATAGAGGGAGCATTCCCTACCAAGGCATCAAATCATTTCAAACACTTGCCTTCCGAAAATCACAATCGGAAGTTCTTAGTAAGGTAAAAGCTCACTGGCATACCTAGGTATTTGATAGGAAATTGGCCTACATCACATCCAAAATGCTTAGCATATTGTTCAACAATATCCGCATCCCCGCCAACAGTAAGGATCTCATTCTTTTGGAAATTAACTCTCATTCCACAAACCATTTCAAGCATAAACAGAAGCATCTTAAGATTGTCAGCTTTTTCAAAATCATGCTCTAAGCAGATAATGGTGTTGGGTACATACTGGAGGACCGTAACACCATTAGGGATAAGATCCGGGGCCAAGCCCACATGGAGATTATCGTCTTGAGCATTTTTAATCATTTATTCAAAACGGTTTATCTCTTAAATCGTGCATCCAAATCTTAAACCGTTTTACCGTTAGATTTCTCGCATCGAGATCTTCAAAACTAGATCCCATGTTGATAGTTTTTGACAAACTTTTTTTCAAGAAATAAAAACGGATGAAAAAACCGTGCCTCTCGCGGAAAAAAAGAAAAGAAAACACGTTTTTTCCCGTTTCGGAGAGGCATGGCCATGCCTTTCACGGAAGCAAAACCGTGCCTCTCATCGAAGAAAAAAAATAGAAAACACATTTTTTTTCATTTCCGAGAAGCACGTTTGTGCCTCTCGCAAAAGTAAAATCGTGCTTATCATGGAAGGAAAACCGTACCTCTCGCAGAAGAAAAAAGAAGAAGAGAAAATGCATATTTTTTCGTTTCCGAGAGGTACGGCCGCGCTTCTCGTCGAAGCAAAACCGTGCCTCTCGCGGAAGGAGAAAAACACTTTTTTTTTGTTTCCGAGAGGCACGGTCGTGCCTCTCGCGAAAGCAAAACTGTGCCTCTCATGAAAGGAAAAAAAAGAAAAAACACATTTTTTCCATTTCCGAGAGGCATGGTCGTTCGTCTCACGAAAGCAAATTCGCGCCTCTCTGAAAGAAAAAAAAACATGTTTTTTCACGCAAAAATAAAAGAAAAATCAAATTATTTTTGTCCAAAAGCTGACAAAGACTAGTGAAAAACCAAAACGCCAGAAAAAACGTCTAAAAAGCTAAAAGCGCGTGCGGGAAAAAAAAGTCCGGAGGGAACGCCCAAAGCGTGACACGTGGTGACGGCTAAGAGTGCGCCAAGTGACACACTCTCAGCCCACCCCCAAGTGATCATTCGGAGGCTACCGAAGAAGCGTTCGTCAACTAGTTGCTCTCACAAGGACGCCCTTGGAGATGAGGGCACGTGCGCCAAAGGAGAAAGTCGTGGCCCATAGGGTATTGGGTGTGCTACACGTCGGCTGGCTGATCCTTTTAAAGACCAGCGAGGTCATGAGCCGTCGGATCTGACCCATCGAGCGGTTGAGTTTGTTGTGTTTTTTGATTGATGTTACCTTTGTAACGAGGGTAAGATTAGAGTAGTACAAGACAAGGCAACATGATTTAAACCAAATCAACCTATGTCGCTCCTTGTCTCTAACTCACATGTTTATCTTTACGTAATAATAAAAGGACTATTGCTTCTGACGGTACACCATGTGAAATTGCTCTAAAGTTGCAAAATATTATCCACCAATGACACATATAAGTGATAAAAAATTGTTTCACACAAGGGGAATCCCCGCCGGGCCGGCCCATACAGTAGGAACCTACTAAACTGCGCTCTGCGCGCTGGGAGAAGACACAACGCGTTTGTTTGGGCCGGCCGGCGACCTGTTTTTTATTTATTTTTGATTTTTCGTATTCATTTTTTCTACTTTGAATAATTTGGGACTTCAAAAAAGTTCCAAAAAATATATATAATGAATTTTTAAATAATATTTTAATAAATCATAAATGTTTGTGGATTCAAAAATTGATCGCAATTTTTAAAAAAATGTTTGCATATTCTAAAGATATTCATAATTTTGAAAACAAATATTCTGGAAATCTAAAAATGTTCTAATTTTTTTAGAAAATTTTTGTATTTAATAAAATTGAATAAAATTTCGCCAATTCAAAAAATGTCCAAAAATTTTAAAAACTTTTTGTGACTTACAAAATAGTTTATTAATTCGTAAAATGTCGCAGATTCAAAAAATGATCATGCATTTTGAAAAAAATTTGTTGAATCAAAAAAATGTGCGTTAATAAAATTGTTCAACCAAAAAATTTCCAAAAAAATGTTTGTTGATTTTAGAAATGTTCGCCTATTTAAAAAAATATTTTAAAAATGTTCATAAAAAATTAAAAGTTTGCAAATAGTATAAAATACTCATGAACTCAAAAAAATTAATGATTTTAAAAAATGTTTGAAAATCTGTAAAAATGTTCACGAATTTTAAAAATATTCACGAGTTTAAAAAAATTGTCATGATTTCCAAAAAATGTTCACATTTTCACGAAAGTGAGTGTGATAGTGTATTTGGTGATGCAGCAAAATATGATTATGGTCATTGGAGATTATGATTTATTTTTTCTTTCGTTGCAACACACGGGCCGTTTTGCTAGTATAATATCTACTCCCTCTGTACCGTAATAATTGTCGTTGGAGTAGCTAAAGTTCAACTGCTCCAACGACAAATATTACGGTACAGAGGGAGTAGTATCTACAACGAATAATAGTTAAAGCATCTCCAGCCGAGGCCCCAGAAATGCCCCTAGGCCACTTTTTTAGCACCGACATTTAAAAAAATCCCAACCGTACTCTCAAGACCCTACTTTTTGCCAGATTTGGTCAAAAATACAACCGGCGATCTCATGGCAAACCCAGGGCACCGGGGGCTGTTGGGGGAGAAGAGAGAAGATTTTGCATGTCATTGGCCCACCGTCAGCCTCCTACTCATCTCTTCATACTTTTCCTCCCGGGCCCACCCACGTGCTTTCGCCCACGAACTCGCCCTGCTCGCCGAGCTGCGCATGCTCAGCCTCAAGGCCAACGCGCTCTCCGGCCCCGTCCCCGACGGGCTCGACGCGGCCCTCCCCAACCTCAAGCTACTCTACCTCGCTGGCAACCGCCTCTCCGACCCCCTCCCCGCCAGCCTCGCGCTGCTCCACCGCGCCACCGTGCTCGTGCTCTCGGGCAACCGCCTCTCCGGCCTGATCCCACGGGAGCTCGCTCGCGTGCCGCGGCTCACCTCGCTGCTGCTCGACGGGAATCTGTTGACGGGGCCGGTGCCCGCGCTGCCGCAGACCATGCTCCGGGCGATCGACGTCTTCGGCAACCGGCTGTCGAGGAAGGCCGTGATAATCGCCGGGTCGACGGTGGCAGGTGCCGTGGTGCTCGCCCTGCTGGTCGCGGCCGCCTCCTCGCCGCGCGCCGGCCTCTGCCTCCTCACTGCCGCCCTGCTCACCGCGCGCCGCCGTCGCCGCCTGTTCACCGCGCGCCGCGCGTTGCCGCCACCGCCTGGTTCGGCTGCCCGCAAGATGCAGAGGAAGGGGATGGCGACCTTGCCTTACGCTTGCTTGTCGACGTGGCCGGGGCGCACCACCGCGTGGCCGGGGCCTCCTCGACATCGTCACCGGCCCGAGCGTGCCAGAGCTGCCGCAGGGCGAGCTCGAGGAGCGGTGGCGCCCGGCCGCTTCCTCGCTGCGGGCCACGCGCTCGTGGACCTCTGAGCTACCGCCACACGTCCTCCTGGTCGAGGTGCGGAGATGCTTGGGGCGGACACGGCTGGAAATATTTTGGCCCCCCAGCCCAAAATTTGCGCCGGCGCAGTCTCAGTCGGACGAAAAAACGTCCCTGGGAGGGCACAACGGGTGGAGATGCTCTTAGAAGTTGGTACACGATCTCTGCGTTTCTTTCCTTGGCAGTGGCGAACGGCAGTCCAACAAAAATCCGCAGAACATTAGGAAGGCCAAACCGTAGACAGCACCAATCGGAAACGCGTTGGCTGTCCGTCTCCCTCTCTTGGTCAAACCATGACGATGGTATAAATAAGAGCCGTCCTACAAATCATATACGAACCCGACAGACGACGCGCTGCAACCTCACCCCCTGGCGCGGATTAGAAACTGCAGATCAAACCATTAACCACGCAGCCGGCCATGGCGGATCAAGGCGGTACTGGCCAGGAGGATTCGTAAGCTTTCTACTCGAGTACTCGTGTTAATTTATCTTTTATACGTGCCGTCGTATGCGTAGTAGCTATCTGGACGAGCGCGCAGGCGAGGGAGGTTCGCATCCTGCAGGAGAGCCCTAGCTAGCTAACCGGCCAGTCGCCTCGGCTCCTCCCCTCGGCCCGCTGCCTGCCTAGCTGTGCTGATATACTCCCTCTGTAAAGAAATATAAAAGCGTTTAGATCACTATTTCTTCATGGAGAGAGTATATGAATTTGCTGTAATTCTGTTCTGTTCGGTTCGTTTCGAAACTTGGCCACTATGTGTGTCTGTTTGAACAACAGATTATTTCCGTTCCAAAATTTGCTGAGATTGGAAGCTTATCCAACAACAAATTCTTAGCACTGAAATTCGAAATTCTTGTGGTTCTAAAATTCGGTGAAATTATATATGTAATCCGAATTTGGTGAGAATCTTGTGGTTCTACGATTTGGTAAAATCTGAAAACATATTCTTATGGTCCTAAAGTTTTACTGGAAGTATAAATGTATCTGAGAAGAAGTTCTTATGGTTCCGAATCTTGCTAAACTAGATAAGGCGAGAACGAATTATTACGATTGAGAAAATTGCTGAAATTAGAATGTTAATATATTTTGTTGACGACTCTGCTTCATTTTACTGTGATTCTGAATAAATCATATGTTATGGTTCAAGGTATAAGGGGGGTTTGCTGCAGGCCTTCGCAGAGGAGGAGCCAAAGCAATACCAAGTTACAGTTTCACATGCTGCTTCAAAGGGGAGATATGCAAGGTAAAAATCCTAACATCTTCAGTTTTTTTTTGTGGTTTGCTCTGTTCAACACCACTGTGCATGGCCATTGGGTAATACTCTGAACTGAATCCCTTTGTTAAGTTGTCCATTTTGGTTAATATTCCAAACTGTTTTTTTTCTGGAAAATGGGTTGCATAATTCCCCCTGTTCCCATATGGTTAGCTGAAGTTCGTTCTTTAAAAAAAAACATTCTACGCTGCATCGGCTAAGAATTGTACTGAAAAGCGCAGCAATGCTATCGGTTCCAAAAATATTTTCTGGTTCTGAAATTTACTAAAATTGGAATAGTAATAATAATAGGTAGATTATCTCGACAACTTAGTTTCCTTTTACTTTAATTAATTCTATTTAAGTCATATGTTCTGGTTCAGGTTTAAACAGAATCTGAATGCCAAGGCACAGGAGACAAAGCATCACCACCATCAAGTTGCCATCTCAGGCGCCTCTTCAAAAGGGAGGTATGCAAGTTGAACACTCCTAACCTCTTACTTAAATTGTTGGATTGCTCTCTGCTCAACGTCATTGTGCATCTTCATTTGGCATTCTGAAATGTCATTGCAAGATCGATAGCCCAAATCCTCTGGTTCCTACTATTATATCGTCCTTCTTTAAAATATTCCAAACTGTTTTCCCAGGTAAATTGTTAAGACAATTCCTCCCGTTAACATTCTACACTGCAAGCTTCATCGCTGATGGGCTTAGAACTGTGCTGAAACACTCAGCAATCCGTTCAATAAAACTAATATCGCAATCTCATGTTTTGCTCTCATTATGTTATGTCATGTAGTTCACCCCTTCATCATAAAAGAAAATCAAATGGGTAAATCTGTCAAATTTAATTCTGAACAAACTCAATGGGTTTTTTAATCATGTTTCAAGAACTTTGCATGCACATTCATCATGAAAGAAAAGCAACTAGGTAAGTGATAACTTAATATTTCTCACGTTAAGGCATGGTACATGTGATGTATTTTTGTTTTTTGGCATAACAATCAGTTCACAATAATGAATCAGGAGTCAAGCTGGTTGGATGTCCAAGGAGAGGAGCACTCCTGAAGGTATCAACATGGAGGAGCATGCTTGGAGGTTTCGGCCTCTGCCCCCACCCAAATGGACGGGTGACTTTAACATCTCTTCCATCGGAATTCCACCTGTAATGCCAAAGAGGAAACCTCCGGAGGTGAGGAACGCGCTGCGAGAAAGAAGAGTCGCGGCCAAACAAAAGGATGCGCGCTACCACGCGGAGGTGGCCCTGCGTAAATACAACCGAGCGAACAACACCAAGGTCTACCTCTCTCTCTTTCTCTCTAATCTCCGTGTATGTGAGGTTGTGACAATCGGGATGACTTTTCAGCCTGATTATCCATTTTAAACATGTCTTTCCATTTTGTTTTTTCAGTATGAGCTGGTGGAGGTAAAAGTGATATCTATATTTTACGAGTTTGGAGGGGGCGGCGCCCATTATAACTTCACAGCTAAGCAGCCTGAGGACCAGAAGAATGCTGATGCCGACAGTACCAAGCTATTTTTCTCTGAAGTCGACCTCTATTTTCGGAGTGAAAATGATGTGATTATGTGCTGTATAGTTGGAGAAAATGATGCAGGTACCTTGTTGGTTTTGTTGACAGTTGTTCCTCCTGATTCTTGGCCTGTTTTCTTATTGTTCCTGAGGTTTGCATCAGGTTCAGCCAGTTGTGCTTTCACACATATGCCTTAATCGCAATCTCATATTGATATTTGTCTAACTTTTTATTTGTTCTATCTATGTTGCAGGGCGCTGCTACGGCTGCGAAAACTACCAGCCTGTTGTTCACCCAAGCAGCCAAGCATATGGCGGCGGTAGTAGTACTTGTATTGACTATCCTGGTTCGGATGGCGATAGCGACAGCGACTAGTAACATAGCACTTGAAGCCTGGTGTCTAGCGCTGGCTTGTGTGTCTAGTCTTCTCTGGTGTATATTGACTTGCTTGCCTCTTGCAAGAATACCCATCGATAGATGAGCTGTCAGTTGGATGGAGACGCGTGTCTCAACTGAATGTTAGCGTGTGTTACTAATCGGATAATGACATTTGCTATTGTGATTTGCGTCTTGGCTGGGAAAATACATACTACGGTGAGTAAATGGACTCTGAGTGATGTGGACATGGGATGAAAACCTCAAGAATGTTGTTATGTTAACATGGGATGTCATATCTGCTTCGGTACACCCTGCTTAAACACATCAAGGGCTGAGATCTAAACATACCCCTTCGCTGTCAGGGGCATGATCGTCTTATGTAAAAATCCCCCTCCCCCCCCCCCGCGTCCACGCCGATACCCCCGCGCGCATGTGTATACGGGGCTGCCGCACGAGCCGAGCCGCTTGGCAGCCGTGAGGACGCGAGCCGAGCCGAGCCGTTAGCATCCATGGGCCCACAATGTTAGATGCAGGGCGTGTCGGTGGGGGCGTACGTGTGGTCGTGGCGCGGTCGTGCAGTTAACTGCGCACTAATTGCGGCGCTGACTGCTTGCGGCCGATCTCCTGCCGCCAGCCTTCTGCCGTCGTAGTCCGTGCCCTCCATTGCCACGCGTGCGGCGACCGGGCGCCTTCCGCCTCGGACCGGCAGTTGACGCGACCGGTCGGCTGCCACCGCTGCGGCGACCGCCCGCCCGCCTTCAGACGCCACCAGCGCTTCGACTGCCGCGCGTGCCGTCCCCGCACCTTCCCACGCCACCGATGCCTCGCCTGCCGCGTCGCGCCGCCTTCCCACGCCACCGATCGATGCCTCACCTGCCGCGTCGCGCCTTCACACGCCGCCGCTGCCTCACCTGCCGCGTCGCGCCTTCACACGCCGCCGCTGCCTCGCTTTCACACGGCACCACTGTCGCACGTGCCGCCAGCCGCCCGCCTCTCCCTCGGGGCGCGCGCCACCGACGGCTCACCCGCCCACCTCCCTCCCCCGCCGTCTATAAAAGGCGCGCCAGCCCTGAGCAGGCCGTGCCATCTCCCTCGCCCCGCCCATCTCTCTTCCTCTCCTCGCCCGCCCATCTCCCTCTCCTCGCCCGCCCATCTCCCTCTCCTCGTCGGCAATGTCTTCTAGTGACTCCGACGAGGGCGCGTGGCCGACCGGCGTTTGGCCGCTGAGCCTCACCGTCGGCGACACGGAGGATCTGGCCCGGTACGGCCTGATGGTGCCGCCGGCAGCCAAAGTGCCGCGGCCGTGGCGGATCGGGGCGGACGGCATCCCCACCATGGGACTGCCGCCGACGAGGCAGCAGCTCCACGCGTTCCCTGGCGTCCGCTACAACCGGAGGGCCCGGCGCAGGTTCTGGAGCGGGAAGAACTTCGACATCGTCCTCGGCGCGTTCAGGAACGCGGCGGCCGGCCGCACCGTCGGGGACATTACCGGCGAGGCCGGCACTTCCCGTGGTTGCCGCCGCCACGGCCCACCTCCAGCCGCCCCCACTGCCCCGGCACAGCAGGCGCCCCCTGACCCGGCGCTGGTCGAGATCCCGCCGACGTAGGCCGCCCTCGCGCAAGACGGAGACCCCGACGACACGCCGGGGCTACTTGCGGTGCTGGCCCAGTCGGCAGAGGAGGCGGCGGCGGCGGCCACTCGTGAGGAACGAGAGCAGCTGGCGGCCATAGCGGCGGTGCAGGAGCAGCAGGCGCGGGAAGACAACTGGTGGGGTTTCAGCGACGACGACGACGACGACGACGGTGACGACGATGGCGGCGACGGCGGCGAAGGAGAGGTCGGCGGTATGGCGCCGGTCGTCGACCTCACCGGCGCCAGCGACGACGAGTAGTCTAGTTTTAGGGTTTTTATTTAAATTTCGGTCTAAGTTATGTAAGAGCAGTGCTCGGTTATGTTTAGTGTTATGTAAGGTAGTTTGAATTATGAATGAACTCGGAATGGCTTATCTGGAAAAAAAAACCCGTATGTTTAATTTGATGTTAGTCGTGCAACTTCAAAAAATAAACGGAAACATGCATTTCAACGTTACGAGAAAAATCAGTGCTCGGTTACGCATGCATGGGGGCTTCACTCATACTCGAACGGTCTCTCAAAAATTCTTAAAGCGATAAAAAAGCCAGAAAACTTTTCATGCATCCTAATGATGATGGTGGAACACTATAAAAAAATGTGGGTACATTTGAAGGCTGTCGAAAAAAACTCCTTTGAGACGGGGCCTTCGGTCCTGCCCAAACGGGGTCTGGAGAAGGAGGCCAACTTGTCGACATATTCGGAAAAATTATAGAACATTCATAAAGCGATAAAAAATACAAAAAACTTGGCATGCATCCTACTGATAATGGTGGAACACTATAAGAAAAATTTATAGAAGGAAAAAAAACAATTATAAGAAAAATTTATAGAAGGAAAAAAACAACGATAAAAAAAATGGCCTCCTGTGCTTGCAGGCCACAACTGCGCTTAATCGGTCCGGCTCGATCAAGCCGGGCGGCGAAAGGGCCGGCCTTTAGGCCCAGCTACAGCCTGCAGCACAGTCAATCAGGGCAGTGGCGGGACGGGGCGGGAATCAGAGGAGTTCGAAAGGGAGGTGGGAGGCAGGTATATAAGGCGGTCGCGGCGTCGTTCGGCGGGCGAGGTGGGACTAAACTTTAGTCCTCACCCCCGCCGACCCTGCCCCCGCACCGCGCGCAGAGTCAATGGGCCGGCCAACGCGTGCCGTCGCGCACAGTCACTGTGCCGTCGTGGACAGTGAAGACTTTTTTTAAATAGTATTAAGTTTTTAAGGTATTTATGCCTTTCGTTATCGTATAAAAAAATCCATACGTAATATAGAATTGTTAACTACATTTATTATAATAATAATGAGTTGTTTATTACAATTTATAGGAAAAAATAATGAGTTTTTTATAATTAATTGTTAAAACAATAATGAGTTTTTAGATAATTAATTGATAAAGAGTTTGTTTGTAATGAATATTTTAATCAGTTTTTTTGTAGATTAGTAATTGCATTTTTAATATTTTTGTAATGTTAATTAACGTCTAAAAATACTTAACATATGTGCAAAGTTTAGTACTGCAATGTGTTGCATTAATGGCTTTTCATTAATTATAGAACATATATTAAATGATAACGAAAGGCATAAATAACAAAAAAACTTAATATTATTTTTAAAACAAAAAACAAAAAAGTCTTCGACAGCGTGCATTGGCCGACACAGTGACAGTGCGCGACGGCGCGCGTGGGCCTGCCCATTGACTCTGCGCGCGGTGCGGGGGCAGGGTCGGCAGGGGTGAGGACTAAAGTTTAGTCCCACCTAGCCCGCCGAACGACGCCGTGACCGCCTTATATACCTGCCTCCTACCTCCCTTTCGAACTCCTCTGATTCCCGCCCCGTCCCGCCACTGTCCCGATTGACTGTGCTGCAGGCCGTAGCTGGGCCGAAAGGCCGGCCCTTTCGCCGTCCGGCTAGCTTGATCGGGCCGGACCGATTACACGCAGTTGCGGCCTGCAACCACGGTTGGGCTGTTTTTTTGCATCACTATTTTTTTTGCCTTCTATGAGTCACGGCGCAGGGGGAGGTGGGAGGGGCGCTTTTTTAGTCCCACCTCGCACGCCGAGGGACGCCACGACCGGCTTATATAGCCGCGTTCGTGCTCTTTGTTAGATATAAAATAGCTAATACTATAGAGATTTGACGTTACATACCTGCCTGGGCGGCTAGTGCCCGGGCAGCTATGTAAAGTCAAATCACTTTATTAACTAGCTATCTTATTTTTTTCATTTTGTCCCTCCGTGCACTTTTTTTTAAAATAAAACCGTATGTTTAATTTGATGTTAGTCGTGCAACTTCAAAAAATAAACGGAAACATGCATTTCAACGTTACGAGAAACATGTTGCGTCACGTCCGGGGGTGTGGTATGTGGTGTTTTCACCGAAAAAATTATTGAAAATTCATAAAGTAAAATAAAGCCACAACACTTGTCATGCATCTTAGTGATGATGGTGGAACACTATGGAAAAAATTTGAGTTCATTTCAAGGATGTTGAAAAAAAACTCCTTTCGGACGGGTCCTTCAGTCCAGCCCGAACGGTCTCCGGAGAAGGAGGTAAATTTTTCGACATATTCGGAATGGCCTCAACTATTGCAAGTGAGTTGATATGGTCAGTTATTTATGTCATTCGTTAACTAAATTTATTATAATAATAATGAGTTCTTTATTATACTTTATAGAAAAATAATAATAAGTTCTTTATAGTTAAGTACTAAAACAATACTGATTTTTTTGATAATTAATTGATAATGAGTACTTTTATAATGAATATTATGTTCAGTTATTTTTGTAAAATAGTAATTACATTTTTAATATTTATGTAATGTTAATTATTGTCTAAGAAATACTTAAAATATGTGCAAAGTTTAGTACTGTAATGTGTATTGCATTAATGACTAATTGTTTAATAATGAGTGCACGAAACATTCATATTAGAGCAGTGCCGGTTGTATTGGTGGTAGGAGGTGGCATGCACGAAACGTGACCCAATTTTGGGAGGCAGTGGGCATGCCCATCTTATGGCCCCACGCAAGAGTAGAACGAATTCGGACACCATACGCACGTTGCGTCATGCCCGGTCAGTGTTTTTGGTACGTTTCACGAAGAAAACCATAGGAAATTCATACGGTGCCCGTAAATTATGAAAACATGCACGCATGATGAACCTGGCGATGGGTGCGTGTCCAAAAAGTTTGGGGTCCACCGGCTGAGTCAGAAAAGAGAACGCAGTACGGGGCTGACATCGGCCATATCAAATCAGTGCCGGTTGTATTGGTGGTACGAGGTTGCATGCACGAAACGTGACCCAATTTTGGGAGGCAGTGGGCATGCCCATCTTAGGGCCCCACGCAAGAGTTGAACGAATTCGGACACCATACGCACGTTGCGTCACGCCCGGTCAGTGTTTTCGGTGCGTTTCACGAAGAAAACCATAGGAAATTCATACGGTGCCGGAAAATTATGAAAACTTGCACGCTTGATGGACCTGGCGATGGGTGCATGTCCAAAAAGTTTGGGGTCCACCTGCTGAGTCAGAAAAGAGAACGCAGTACGGGGCTGACATCGGCCATACCAGATCAGTGCCGGTTGTGTTGGTGGTACGAGGTGGCATGCACGAAATGTGACCCAATTTTGGGAGGCAGTGGGCATGCCCATCTTAGGGCCCCACGCAAGAGTTGAACGAATTCGGACACCATACGCACGTTGCGTCATGCCCGGCCAGTGTTTTCGGTGCGTTTCATGAAGAAAACCATAGGAAATTCATACGGTGCCGGTAAATTATGAAAACTTGCACGCATGATGGACCTATGATGGGTGCGTGTCCAAAAAATTTGGGGTCCACCGGCTGAGTCAGAAAAGAGAACGCAGTACGGGGCTGACATCGGCCATATCAGATCAGTGCCGGTTGTGTTGGTGGTACGAGGTGGCATGCACGAAACGTGACCCAATTTTGGGAGGCAGTGGGCATGCCCATCTTAGGGCCCCACGCAAGAGTTGAACGAATTCGGACACCATATGCACGTTGCGTCACTCCCGGTCAGTGTTTTCGGTGCGTTTCACGAAGAAAAACATAGGAAATTCATACGGTACCGGAAAATTATGAAAACTTGCACGCATGATGGACCTGGCGATGGGTGCGTGTCCAAAAAGTTTGGGGTCCACCGACTGAGTCAGAAAAGAGAACGCAGTACGGGGCTGACATCGGCCATATCAGATCAGTGCCGGTTGTGTTGGTGGTACGAGGTGGCATGCACGAAACGTGACCCAATTTTGGGAGGCAGTGGGCATGCCCATCTTAGGGCCCCACGCAAGAGTTGAACGAATTCGGACACCATACACATGTTGTGTCACGCCCGGTCAGTGTTTTCGGTGCGTTTCACGAAGAAAAACATAGAAAATTCATACAGTGCCGGTAAATTATGAAAACTTGCACGCATGATGGACCTGGCGATGGGTGCGTGTCCAAAAAGTTTGGGGTCCACCGGCTGAGTCAGAAAAGTGAACGCAGTACGGGGCTGACATCGGCCATATCAGATCAGTGCCGGTTGTATTGGTGGTACGAGGTGCATGCACCAAACGTGACCCAATGTTGGGAGGCAGTGGGCAAGCCCATCTTAGGGCCCCACACAAGAGTTGAATGAATTCGGACACCATATGCACGTTGCGTCACGCCCGGTCAGTGTTTTCGGTGCGTTTCACGAAGAAAAACATAGGAAATTTAGACGGTGCCGGAAAATTATGAAAACTTGCACGCATGATGGACCTGGCGATGGGTGCGTGTCCAAAAAGTTTGGGGTTCACCGGCTGACGTTAAAATGGTTGCATTAAAAAATGCATTAATAATTTCTGACGTTAAAAAAACATCGAAGATAATGGCTCTCTTTTTGAAGAATATGCATGATCCATGTGAACCTTCACAAGCTCTGAGCAGGTGAAGACTCACATCGATCCTGCATATCCTCCAAATAGAGTCCCACAAACTGGGATGTTTGTGCATTGACCGAAAGAAAATTATATAAAGGAGTCAACGGCGCACCGGCTTAGCGATGTGGTATTAAACTACAATGCATGTTTTTAATAAATGCATCGTGGGCCAGCCGGCGGTAGTTTTACGGGACGAGCCAAGTGGCCCACTATGGCGTGACCACGTCTATGACGCCGTACGTGCGTGCATGGCATGGAAACCATGCTGCCATTACCTCGCCCCAGGACCGCCTAGCCCCGCCGCCTACACGCACGTCCTTACCCGTCCCCGGTCCGACGGTCGCACCGCCGTGGCGGTCCAAACTCCCTTCCCTGCTGGCCTGAGGCGGCCATACAATCCATCATCTGTGCGCGCGACTTGGATCTCAGGCCCGGCCGTGCCGTCTCGGCAAATTCGCCGGCACCCTAAACCCTAGGACCGGCCGTCGGCCAGCGCGCTCGTGTGGGCAGAGGGCGCGCGGCTGCCATGACTAACCCACACCGGGTGGCGTTTGGCAACGGGGGCTGCCGGTGCTCGTCGAGACGCCGGAAGGTATGGTATTAAACCATATGTAATCTTTTTTTAATCTCGTAACTAGTTAGATAACTGGCATCTTATTTAGAATGCAAAAATTGGGAGATGTGTACTGCTCGGTTGAGAAGAGGTGCGAATTGGTGGGAAAATTCACACCCAACAGCCATGATGCTACGTGGCACAAATTTGGAATGTATGTTGAGAATTCCTTCCGTGAAAATGAGGAAAAATTTATTGGAATTTATGATTACAACGTATGACATACTAGAAAGCGATTTATTATTCGGCCAAATACTGACGGCATCAGTGTGCTTAATGAAAATGTTTACGACATATTCGGGCTACGTAACGAGGGTGATGATGTCAGTAGCATGATAGCAACAATACAACTAGATGCCAAAAAAATTGTTCCGAATCGGTTTCTAGACAAAAGAACAGGCCTAATCCTCATCGATGAGTTGATAAAAAATATTGTTGATACTCAGTCATATGATGATGATTTTGTGAGAAGGGCCGTACTGGTTCTTATGCGTACAGTCTTAGCACCACAATCCACCAAGTTTGTTGCTTATTGTTATTACAAAATTGTGGAGGACGTGAACGCTACCGAGTCATACAATTGGAACGATTTCACGTTGGGGGTGTGCATGGATGCTATTAAAAAATCGGTCAAAGATCTTGAAAAATTCAAGTGGCCTATCGGTAACTTGGCTCTTCTTCAGGTACAAGTCATTTCGTAATAGTTGTATGTACATATAATTTTTATGTGATCTATGTGACAATTCCACGACACATGCAGTATATATACTGGGAAAAAGTTGAGCCAATTGGTGTGGATACATTTGATCCTTTGTCTCGTGAATACCCACTAATGGTTAACTGGCCAGAAATGGAAGGGAAAAAGAGAGACGACTATGACAACATGCACGGGCCTGCCACCGGCAATGTAAGTCAATAAGTATAGTCCTTATTGGTTGCACATAGTAATTAACTATAGTTGTTATTTAATTCTTTTTTGTTGTACAGCTTGAAAACTGCGTTAGCGAAGAGTACATACGTGCTAAGGTAGCACGTGAAGGGACTGTCCCAGATGAAGAAACGAAGAAACCTAAACGGAAAGGTGGTGGCAGGAGTAGAAAGCCAAGCACGTCAGGGGTTTCATCGAACACGACTAACAGTATGGACCGTGTGATGACATACATAAAGCTGCTTCACAAGGAGGTTCTCAATATACCCGAAAGATGTGCACAGGTAATTTAGAAGTTATATTAAACATGTTTTAGTTGTTCAAGTACTTATCGTATTTCATTTGTGTTTGTAGATGGTAATGGAAAAGTTGAACACGGAAGGTGTGCTGTACAAACCCAATAAGAGGGACACCAATGACGAATTTGATAATGTAGGTGAAGGAGTTGGGATGGAGAATGGTCAGTACAACATCAAAATATTGGCCAGATATTGATTCACCTACCGACGTGGAGCTAGTAACATCTTTCACGGGTTTCAATGATACCTACGCGCCCGTTGATGACACGGGTGCTCCGGCGACGACACCGGATAAAGGTGACACTACTGATCCTTTCATTATAGACGATAATGGAAAGTCTCCATGTTCGTCATCAACTGCACGTACAAAAGACTTTCCGTATATGTCCCGAACCCCGCAGAATGCTGATATTTCTGGTGAGTCTGTGGGTGATTTGTCAACTACAAAGTCTGAAGACATGTCTGAGAGTTTCCCGGCAAAGAGCAACATAGGTAATGGTGAAGGCAGTCAGAACAATGAAGGTAAACGCAAACGAAATCCGTCGAAATATTGTCAATCCCCGTACGACCTTCTCATTACCCATAAGAAACGTGTTAAAAAAAGTAAGTCAAGTACTACTGTATAATTCATTCACGCGTTATGTAATTTTTTTAATTATTTTTAACGACTGTAGCTGCATTGTTTTAGATCTGTTTGCATCGTCACCACATTCAATTCTGACAAGTTCCCTTAATATGACGTCGGATCACATAGAGGCAGCCAGAGTTTTTGTTGAGACTCTCGCATCGACAAAGAAGCATGCACACCGAACCGTGGTCGATATGCCGCCACCAGATGGGGACATATGCACGCCAGCTATGCTTCACGATGTCCTGATGTTTAAATGGTTGAATGGCGCTGTAAGTATGAGTTTGGTTTTAACAAAACTCTCATTTGTACTTCACAAGTTGATAGAAATTTTTTGTTTATGTATGCAGATAATCAATGCATATTGTAAACACCTACAACACCGTGATTTCTCTGATCGTTTCATACCAACAACGTGGTTCCCCAAATTTATGTTCGGTAGGGCTAGGGGAAAGACCAAGTCAATTAATGATTTAGATTCAGAACATGTTACAAAGAAAGCAAAAGTCCTCGCAAGAGTAATGGATGAGTATTTCAGACGGGACAAGGTATTCCTTTCATATTTATTTGTTTTTATTAGTCATTACTATTTAATTGCACTAACATCATTTGATTACTATATAGGGGTATTTTCCTATGCACGTTAATGATAATCATTGGATAACCATAGTGATGCACACCGTCAAGGAGGAGTTTCAAGTTCTTGACTCAAATTCTAAAGGCGCAATTAGCCAAAGAATTCGCAATATGATTGCCACCCTGGTACGCTATAATTTTCACACTCGCATTCAGAAAATTATTGAGTCATACATTAAATTCTGGTTTGTTAACTTGTTTCAGAGAGATGAAATTTCTAAGAATATTATGGAGGCCAACTCTATTCTTGAATCAAAAAAATTTCCAGATGTCTCATCGTGGCCAATTAATGAGTATAAAATGCCGAGACAACATGATGGGTAAGTTAAACGAGTACAAGAAAGTGCATGCTATATCCTAAGCTGTTCACACATGTTTATTGCAGAGTGTCTTGTGGACTTTTTATGATGTGGTGCATAAAATACTGGGACGGAGATCGCTGGACACATGAATTTGACCAGCAAGAGATTAATGAGTCAAGGCCACGTATTGTCGCGGAAATCATTTTTTCTGAGGTCAACAGATTAGAGAAAGTGAAGATGAAAATTGCTAAAATCATGGAGAAGGAGTAGGTATTAGCATCGGTAGGGTTTTAGTCCCGTAGAAGGTTTCCCTACCGTTGTTGGATACTTTGATCGATTGTAATGCGACATGACACTGGGATAGATTTCGACAATTTTTCATGTTTTATTTATTGCTTTCGTGAGACACTACAAATTTAAATGCGTGTGGGCAAGTAATATTTTTTCTGTCCTAAAATGTATCAGTTTGCCTCTGCGATATTACATGTACTGTCATTGTTGTTCCTACTCGCGGCGGTCATTTTTTATTAAAAAATATGCCCGCCATCCTGAGTTGGTGCGATGTGCATAAAACCTGCACAATTTCCCACGTCGATTCTGGTGGAAGCAGCGGCGCTGGATCCGACGAATATTCCAGCCCGTGCGGTGGCCGACAGCCGAGGCAGTGGCGGGCCCGCGCAGTCCAGCTAGTGCGGGCTGGCGCCATTCGCTGTGCGCCACGCACGGGTCTGCTGGCCCAGCAGCCGGCCGACCGACAGCCGCGCGCCCGGTGGCACACGTCTCGTCCCGCCCCAGCCAGCGGGCACATGCAACGATCCCGAGGGGGAATATGGTGATCTGTCGGCCCATAAACGACGCGCGTCGGGCGCGTGGGCCGATCCTCTTCGTGTGCGTATACGGACGCTGGCGCGTTGTGCCGAGTAGGTTTAGTCCCACCTCGCCCGCGGAGAGACGCGCCGACCGGTTTACATACCCGCGTCTTCGCCTTCTCACAAGCTCGCTACAGAACATTAATGAATGCCCTGCTGTGCGCCGTGGCCTCCCCGCTCGGCGGCCGAAAGGCCTCGCCAGAAGGCGTTATAGTTTACTGTCCGTGCGCGCGCCCGGCCACGGCTGGGGCTTTTTTTTAAAAAAAATTTGTCACATACATTAAATTTTAAAAATGTTCATAAGTTGACTAAGTCATGACAGCAGTAACACATTCATACAGATATAATATGTTTCACACATAATAATATAAATCGCATGTCTTAATATAAATCACATGTCTTAATATAAATCGCATGTCTCATAACATTGAACAAGGTGGCATAAACATTAACTCAAAGTGCCATGTCTATTATTCTTAAACAAATAAACTGAAAGTGCTAATGACTTTCATCGAACAAAGTGGTTTAAAGAATAAACTCAAAGTGCCATGTCTCTTATTCTTAAACAAATAAATTGAAATTGCCAATGCCTTCAATTGATTATGAATACTTCATCTTTATGCCCGGTTCCTACGTAACAAATTGTAAACAACTCATCAGACAATTGTGAAGAGAGAACCAAAAAATATTTAAAATAATGAAAAACTTAATTTTCATTCTCAGGGCACGTTTGCCGTCTATGCCCTCTTTCTTACAAATGCCACAAAGAGGACCGGGTTTTTTCTCAGAAAATGATTTTGGTCCTCCATTTTTTGTAACATTTGGATCTTTCTTTGCCCGCCTTGTCCTGCTCTGTTTAGGGGCGCCCTTCGTGGAAACTTTCATGGGATCACCCATGACATCAACATGTTGTTCCGGCTGACGTGGCTCCTCATGCACATTTCTTCTACTACCAACATCATCATCATCAGGGACCTTTTTCTTTGCTATTATATTCTACAGACACTGCATCAACTCATCATAGACGAATGAATCATTTGAAGCAACATGGAAAGCTTCAACTCCTGTTATACTGAGTTGACTATAGCGAGCACGCTGCTCTGCCCCTGTCCAACCCCAGCCAAACAAGTCACTCTTTCGTTGTGCAGGCAGCCCACCTCTCGCAACTTTCGACATCCTCTTAAGGATGCAACACTTAGGTATTTTAGATATTTTGAGATGAACCAACACATACAGAATGTGTTTGCAAGGCAATCCTTTCCGAAGCATTCGTCCACAACTGCAGTCTATCGTATTTTCAGAGTTTTCAGCTCGATAATTCACGCTGAACTGAAATTTCCAGTTATTTCTCCATGTCACGATGTGTGGCAGTCAACTCCCACTAGCATCTCAAAAATCTCAAGCTCTCCCATCTTCAGATCTTGTTGAAGAATATAAAAATTGGAATGAGTGAATACTTCGGCGGCATGCTTCTCAATATCCTTATATTCTGTGACTGATGGTGGCAATGACTGATTTGAAACACAGTCATCATGCGCCTCGTTCTCACGTAGTCGGACTATGCAATTCTCATAATGCACAACTAGGTCAACAATAGTCATACCGCCGTCCAAGTGCAGGTGAAGACAAGAGTTAAGACTTTCACTCCTCTGATTACTGCGCATACCCAGAAAAAAACCATCTGACAGATATGATGCTGCCCACAGACTCCTCTTCCTATACATCCTACTCAGCCACTCTTCTATTTTATCAGTCTTCCATTTACGGACGAAAGCGTACCATCTCGCCTCAAAGTTGGCTAGAGAGGTGGAGTAGTACAAGAGTGCCCTGTACTCACTTAGCGATTTGTAATTAAGGTGCTTCTGCATGTTTTTTTCCACGTGCCATGAGCAGAGACTGTCGTGGAATTGTCACGTCAGATGTCCTAGTAAGAGGACTTAGTCGTAGAGCCATCGCAACGGGTTAGCTTGAAGGGGTTAAAGTGGACACAAGGACACGGTTTTTATACTAGTTCGGCCCCTTCGATGAAGGTAAAAGCCTACGTCTAGTTGTGATGGGATTAATGGGTTTCGAGGGCTTAGGGAGCGATATGATTCGCCTAAGCCTCGAGTTCTTCTTCTCTGTCCTCAAACCGCCGTCGGGTCGTCCCCTTATATACACGGGTGACGCCCGTCCGTCTGCAAAGTCTCGACCTCCGGCTTATAAACGTGCCCGGGTCGGTCTCTCTATTCCTATCTTACAGTACAAGTTGGCCCCAGGCCGGTTTACACCATAAACCTTTAAACCGTTTATAGATCTTGGGCCTTTCTACTCCTCCTTGGGCTTTAACATCTCGGGTCTTGTTGACGGTGGTAACCCGGGCCCTGCAGGCCGGTTTACCCCAGATAGCAACATCCCCAACATTAGGCCCCAGATTGATTTGAATAGGTTCATGTCAATCCTTAATAAGAATTTCTGTCTTCAAATGTCTTCCAGTGACTTGTTAAACCGTCGTTTCTCCGTCTCCTCTGCTGTGGTAAACCGATGTGACGTCAACGCAGGCTACCGTCTCCTTTCGCTAACCCGCAAGAATCAAGGCGACGGCTGGGCTTCCGAAATCTCCGGCCCCTGGATTCGCGCGCCCGATACACGCGCCGCGCCTTATAAATAGGACTTGAAGGCCATCTTCCTTTCCTCCCCTTCTTCGTCTTCCTCGCGACCCAGACCTCAGAGCTCCGCCGCCGCCGTCAACTGCTGCATCAACTCCGGCCGCTGCATCAACCTGATCGGTTCAGAGCACCGCGGCGACCTTCCGCATCTATTTGGACCCCGGTAAGGCCCCTGTTCTTGTTGCTTTAGATCTGTTCTAGGGTTCATCGTCCTGCTACTGTTTCTTGCTCATCCCCATAGCAGCCTTTACGAACAGACGACGATACCTGTACCTGGATTTGTAGTTTCTCTTAGCAGTCGCCATAAATCTGCATTCATTTCCTTAGATCTCACTCTTGTTCCTGCTTGTCGAACTTATGTTGTTCTGCTGTGAGCCCGACTTCATATTACCTGTTTTTATTTCTTTTTCACCCTAGCTGTAGATCCATTGCTTTGAACGAATCCGTACGGGATCTGTTTCTGCTTTCATACTCACAACTGCTTAGATCTGATCGGTTTAACTCTTAGCAAAGTGAACAAAACAACCCACACATCCATTAGTCCCCTTGATGAACCGCTGGTTGATATCATTGTGGATAACCTGACTCTATAAGATCATCTTTGGTTTATAATCACACTTGTTCTCAAACCGGAAAACATTTATCTTGTAGATCTCCTCATGGCCAAACAGGTGTACGAATGCAACTGGGTTCCCTCTTGCATCACTGAGACCCATTTAAACAACTTAGTCCTGACTGGTGCTTTGAGTAGCAAAAATACCATCCATTGGAGGGTTCCAGGAGACGAATGTCCTCCTACCCCGCAGGAGGGAGAAGTGGTGGTGTTTGCGGATCACCTGGCCCGGGGGTTTAACCCACCCGGTTCGAAATTTTATCGGGACGTTTTGGCTAATTTTAGGTTGCGCCCACAAGATGTTGGTCCAAATTCAGTCACGAACATCTGCCATTTTCAAGTACTTTGCGAGGCGTACTTTCAAGAGGAACCCACTGTAGAGCTGTTCCGGGACTTTTTCCATCTGAACCGACGTACTGAATTCACCGATGGTCCCAATATGGAACTGGGCGGTATGGCGATCCAGAAGAGGAAAGAGGTGACTTATCCTCACGCCAAGTTGCATAGTCATCCGCAAGAATGGAACTGCACTTGGTTCTATTGCAAGGATACTTCCCCTGCTGAAGAAAATCCACTGCCCGGTTTCCGTCCAGAGAGACTTAGCAACACTCACCCATTCCCCCCACGGCTAACTGCCAAAGAGAGGAGTAAGTATGCCCCTCAGTTGTCCAAGCTCAGAGCCTTTATGGCTAATGGTTTAACGGGGGTTGATCTTGCTCGTTGCTGGATTTCATGGAGCATCCTGCCCCTTAGCATCCGCTCCGGTTTGATGTGCCAATACACGGGTCGGGTTGATGATCCTTTGAGGCACTGTAACATTCAGCTGACGGAGGACGAAGTCGCTGAAGCTGTGAAGAAGATGCTGAACGAACCGGAACATGTCTGCGCTCGAGCCGGCCTGCTTCCATTTTGTGCCACAAACAAACCACCTGCTGTAAGCAACTCCTCTGTTCATAGAATCTTTGATCTCCTTATATACATGCTGTTAACTTCCAGTCCTTTTCGAAACAGGGAGATGATCCATTTTGGAGCAAGAAGTTACAAGAGCCGACCGAAAAGGTAACCCGACCCAAGACGAGGGTGAAGAAGCCTGCTCAGAGGAAAAGGAACACCGCTTCCTCCACTCCGGATTTAGAGGAGGACGATGTGGGTAATCCGGACCTCGGGGTAGACCTCGATTCAGTTGGTTTGCTTTTTATACGTCTTATTGATGATGATATTTGTCAGGACGACGCTGAAGTGAGCCATGCCGAAGGCCCAGAGGTAACTATTCTTTCTTCTGATGCCGTTCCTTTGCCTTTGAAAAAACCTCGCCAAGCAAACCGGAGAATTAAATTTTCTCACCCTCTTGCTTACTTGGATCCCGAATTTCTTGTGAAGACCCAGCAACATGAAGCTCGACGCACCACCCGACATAGCGGCCAGGTAGTCACCTCCGCCGGTTTACCGAACAGCCCGGTTCAGAAACGCCGCTCAGAGGTCTCCGATTTACGCGCTAGCTTTCCTCCTAAAGCAGGTTTAACCCGTCAGCCTCTAAATCCATCTGACTCCGATTATCAGGTCACTTCCCATTCCTCTTCCGGTGAATCTTCAGCCACTCAACTGCCCCCGTTGAAGACAGTTATTGGGTAAGTTGGACCGATCACAACATATCTCTGTATGGGTCTCTTAATCCATTTTATACCGTTTTTTTCAATCTTTGTGCTTTTTTCAGGGCTAAGCCTAGACCGAGCAAGAAGGCTCGTCTGGATAATCCGGCTGAAGGAACTGCCGCTCCTGAACCGGAGAAAACTCCTGGTGCTGACGCTCTGGGTTGTGAAGATACTCAGAACTATCCATCTCCGCAAGATGACATCTGCGCTGAAGAAAGGACTACCGAACCTGCTAACCGTACTGATCCGCCTGCCAGTCCTGTTCGGGTTGAAGGATCCATCCCCCCTTCTGCAACTGCTGATAAACCGACAGGGCCACTGCAGAGCAGCGACTCCAAGGATGATGATGTCGTTATTACCGGTATTGGCCGCTCTGAACCGGGGAACACTGCTACTTTGACCAAGCATACTGCCAAAGACGAAATCTCGGCCACAAAGGGCAAATGGGACCTTGACTTGTCTACGTTCGCCTCTTTAAGCGCCCCGGATCTTTATTCTGGGTATCTGAACCGGCTGTACACCAGTCGGGATTATGAGGCTGCCATGATCAAGATGATGAAGGAGAAACTTGAGGTAACTCCCTTGTGCTTCATTCTATTGCAACTTAGTTTATCAATATTTCCAAACTGAGGTAGTACACCGGACCAGGCTGCTTTTGACAATTAAGGTCTGGTTTAGAAAACCCCAGGTTTCAACATCGGTCATAATCAGAAAACATCATCAGATAACCATTAGCCCCCAAGTGCCAAGTTTAAATACTTGTATTAATCTTGGGACTCTTTGTAATGGAAAACTTGCGTTAAAATCAAGTATGCATTAGCCCCCAAGTATCGAGCACATAACTTGCTTGTGTGGTTGATACTTCCAAACCGTGCAATATTTTCTGAACACTGTTGATGACTTGCTGCAGGGGGATTTGAAGACCAAAGAGAACCAAGTCTCGGACCTTCAGGAAGCTTTAAAAGCCCAGCAGATTGAAACTGAAAAAGCAAAGGAGGAATTGACCAAAGCCTTAACTGTTATGGAGCAGCTGAAAGCAAGCCGCAAAAAGGAGCAAGCCGATTGGGCTACTGAAAGAGCTCTTTTGACGAAGAGGGCTGAAAATGCCGAAGCTGCTCTTAAACCGGTGGTTGATGAGTTATCCACCGTGAAGCGACAAATACACTCCATGACATCTGCCGTCTTTGGTAAACCTTTCAATGCCCTTCTTCCAATTTGTACCTTGTTTGCTACACCCTATGTCCGGTTTGTAATCCACCTTGAAACACTGCAGGCTCACGTATTGGACACTTGGGTTCTGATGTGCGGATGAAACTCAAAGCTGCTTATACTCTGATTGAACAGTTATACACCGGAGCCCAAAGAGCTATCACCACTGCATCGCACAACAACCCTGCGCCGGCTCTGATTCAAGACACATTAAAGAGGCTGTCCATGCTTCCGGCCCGGATTGAAGAGTTGAAAAGATCAGCTGCTCGAACTGGAGCTATCACTGCCTTGATCCGGGCCAAAGCGTGGGTACCAGATTTCGATCCTGTCGAAGCGGCCCAAGGATACCCCAGC
Organism: Aegilops umbellulata; assembly: GCA_032464435.1. Lineage (NCBI taxonomy): Eukaryota > Viridiplantae > Streptophyta > Magnoliopsida > Poales > Poaceae > Aegilops > Aegilops umbellulata. The sequence goes on from CP136057.1 coordinate 654,243,052, forward strand.
TTGAAGGAAGACGGTTCAGACTTTGGTGAAGATGATTTGAGGGCGATAAACCGGGCGGTGCGCCCCCTAGCTTGTCAATTGGCTGAGGAGGCAGATCTGTCACGTTACCAAGCCCAATATGACAACCAGAACAAACGAGTATCTGCCCCGGTCCCTGAAGCGGGAAACCTTGTTCCTCCAATCCGTAAGCATACTTACGCCCCAGACATTGAACCGTCTTCGCTGATTCACGAAGAAGCCGTCTTCCAAGCGCTAATGGGAATCGACTGGACCACTGCTGATTTCCAGCCAATGGGTAATCAAGATGGAGCTGAAGCGGCGCGAGATGACCCCCAGCCTTCGAACCGAGGCATC